>OY728136.1:646942034-648223161 GCA_963277665.1 Viscum album
TCATAATAACCCATAAAAAACCATTGATAAAGATAACAAGTCATGGAAACCCAAATAAACAGTAATAAATGGAGCTACCGTTAAAACCCGTCAAAACGATCATAAAGAGACAAAAACATTGGACTCACATTAAAGGAGATAACTTATGATCCGAGAGTCCATTTTAGATCCGTGACCTGTCAAATCAAAGATCCTGAAACGCTCTTCAACCTGAAATGTGAAAGAGTCCGAATGGACAGACGGATCGGAAGTTATGAACATTTAAAAAAAGTTGGCGGAGAACGGGTGCTAGAAACGAGGCATTGAAAAACATAACAAACCCGATACCCACTAAAAAGGCCATAACATATGATCTAGGAGTGCATGTGGGCACCGCGACCGGTCAAACTGAAGCTCATGGAACGAGCTATGATCTGGCAGGTGGAGGAGGCCGAACTGACATGCGGATCGAAAGTTAGGTCTGTTTAAAGACAAGTTCGACGGGACACCGGTGACGGAAACGGGGTTTTGGAGGACTTCGGAGGGGTTTTTGGGGTTAAAAAACTCGACAGAAGCTACCTTGTGTTGAATTGGTTCGTAGCTCTCTTCGCTGGCTTCGATTTGATATGTGGTAGAGCCCAAACGGACACCCGGAGCGAAAGTTATGGCCATTTGAAGTTGGAGAACTTTTTTCAACTTTTTTATAACTCTAATATCATCCACACCTTAGACCATCTCATGGTTTTTATTATATGTGCTTCTAGATCTCTTCATGAGCTTCGATTTGACAGGTCGTGGCGCTTCAACGTACGCCCGTATCAAAAGTTATGGTCATTTTAGTGATTTCGGGGTTTCTCGCGTTTTTTTATTTTTTTCATTTCATTTCGCGGCGGTTTTACCTAAACTGCCGCTATTTCACAGCGGTTTTTTAAAAAACTGCCGCTAATCCTCGAATAAAATTAAAAAAAAATTAAAAAAAAATTAAAAAAATTAAAAAATAAATAATTTGTTTGCCGTTTAGCGGTGGTTTTTTCACGGCGGTTCTTAAAACCGCCACGAAATGGCCGCCCGAAAACGCGTTTCGCGGTGGTTTTTAAAACCGCCGCAAAAAAAACCGCCGCTAAACGGCGGTTTTCTTGTAGTGATTCCTCCGCAACGCGCACCCGCTAGGATACAGTAGCTCGATCATGAGGATGACCCCCTCAGTGATGAAGCTTCGATACAGGGACCAGATCCCCCAGTTTTACCACCATGTGGTGTGGCAGTTATCCTGCCACCTGTAGAGCAGTGTTTAGTGCCTGTTGTACCGGTGGAGGAGGAGCGCAGTCTAAGTGAACTCCACGAGTTTCTGAGATAGAGACCCCTCAGGTTTCGAGGTGAGCCTGACCCTCAGGCAGCAGAGGACTGTCTTGAGGCGTTGACCAGAGTCTTCCGTTTGGTCAGGACACTGGTAGACCAGATAGTGATCCTGGCAGTGAGCCTTCTGCAGGGCTCGGCAGGACGATGGTGGAGTTTGGTTATCCAGACTCACGACGAGGAGACACTCGTTTGGTCGGAGTTTGAGTGTCTCTTCAGAGAGGAGTTTTCACCGGTTACCCTAAGAGCAGTACGCATATAAGAGCTTCTTCAAATTCAGCAGGGAACCATGATGGTGGATGACTATTCGTCGAGATTTACCAACCTCTCACGGTACGCGATGGATATGGTCAGAGATCAGTACTTCAAAGCTCAGACTTTTGGGCGAGGCTTGCGTAGAGATATGCGATCTAGCATCATCCCTATGAGCATTCCTACTTATGCTGGGCTGCTCGAGCGGGCTTTGGTGGTCGAGAGCTTCTTGGTAGAGCAGAGACAGCCGGCAGATGCCAGTAGTGGGCGAGCTAGAGCAGAGACCTTAGTAGCAGGGAGCCGGCGTTAGGGACCCAGGCATGGGAGACGTTTTCAGAGGAGATCCCAGGATAGAGGATCTGCTGTACAGGGTTCACAGGGTGCATCCAGTCAGTCTCGAGAGAGGCAATTCTACTCATGTGACGGCAGGGGACATCTCGCTCGGGATTGTCCGACCCTCCATACTACTGACATGGGAGCAGTGGATAGACCACCGAGGTAGAGGCAACGTGTAGAGCAGACAGATCCGCGGGGTGGAGAAAGTGGTAGGGGAGCTGGGAGAGCAGCCGGAGGTGGTTGGCGTTTTTATCTTTTACCACCACCACCCCAGGAGGTCCACCCCAGGCTCAGGGAGCTGATGGACATAGGAAGGGACAGCTGCAGGCGGCAGAGGCTTATAACCACGGTACTTTCAGAATGATTAGAGGTACTATCTGTGTCTTTTCTACCTTGGCTGCCATATTGATAGACACAGGTGCTAGTCATTCCTTTCTGGATTCTTATCTTGTTCGAGACCTTGAGATTCCAGTTGATCCTTTGACTCGAACCTTACGCTTAGAAACACTGACTGGAGAAGATTCAGAGATCACACACCTCTTTAGACAGTGTGACCTGACCCTTGGAGGCGAGAGTTTCAGTTGGAACCTCTTGGTGGTAGCGTCGAGGCTTTACGATGTCATTCATGGTATGGATTGGCTATCCACATTTCATGACCAGATCGACTATTTTAGGCGAAGGGTGCGGTGTGTCCGTAGAGATGGAATGAGTTTCTCTTTTCTTGGTGAAATAGAGACCCAGGTAGCGCAGGATGGACTCGTGCATAAGAGGGAACAACCGATTTCACATCAGTTGGCTAGCCTAGCCCTTGGCGCATCAGATGTTATGAGTTTCCAGTTTCCAGCGGTACTTGCTGAGTATGAGGACTTCTTTCTGGAAAGATGTCCCCAAGCTACCTCCCCTTCCAGAGATAGATTTCTGCATAGAGTTACAACCCGGGATGACACCGATATCAGCATCAGCATATCGGATGGCTCTTGTAGAGCTTCGTGAGCTGAGGGTGCAGCTGGACGACATGCAGATGAAGGGCTTTGTGAGACCCAACATTTCACCCTGGGTGGCCCCAGTACTGTTTTCCAAGAAGTTAGACGGGAGCTTGAGGCTATGTGTGGTTTACCGGTGCTTGAATCAGGTGACCGTAATGAACCGGTATCCACTACTGAGGATCGATGACCTCTTCAACCAGTTGAGAGAGTCACGATGGTTCTTGAAGGTTGATCTATGATCAGGCTATCACCAGTTGCGAGTACGGGATGAGGATATACCGAAGACGACTTTCTGATGTTTCTTCGGTCACTATTAGTACTTGGTGATGCCCTTCGGCATGACGAACGCCCTGGCAGTGTTCATGGGACTCATGAACCGGATCTTTCAGCCCTACCTAGACCAGTTTTTAGTGGTCTTCTTCGACGATATCCTTCTGTACTTTGCGTCCGAGGAGGATCACGCGAGACACCTAAGGATGGTTCTAGACACACTCCAAGAGCACCAATTGTATGGGAAACTCTCTAAGTGTTAGTTCTGGTTATTGGAGGTCCACTTTCTGGGACACGTTATCTCAGCAGATGGTGTATCAGTGGACCCAGCCAAGGTGGAGGTAGTTCTAGCATGGGAGACACCACGGAGCGTGATGGAGGAGAAGAGTTTACTTGGGTTGGAAGGCTACTATCTGAGAGTAATCCTTGATTTCTCCAGGATTGCAGCACCCATGACAGATTTTACCTAGAAGGGGTAGCCTTTCGTGTGGACTGAGAGATGCCAGCTAGGTTTCCAGCAGTTGAGACAGAGTTTGAAGAGTGCCCCGATCCTGAGATTACCAGAGGAGGGTGTTGAGTACGTAGTGTTCTGTGATTCATCAGGAACCGATCATGGTTGTGTCCTGATTCAGAGGCAAGCAGTGATTGCCTATGGCTCACGACAGTTGAGGCCACACGAGCAGAACTACCCGACCCATGATCTTGAGTTGGCAGTGGTAGTCTTCGCATTAAAGATGTGGTGGCACTACCTGATGGGCGAGCGGTTTACCATCTACTCTGATCACAAGAGTCTCAGATATATCTTTTCTCAGAAGGATCTAAATTTGAGACAAAGGATATGGCTTGAGTTCTTCCAGGATTACGACTTTGAGATCGTTTATACTCCTAGGAAGTGGAACGTGGTGGAAGATGCTCTCAGTAGGAAATCCAGTTCGCTGTTGCTGGATGAGGTAATGAGGCAATTGGCCTCCTTACAGTTATCCTTCGTGGTGGATGGAGATGAGGGAGTTTACCTTCAGTCGATGGTTGTTACCCCTCCACTCTTACAGCGAGTCAGGGATTCACAACACGAGGATGCTAGCTGTGAGACTCTACATGCTCTGATATCTACAGGTAATACTGATTATGGATATTCAGAAGGTGGGGAGCACATTGTTATTTTCATAGGGCGCACGGTAGTACCAGTGATGTTGCAGGAGGAGGTTTTGAGGGAGTTTCATACATCCCCTTTGGCAGTGCATCCAAACATATCAAAGATGTATCAGGACCTCTGACGTTAGTTCTGATGGCTAGGAATGAAGAAGGGTGTGGCAGAGTTCGTCTCCCAGTGACTTACTTGTCAGCAAGTAATGGATGAGCACCAGGTGCCAGCAGGTTTGACTCAGCCCCTTGAGGTGCCAGAGTGGAAGTGGGACATGATATCCATGGACTTGGTGACGGGTTTACCACGTATGTCCAGGGGACACGATGCCATCTGGGTGATCATTGATCGACTCACCAAGTTGGCCCACTTCCTAGCCATATGGGAGCAAAGTTCAGTGGAGAGCTTGGGACCCCTCTACGCGCAGGAGATAGTCTGAATTCATGGAGTGACATCCACGATCGTCTCAGATCGTGATGCTCTTTTCACATCCCAGTTGTGGAAGGGATTTCATGAAGCTTTTGGGAATCAGTTACGCTTGAGAACAGCGTTCCATTCACATACTGATGGTCAGACAGGGCGGACCATTTCGGTCCTGGAAGATATGCTTTGGGCTTGCATACTTGACTTTGGTCGTAGCTGGGAGGATCACCTACACTGGTGGAATTCTATTATAACAATAGTTATCATTCCACTATTGGTATGGCACCATTCGATGCTCTGTACGGGCGACCTTACAGGTCGCCACTTTGCTGGACTGACCCGGGAGATTCAGCACTCATGGGCCTAGAGATGGTGAGAGGAACTACAGAGAAGGTACAGGTCATCCAGGAGTGGATGGAGACTGCACAGAGTCGGCAGAAGTCGTATGCTGACAGGAGGCGGAGGCCCTTGGAGGTCGAGGAGGGAGACCATGTGTTCCTTCAGGTCTCACCTTGATGGGGATTGCGGAGATTTAGACGAGGCGACAAGATATCTCTGAGGTTTGTTGGCCCTTTCAAAATTCTGATTAGAGTTGGTGAAGTAGCGTATCTCTTGGATCTGCCTCCTCATATGTACCGAGTACACAACGTCATCCATGTGTCGCAGCTACGGAGGTACGTGCATGATCCATCGCACGTCATCGACTGTGGCAAGCTGGAGATCGATAATGGGGCAACCTTTGCTGAGTACCCAGTAGAGATCGAGGATCGACAGGAGAATATCCTTCGTGGACGAACTATTCCTTTGGTGTGTGTCCGGTGGTAGCACGAGAATCATTAGGAGAACACGTGGGAGCGGGAGGCTCAGGTTCACGTGCAGTACCCACATCTTTTTTAGTAGACTTTGTTTTGGATTTTTGGGGACGTAAAAGACCTAAGGTGGGTGTGATGTAATGTCCCGGATTTTTATATGTATTATTTTAATATTATATGGGAATTAATTCGAGACCAGGATCTGAGACGGTGTGTAGTTCCAAGGCCCGGTGAGCCCGGAACAAATGTTTGAATTTAATTTAATAATTAAATAACGAGCACGTGCGGTTTTCTTGAAAAAAGTGGAATAAATCCCGAACGGGTGCTTGGATCAAAAATCTGAGGGCACCGTTGTGTTCAGAACAACATTTTTACCTTCGTCGAGGCCTAACATCGGCCGACGCAGTTCGGTGGTGAAATCTAGTTTTTGGACATAAGAGTAATAAAATATTTAATAAAAATATTTTATCTTTGTAGCAGATATCTTCCTTTTTTTAAATAAAGGCTTGCGCAGGGTACAAGATTTCAAACCTCATAACCCTGAAACCCTTGGCGGCTCTGGAGGCTCTGGAGAAAACCTCCCGACGCGGTGACAATGACACGGTGACCGGATCATCGCCAACGAACGCCGCGGATCCAGGTTGGATGTTTGTCTTGATTTTTTCCTTCCCCGTTTTTGATTTCCACGATGAACGTGGACTAATACACGAACAGATTATCCCACAGGTTGATCGTTCTTGTGGGACGGGTTCATGTGGGGATTTGAGGCTTTGATTCATGAGATTGTTTTGGTTTTCAATATAACGGCGGAAAACCCGGATCGTCACGAACAACGATCGAGGTTCGCCCCTCTTATTGATTCTTGTTTTCCCCCTTGCATTCTTTATTGCGTTCTGCGTGTTCTTTGAGGAAATTGATCATTCCACATTCATTTGTTGATGCAGTGATCCGAAATCAATGATCCAACGTCAAGGAGACCTAGCGGAGGTGCGACAGCGATGGCAGTGGATGAATCAATGCGGTTCGGAAGTTCCCATTCTTTGAGCGTTTCGTACGGACATATCGAGATGTGTTTTCAAGCCTGATCGGAAGCCCGAAACCGACAGAATTAGTTTCGTAGGGGCGGGATGACCCCAAATAGGGTGTTTCATGATGATCAGATGGTTGGATCAAGATCCAGTGCAAAAACCAAGGCGTGCGGAGGAATATGATGCTTCTGTAAATTTCCCAACTACACGGCGTGTAGTAGGGGCTACACGGCTTGTGTTTGTCGGCGGTATTACATAACATGTACTCCAGGAGTACATGGACATGGGAAGGGTAGAAGGACATGGAAATGCCGTGTATACCACTCCCCAGCCAGAACCGGCCAGATACACGGGATACCCTGTGTACTGGTACATGGGCAAGTGACACGTACACGGACAGAGGCCGTGTACGGGCACATGGCCAGCGTACACGGAGCGAGCCCAGGTGCTCGGAAACGACATGTGATTCCTCTACACGCCATGTAGTTGCTTTCTATCAGACCAGCTGAATGACACGGGCTGGTTACACGGTCAGTACTCGGGGTCAAGGAACACGGTGTGTACCTTTTCTACACGTCGTGTAGTTTGATTTTACACATCTTGAATGAATGACACAGGCCGTTTACACAGGTAGTACCTGTGGTCAAGGAACATGGCATGTAACCATACTACATGCCTTGTAACCTTTTCTTGTTGACTTGAGCCACTTGTCTTCCGTGACTTGGACTAGTTCTCTTAGGGTTTGTACCCTTGGTCGTTTCCTTGATGGTTCTGGTATCATTTCCTTTACACAGGAGTATGATCCCTTCAGCAGAACTCCCTGAATAAAGTTGTCGGAATCTCCTCTGTGAGTCTTAGAGCCGGATCCTCTATTCGTTCCTGGAACCCTAGGTAGAGTTCTTGGTATCGACATGACCAACTTTACTCGGGCGCCGATCCTCTGCTTAGCGGATTAGCTCAGACTGGGTTGTCAGAATCACCCCATGACTTGGTTGTGATCCTCATCTGAGCATCATGTTCTTAAGGTACTTGTGGAGTGTGTTCTCCTGGAATGAGTACTTCGTACCTCTCTCTTCAGACCTAGGAGTGTGTTCTCTCGGTTTCATGCTTAGTGGCATCTTCGAGTTGTATCCTAGTGGTGGTATTCGCGATAGTCGATTGTGCATGAGTATATATGGATATTCTTGTGGTATGTTATTTAGACATATACTGTGTGGAGATGACTGTATCTTTACTTTGTGGTATTTCCTTTTTGTATTTCCTTTTTGGTTTCGGGGTGTCCTACTAGGTATTGTTATACTCACCCCTGTATGGGCTTTGCCCGCACGTGTCGTGTCTTGTGCAGATGAGCAAGCCTTTGACAGGATTTTTGGTAGACTAGGACCGGACGGTACACAGTGAGATCAGACATGCCGAGGTGTGTTCCTATAGCTACAGACTGCAGTCCCAACACCTTTCTTTACAGGTTGGACTTTGTTACATATTTTCTTCCTGGTGGGCTTGTACTTTTGGCCTAGGGTTTACTTTTTTGCAATTTACTTTCCTGTCATACTCTGTGGTTGGGTTTTAGTGTATGCATGCATCTTTTCCATTTTTTAGTAGTTTTTAGTTTTCATCTTTTTGATCTTGGAGATGTGTGTGTATGTGTACAGGTTTATAGGCAATTCTTCCCATGTTAGTATTATGCCTACTTGGTGCTAGTCACCAGCCCCTGGCCTATTGGAGGCAGGCTTGGGGAGTTGTGGCTCGGGCCCCACTAGGACGGGTCGTGAAATAATCCATCCAAGTATGTATTCAAACATGTACATGGAATATACTATGAAATATATTCATACCCTGCTCAATTTATCCAACAATATCAAAACTCCAAAAATGAATGTTTCACAACAAATTACCTCACACTATAAATAGTATCTATATAGGTTGATGATAATGCCTCAAGATCCCAGAACCATTTTCACAAGGGTGTTATAAACTGGGGGCTAACACATTACTCCCCATCATACGAGAATCCTTATCATTTCACCAATGATTCGATTTCTAGATCACCCCAACCTATACACTATAAATATCTACACATAATGATTGGAATAGCTATAAACATTCACATTATAAAGTGCCAATTAAAATGTAAATTATCACGCATTCATGGACTATGAAAATGGAATCTATGGAATAAACCAATTTGTATCTCATAATAGGGGTCACCAAACATAAATAAATAATGGTTCACTCCCCACCAAAATGGATTACCTTATACCACTCCATGAGAATATCTCCCATGAATTACCACTATCAAACCATAAAAAAAATATTTATATATCACGAATTAAAAATATTTACCACTCAGCGTACTCTAAATAATGTTATGATATAGGGAGTTATTTTCTCTAAATAATTTCTAAACTATGATTCCTTCAATATGTTTTTATTTCTCTAAACAATCCATGATCACATGTAATAAGTCTATACTCTCATTTAACAAACCCTTAAAACGAAATGTTCCAATATTGCATGTCATGTTCTACCTATAGGAAAAGTTCCTCATGGCACCTGATCTATTCTCAGTGTCTCCTCTACCATAGAGGGACATCACACATTTTACCACAACACTCAATCACACCCCTACAACCATTAAGGCCAAAATGCCTATGCTACACAACAAATCAATGACAATATGTCAGAAGTCCCCATAGAACTCATCTTCAAAAAAATCACCACACATGTGCCATGATGTTTACATTACCTCCCATAACATGGAATCATATTTTAAAATTTTAGCATCAACTCCACAAACACTCTTTAATAGTTCTATAAAAACAAAAATTCTCACCAGTCGAATCCAATATTGAATTACAATAACCCTAGGTGCTTCCTCAGAAACCAAAGGTGTCATCATACTAGTATCACAAATTCTAAAAACCTTATATGAATTGGTATCAACAAGAGAAAACCACCATGTTCGCTACCTCAATAGGCATATATAAACTTAGGATATCCCCTCTCAGAGATTTCCTTTGATCATATTAATCACCATTATAAAATATTCAAAACTTATCAACATGATTTGATTTTTACATGTCTAAATTCCATGTTACAAAGGAGAACACTCATTAAGTTGTAATTGCAAACCCATTTAGGTGAAACCCATTTCTAACTCATAACTGAGGTAGAATTATAATTTATTAAAAATTAATAGAATCACCTAGCAAGAATCAGTCTATTAGAACCTGATCCTCTCTAAATATCCTCAAAAGGGACTACCCCTATAGTATCATGATATCTACAAAAAAGAAAAATAACAAACCCTCACCTAGCATCTATTTATGGTAATACCCCCTTGAAATTATAGTTTACTCTAAATGTTTAAGTAAATATTAGCATCACACTATTGAATCTAAATATATATCCACAAACTAATTTTAGTTATGTAAAATATCATTGAATGATATATGGTAAATCTCCATATAGATTGTTAGGAATCTTTATCCAACCACACCTAAGAAGGATACACCCACAAAGGGTATTCCAAGAAGGCATAAACTACCAATGTATAACTTTGAGGGTTAAAAATACACATGTAGTATCACATCAATGATATGAATCATAACACATGAACATTGTTTGCTTGAGTATAATTTCATTCCAATAAATGTTATAAAATAATGGATAGGTTTTTACACACACTTTATATAACTAAGCCTAAGTAACCATTCCCTGTAAGTAGTCCAACACTTTGAAACATATTCCCTATCAACCCAAATGGTTAACTTCACCTTCCGTGCATGAGGAATATCAAATATTGGCAGTGGACTCTATTGATTCTACCTCAAGAGTGAATCCCCATATTCCAAAGGCTTTTAACTAATTTTGGGGCTTATGGTGTGTCTATGGGGATATTGTTCACTCATATATGAGTATGAAACATCTGAAAATATTAAAACAACAATCTATCACTATAAAAAATCAGTGTGTGGGAGAAATAAATATAATCAAGGAAATAATAAATGAAATTTTCTAAAATCCTAAAAATAATTTAATATATACAACATTGATCACCCATTTGGTATACCATAAATATGAATGAGTAAAAAAATTAAGTGAAATAATTCTAAAAGGATATACTACTAAATCTATTTCAAAACATATACCTAATATCCATATCAATATCCATGTCATCCTTTATATTTTTAACAGGACTCATCCCTACATCTAATAACAACCAAGTCAACCCATGATCAGGTACCCTAGTGAAATGGTGGCCTGAGTATGTTTTGAGTACTTAGTATGGAACCAAAAATTCCATCCCTTACATATTAAGAAAATGTAGTGTATGTATATGTGAGGTACTCAGCCGAATAATAGAATTACGAAAAACTAACTGCTAATAATAAAATAAGAAAAAAATTATACCAATTTCTACTATCGTAAGTACAAGATCAACAAAAATAGTTCATCATATTCATGAAATAAATGGGAAAGTGTAATTAAAATTTTTAAATTATCCACAACCGATCGATGGCTCCATGTACCAATTCAATGTCGGATTCCATGCTCTCAGTACATAGGCAGTCACAACATGTGATATTGGATAAACTGTAATGGGGTGACCCTTAGGTGATATAAAATGAGTAAACTCCTAAAATGATAAAATTACATAAGATCAATTCAAAAAAACTAATCATAAAACCCATTTGACGGTAATTATGAGAAGAGAAGTAATGGTTTCTTTACCTAGTCCTACGGAGTGTCTCAGGTATCACTCAAGAAGATCATCATGAATCCTCAATAATACCTTAAATATAAATATCAAGTGATTTGATCCCACCAGGAAACATATGGCATCACCAGGTTACTAGTAATATAGAAATTCATAGGCCAACTCGAAATAAAAATGGTTATGAGATGAACTCAAAATCCAACCTATATTATGCTGATAAATATAGGAATACCAGTTAAAAATGGTACTTCTGATATTAATAGGATTCAAAAATTTATGTCTCATAAGATGCATCATTGGATGTTATTTTAGGAATCCTTATCACAGATTGCATTATGTTAGGTTCATCAGTCACGTATAGGTACGAACCATTGGATATCATTATTACATCAACTATAACCATACGAATTCATAAATATAGTTATTATGGTCAAACACATAATCCAATCACTATTTCCACATACACTTAGTCCTATATGTTCGGTGAGGGTTCAAAGTGTCTCTATTTATATTCTCTAACAAAACACATAACGAATTAATTATGGGATAACAGATTACTAGGACAACCATTGGGGTCCCCTAGGATAATATTTCAGGTAATAATACATAGAGAGAACTTCATGGTTCAAATATATGTAAAGTGAATCCTCTAGGGATATTATAAGTGAAGAAACAGTCTTGGGATAACACTAGATACAATGGGACATAAAATATACTATAATTGAAAATTCTGTTGCATTACCTTTCTTAATATATGTGTTCATGGCATAATTGAAATTTTCAAGAGATAGATAATGGCCATTATTGGTGCTCAAGGTCAATATACTCATCCGTCCAAGTCTTGGTCTCCTGAAATCCTATCCATATAAGCATGTATAATTGTTTTTATGCCTTACCAAATGTTTTCTCGCATTTTAAGAGGTCTAGATACCACTCGGTATTCGAATTAAACCTTCACTTGGAAACAAGATCCAAGAAAGGATGTAGGAACACATGATTTGTTTGTGACCCATGGATTCTATATTTTTTAATTACTAATTAAATTTAATAAAAAAATTCATTTCAATTAATTTAAGAAAATTTTTTCCCTTAAGGTAGGCTAGATCATAAACATACCACCATAATCATTCATAAATACAAATGGGGTTTTTTGATAGACCACCTTACATTAATAAGCCATTAATCATTTATTCCAAGGGGCGGAAGTAGATATTGAGGTCTATCTAAGCTCATCTGAGGCATAAAGAGATCATGTCTCACAACCAAACATCATCATCTATTTAATTATAATTAAATAATAAGTAATTAATTAATATAAAGAGATATAAATGAAAAAGATAATTATATTCAAGGGGGGAAGGTCTAAAGCCCTACTAGCCAATCTCGTTAGACTAGAACCATATTCGGACACTCACAAACACCACACAACACATTATTAACCTTCAAATAGATATAATATATAAGAAATGGTATAAAACTAATCACCGTAGAATTTTAATTTAAAGCATTATGGTTTTTTAAATTCATTATGGTCACATACAATGCTAAAACAACACACAATGAATAGAAGATAGCCTCTCAGTTCATCATCTTCCAAGGAAGATAAAAGTCATTATCACAGGTATCTAATTCCACAATCCGTAGGGGAAATAAATAATAAAAATCCTAACTAGGGGACCCAAAAAATATTATAAAGAAGGATAGGGACATGTTGTCCTCCAACGCATTTGGCATCAATCGATTTAGGTAATGACCAAGGGATATCTCACATTGAGAAAATGTTAATGGGGACAGATCATGTAGGGGAGTGTTTGGGTGAGGAAAATTAGAAAAATAAATGGTAAAACCCTTTATTTATCAAAGAGGGACGATGGTGAGTTATCCATTTTAAATGATCCAAATGGTTTAACAAACCATGTACCAACTGTGTTCCAAGACTATTGATGGAAATCTCACCTCACGTGGTGAGTTTCACAATTCAATAGAATGTACACCAACTGTGTGGTTAGCACTCTCTTGACTCGTTAATATTGCATGGTTGTGGTGTACCTATTAATATACCAAGAGAATAATAGTAATTATGTCTATAGAAAATTGTAGACCCCCTCACGAGCCCCTATCCATTCTCATGGATTCAAACTGTGTGCCTATAAAAATTGGGTTTCATGGTTTTCACTCACTATGTGTCAACCATTCACCCTATGATGCACTTTTATAACATGTAAGCTTTAGGTCCCGAACCCCTAGGACACACCTGAATCCTCTAAGATATATTTTGAACCTCATTTCATGTCTAAAAACATCATTGTTTGGTATTACGACCTTCATAATTCCATTTTGATTCTTTGATAAAAATTCCACCCATATGTCAATATAAATTTTCAAAATACTTATGAAATTTCCAACATGAATAAGATAGGATCTTCCACCATAGAAAATATATAAATGAATTCATCCACAATAACTTAAACTTGTAATTATTTTTTCACCAATACATAATTTTTTTTCACAATCATCATTAGTTTTTGATAAATTTGTAGAAAATTCCATATACATAAAAAAATCTTAATCATGAATTATGAGTATAACATGGTTATTTTATTGAAATTTAAGTGTTCTGAAAAATGTAACCACTACCTTATTCCATAAGCTATTATTTTATCAATAAAAAACATTTCTTTTGATATCCCATTGAATTTAATAAAACAAGTATTTTATCACAGGGAAGTAAAATTTAAATATGGTTCACTCATCATGAGTGAAAGTAAATACTTAATCCCTTCGTAACATATAAATTATAATAAGAATAATTTAATTTTATTCATTGTTATTGGTCATATATGTCTCCATCAGGTCTCTCCAATAGTCCCAATTTTTTTTTTAAAAATTAGTTATTCTCTTAGGATTGAGATTATAGATTGAACAAATATATTAACCTATCATCCTGAAAAACAAAATCTATAAAAAAACTATTAATGTTTCAAAATTGGGATACATATAATATACTAATGGATTCATAAAACGAATAAAAGATTTTGTATCAGATGTAGATACCTTCTTTTATAACAAATAATGGTATCAAACAAAAATTACAATGATATCCAAAATCTATGTAGTGTTAAGCTCTAGTACCCAATGTTTTCAAAAATAAAAAATGTATGAGAACTAAAATACAGATGAAATATATCCAACTAATTGGAATGTAATTTTTGGATACCACACATGTAAGAACCTCAAAAATTAAATCTATCATAATTTTAATAACCTAAAAAATCATAAACAATGTAAAAATTATACGAAATTTTATTTTTAAATTAATGTATAGAGTAAGAATTACCATCCATAAAATTTAAAAAGGAAATTATTACCAAAACCATCCAATGAATAATAGTTTTCTCTTTTATCCAAAGTGATAGGAGGATCATCAAACTCATCAAGGTATCCTACTTCCAACTGTAAAAATATCATACCTCCAATCCTATGAAAAATTATTCTATATAAGTATAATTAGAATCCATCAATTTTAAACACGATGAATCTATTTTTTAAAACTATAATAAGAATTAAATGATTGTAAATTGGTCAGAAGTTATTATATTTTACTTTACATAGAAGCCATTTATCTAAACTGTTGGATGATTCCCTAATTTATTACTATAATACCTAGGACACATGTTATCTAAATGAATTAATATAATAAAAAATATGAAGATAATGAAAATTAAAAACTCACACAAAAGTGGATCTTAATAGAACGCGTAAAAATAAAAAATTAATCTAATAATTAGCACAAATAGTGATAAGAATGTGAAACAAAAAATCAATTAGATCAATTGTTTATTTCGTGTATATATCCATCATTCATATATAACAGGATGTTTTGGTCCCACTTATATAAAATTCTATAAATAACACCAATATTAGAATCCTAAGTTCTTTTATATTTCATATAATTGTATCTTAATATCTTTTATCATATTTTTATAAACTCATCATTTCTTCTCAATATATGATAAAGTCAATCAAAAACTATATTATGGGTCTCAATTCTAGAAAATGTAACCTAGTATATATATTTTGTTCTTAATATTTGGGAATCAATTATTATGATATATTCAATAAAAATTAATTTATCCTAAATTTAATCATTTTCATCAAAACTAATTAAAAATCATCAAGTTATGTTAATTTCATATTAAGTGTAATGTGATTATTTTTAAAAAACATATTCAAAGGTGTAATTGACTCAAAAATATATGTTTAATAAATTATTTTTATTGAAGAGTAGAAAAGTTATTAGATACGAATTTAGTTATAAAATAATTTACTAATAAGGTTTTTTATTATATATGATGTTAAAGAACATTTCTAGAAGTTTGGAGTAATATTATGGGTTTCTTTTTAAATATCACATTGAAATCAATATTTTTTATTGTTCAAAATTTCATAGAGGAAAATTATATATTATTTCCTATAAAAATAATATTTGTTTTTTCCATTATAGTTAATTTTTTCTATTTTACATGTCTCCATACAATTTCACAAACATTTGATTTGCATTTCAACTAAAAGGGTTTTTGTATATTAAACCAACCATATCTCTAATTTTTTATTGAAAACATTTCTCATCCATGTCCATATTTTTCATATCATATTATATTAATATTTTTTTTCCAATTTAATGATTTAATAATTAAATTTTATATTTTCAATTGTTTTTTAAATCCCTGAAAGGAATCAATTTGTACATTTTTTTACTTCGTCTCATTCTCCCACCCTTTTCTTCAGCATTCTATAAAAAGTTTCCAATAAAATTATTCACGATTCTTAAAATTAATTTTTATATAAATTTTATATATGATTGTAATATATATATATATATATTATATTTAAAAAGTTATTAAAATTTTAATAAAAATTTCATTGAATTTTTCAAACATTTTTCTATCATTTAGTCAAACTATTTTTCATCTATATAAAAATAAATTAATGTTTCTTATGAAACATTGTTTATCTAATCAAACAATACCATCCAAATTATTTACAAATATGGATTTTTATCTTTTGTTATTGAAATTTTTGTGAAATACCTTTCATTTTCACATTTAAATTTATCAATAATACAATTGTAAATGTTATTAGGTTTATGTTGAAAATTTGTGCATAGGTTTTCATTATATGATGAGTCAAAAAAATTATATAGTTCTCTAATATGTTGGTTAAATCTTTATATCTTATGATATGGCATGTAATGGAATAGGGAGTAAACACAATGCACTATGTTAATGGTAACATGATGTGAATATAATCTACAGTGGGACTCTCCCCACTATATGATTATGGTTGTGGTAGTGATATGTTATATAAGAAATTATTTTCTATGCTTATTATTGTCTCCAATATCTATGTTATATAAAATTCCAATGTTATTTTTTAATAGATCTTGATTATTGACTCGTTTGTTCGGACCCCAATGACTTACATCATATGATTATTCCAAAATATCTATTTTATGACTCATGATATATTATCCTTAAATTATTTTGTATGATTTTCTTATAACAGGTATTTTCTCCCAAATTATGTTATCATACCTTATTTATCATCATATTTTAACTTATAGACATGTGTGTATATATCTTATATTTAATATTGTTGAGAAACTAACCTCTCCCTTTCTTATGTTTCAATTCCTCTTGAAATTAAGGATTATTATGTATGATGTGTCTATAAATGTTTCAAGAATAATATTTATTTGTGGGAAATGTCGTATACTTTTTGAAAAGTTACTTTTTAATATATATTCTCTTGATATAAAAATTTGATACTTTCTAGGATGTGATTTATTATGATATGTAAGGAATATTATTATAAAATTATGTAATATGAAGGTATGTTATGCTTGCATCATCTCCTTTTGTATCATAGTGGAGTTTAGGGTTTACAAAGTTTTTATGATTATGTTATAAATTGAAAGTGGATAGAACTCAAACAACGTATATAAAATCAAAATTCATATAAGTTAAACATGAAGTATCATAATTGAAATTAATGTTCCATAAGTTAAGACACCATTGTATTGAGTTTAATTATCTTATAATTTATTTCCCTATTTGTTATTTTTTAATATTGACCATAAAAATTTTGGTTTTATTATGAAATTGAATACTGAATCATTATATCATGGTGATGATAAGTACGATCACCATTTATAAGATATTATAAAATTCTAGTTTTATGAATTACTACATATCATGAATATACTCTAAGACTATTAATTCATATCCTCATTGACTATATATTAAATTATCAGTGACTATTCCTAGAGGCATGATGATATCATCAGAATCATACTACTTTTTTCTAATTGAATTTTATTGGGAAAATGATTGCTCTAAATCTTATTATTACCTCTCTATTTTGATTTTATGCAATTTTGGGAATGGACATGATCTTTTTATACAAATACTATTTAATTTTTAGTTTTGGGTTATCCTATTTCATATCCAAAATAAACCCATGGACATTTATCAGTGCTAAGTTAACAATGAAATCCATTTAAAAATTCATTTTCTTATATAGTCCATAAAAACAAATAATTAGGTTTATTTATCTCAATAGTTTGGTGAGATACTCAATATTTAGTATATTTATATTATGGAGGAGTATGTTAGTGAATTTCATGAAGAGTTTCTTTATATTTATGATCATGAGGTTGAGTTTTTAATACAACTGATACAAAGTTCGTGGATAAAAATAAAAACTCCTAATAGAATGGACATGATTAAATTAGATGAATGGAAAAGAAAATATACGAGAATATACATAATTGATTTATATCACCAAATGTTTCAACATTTTGTTAAACATTCAACTTTCTTTATGAAGAGGGATGGATAATTGTTCCTCTATAATAATAATCACAAACATAAATGGATCATGATCAAGAACAAGCATCATATTTCCCATATCAATGATATGTTTGATCAAAATTTACATTCCCAATATTTCTCAAAGAAAAAAATTCATTTTGGATATCATCAATTAAGATTAAAAATAGTGTATATATCTAAGGTATAATTTTATTAAATATAAAGATTCAATGAATTCCATGTTATTAATTTTAGACTAACAAATTCCCTTTCCATCTACATGAGTATGATAAATAGTGTCTTTAAATTTTACCATAGTCAATTTGTGGAAACATGTATAGATGAAATTATCATATATTTCTATTGAACGGATTATTGTCAAGAAAATTTTTATACTGCCTTTAAGGCCACAATAAAGGAGAAACCACATGCTGAATTTTTCATGTGTGATTTATGGCTATAGAAATAATAATTATTGGTTTATTTAATCACATAAATTCATATATTTTTGGATCCTTCAATGAATTAGGTTATTAAAGAATGATATAGATCAACCACTATGACAGAGATTTATATTTTTACTGCATTTTTTATATACTATGAATTCTCTATGATAACAAAATTTCAACGAAAAATAGTTAGGATAGAAGGGAGTATTGTTACCTTAGACATATTAATTTGAATATAGTTTCAAGGCACATAAATAACATATTTTTATGAAACATGTGATCTGACTACCTTTTAATGGACAATATATTCTGATATATATTGATAAAACAAAAAAGGTTTTGGGATTCATACTTATGTAATGTTATAAATTTTCACATTATTTCTCATTCTAATTAATTTTCCATGAGAAAAACAAACTAATGCATGAATTCAATCTAACATCTGTAATATTTCAATTAATTTTATAGAGTTATTATTTCTATGATGAAAATTGTGTTATATTTATATATATAATTATCATAAGTACATTAAGTATATATTAACATTGAATAAGATAATAAAATTCCAAATTAGATGGTCTCATTTGATCAATGACCATGACTGCAGCATAAATTACCACCCTAGGAAGTTGAATGAGGTGAAAAATGCTCAAAATAAAATTTCTCTTACTACCTAATCCATAATAATGATTTAAATAGACCCAATACTCTTGTATTTGAAATGGATGGACATTAATATTTTGTTTCAATTAAATAAATATTATCATTATCAAGTTATTTCTCAACTATTTATTTTGGAAAACATAAATAAGATGTAAAAGGATTATATAGGGTTAAAAGGTTAAAGAATGATATACAATTCAACCTTGAAAGTGTTGGAATTATAATATTTGGTAAATGAATATGTTTCCCTTTAATAAAAAATTTGAATAATCATCTTTTGGATAATTCACATAGCTCATAATTCACTGTCCATCCTAGAATCATAGATACATAGAGTGATCTCAATAATAATTTATAGTAATAAAATATGAAGAGGGGGATTTTAGATTATATCTCTCTATGAATATCATACCAACGTGTTAAGGATAAATATTATATTCTAAAGGGGATTATGAAACTATTACCCATTCCCATCTAGAAAAGATATAACATCATCAGTGATTTCATTATTGTCCTTTATAAGACAGCAAAACACTATAATTAAATTTATCTTGTAGTCCACTACCATACAAAGTAATCATAGTTCCTTGATATTCAAGATAATTTATTATTTGATAAACATTCATAGATATATATAATCAATGTGTTGAGGTATTACTAAGTACCAATTTCAATTGTATTTGATCATGATTTGATTTTTACCTTAATGTTTTTGAAATTTCATTAATATGTGTAAAATATATAGTTGAGCTTCAATAATTTTTTCATCCCCAAACTAATGTTCAATCGTAAATGAAAACTCAAACTATATAATTTATTTCATTATCATATTTATAATATTTTTTAGTTATTTGGGATAAAAATATTTCTCTAGTAAAGATCTCATAAAAATATATATTCCATTATAGAATTCAAATGGACAACATGGGCCTCAATGTAGGAGGATATGGAAAACTCTAACATGTTATGATAATGTTATAAACTAAAATATATTGGGTCTAGATAAATATTAGTATGTGTTGAGAATATGTAAATCATTTAGCTTCAAATAAAATAATAAAACATTTGATAGAAGATATGTGAAAGATACTATCCTTTTCTGGGGTTATCCAAGTCATGTATTCCGGTACTTTTCAATCTATTAAGTACCTTAGATTTGGAGTAGTGGCATGGAGTGTATTTGGGAGAATTTTTATGGAAATTGGGAAGACAGGGAGATATGTATTTTTTGGGCACAATTTGGCCAAACTGTGATCAAGGTGACTATGTAGAGTGTGGAGGTCCACATGGTTGGTGCACGGTTTTTCGAGCCGTATTCCATCCAGTTGTGCAGGTAGTGGAAGACCACATGATGGGCACATGTTTTCCCCTAACCATGCTCCTCTATGAAAGAGACCATGCACGCGGTTTTTTAATTCCGCAAATCTATTTAAAAATCACCTGAACCCCTAGAGACTCCAATATTTTGACCTAGGATCAGGATTGATAATTTATAGATGTTCCAAAAGATTTTTTCAAGAATTACAAGGTGATCCAAACACCGTTCTTATTTATAGAAATCTCAAATTGAAATCCCCTCTCATTCTAGTAAGTGGATTTCATCCCGTTGATTATATCATTTATTCTAATATATTTTATACTTCTTTTTTTGGAAGATCTACCTCATTTTCTTATATCTAAACCTATGAGTTGAGATATAGATCTATGATTATGGACATAGATAAATATTTTAAAGATCTTGATGCCTTTGATCCAAATTTTGGTTTATGGATTTAGATCTTAAGCATGATCGATGGCGCTGTCCTGCTTAGATTTTAGGTATTTACATTGGGCTAACATCCTGTATAAGCCGATGTTGGTGGCCAAAATCTAACTACCATAGTAGTGTTTTTGATATGTGTATGCGAGTTTACAATTTTTTAGTTTTCCATTATCATTTATTTCCAAAATTGGAGTAATTAAGAATGAGGGTTTGACTTGTTTATGACTTGGTTATTATTTAATAATTTAATCATGATTCAAATGAAGGGGGGTTTCCCAAATAGATATTTTGGAGATTTTTTATTAGTTGAGATTTTTAATTTATGGTGATATGATAATTAATTGGGGGAATTAATTATGAAATGACTTTTATTTGTGTAAGATAATTAACAGTGAGAATTGATTATGTGCCAGGATATTGACCAAATGTAATTAATTGTGATAATTTATTATTTTCCATGAAGTTGATCCAAGATAGTTAATTGTGAGAATTGATTATGAAAAGTTGAGATTTGATATGGATAATTAATTTTGAATAATTAACTATGTAATGAGAAGTGCGTGGAGGAAGGAGGAGAAATGCGCCCGTAAGGGGCTCTCGACCTAGGGTTTCCTCCCTCTCGCCGCGGACATCTCCTCCGCTGCGAAAGGCGCGAAGACTCCTTCTCACGCTCGGTGGGTTGGTGGTGGACCTCCGCTGCGCGACACTGCATGGTTTTATCTCCGGCAGTGGAGATGCTCTCGGGCTTCGGTGGCTGCTGGTTCTGGTATATGGGTGTAAGACCGGTCCTGTTGACGACACACTCTACGGAGCGCTCCTGGATCAGATCTCGGAAGTTTCCTGGTGACCGGTGGTGTTTTTACTCGCGTTCGAGGGTAGTTCTATTGCGTCGGCGGTTTGGACTCTGTCCCCTCTCGGGTGAGTTCGATGGGGTTTTCGATGTCTCTATTGTAGCTAGTTTGTCTGGTGGCGGTGGGATATTTTGCTCCATGGATGTTTTTCTTTTCATCGTTGACAGTTTAGATGTTTGGTTGTTGTTGGTTGATTTTCGGGAGGTAATCTGTGAGTTTGGGGTTTCTTTCACTAGATTTTCATGGAAATCTGGTGATGTTCTTTGCGATGCGATGAGGGTTTCTGCCTCGTTGGAATCGGTGACGAGGGTTTCTGCCTCATTGAATTCGGTGAAGGGATGTTGGTGCGCTGGTGAAGGGATGGAGGCGGTGGTTGCCGATGAATGGACTCGCCGGCGTCTGGCTGTGGCGGTGAGTTTCCAGCGATGTCCGGGTGAAGTGAAGATCGGCTCCGACGACGGTTTCACATCGCATGTTTCGCCACTCTTCTCGAGGTGTGCAGACTGATGAAAGCACATGATTTGATGAAGCCCGAGGCGGTGCGTGGCTCGAGGCGTTGAAGGCGGTGTTTTAAAATTTTTGAAGAGTTTCATTTGAATTTTGAATTCCCGGATGCGGTGATGTGGATTTGTAGTGTTTTGGGTACCGGAAACCCCTAAACCAGTTTCATGGGAACCGGCTACCCTCAAACCGGCCATTAGAAAATAAAAAAAATGATTTACAGCAGTAATGAGAAGTGTGTTGATTGATTAACTAATTGATGAATTAATTAAAGTATTATGTGCGTAGTTAATAGTTTAATTAACTAAGTGCCTTTGAAATGTTTAACTAGTAGATGGATTATTAATGGTATGTTGTGGAAAATTCTTTTGAATTAATGAATGATTAAATGGTTGAGATTTTTTAAGGCTATACATTATATTCTAGAACAAGTAGAAGTTGGGACATTGACATAGTGTTCCTCCCCAATAGTTATCCATGCTTGAGATTATGGGGTGCTAGTCATGACGACCAACACCAAATGAGAAAAGGGGTGATACACAAGATGACCTACACTCAACGAGATTTTGGTTCTAGGAATGAAAACCTACACCAATGAATGATAATAATGAATGGTGATTCAAATATGATTTGGGGTGATATTCATGGAGATATACACCTAATAATTAATGATAATGAATGATAATTCCAATGGGAAACATGAATTGAATAGGGGACTAATGTGATGATTAATGGTTAAATTACAATGTGAGAAATGATTAAATTATACATTGTATTTATTTCATCTTATAACTGCATGCACTATATTTTGACTGGACTCTTTATAGACATCATTGGTGGTGTCGTTTGGAGTTATACTCAATCCCTATTTGGTCTACCTAATCAGCACCTAAGTAGACTTTTTTTTTGCAGGACATGATAAGAGAAAGCCCCAGGAATAGGTTGTTTTTGGGGATTGGAGGTTGGGAGAGGGAACCAAACATGGTTCAGGACCTGTATTTGGATCCATTATGTCTTTACATTTAATTTCATTATAAACACATGACACTTTAATTTTCATATCATGTTTTACCTTTTGGTTATATAATGTATTCTTTTGAAGTTTTGACTATTATATAACAAGGTATTATTATGGCCATTTATATGATTCTGCACATTGTAATAGTTATTTTCTTTTGCTAGTGTTTTGATTATGAAAAAAGAGGGTATAGTATCCCCAGTAATATCTTACAAGACACTATCTACTAGTTGGAACCCTATGACATGTGGGGAGGTTCACTTGAGGGCATCTGGCTAACCGGCCCAAGGCACCATTCAATGGCTCAGGAATCGGGGTGTTACAAAGTGGTATCAAAGGGTTTTAATTTTCATTATTCTTCTTTTGTTTTAAAATTTTGGGAAAGTTAGACATGATACTAGGAAGAGTTGAGTCTTGGTAATGAGCTCTTGCATGGGAGTTTCAAACCCATGTATGGGGGGAAATCTGAGTACTTATGGTGGGATTTTTTTATTGGAGTTCATTATTAAAGATTCATATTATTTCACCTTGGGTTACTCACTTCTGGTGGGATGTGATATTTGTTTTGAAAATTTTTAATTCTGATTTGTAACCTAAAGAGGCACGATACTTGAGTCTGCATGCATCATCCTAGGAACTCAGGGTTGTTGTGACATGCATCATTCTAGGACCTCATTGGAAAATGGTTTATGGGTATGTTTTTGAACATGAATTGTTTTTCCATGTTGTGAGATTGAAATGATGACGAAAAATGAGAAAAAAATGGGTTTCTATTGAGAAACATGATTGATTAAATGATTGTGATTAATTAATTAATTTTTGAATTAATTAATTGGAGGTAATTTTATTAATTAATGGTTGAATTAAATAATGAGAATGAATTTACCCTTGTTAACCATTTCCTAGAAGTAGAATGGTTTAGCATAGGGTTAAGGACTCAGTGTTGACCATGTGGCGAGTAACGGGAGAAAGGACATGTGGAAACTTCTTGTGTTAGTATCTTCCCTTATGTAAATTTTATAAGGTTGTGTTATGAGACTTAAGATGAGTGTTTGTATTTATAGAGATATTCCACCATGATGCTTGAGGAACCATTGGATAAAGCTGAGGAGGAAGGTGAACGGTTTCGAGAAAACTTTTCTCATTTCATTCAATTCATTGAGAGAGAAACATGGTGAGTTCAGGAAATCATTTTGTAGTAGACAAGGGTGTTTCAAATGTAACACCCTCCTACTTTTTCTAGATAGGGTGGACCTGAGAAAGCTGAATTCTCTATTGAATCCATAGAGATGATACTTTTCCATTTGGAGATTCTGGCATACAGGAGGGTCATGTTGGTTGCTTATATGCTGTGGGGGTCAGCGAAGCACTGGTGGGACATTCAGGTATTATTTGGAAAGCCTAATGATATGTTATGGAAGGGTTTCCAAGATAAGTTATTGGAACACTTCCATCCAGACATAGTGAGAAAGGAGAACGCTTCATAGTTTATTCATCTGACCAAAGGAAGCATGTCCATAATGGAATACTCTGGAAAGTTTCACATATTTATAGAACTTTAATCTATCTTTGGTAGAAAATGAGGCTTCTTCAGTAAAACAATTTCAGGATGGTCGTGAGTTGGAATTATGTCCTAGGTTAATACCATTAAGCTGAATAAATTCTCATAAGTTGTTAATCAGGCCCTCATTTTAGAGGGTAACCTGAAGGAGGCATCCAGTACTGGACCGATAGTTGTCACTGGAAGATCAGAGAGTGTGCCTTCCCAGAGAAGGAAGCACTGTTACTAGAACCTTCATCAGTATAGTGTTAAGAAAGGTTGATGTTCAGGAGGAACAGTTGCATCAGACCTTAATCATGAACTTTTCCACCATTGTAGTAGGTAGGTACACTACCACACACATTTTCCTAGACCACTAGTGGAGTTTTGGTTTTGTTACAAGATGGGGAACCTACAGAAATGTACTGAAGGACGCAGTGACAGGCTGGTGATGAGGGAGCAGTTTGTCGGAGTCAGAGTGTGGGAAGGGGTCATCTACACCATATAGGTCTGGTAGCTGGGGTTATACAGGTAAAAGTGGTCGAGGTAGTGGAGGTGGTTCTTTATGGGATGAGTGTATGTATCAGTAGTGTGGTTCTACTCAGGGGAGCCAAGAGACAACACATAGAAGAGGGGCAGGACAAATACAATTAGTGTATCCTATACTTTTGGATAGAGAGGCTAGTCCATTGATAGTGAGAGGTATTATTCTAATTGCTTATACATTAGCTACTTCATTGTTTGATACCGGTGCCTCAAATTTGTTTATATCTACAAATATTGTTAATGGATTGACCCTGGAGGTGGAGTCCATTTGCAGGGTGATGAATATCGATACACCATTGGGAACACGGTCTAGGGATATCTATTTATAAAAAGGATGTTTGCCAGATATGGGAGAGTATGATTTTATTTGGGATGTCTATTTCCTTGATATATCAGGCTTCAACCTGATTATGGGTGTGGACTGTCCAGTTCCATACTGGGCCCACATAGATTGTTACCACAAGATAGTAACTTTTGTATCTCCTAAGGGTGACCAACATGTTCTTCAGTGAGAATAGGATATCCATGCAGTCTGAGCTAAGACAATTACTCAGTAACTGGGATATCTCACAGCCCAAGTTTCTGGTCTTTTGTTGGATGAATGGAGTGGTGAGAAAGACATCCTTCCACAAGTAGTAGACCTATTTTAGGATTTCTCTCTAGATGACTTATCAAGGTTTCCACCTAAGAGAGAGGTGGAATTTACTATTGATATCATTTAAGGGGTTGAGATGGTATCTAATCAACCTTAGAGAATGTCACCGACTAAGCTTTAATATCTCAAAACCCAGTTGGAGCAGTTGGAGGATATATAGTTTTTTCTTCTGAGTATGTCACCTTGGGGATCATAGGTCTTGTTTGGAAAGAAGACCAATAAGAGTTTATGATTTTTTGTTAATTACCAGATGTTATATAAAATGACTGTGAGGAACCGATATCCTCTTATGTGTATTGATGATCTGTTTGACCAACTGAATGGGAATTGTGTGTTCTCAAATATAGATATGAGATCAGGGTATCATCAGGTGAGACTTCAGACCACTAATATACCAATAACATCATTCAAAAACAAGGTATGGCCTTTATGAGTTTTTTGTAATGTTTTTTGTTTTGAAAAATGCTCCAGTTGTATTTATGGACTTGATAAATAGGATATTTCATCCATGCTTAGATCAGTTTTTGGTGGTGTTTGTGGATGACATCTTAGTTTACTATAAGACTCATAACAATCATGCCCAACATCTTAACATCGTCATGGGTACATTGAGAGAGAATCACCTATACACCAAGTTACATAAATTTAAGTTATGGATTGATAGGGTACACTTTTTGGGCACATCATCTCAGAAGAAGGTGTGGGAGTGGACCTATAAAAAGTATAGGCAATGGTTTCATGGGAGAAATCCATGAATGTTTTTGATATCTAATGTTTTTTGGGATTAGTTGGTTATTACAGGAGGTTCATCCTAGACTTTTCCCAATTGGAAACACCACTTTTAGGTTTGACAATAAAAGGGGTAATGTTTGATAGGACAAGAGAATAAGAGAATGATTTATAGGAGTTGAGTAAGCAGCTGATATCATCACCTATTCTTATATTACCTGAGTCAGGTGAGAAGTACACGGTCAATTGTGACACTTCTGGGATAAAAATCGGAGTTGTGTTGTTTAATGGGGATTGAGTCATTCCATAGGGGTCTCAATAGCTGATCCCACAAGAACAGAATTAAATTACTCCTGACCTTGAGTTAGCAGTATGGTATATGGTCTTATGTGTTAGCGACACTATATTTTGGGTAAAAAATTTACAGTTTTTACAGATCACAAAAGCATGAAGTATATCTTTTCATAGCGTGACATGAATTATTGAATATGGTTAGAATATATGCAGTCCTTTTATTTTCAACTAGCATATACATCCAAAAAAGGGAATATTGTGGCTGATTCCTTGAGCATGAAAAATCAGACTCAGTTGGTACACGAGTTGAGTGCAGAGTAGAGGATGATGACCTTGCGGGAAGAAATTCATATGGTAGTTTAAGACAGTGAGGAGAGGATGACTCTTATTTCTATAGTATTAGAGTGTACACTCTTGATATGGATTAGGGATAGGCAGTATGAGGATCTGGAGTGTTTATAATTAAGGGAATTCCTTTAAGGTGGGGATAGACCTTCATACTAGATTATAGAGGAGGTTTAGATCATCTATATGAAAAATTGGGTTATTGTGCCTACGAGTATGTGATAGGAACACATGCAATAATTTCATGCTTCAATGTGGATGGTACATCCTGGGGTGAAAAAAAAAATTATTATGACCTATGATGATAGTATTGGTGGCCAGGTATAAAAATAGAGATTGTAGGTTTTATAAAAAGATGTTTTACCTATCAACAAGTGAAGGTAGAGCATCAATGATCTATAATACTATTGCAACTATAGACAATTTCAGAATGGAAGTGGGATGATGTGACTATGGATTTTTTGTAATGACATCCAACAACTCATAGGAAGAATAACTCAATTTTGGGTCCTTGTGGATCAACTAATGAAGGTATCACATTTCTTTCCAATTAGGGAAACCTTTACTATATATCAGTTGGGAGAACTGTATATGAGATAGATAGTTTGTTTACATGAACTTCCATGGACTACAGTTTCAGATCATAACTCATGCTTTACTCCATGCTTCTAGTAGAGCTTGCATAAGGTTCTTGGTAAACAGACTCTGTTAAGTATGGTCTTCCACCCACAGATGGATGGGATGTCATAGAATACAATTCAGGTGTTAGAGGATATGCTTCAAGCATGTGTTCTCATCCTTGGTGCTTCTTGGGAGATTCACTTTGATTTAGTGGAGTTCACCTATAACAATAGTTATCCGGAAACTATACATATGGAACCATATGATGCACTCAATGGTAGACCTTGTAGATCATCGCTATGTTGGTTAGAGGTGGGTGAGTCAGATATGTTGGGATTGAGTCCCATCCAGGATTCATCAGAGCAAGTACAATTTATTCAGAAAAGTATGGATACATCTCAAAGTAAGAATAAGTCATATGTTGATAGACAGAGACGGTCCCTAGAGTTTACTGAGGGTGATCGTGTTTTCTTTTGGGTGTCTCATAGATTTGGTCACCACAGGATTGGGAGGCAGGCCATGTTGATTCCCAGATTTGTGGGACTGTTTGAGGTGCAAGAGAGAATCGGGCTGGTGGCGTACCAAATAACACTTTCATAGAAATTTTGTTCTATGTGTCATTTTTTCTATGTGTCACCACTACAACGGTATCACGCCGACCCATCTTGTTAGATTTATGTGGAAGATGATTTTATCTAGGTAGATGCATCCTTTGAGGATCATCTAATATGTGTGTTGGGTCACAGTGAGAAAGTGTTTTGGGGAAAGACCATTCCATTAGTTCATGTGTTATGGAAACATGGAAGTTTTCAATAGGAAACATGGGAATGGGAAGTAGACATGAGGGCTTAGTGGACCATTATTTTTTACTTCAAATCTTACAGATGTTTGGGTGTGTAACTCGAGGACGATCTGTTATAGGGTGGGGATATTGTATAATCCAAGCCTTTTCTAAAGTCATCTTGGGCATCTTTTCAGGTACTTTGGAAGCTATTAAGTACCTTTGATTTATAGTAGTGTCTTGGGGTGTATTTGGATGAATTTTTAATGAACAATAGAATATAAGAAGTTGTGCATGTTTTGCGCACAGTTTGGCCAAACTGTGACCAATCAAACCATGTCGATAGTGGAGGTCACCATGGTTGGCCCACAGTTTTCCCTAACCATGCGCCTCTACACAGGAAACCGTGTGTGTGGGTTTTTAATTCTGAAAATCTATTTTAGACCCACCCGAACCCCCAAATACTCTTGTATTTCGACATAGGATAAGGATTTAAAATTACAAGGTGTTCCCAAATCCATCCAGAGGGATTACAATGTGATATGAACACCATTCTTCGAGAACGAAAGCCATAATTGAAGATCCTCTCTCATCCTAGTAGGTGTATTTTATCTCATTACTTCTGACATTAATTCATCTATCATTTCTAGATATTTCCATAGAATATCTCCAACATTTTCTTGGATCTAAACCAATGATTTGAGATATAGATATAGATATAGGATTGTGGATCTAGATCTTGATTCCATGATCTTGATTCCTTTGATGTTAATTTCGATTTAGGGATGTAGATCCGAAGCTTGATCTACAGCGTTGTGACACTCAGATTTTGGGGATTTTTATTGGACTATAATTCTTATATAAACCGAGGTAGGTGGTATAAATCTAACTCCCATAGCCATGATTTTGAAATGTGTATGTGAGTTTATAATTTTTTAGATCACCTTGATAAGTTATTTTCTAAATTGGATTAACTAGGAATGAGGATTTCACTTGTGTTTTCCTTTGTGATTAATTGATGATTGAATCACGGAACAAACGAAGGTTGTTTTCCAAAATATATATTTTGTAGAATTTTTATAGGTTGAGATATTGAATTTATTGTGTTAAGATAAGTAATTGGGTGGGGGGAATTAATTTTGAAATGATGTTTGGCTCTATATGATAATTAATTATGATAATTGATTATGTGCCATGATGTTGACCAAATATAATTAATTGTGAGAAAAAATTATGTACCATGATGTTTATCAAGGATAATTAATTGTGATAATTAATAATTACAAGTTGATATTTGATATGGATAATTAATTGGGAACAATTAGTTATTGAAATAGAATTGTGTTGATTGATTAATTAATGGATTATGTGATTAGTTAAATGTTGAATTAACTAATGGATTTTGAAATTTTAATCTAATAAATCAATAATTAATGGTATGATGTGGAAAACTATTGTGAATTAGTGAATAATTAAATTATTGTGATTTTTTTGGTTCTAGACATGGAATTCTAGACCAATTAGAAGTTGGGAGTTGGACATGGTGTTCCTCCCCAATAGTTATCCAAGATTGAGATTATGGGGTGATAGGCATGACGACCTAAACTGAATGAGAAATGGTGTGAGAGGCAAGATGACCTACACTCTATGATATTTTTTTTCAAGGCATGATGACCTACACCAATGAATGATAATTATGAATGATGGTCCAACTGAGATTTGGGGTGCGAGGCATGATGACCTACACCAAAAGATTAATAATAATGAATAATAATTACAATTGTAATCATAAATTGAAACTTGAACTAATGTGATGACTAAATATTAAAGGCAAATGTGATAAATATTTAAATTAAGAATTTTATTTATTTCTTCATAGAATGGAATGCACTAAATTTTCATTGGAAATGTTTTTGACACCATTGGTGGTGGCCAATTGAGTTGTACTCACACCATATTTGATCTGCCGGATTAGCACCTGGGTAGACTCTATTGTTGTAGGACATGATAAGGGAAAGACCCTTTGATAGGTTGTTGTTTGGGATTGGAGCTTGGGAGAGGGAACAAGATATTGCTCAGGACCCATATTTTCATTTGTTGTGTATTTAATTTTAGTAGGATTGTAGACACTTGACACAGGCATTATCATATAATGTTTTACATTCTGGTTAGGTAATGTATTTTTCTTGGTTTTAACTATCATTGTTGATGCTCCCTTCATCACAAAATCTAAAGATTAGAAAAGGGGATTGTCTTAACTCTATGTGATTCAACCGTTGAAAAAATATCAAAAATTGACAAAGGAAGGAATAAGAAGAATGTTGCACAAGGGTCGCACAAGTTCTACGATGGTCGCACGAGTACACTTGCGCGCCGCAATGGTCGCGCAAGTACACTTGCGTTCCCTAAGTGATAAACGCCTGACATCTTCTCCAGCCTATAAATAGACCCTGTGGGCCCCCCATTGAGGGAGTAAATTTTTCTAGAAACTCAGATTTGAGCTCCCGGTGCCCTAGTCTCTTCTCAAAGCTTCTGAAACACTTCTAAGGTAATTTATTACCTAGAACGGAAGATCTAAAGAGGGGGAGTAAGGCCTAAGTGTTGAAACTCATAAACACTTGCGCACCTGAGTGGCCATCCCTTAAGGGAAATGGCCACACTTGCACGCCTCCTAACTACTTCAATATAACTTGCGCGCCACTATTCTGGAAGAACCTCAAGATGATTCTAAAGGATTTTAACCAAGAGTCGCTCAAGTATTACCCTGCTGGTTAACCGTCGCGCAAGTACCCATGTGTCGTGCAGGTATACCTGCGCGACCAGGACTTGCACACCCACGCAGTACCTGCGCGCCTGCCAGGACTTGCGCGCCCCTGCCTTTTTGGGTGCCCTTCTTGCCCATTTCACCCCTTTTATGCCATTCCACCTCTCCTCTTCAAGATTCAGTCTTCAAGACACTCTTCAAATCCATTTATGTCATAATTTCTTGATTTGGATTCCTTATCTGAAAGGAAATCTGTGGAATATCTCTCAAAACCTAGTGATTTACACATCTTTATGTCACTAAAGATTGAGATTTCATTCATTCAACCTCATCCATTAAGATGAGAGAACTCATTAACCTGGGCCTCCTTTTCAGGAGTAATCCCCAGTCTCAAATATGGGCCTCCTTTTCAGGAATAAGCCCCAGTCATAATTCTCAAATTTGGGCATCATCCTTAGGAGTAAGCCCCAAGTCCTCATTAACCTGAGCCTCCTTTTCAGTAGTAAGCCGCAGTCTCAAATATGGGCCTCCTTTTCAGGAATAAGCCTCAGTCATAATTCTCAAATTTGGGCATCCTCCTTAGGAGTAAGCCCCAAGTCCTCATTAACATGTGCCTCATTTTCAGGAATAATCCCCAGTCTCAAATATGGGCCTCCTTTTCAGGAATAAGCCCTAGTCATAATTCTCAAATTTGGGCATCCTCCTTAGGAGTAAGCCCCAAGTCCTCATTAACCTGGGCCTCCTTTTCATAAGTAAGCCACAGCCATAATTCTAAAATTTGGGCATCCTCCTTAGGAGTAAGCCCCATGTCCTCATTAACCTGGGCCTCCTTTTCAGGAGTAAATCCCAGTCATAATCATTAACCTGGGCCTCCTTTTCAGGAGTAAGCCCCAGTCTCAAATATGGGCATCCTCTTCAGGAGTAATCCCCAAGTCCCTTAATTTTTCAAGTCTCTTAACCAGGGCCTCATTTTCAGGAGTAAGCCCCGGTCTTATTTTCTCTTAACCAGTCTTAATTTACCTTTGATCTAGGAGTCCTTATCAGGAGTAAAACCCAATCACAAGTCCTCTTCTAATTTGGGCCTCCTTTTTAGAAGTAAGCCCCAAGTTAGAGTATTCAAATTTCCATGAAGCATATATACCTTTATGGACCCTGTTCCCGGATTTCTTCCCTGAAGTAAATCTTAATCTTCATTTATCTGGGAAGTCATACATACATAAGTCCCACATTATTTCTTATGATTGCATCTTTCATGGCACAATTGTCTGATTTTTACCAATACCTCTTGTTTCTCACACCGAGCATGACTCACGTGATATTAGAGTGTAAAAGTAATTATGAAATACTTCTTTGAGCCATCAATCATAAACATCATACTCCCTTACTCGAACTACGTGGGTTCTGATTCCTTTTCTAAACAAAGGATACGTAGGTAGCCCATCTGCGGGTTCGATCCCAACTCTGAAATGATCCATGTCTTTCTGAATGACAATAAACTTCCAGTGCCCTACTGAGTGGATTTAAAACCATCATGGTAATCATACTAACCAAGATACTTCTATATAAATGTGTCGAAGGATACCATTGACCTAGAATCTCTAATAAATACAGATGATTCTCTATCAATGAAGAACCTTGAATACATATAAATGATTCTATAAATTTCCTACATATTTAATCATTGATTGTCATATCAGAAGGAAAGATCATTTTATACTTGGTAATGTAATAAGGATTCACGAACATAACTTAAATCTATAAAGAGATTCCCAGAGTAGACAATAATTCCCCTCAAAAAGGTGTGATTAGTCTGACCTCCCATCCTCTCGACCAATGCAAATTCCTAAGCCTCATCAGTCCACAAACTAATGAGCACCTACCTTTGTAAAGTAGGTCCAAATGGATGTGGAATCATCGGATGTTTCCGGTTCTATGAACAAACCTGTTAGAAACCGATTGTATTGTTTGAATATCCCATCAAGGAGGTCATCCCTGAATTCTGTGGGAAACAAAAAATGGTGAAACCGATGTGAATCCTTAACCAAGTAAAAATGATGTTTTACCTATTTGTTAGGCCCCTATTTAAAACTCAATGAGAGGGCCAACAAAAAAAATCATTGACATATGTGCTCATCCAAAAGATTTAGTGGCTGATCTTATCTTTATTATGTCTGTTATATCAAACATGCACTCTTTTCCAAGATCTTCTGAATTTCCAGAATGGCTGCTCTCAAGTTCAAACTTATGAATACCGATGATGCGAATGCCACTGCTGCTACTCCGGCTAGATCGTCGTTTGCTCTGAGGATGACATCACCTACTCAGCATCTTCAACGTTGGGTATCAAATGCACTGGTTAAGGAGTACCATCAACACTGTACCATCCCAACTCTAGAGGCTGCCCGAAAATCCCTCCAAGTAAACAACTCACACCAGTTGTCCGAACAACGACGACCAGTGACCAAGAAGCAGGTGGTGCTAACCACCGTCTCCAACCGTTTCGGGTCGTTATCCCCGGAATTCCATCACCATTCACTACCATATTCTAGGGAGGTGAATGCGCAGGTCCCTCAAGGACTTAATTCAAAGAAGCAGGAGTCCTTCCTGAGGGATCCTATCAACAATCGCCGCCAGACTCGTGCGGCAATACGCCCTCAACATGATGAGGGTGCCGACTCCGGGTGTTTGGCTCAGGTTCCTCGAACATGAGCAGGCAAGACGAATCGCCAGAGGTAAAGTCCAGTTAACAGTGAGTAGGTTCTCATCTCTTCCATCTCCAGAGAAGTCCACCAACCTAACTTGGTGGCAAGCAACGAGAAGGTACACACACCTGCCCATTTTAATTCCGATGTCCAGCAGACTCGTCTGGCATCATCATGCCAATCCCGCCAGGTAATTCCGGCGGAGTACTATAGGCAGGAACATACACCTGTTTATACATCATCATCTAGTCAGCAGGCTCGTCTGACTACATATGATGGAGCTCATCAACCATGTTCGGCGAAGTGCAATCAGCAGGCACATACACCTGCTAGTATTAATCAAGCTTACCAATAGTCTCACTTGGTGGTATTCGGAGAAGTCAGTCAGAAAGATCCAACGAAAAATAGGAGGCATACTCAACTCTCTACCCCCACACTTGAGTACTATCAGGATTCACTGACATAAAAAGGAGGACAGGAGCAGGCACATACACCTACTCCAATCACGAAATGGACGTATATCCCCATTCTAGCAGCTAAAGTCACCAAGCATATTATATCAATGGTGAAAGAGCAGAAGAAAATTCCTGCTCATATCCTGGATGCCTGTCAGGATATTATAACAGCTTCACCGGCATCTTAGGGAAAGAAACATAAATCTATCCCTACTAGTGGAGTGACACATCAACAGTTCACTCCGGAACAGACACACACATCTGTTCCAGTCCAAGAGGGTTGTGGGGCATACTCCCCCATATCATACGGACAACCAAGTCAAGAACATACACCTAATTTGAGTGGAGATTGTCAGCCTAACCTAGCCATCTTTCCTGATCAGGCATATAAACCTGCTCAGAGCAGCCACTTACATCAAAAAGTGGTTTCCAAAGAGAGTAATAAGGCGTCTAAGAAAAATACCCGCCCAACACAGTCAGGAGATCAAGAGCCAATCTGTAACAAGGCCTTGCTCGATGCTGGAGTTCTTGAAGCCCTCATATAGTTATATGTTGGAATTCATGATTCTACTCCCTCATTTCTCAATAGTGGGAACATTAATTCCGAAGGTCTTCAATATACACTTCCTCATGAAGGCTTGCTTGATGACAATTTGGTCGATCTTGAAGTTTCATCTTCATATAAGAGCCACAGGAACCCTCTGTGTGGTCAGAAGACCAAGGAGCAAGAGATCTCATATTTTGCTGTAACCCATTATGGTGGTCCTCCCCATGATGATGAATTTCACTGCGAAAGTCCTCTCTGCAGTAGTGATGCACATTGCCCGGAAAATGCTCCAGTGGACAATGTAGTGCCGATAAATCCCTCTTATCTTGAGGCACTTGCAAATGCGAAACCAGTCATGTCTGATGTTTCATCGCTGGCAGGTGAAATACTTTCTCAATCAGAAGATAGCCCAGGGTGTAGGTCTTTATACAAACCACCCCTAAGTCATGCATCTTCTAGTTTAATCAGTGATTTCTCTACCAATCCTATTGAATCCAATGAAGCAAAAAGGAATCACCAGCTCTGGTCAAAACAGGTAGAAGAATCTTCATCAAATGATAAAGAGGAAATTCTGAACATGAGAAAACAACTGGTGAAAGGTGAAGTGCCAGCCATGTTTTGGCCTCTAGATTACTGTCAGTATGACATTCCAGAAATGTTGACGGAAGATGGAATTCATGATATTCGTCTCAACATATGGAAAACTCTTTGTCAGTTGAAAAATAATGTATTATCTTATGATAAATATGAAAATCATGTTATGATAATAGAAGGGTCACAACGTCAGATTGATTTGGCATCTCTATCAGTCTCTCGATATTCGGAGGCTGAAAAGCAGCAAAGATCACTTCAGCGTTCATGCCTTGGCGCACTAAGAATATTGCGTCAGTTAATTTCCAATTCCCCATCTGGTATTCATGTCAGAGGATGGGGTGTTCATGGAGCACTAAATTTCACGGTGCTCTCCAGTCAGCAAAGCCCGCCGAAAATGGTCTCATGCAATGTTATTGCCCATGGCCGGCCACGGTCAATGGGATTTGTTTCTAATCAAAAGATTGCCCAAGAACAGGACTCAACTAGTTCCTCTCAAAATCAATAATACAAAGAAAAAGTTGTTGAATTACACCTGCATAAAGAAAATGAGAATATTGAACATGCCTATTGTTTGGAGAAATATAATCACCAAGTGACAGAATTGTCAGAAATAATCCAACGGTCTTTTGAACCGGGTGATAAAAGTGGATGTCGGTTGATGCATCCAGCTAATTTTCGGACCAAGGTCCACAAGATCAAGAGATATTTTAAGAAAGTCTCAGACATAGCATATCAAGAGCCACCCCGTCTTGCCAGACTGGGGACTATTTTAAACCAACCCTCAGAATCAACAAATAGGATTTGAGGAGTTGAGCGGGAACAGCAGGAACAGCCCCAGTCCACTGGAATTGGGACTTTTTCAAATCATCAATCCCCTCCTCAGAGAAAGTCGGTCTTTTCTCGATTAGGGAAGAAGCCTCAAGAAGAACGAAGAGCCAAATTATCAGGAGATTCCCTCCAAATTACAGTTCATCAAGAAGTTCTTGAGGGATTGAATATACAAAAGGCAATGTCTCATCAAAGACTTGGAAGAAAACAATATCACAGAAATGCTGATAGAATGGATGTGATGCGTTATGCATCAATCAATGTCATCAATGCCGTTGTTGTTGATCCAGCAGATGAGGCCCACTCAAGGGACTGGGATGAAGATGTTCCTGCTCAAGAAGATGTACGCACCGACACAAATGAAGAAGGTGTGCGTACACAAAATCAAAGGGTTACTCAGAACCTAGGTAATCCTTCATGTAACCCACTTCCCCCTCTCCGAAAAGGATCCAACAAAGGGAGGTGAAAGAATCAGGTTACATATCCTTTCTCTAGAGAAGTCCAATCGCTCTCACTAGAGAAAGGGTTTGCACAACAGGAGGAAGAAATAAAGGAATTAAGGTGGTTGATTGCAGAACTACTCAGGGTAGTCTTCTTCTTAATCATGATGGAGTATTTCAGCCAAGGGAGTTTGTTGCAACTACTGAGATAGATCCAGTTGCAGGACCAACCACCATATCTGTCCAAGCTCCAGTCATTGCACCGACCCAAGTCCAAGTTCAACCGGATGATTCTCAAAAGTTAATAACTACCATTAAGTCATTAATAGCTCGGTTAGAAAATATGGAAGGGAAACATGCACAAGTTCAACCAGAAAAGAAATTTTACCCTGAATGGGTAGATTCAATCTCTCCTCCATCTAGTTTTGGAAACCCTTTATTCCCTATTTTCAATGGATCAGGTGACCCTGAACAGCATTTGACGCATTATGTGTCCTGTTGTGATCCTATGATGGGAACTCCGGAGCATTAAGAAGCAGTAAAACTCAGATGCTTCATACTAACATTGCAAGAACCAACCTTTGTCTGGTATAAAAGCTTGAAATCCTGGTCAATTACTAGATTGGAAGATCTCCGTCAACAATTCCTTCTTCAATTTAGCTCAACTTTTCCAAAGACAACAGTTTTTGATCTTACAAACTATAAGCAAAGGGAGAATGAAAGGGTCTCGGATTTCATTGCTTGCTGGAAGGGATTAACATATTTTCTAAGATTAGCACTCCCTCAAGAAGAATTGTTTCCAATATGTGTGGAAAATTTGCGTGACGAGTTACGCACACCGTGGATACCTGTGAAATACACAGGAGGGTTTCGAGTCCTTACTTCAATCTCTCAGCAGATTGAAGATTCCCTTATATAGGCTAAGGATAAATCTCGTGTAATTCCATCAACTCCAGGAAGGAGAATGGGTAAAGCAGAGACTGCTACATTTTTGCTTAAGAAAGCACATATACCTGCTTCTACTTCAAAACCTTCATCATCCCGAAGGGCTCCACTTCCTGAGCGCCAACAACAAAGGCCATTTCTTCAAGATAATCAAATAGATCAAAGACAAAAACAATTTCAGGATTTGAAAAGCAAAGTTTACTCTTTCTGAAATGAACAAGTTCATGGTTATTTCATTTCGGCCCTGGAAAATAATTTGGTTCAATTGACAATGCCCAAGAGGCCAAAAAAGGAAGGAGATGAAGACCGTCCTAATTATTTTCCTTTTCATCAAATGATGGGGCATCCTATCTAGGAGTGTTTTGTCTTCAAAGACCTTCTGAAAAAGACGGTCGATTCGGGACAAGTCAAACTGAAAGGTTCTTCATATTAGGTAGCATGTGTTACTACTACAGTTCCAGAGGAGGAAGGAGAATGACAATAAGTCAAAAGAAAAAATGCACAGAAGTATGATGATTGGATGGTCAGAAAGACAATCAACCAAACTCATGCTATTTTGCGAACACAATTAAAGAAACCGATTGTGTCTTCTGCCATGAATGTTTTGGAAAAACCCTCTTCATCAGAGGGAATGTCCTTAAAGAAACAACATGATTCAAAAAAAGAAAAGGAATCTGAAGAAGATGAGTATGTGTCAAATCCTAATTTGTCTTTGACTCTGGCAGACTTCATGCCATCTACTTCAAAGCCACGGGCACTGCCCTACCAAACGGCACAGCCTAAACAGGCTAATCAGGCAGAGTCTTCATTAGATGAGGAGTTAATATTCGGTTCTGTTAATATGATTCAATTAACGGATCCATATTCTAGTCACAGTTTCGATTTCGATGATCCTGAATTCCCTGTATCAAACAGGGGAATCAGAGGAAGTTCCAAAGGCTCAGGATACAGGGGAAGACGTGGATCTTTCAGAATCCACTATTCCAATTCTACCCCTGCTAGAACTGTGTATGCAGCAGAAACTCGTGGTAGAGCCCTTCAGCGAGCTCAGCAAGAACAAGAAAATTATTTTACCAATAGCAAATTCAGTCCTAGAACAGTTATTTTGGAAGACTGGTTGAAGGTTCCATCTTCTTCCTCTCCGTATGTAAATTGATCTAATCGGTCTAATCTTCCAAAACTAGGAATGTTACCAACTCCTATCCCAATACAAGATGTATCAACTTCCAAAGAATTTGCTTCCAAGGTACCTGCTAAACCACATATTCATGTTGGGAAACACAGACCTCTAGATCAAAAGTATGATGTATTTAAACACTTGGCCCATGTACCAGCCAAGTTATTAATTCTGGATGCTCTGAATCTGCCAAAAGATCTTTGGGAAGCACTCATCGAGGCTTTGTCAAGTCCTCAGGAGTTTGAAACTGAAATTGTTGCAGCTGAAGTCTATCACATAGAGAATAATCCTGCAGAATTCCATGCAATAATATCTTTTACTAATGAAGTCGAAGATGATGTTGTGCATGGGCATATTAGACCTTTGTACTTATCTGACAAGGTCAATGGCGTAGACATCCGAAGAGCTTTCATTGACAATGGTTCAAGAGTCAACCTCATTCCCATTCGTACACTTCGTCGATTGGGCCCCACGGAATCTGACTTATCTCATTCTACCATGATGTTACAAGGATATGATAAAAATGAGCAAGAAGCACTGTGCGAAGTTACACTCAGAACTCAGTTTGGAGATCTTGTATCCAATTCGGATTTCATGGTTGTTGATCAAGACCCAGCTTTCAACATCTTGCTTGGAAGACCCTGGCTACATCAACATGCGGCTATCCCTTCATGATACCATCAAAGTCTCAAATATTGTTTCGATGGTCAAGTTGGGACATTGTATGGTGATAAGGCCACGTTCAAGACATGTGAGTCTCAATACATTGAGGCGGAATTCTATAACATGAAGGGAAGGGAGAAATCCACAACAAAGGAGATTACCAAAGTTAATGCTCCATATGGTTTGGAGAAGATTCCAGTAAATCCATTTACACATGTGAGTACAGATTATGTGTTTCCTATTAGTCAAATTGACAAGATAGACCCAAATCAATATACTCTTATGGAAAGATCCATAATGTCAATTATAGCAATCGATCCAGACAACATGGGAGAAATTGGTAACCCACCAAGCAGTGATGAAAGCACAAATGGTGATGTCTTCATTTCATCTGATGAAATCCAACAAGTCTTCGCCAATTAGTCCAGAAGAAGTTATAGCAACATCGGAGGTGAAAAATGATGTCTATTATCAATCCATCATCTCCTCTTTATTACCCAAAGAAGACCCTTCATCATCAATCTGGTCGGAAATGAAAGCTTCTTCTTCAAGATATGCAAATTTTGACATCTCTTCTGATCATGAAAATTCTACTTTATCATCTACTATTCAAGTAGAAACGGAAGAAATAATACATGATGAAGAAGAAGAGGAAGATCTCAGAGATGCTCCTCCATCATTTGAAGAGGGTATCTCTACCACTGTGGATGAACTCAGAGAAATAAATCTAGGTACAAAAGAAGATTCCCACCCCTCTTTAATCAGTGAGGCCATGAATCTTGAAGAGCAAGAGATGTATATTTCTTTTCTAAAGAAAAATAGAGATATATTTTCTTGGAACTATATAGAAATGCCCGGGCTTGATCCTGATGTTGCTACTCATCATTTGGGTTTACCAGAAGAACATCGAGGATTTAAGCAAGCCGCAAGAAGAACACACCCAAATTATGCTTCCAAAATTGAAGTTGAAGTGGATAAGCTTATCAAAGATAACTTCATCAGAGAAGTTCAGTATCCCAAGTGGTTGGATAATATTGTCCCTGTAAAGAAGAAGAACAGAAAAATTAGAGTTTTCATCGATTTCAGAGATCTTAATCGGCATTTTCCTAAGGATGATTTTCCAGTTCTGATTACAGAACTTTTAATTGATGAAACAGCTGGATATGAAGCACTTTCCTTCATGGATGGATATTCCGGATATAATTAGATCTGAATGGCCATAGAAGACGAGGAATCCACAGCCTTCAGAGCCCCTCAGGGTGTGTTTTTCTATCGGGTAATGCCCTTTGGCTTAAAGAATGCAGGTGCAACATATCAGTGTGCCATGCATCGTATCTTCAAACCCTTCTTAGGGAAGTTTGTTGAATGCTATGTAGACGATTTGGTGGTTAAATCCAAACAACGTTCTAATCACTTGGCTGATTTGGAAGTCATATTCCACAAGCTTCGACAACATAATTTGAAGGTGAACCCCTTAAAATGTGCTTTTGGGGTAACCTCAGGAAATTTTCTCAGCTTTGTTGTACGCCATCATGGTATTGATGTCGATCCTGAGAAGACCAAGTCAATACTTGGTATGTCACCTCCCCAAAATTTAAAATAATTAAGAGGACTTCAAGGACACTTAGCCTATATTCGGCATTTCATTTCCAATTTGGAAGGCAAAACTTTACCCTTCACCAAATTGATGAAGAAGGGATTCACTTACCAGTGGATTGAATAATGTCAAGAAGCATTCAATATTCTCAAGAAATACCTCTTGATTCCACCGGTACTCATGCCACCTGTTGAATGAAGACCACTTATCCTCTATGTGACAGCTCTAGAACGATCATTGGGGGCCGTTCTTGCTCAAAATAATGATGCTGGGAGTGAAAATAGCCTCTACTATCTCAGTCGAACTATGCTTGAAGCAGAAACCTGGTATTCAAGTATTGAGAAGTGTTGCCTGGCATTAATCTTTGCAGGTCAGAAGTTGAGACACTACCTGCAACATCATGAGGTCCAATTGGTATCTCGCAATAAATCGATCAAAATCATCCTTAGTCATCCAATTCTTACAGGACGTCTGGCAAGGTGGGAAGTTATTTTACCACAATTTGACAATCAGTATGTGTCTCAAAAGGCGATAAAGGGCCAAGCTCTGGCTGATTTCCTAGCTGAACACCCTTCAGTGGAAGACACATCATCAGATATTGAATTCCATGATGCGGAAGTCTTCTATATTCAAGAAAGTCCTCAAGCATGGGAAATGAATTTTGATGGTGCTTTCAGAAGTCCAACAGGGAGGAAAATGGGAAATCCTAAATTCAAAAAAGTTGGCTTAGGAATTGTGATCATTTCTCCAGAAAAGGCAGTGTTACCTTATTCCATCAAATTGTGGGAAGGTGGTACTAATAATGAAGCAGAATACCAAGCTCTCATCATAGGCTTGGAATTAGAACTTCAAGCACAAGTGAATCACTTAAAGGTTAAAGGTGATTCATACCTGGTAATCAAACAAGTCAATGGGGATTATGCAATCAGAAAAGATGAACTAAACCCTTTGTATGATTACGTCAGAGGTTTAATGGCGGAATTCCCTTCGGAACCGACATTTTCTTATGTCCCAAGATCACAAAATGCTCAAGCTGATGCACTGACTAATATAGACACAGCTCTGGAAGATCCAAATCAGGACGAGACAACCATCAGTATTGCCCACCGTCATGCAATTTCACCTTATGTTCGAATCAGAATAGAGTAAATTAATGAAATTAGTCCCATTCCTAAACCGTATGGTCATACTACAGGATGGATGTCACCTATCAGGGAATACCTTCAAAATGGAATACTTCCACCTGATAGAGCCGAGAAAGAACAAATCCGGCTACGTGTGGTCAATTTTACTCTTTATGATATCTCAGATCACCTAGAGAAAATTCTCTACAAATGTTGTTTTGATGGAGTTCTCTTTAGATGCATTGATGGTTAAGAGACAATGGTTGTCATGAAAGAAGTTCATGCAAGAGTCTGTGGTGCCCACCAATCTGGACATAGATTGTCTGATCAGATTCAAAGTCATGGATACTTTTGGCCTTCAATGATACAAGATTGTGTTGATTTCACAAAGAAGTGTCATTCATGCCAAGTACATGCCAACTTCATTCATAAATCTCCAGAGTTTCTTCATACAGCTAAATACTCATGGCCATTTTCCACATGGGGAATGGATGTTGTGGGACCTTACCCTTCGGCTACGGCCAAACAGTTTAAGTACATTCTTACTACTACTGACTTATTTTCCAAATGGGCAGAGGCAATACCTCTCAAGGAAGTCAGTTCTAAATGCGTTGTTAGCTTCATCAAGTCTAACATCATTAACAGATTTGGTGTCCCTCATACCATATTGACGGACAATGGCACCAAATTCTGTTCATCTGAGGTGAAGAAGTTGTATCAAGAATACAACATCAAATCCAAACATTCATCTCGGTATCATGTAGCGGCCAATGGCCAGATAGAATCCTTCAACAAGACTCTTTCAAATATACTGCAAAAGATGGTGGATAAAGATAAGAAGTCATGGCCTGATAAACTCTTTCATGCTTTATGGGCTTATCAGAATACCACACGCACCGCAATGCGGTCAACTCCATATTCATTGGTATATGGAACGGAAGCAGTCTTTCCAATTGAAGTTCAAATACCCTCACTTATAGTTTCCATTTGTGATCAATCATCTACAGATGAACAATCTCAAAAGAGATTGAATTAATTGGAACGATTAGATGAGAAAATATTGTGCACTTTTCACCACTTTGAAGTCTATCAGAATCGAATAGCACGAGCTTTTAAAAAAAGTTCGTCTTCATTCATTCACTCAGGGAGAATTGGTATTAGTTCTCAGAACTCCAATTATACCAGGAAAGAAACCTCCCAAGCTTGAGCCAAAATGGGAAGGACCTTACTCAATACATAGGGTCTACTCCAATGGAGCTTATTCATTAATCTTGATGGATGGAGAACTCATCACTAATCCAACCAATTCCATATTTTTGAAGAAGTATTTTGTATAAACAAAAAATATATCACCGAGGTCCAGCATGAACTTAAACTGCACCGAGGTCTAGTATGACCTTAAACTACACCAAGGTCCAGCATGACCTTAAACTGCACCAAGGACCATCATGACCTTAAACTGCACCGAGGTCCAGTATGACCTTAAACTACACCGAGGTCCAGCATGAACTTAAACTACATCGAGGTCCAGTATGAACTTAAACTGTACCATTATCCAACAAGACATTAAACTGTGATGTCCTAACTACATGACGTTAAACTATATAAAAGTCCCTTACGTCCAGAAAGATGTTAAACTACATATTGATCCACGGTCCAGTATGAACTTAAACTGCACCTTGGTCCAGTATGACCTTAAACTGCACCATCGTCCAGCAAGACGTTAAACTGCGACATCCTAACTACATGACGCTAAACTTTATAAAAGTACCTTACGTCTGGAAAGACGTTAAACTACATATTCATCCACGGTCCAGTATGAACTTAAACTGCACCTTGGTCTAGTAGGACCTTAAACTTCACCATCGTCCAGCAAGACGTTAAACTGTGACATCCTAACTACATGACGTTAAACTGTATAAAAGTCCCTTACGTCCGGAAAGACGTTAAACTACATATTCATCATTGGTCCAGTATGACTTTAAACTGCACCATCGTCCAACAAGATGTTAAACTGCAACCTTAAACTACACCACCATCCAGAAAGACATTAAACTGAATCATCAACGGTCCATGTATATGACCCTAAACTATTCACACTTACGTCCAACATGACCTTAAACTGCGTCCCCCTTTTTCGTCCAACATGACGTTAAACTATGAAAAAAGTCCCTAATACATCCAACATGACGTTAAATGGTGTACTCTTTTGTCCTCACTGCATGAAATTAAACTGCACAGTTCTCCTTCTGTCCTACATGACATTAAATTATACTTTGTCCGTACTACATGACACTAAACTGTGCAGCACTTATAGTCCTAACTGAAAGACTTTAAACTGCATAGTCTCTTCACATGTCCTACATGACTTTAAACTGTGCATTTGTAGGGTTGTTTCTACCTCTTGTTTCTCACACTGAGTATGAATCACGTGATCTTAGAGAAAAACTCAACCATAACACTCTCTCTGGGACACTAACCATGCGTAAGTCCCAACACCATTTTTTTAGGTTGTTGTCCCCAAGAACAACATGATCACTAATTCATTCTTTAATTGAACTACGCAGACATTGATCCTTGCCTTCTAGGCTGGGTACGTAGTCAACCTCCCAAGGTTCAAGCCCAAAACCAATCTCTTCACATCGGTTCACCTCCATCTCATACGATGTTGATTTATTTAACCGCCCCTAGAATCAATATCTTTACATTGGTTCACTTTCTTCCTTGTTATACGATGTTAAACTATACAACACTTTTTTCCAGTATGACATTAAACTATAATATTATTTGATACCCTCACCTGAGAGAGAACCATTATTTACATTGTTTTTTCAATCATGTTTCATTTAAAAGACTACGTGCATACATGGAAATACCTGAACCTTTTATCTTGGGTTAAACCATCATTGCACTAAAGTCCCCTTTCACCCTTCACATGTACGAACCAAATTTGTACAGAGGGTATTTCTAAAACTACGTGGGATTGATTACAATACTTATGGGATATGTAGGAACGTTCGAGTGTCCCTCGAATCCATCCCCAAGTCTTTTGGGCCCAACCCCAAATTCCACTTTCAGTCCCCTGGCTGAAAAGTCCCCATGAAAACACACACTATGTATTTCTTACAATGGTCCAAGCTCTATGACCCTAAACTAAAATATATAATCCTTTTGTCCCATAAGACATTAAACTGTAGTTTAAGAACTATGTATGGCTTGATTCCCATCCTTATAGGATACGTAGTGAAGTCCAACATTTTAATTCAGGACCCATCCAAAACATGATTATGGTTAGCATTGATCTGTGTATCTTTTTATAAATTGGACAATACCCCTCTTTATGTGTCATAATCCTAACCTTAAATATTTTCAGATTTTCATAACCCTTTTATTGAATTTTATTCACAAAAATGTCAAACTTATGAGAGTTCTTTTGCCTGACTATGTAGTACGTTCCCTTAGGCGGCCTTGCATAAACAGTCTACATAATAGACTTTTCATCCAAAAGATACTATTATTTGACTATGCAGCCAATGCCCTTAGGTGTCCCTACATAATTCAACCCCCTAACGGGTTCGTTAAATACTGGTAACTTCATTCTTGGGAATAAAGCCTCTTTTTTCCTTGTTGGTCTTAAATGATAGTATGTAGGGATCCGCTAAAGTAACCATCCTTAACATATTTGTCCCATATAATTTTTCATCATCTGAAAGTATTCAAGTCTATGGTTTATATTCTCCTTCCCTATGTTTGGGTCAGACCTTCGTAGGAGTAATATCCATCCAGTTCTTCGATAATCTTGTTTGGAAATATCTTCTCCATATTCAAGTGACTCTATACAGCAAACTCTATACTTTGGAAAATTTGAATCTCCATAAACATTCACTGGATTTTAGCACCAGGAAAGTAAATTTCTGAGAGTTTTTTTGCCTGACTATGCAACACGTGCCCATAGGCGGCATTGCAAAAACAGTCTACATAACAGACTTGTTAGCCAAAAGATACTATTTATTTGACTATGCAGCCAATGCCCTTAGGTGGCCCTACGTAATTCAACCCCCTAATGGGTTTGTTAAATAATCGTAACTTCATTCTTCGGAACTACTTATTCTAAATTCCTTTTATCTCTTTTCATATCATTAATTAGATCCAAATATTCTTAAGCCATAGTTTACATTTTTTCCCTCATACTTGAGTATCGTACTATGTTTTCATATGAGTTGTCATGGAATTGATCCAATTCTAATTCATTCGGTCAAAGCTATTTCGACCTTAAATATTAGCATCTTTATGTCCGACGTGCATGACATTAAACTGCCCCACAAAAGGCAAGGGAACTCTAAATAAAAGTCAAGTTCCATCTCACTAAACATACATTTTGTATGATTTAGGTAATATTGAGCATTTAAAAGGTTCAAAGTTTTTAGGTTTATTTATATTAATCCTAGTAAAAATCAAACTATGATTACTAGGCCCATTAGCTTAAGTAAAAAATCTAAAGCATGTAGCAAAAGAATGCAGGTACAAATGATTGAAGATGAAAGTGTTTTTCATTGATGCACAAGAGATAGAAGGACATCCATAGACTGGAGTCTCTACACTTTTCATGAATTACAAAAGGCTTTCAACATAAATCTTCAATTGATGAACTCCATCTCAAGCTTCATCAGCAGCTACTTGAAGCTCATGCACTCGACCAACTACACTCTTTTCAGCCTGATGGAGTGATTTCTTGGAATCCGCAATGGTCTTCATACCATTCGTTTGATCTCCCTCTAGTGAATTATTGAGTTGGTCAAGTTCCCCAGTAACAGCATTTAACTGTTGCAGAAGGTGCATCTTCTGGACGAATTTTTCTTTAATCTTATGCTTTAGATCCTTCATCTTGGCAGCATAGTAAGCCTCAGCTCAGGATACTGCAGCCTCAAATTCACCAATGTTGACTGATAGTTTCACCTTAGTCAGATCTTCACAACACTTTTTCTCATGCTCCCTCCTGAAGATGACTTGTTTCACCGCGGTATGGATCTCTTGGTATCCAAAACCTCCAAGACCTAGCATGATGAAATGGGACGACAATCGAGGGATCTTAGATGATAGATCTTCTAAAGGCACCTCAGATATGATTTTCCATATGTTGTTCCATGCCTTGCATCGTGAAAAGCTGAGCGCCTTAAGCACCTCTGGGTCTGATTCAACATCATCATCACAGGGGGCTTGTAATCTGGGATTAATGCACTTAAGGAAGTGGCATGTTCTACTTATTCCCCATTGACCCTGGTTGATTCACCTTCTACTTCTGTTTGGGAAGAAGTTGAGACCTCACCTCTATTTCGAACCATTGAATTTGATAGCCCTTTTTGATCAATTAAAAGTATGGTAAGATTCATAGAACAATGGAAGTCAGTTGTCTATCTTGAAAACTTAGTCCAATCATTACCTAATAGTAGATCAGTACCTTGAGTAGACTCATACCCATCTTTCCCAGTTTCAACAGGATATTCAAGACGAGTCTCAGGAGGGTTTACTGGGTTTAGCTCTACTTGAGCTAATGTTTCTGCAATGGTAGGGTTGACATAAATGTCTAAAACCTCTTTAGGCATTGGAAGTTCAACAACATCTATGGATGGAACTGGATATTAATTTCAGTCATGATTATAAGTGTAAATTATACGAAAATTTACTGGGTGAAGGATAACATTCACGCCCAAGGTCTTCTAAATCACATGATAACTTAGCATGATCATAAAATTCTTCAAAAGACATGCCACGATCCATCATTTCATCCAATGATATTTCAGAATCCTAGTTAGTCTCACCAATGGGAGAATTTGATGTATCCCCTTTGCGACCCTCATTTTATGGCCCTTGACCCTGGATAGCTTCTTCAGGAAGGATGGAAGATTCAGTTGCTGTGGCCGCCAATGATTCTGGTGCAGGTTCTTCTCTACTTGTACCAGCAACAAGAGCAGTACTGGGAATAGGTGTTGGATCTTTTTCAAAATCAGCCAATTCAGCTTGAATTCTCATTTGTTCCACATCACCCTCCATGGTATTCAAAGGAGGATCAGTCCTTTCCCTTAGAGGGAAAATTGAAGAAGCCCCTATAATCTGAGGGAAAATGATCAATCTTTTCATGGTTTAAGACTCATGATTACACGAAGGACTTACCGCTGCTAATGAAGCGTTTAGCTGTGGACATCCTCTTTCGCTGCCTTTGCTTCTTTGGTTTTTTGGTAGTATCAGAAGTGTACCTTATTGGCACTTGGATTGGCGAGTGGAAGGTCATTTCCAGCTCCGCATTCATGGCCTGCTAGCCTGGAGATATCTCGCCTGGTTTGCGAGAAGATTCAGCAGCAGCCATGATGGCAGTACCACCAGGGCTATACTATGGAGAAGGAACCACAATTCCTTTCCTAAAAAGCTGCAAGATGATGAAAATAACTTCCTTAAGTAACAAAGATTCGACTGGAATCAAGTTGCAAAGCAAATAAGGAAAGAAGACTTACATCTTCAGGAGCCACGTAATCATGTCACTCCTCATCAGTCCCCTCAGCGGCACCACGATCAATCAATTCCATCACCCCGCTGGTGACAGGAACGGACTAATCAGTGGAGTATATGAGAATTTACAGCTCTCTGATGTAAGGCCACACTTCATTGGGGTTATCCTCATTTTGAAGATTTGTAGAAGCCCGAAGATTCCCTATTCCAGGAAGTTGGAGGCCCTCACACAAATCCAGCCAGGCAGTCTCAGTACCACAGTATAAACTCTTCCATAACTGGATAGCCTCTGGTCTTAGATATGAAGGCTGTGAGGAAGGTCCTACAATCTTTGACTTCAATTTCTTCCCATCTCCTGCAACTATAGATAGAGAATAAGAAAATAATACTTATTGCTTTATAATGTAGTAGTGATTAAATTATCACAATGAAGTAACTCACCAGGAGTTGATGAAGTGGGTCTTTGAATTCTGGTCAGAGGATTATATCGGGCACGAAACCGCTTTGCCACTGGTTGTGCCTCATCATTCCCATCATGGGAATCCGGTGAATCAGTTCTAGAGGAGGAATCTTCCGAATCAGCTTTAGGTGGGGAAGCATCACCTTCACGAGGAAGGGTTTCTTACTCTACATTCCTCTTCCATTTCCCCACTTGATAAACTGGGTGATTCAGCACTCCTTTGGGGTATGATTCTATCCAGTGTTCGGCATAATATGTAGTCAAATTATGTGCCGCTTTTTCATCTGGTAGATCAAATACTGCCCCAGTCTTCTCCCTTGATGTCAACAGCCATAGTTGCTGAGCAACCATCAGATGTTGCTTTAACCTGACATGTACTGGAGGAGATACAAAAATCTGTTATAGACATTTGAATTGACATGCAAATCTATATGGAGCATAGGCCTCACATATAATTTATCCGTCAATCCTGGAAACTAGCACACCATCCCTACAAGCTAGCATGTATTCCCTCAAATCCAAGTGGGATGTTCCATCATCGACAAACTGCCCTGTTGGCGGATTTCCATAGGGGAAAAAGTTGAATTCCTTAAACATGCTCAGCCTCACTTTCATTTCATAGGCATTAACATCTAATGGAGCAACTCCAGAGAACGCTTACACTGATGGCCTGAAAGAACTTTTAGGAATTTGTAATCCATTCTGTACATTGTAAGTCCTGAAGTGAGTGGCGATCTATCCCCATAAAACTTGGAATGGTCCCACCATTCTTAAAGGAGATTTACCCATGAAGACATGAAGTAAACTCCTATGAATCTTTTCTAAAATGGGGGTATCCAACCCAACCATTTTTCCATCATCCAACTTTGCCGCAATGACAAAGGTCCCTGGCCTGACGCCTCCCTTCAAATCCCTGACTCGAAAGAGATAAATGCTGAGCCACATTACCAAGAATCCCGCCAGATGAGTCTTCCTTGGGATCCTTTGATTCACCTCATATCCCCACTTCTTGAACTCTCCTACTTCTAGAGTTGTCTATAATTTTCCAAGAGCACCCCTCTTCTCAGGTTTTGGGCAGGTGGTAGGACTTTTGGGCCTCTTATCTATGGATTTCTTTTTCTTGGATCCTTTTTCTTTCAGATCCTTCTCCTTTGGATCCCTCTCTTTCTTCTCAATAAGAAATATATTCATCCATTCCTCCAGATGAATATCCTTTTTATAATGAGTTAATGAGGTCTCTGAACTTTTGAGCCTGTGGAAGATCTTAAATAATTCTCGAGCTAAATCAGAAGTCTTCTCTGAATCATTCCAAGTCACCTTGGGTGGAATGAATTCATCATACATGTCACCAAATATTGGAGCCCCTGAGATCTTGTGGACATCCCACAGACTGATGCCTACTTCTCCATGAGTTAGATGGAAATAATTAGTTTATGGGCTCCAGTGGCTGAGTATCTCCGGCACGAAATTATCATGTCTGTAAACATATGTTTGCCCAACCCAGACTGCTTCTTATATCGCCACTCCTTTCAGATCCTCGACAAACTCTGCACAGGTTTGTCACACCCAGTATGCCCACATCCAAGTTGGCTTCACGCCTCCCCCAGGATGGAAGTCCCAAAATTTCTTCCAGCCTTTGGATTGATCCATCTAAGCATTTTGGAAGATTGAAGGATGACAATGTGGTTGCAGCTCAGGCATATGCGGTTTCAGATCTGGCGTACAAGGGCTATGATGCATCATGTGGGCCTTCTCCACTATTCCAATAGTTAGAAATACTCCTCCACGCTGAAGAAAAGTTGGAGTAATTCTGAAACCACAAAAATGGGGGATAGTTCTTTGCTTCTAGAATAGTAACTTCTCACAGATGATAGTAGTCATACAAAGGCAAATAAATGCTTTGGGGGAAGTTGTGATTATATTTCTTCAGATACTTAGCCAAATCCGGAAGAGTACCACTTTTGACGGTATAATAATCATGGCCAATGATGTTCATCATATCATCAATCCGCTTTCTAGACAGTTCATCATCTATTCTAGTTCTAAGAGCCATTGATTCTGCACAAAAGTTGAGCAAATTAACTTTTAAGTAAGTTGATTTTTCATAAAATTTGTGAAGGAATTTCAGAAAAAATGGCAAAGGTATTAAGGAGCGCAAGTCTAAACTGGGCGTGAAAGTATCGATGTGTCGCGTAAGTGTTAAATGTGTCACACAAGTTTCTGTCGCGAAAGTATCACCGTGCAAGTCCTATTACCTTAATAGCAGTGCGACGGCGAAGAAACAGTGGAAAACGAGAGACTTGCACGGCGAAGGTGACCTGCGTAGCGAGAGCTTGAGAATTTGGAAATCAGATGCTATGCGCGGAAAAGGATAGCATATTTATAAGCCAGGCTACCCACCTACGTGCCTACTGCAGGCACGCTCTAGTCATGCACGACTCACACTTGCGCGCTGCCCTTTGCGCCATCAACACTTGTGCACCGCTTTTCCTTTAATTTTCTTCTTTTCCTCAGAGTCAAATTCGCATTTGTTTTGGATCCAACTCTGAGGGGGGACTTTTGTTGATTCTACTTTCATCACAAAATCTAAAGATTGGAAAAGGGGATTGTCTTAACTCTAAGCGATTCAACCTTTGTAAAAATATCAAAAATTGACATCGGAAGGAATAATAAGAATGATGCACAAGGGTTGCGCAAGTTCTACGATGGTCGCGCAAGTACACTTGCATGCCACAATGGTCGTGCAAGTACACTTGTGTGCCCTATTTGATAACCGCCCGAGGTCTTCTCCAGCCTATAAATAGACCCTGTGGGACCCCCGTTGAGGGAGGAAATTTTTCTAGAAACTCATATTTGAGCTCCCGGCGCCCTAGTCTCTTCTCAAAGCTTCCGAAACACATATAAGGTAATTTCTTACCTAGAACGGAATATCTAAAGAGGGGGAGGAAGGCCTAAGTGTTGAAACTCATCAAAACTTGCGCGCCTGAGTGGCCAGACCTTAAGGGAAATGGCCACACTTGCGCACCGCCTAACTCCTTCAATAGAACTTGCGCGCCACTATTCTGGAAGAACCTCAAGATGATTCTAAAGGTTTTAACCAAGAGTCGCTCAAGTATTACCCTGATGGTTAACCGTCGCGCAAGTACCCATGTGTCACGCATGTATACCTGTGCGACCAGGACTTGCATGCCCATGTAGTACCTGCGCGCCTTCCAGGACTTGCGCGCCCTTGCCTTTTTGGGTTCCCTTCTTGCCCATTTCACCCCTCTTATTCCATTCCACATCTCCTCATCAAGATTCAGTCTTCAAGACACTCTTCAAAGACATTTATGGCATTATTTCTTGATTTGGGTTCCTTATCTGAAAGGAACTCTGTGGAATATATCTCAAAACCTAGTGATTTACACATCTTTATGTCACTAAAGATTGAGATTTCATTCATTCAACCTCATCCTTTAAGATGAGAGAACACATTAACCTGGGCCTCCTTTTCAGGAGTAAGCCCCAGTCTCAAATATGGGCCTCCTTTTCAGGAATAAGCCCCTATAATAATTCTCAAATTTGGGAATCCTCCTTAGGAGTAAGCCCCAAGTCCTTATTAACCTAGGCCTCTTTTTCAAGAGTAAGCCCTAGTCTCAAATATGGGCCTCCTTTTCATGAATAATCCCTAGTCATAATTCTCAAATTTGGGCATCCTTCATAGGAGTGAGCCCTAAGTCCTCATTAACCTGGGCCTCCTTTTCAGGAGTAAGCCCCGGTCTCAAATATGGGCCTCCTTTGTAGGAATAATCCCCAGTGATAATTCTAAAATTTGGGCATCCTCCTTAGGAGTAAGCCCCAAGTCCTCAATAACCTGGGCCTCCTTTTCAGGAGTAAGACCCAGTCATAATTCTCATATTTGGGCATCCTCCTTAGGAGTAAGCCACAAGTCCTCATTAACCTGGGCCTCCTTTTCACTAGTAAATCCCAGTCAAAATCATTAACCTAGGCCTCCTTTTCAGGAGTGAGCCACAGTCTCAAATATGGGCATCCTCTTCGGGAGTAAGCCCTAAGTACCTTAATTTTTCAAGTCTCTTAACCTGGGCCTCCTTTTCAGGAGTAAGCCCCAATCTTATTTTCACTTAACCAGTCCTAATTTACCTTTGATATGGGATTCCTTCTTAGGAGTAAAACCCAATCATGAGTCCTCTCCTAATTTGGGCCTCCTTTTCAGAAGTATGCCCCAAGTTAAAGTATTCAAATCTCCAAGAAGCATATATACCTTTATGGACCCTGTTCCTGGATTTCTTCCCTGAAGTAAATCATAATCTTCATTTATCTGGGCAGTCATACATACATAAGTCCCACATTATTTCTTATGATTACATCTTTCATGGCATAATTGTCTGATTTTTATAAATACCTCCTATTTCTCACACCGAGCATGAATCACGTGAGATTAGAGTGTAAAAGTAATTAGGAAATCCTTATTTGAGCCATCAATCATAAACATCATACTCCCTTACTCGAAATATGTGGGTTCTAATTCCTTTTCTAAACAAAGGATACGTAGGTAGCCCATCTACGGGTTGGATCCCAACTCTGAAACAATCCATGTCCTTCTAAATGAAAATAAACATCAAGTGCCCCACTGAGTGGCTTTAAAACCAGCATGGTCATCATAATGACCAAGAGACTTTTATATAAATGTGTTGAAGGATACCATTGACCAAGAATATCTAATAAATACAGATGATTCTATATCAATGAAGAACCTCGAATAAATATAAAAGATTCTCTAAATTTTCTACATATTTAATCATTGATTGTCAGATATAAAGGAAAGATCATTTTATACTAGGTAATGTAATAAGTATTCACGAACGTAACTTAAATCTATAAAGAGAGTCCCGAAGTAGACAATAATTCCCCTAAAAAAAGTGTGATGTGTTCGACCTCCCATTCTCTCGACCAATGAAAATTCCTAAGCCTCATGAGTCCACAAACTAATGAGTGCCTACCTTTGGAAAGTGGGTCCAAATGGATGTGGAATCATTGGATGTTTCCGGTTCTACGAACAAACCCGTTAGAAACCGATTGGAATGTTTGAATCTCCCATCAAGGAGGTCATCCCCGAATTTTGAGGGAAACAATCATATAACACAATATTATTCTGATTATTTATATGATTCCACGCTTGGTTTTTTTTCCTCCACTGTTGTTTTTATTCTGATAAAAGAGGGTATAGTCTCCCCAAAACTAACATACTAGACCCTCACTGCTAGTTTTCTCCCTCAAGCATATGGGGAGGTGTTCTTAAGGGAATGTGGCCAACTAGACCAGGGCACCGTTCTGTGGCTTCTGGGTCGGGGTGTCCCAATATTCAATGATAATAATTGAGGTGATTTGAATTTTGATGTTAGATATAAGTTCTTCCATCAAATAACACTTTGGAAGAGGGTTGAGTGATTCTGTAAAAAGGGAATGTTAATCCTTAGATACATTACCACCATCAAAATACTCAATCATGTAAAGATAATATCATATCTTCTTTAACATGTATTGAACAAATCAAAAGATAAATATGTGTTCAATGTATCACTTTTTAGGATGTACATACATTTTCCATCACATTAATTAATCATAGAGCTAAAAAAATTGAAATATTTTCTTTCTTATGTGAAAAAATGAAGGAGATATTGGAAAATATAGATAATGTACTAATAAACAAGACCAATCAATTGAATAGAAATACCTATAGGAATCATTAGTTTTAGGAATAAACATAGGAACCAAATGATGTAATGATGTTTAAATACTCAAATATATTTTCAATTAATAAATGAAATCTTAGGAGTGAAATTTATTTTAAGGGGGGTAGAATGTAACTCTTCATATTTTTATAATAGTAACTTGTTAAAAACATGTTTCACATTCTATATAGGACTAAATTTAACTAATATATATTTTATTGAGATAATATATTATAGTATAATATAAACATTAATGTATTATGAAAGTAAAATATAAAACATCAATATAATATTACAAGAAGAATGTATGTAAATGTAAATAAAATGAAAATGAACATGAAATATTAATCCTATTGGTTATCCATGAATATTATACATCCAATTATACCTAAAAAAGGAAAACATTAGAAATATAATAGATAATTTGAGGAGTAAAAAAATATGATGAATGAATTTTAGTTGTGCATATAAGGTTTTATATTAGATTATAATATGATAACTATATATATTTTCATTTTAAATATAGTCATTAGATATATGATTCATTGATATATGATTGTTTGATATATGATTGTTCGATATGTAGTTGTTGGGTATAATTTTATCTAATATGTATATTGAATATTATAGTTAGAATTAAATAAGGTGTTACACATAAAATATTTTATATGTAATTAATGTAAATAATTATTTAATAAAATAACAAAATACTAATTCATTTGTTAAAATGTATTATTATGCAATAGGATGCCCTGGGTGGGGAGGGGAAAATCACGGTTTCAATTTCTTCTATTTTACTAAATGTAATATTTTCCTATTATCTTTAGGAACTCATTCAACATAAATTATTATATTTCACATTCAACAATCAAACAAGTAATAAAATAAAATAAAACACAACAATTTATTAATGATTCACCACAAAGGGATAGTCAAAGGAGCATACATCGATGTCATTTCAATTGTATCAGAATACACTAAGCTTCACTAAATAATGCGGATTAAAATCGTTAATCAATGGTTCTTCTATAATAGGTACACTACCTTTATTATAAATTTAGGGATACTACACAGCCTTCCTCAAATCACATTAATTGAATCCTCCTTATGCATGGCTGTGGATAAAGTATTTCTTAGATTAATGACATGAATTTAACCGCCCCATCATCAATATTGTCTTAACTAATATCATCATTAATGACAGAATAAAATTCTCTAGTGAACTCAATTATCTATAATCCCCACCATTATACGGCATACAAATATTGTCTTAGAAAAGTTATCTTCTAAATAAAATCCATGAGATATTATGTTCACCACATGATATTAATTATACAACACGTAATGCCTCCATATATTTATTCTCAATATAATATAGGTCCACGGGTTTTTGTCCCATAATATACTTCCACATAAGGATCATTGTGCTAATACTTATAATATTTCTTATATGAATCCCACTTTTGACCTGACATCATAGTAAAAAACTTCATAGAATATCTTCATTGTGTCATCACTTGAACTTTATGATGTAATCACTATTCAATATGTAATTTATTATACATACTAAATCTATAACCTCCATTCGTGTATTCTAAACTCCAATAAAAAATTACAGAAATATCAAAAAACCCTAGTAAAAAATTCCTCTGATAATTAAATATCGTCTTAATGAAGTGATTAATGGTTCTTATATAGAAAAGGGGTTTGAAAATCCAATAATAAAAATATTTATCTTCATAACATCTCTTGATGTTGTAAAAATAATATTACCTCTTTATAACCATGAGAAAAGTGTATATCACATGGATGAAAAATTCTACAATGTGGTTCAGCTAACTCACCATCATCTACCAACAAACGATGCACATTCTACATTGTCACATGATTCTTCTACATAACCATATTAGTTCTTAACTTCAACCCACAAGTAATATCATCATCTAGTAGATAGTGTGATTCTTCTACATTTCCACCTAAATATTAGATGGTCTGGGTAGTTCTTATGTGGTCTAGGGAATTCTTATTTTGAAACCATCCTTTCACTTGGATTTTTTACCCACAAAGTAATTATAAAACACTAAAAAACAACACTATATTCACTAAACTTATTGAAATAATCATATATACCTTCCCCATCTGGAATTACCCATAAATAAGTCCATCCTCATTATACCAAAATATCATTGATCATACTAGAATTGATTTAAAACAAACACAATATCAATCACAAGATCGAATCACCTTCTTTGCAACATTATCCCACTTTATGTTTACTGGAAATACAATTTGAAATTAAATACCATTCAAAAGATTAATTAATCCCTGAAATTATATGAACAAATAATCCATCACTCTAAGTCTATGTGACCAATTCCCTATTTATAAAAAATATATTTCAGTTCAGTATCACGTGCCACATGTCATCCCTAAATCCAGAATACCCATGTCTTCAAAAACATGATCAAACACCAATCCTCAATTCCCTATTGATCATTTATCTACAAAATGGATATATAATATACCCCCATGAATAGATGTTAGTGTTTGGATGAGAAAACACTAAATGATCGCTTGAATTTATGGTTTTCTCCTTTGAAATTCAAGGTCATTTCTCCACCTTTGATAACGAACCTAAACTGACCAACCAAGAATGAATCATTAAAGATAAAAAATTGTATACCAATGTGAATAGGGGAACATAAAAACCTATAAATTCCTAGAGATGTGTTTATAAATTGAATATGAATAGATTCTTCTCAAACATAGGAGTGGCCAATGGTTTAGTCATGTTCTTTGGCACTTGGTCATTAGTTCCAAAAACATCTACTTTAAGCATTCCATAACCAGCCTTTTATTTAATTAAGTGAAAGTTGTACTAAATTTTTTTAGTATAGGAGTATTGTAAAATATTTTCTATAAGATCCATCACATTCCTGTTATCATAGAATATAACCATCATCTACATGAAATCCTGAGCAATATCTAGTTCTAGTTTCTTCATCTATAAAAGATGAGTGTTTTCCTTAGATACAGATAATTATTCTTCTTCTATAATGCGTTGTGAATTATTTTCCTGCATATTTATTAACCTTCTTATGTATTTATATCCAATTAATAAATAACCACCAATTATTGATTTTTGATCTACCATATCACCAACCTTATCTGTATCCACAACTATGAACCTTTAATAATCATTTCATGTATTAAAGAGAAATCCAAAATTGACATTACCACGAATATATATCATGATTCATTTAGATTATTTGAGATACTATTACATTATATTACTCAATAAAAAAAGTATCCAAACATGTGAAAATTAAAATATATTGTCATGTTGTTGTAAAATATAGTAAGCATACAACTTTATTTCTATTTAAGGTTGAAACCATAGATATATTGCACTTTTTCTTAACAATATTTATTCCATTCAAATTAGAATTCTAAATTGGATTGGAATATTTCATGATAGAATTATTCAGAATCTCTCCGGTGTAATTTTCTAGAGACATAAAAGTTTATTCATTCATTTGTATTACCTATAGATTTACAAAATATTTGATTCCACTAATAATGGACATTATCAATATAAATTTCATGTGCATAGAAAATTATTTCAGGGATTTATAGTTTCTCTCAATAAATATAATATAATGCACATCTAAAAGAACCATAAATAGGCCTTCTGTCGTTCTTTTGACATTTATTTTATGGTTGACACCACCACGTTAGAAATACGACTTCTTCGAATATTAATCCATCTGAGCATACCATGCTCTTGGTGGTTACTTTGTAATATACAGAGACTTATTCATTATGATATATTTTTATATCATTAACAATCAAAAATATGATAAGATATTCAATGTAAACATATACATTATGAAATAAAATTTAGAATATCATTTTGACATCCATATGATAAACATTATTACCACATTGAATTTACATAACCAAAATATTTGTTATTGACTCCAGTTGTGACACTGGATAAAATATTTATTCCACATCAATGCTTTCATTATGGAATAACCCTTACATACCATGCATTAACTTTTTCACAATTACATTTCCATTTAGAATAAATATATTTTGGTAGATCCACATAGTTTTCATGAAAGTATGATGTTATTTCCTTTAATAAAGGTTCGAATTTTAAATTTTATCCAACTGGTCTAATTATTTTTTCTTGTATGTAACCGGTGATTGAGCATTCAATAGTTTTTCAAATGAGGTCAGTTACACTGTTGATATTAGAGCCTCAGGATATAGATTTTCCATTTTTCTTGTTTTTATTGTAGATATATCTCAAATTATATTAGATGGGTCAACCAATGATCTATTTGTTCTCCTTTAAGGTGTTGGAAGAACATATTCATGAAGAATTTCCACTTTCGATTAATCTGAATTTTTTTAATAATATTGGGATATTTTAGAAAATGATAGAGTGGCATCAACTTCATCCTCTTATCTAGAAAAAAAATCATACCTCACACATTGGGAAATGATTTGATATTTATCTTCAATAAATTTCACATCACTATTTCCCAAAATATTATACATCCTTTTTTGAATAATTTTTAGGATTTAATTATTACATGATATCATAAAAATTGTCTTTCATCTATATCATCACTATACATTCCCTGATTTCCATTATTTTTGTGAATATAAAATCTTCTTATGAATACCCAAAAATGTTTCAGTAATGGATTTCATCCTTCCAAAATGACACAATGTTCTCTTTTTCCATATTACTCAGTACTACCCAGTTTTGAGTGTATATAGTATCATTCATAGATCCTTTCTACCAATATTGAAAGACATCACTTTCAATGAGAATTGATTTTTCCATGTTGTTTTTATTCTATTTTCATCACTCAAAAAGTAAATTTTTTTGTTCTTATAGAGCATTATTCATTCTTATTCCTATGCTTCTGGGTCGGGGTGTCCCAATATGCAATGATAATGATTGATGTGGTTTGGATTTTGATGTTAGATATAATTTATTCCATCAAATAACACTTTGGAAGAGGGTTGAGTGATTCTATAAAAAGGGAATGTTAATCCTTAGATACATTACCACCTTCAAAATACTCAATCATGTAAAGATAATATCATATCTTCTTTAACATGTATTGAACAAATCACAAGATAAATATGTGTTCCATGTATCACCTTTTAGGATGTACATACATTTTCTATCACATTAATTAATCATAGAGCTAACAAAATTGTAATATTATATTTCTTATGTGAAAAAATGAAGGAGATATTGGAAAATATAGATAATGTACTAATAAAAAAGACCAATCAATTGAATAGAAAAACCTATAGGCATCATTAGTTTTAGGAATAAACATAGGAACCAAATGGTGTAATGATTTTTAAATACTCAAATATATTTTCAATTAATAAAGGAAATTTTAGGAGTGAAATTTATTTTAAGGGGGGTAAAATGTAACTCTTCACATTTTTATAATAGTAACTTGTTTAAAAACATGTTTCACATTCTATATAGGACTAAATAGAACTAATATATATTTTATTAAGATAATATATTATAGTATAATATAAACATTAATTTATAATGAAAGTAAAATATAAAACATCATTATAATATTACAAGAAGAATGTATGTAAATGTAAATAAAATGAAAATGAACATGAAATATTAATCCTATTGGTTATCCATGAATATTATACATCCAATTATACCTAAAAAAAGGAAAACATTAGAAATATAATAGATAATTTTAGGAGGAGTAAAAAAATAGGATGAATTAATTTTAGTTGTGCATATAAGATTTTATATTAGATTATAATATGATAGCTATATATATTTTCATTTGAAATATTGTCATTGGATATATGATTCATTGATATATGATTGTTTGATATATGATTGTTAGATATGTAGTTGTTGGGTATAATTTTATCTAATATGTATATTGAATATTATAGATAGAATTAAATAAGGTGTTACACATAAAATATTTTATATTTAATCAATGTAAATAATTATTTAATAAAATTACAAAATACTAATTCATTTATTAAAATGTATTATTATGCAATAGGATTCCCTGGGAGGGGAGGGGTAAATCACGGTTTCAATTTCTTATATTTTACTCAATTTAATCCTTTCCTATTATCTTTAGGAACTCATTGAACATAAATTATTATATTTCACATTCACCAAACAAACAAGTAATAAAATAAAATAGAACACAACAATTTATTAATGATTCACCACAAAGGGATAGTCAAAAGAACATACATCGATGTCATTTCAATTGTATCAGAATCCACTAAGCTTCACTAAATAATGCGGATTAAAATCGTTAATCCATGGTTCTTCTATACCAGGTACACTACCTTTATTATAAATTTAGGGATACTACACTGCCTTCCTCAAATCACATTAATTGAATCCTCCTTATGCATGGATGTGGATAAAGTATTTCTTCGATTAATGACATGAATTTAACCTCCCCATAATCAATATTATCTTAACTATTATCACCATTAATGACAGAATAAAATTATCTAGTGAACTCAATTCTCTATAATCCCCACCATTATATGGCATACAAATATTGTCTTGGAAAAGTTATCTTCTATATAAAATCCATGAGATATTATGTTCACCACACGATATTAATTATACAACAGGTAATGCCTCCATATATTTATTCTCAATATAATATAGGTCCATGGGTTTTTGTCCCATAATATACTTCCACATAAGGATCATTGTGCTAATCCTTATAATATTTCTTATATGAATCCCACTTTTGACCTGACATCATAGTAAACAACTTCATAGAATATCTTCATTGTGTCATCACTTGAACTTTATGATGTAATCACTATTAAATATGTAATTTATTATACATACTAAATATATAACCTCCATTCGTGTATTCTAAACTCCAATAAAAAATTACGGAAATATCAAAAAAACCTAGTAAAAAATTCCTCTGATAATTAAATATCGTCTTAATGAAGTGATTAATGGTTCTTATATAGAAAAGGGGTTTGAAAATACAATAATAAAAAAATTTATATTCATAACATCTCTTGATGTTGTAAAAATAATATTACATCTTTATAACCATGAGAAAAGTGTATATCACATGGATGAAAAATTCTACAACGCGGTTCAGCTAACTCACCATCATCTACCAAAAAAAGATGCACATTCTACATTATCACATGATTCTTCTATAGAACCATATTAGTTCTCAACTTCAACCCACAAGTAATATCCTCATCTAGTAGATAATGTGATTCTTCTACATTTCCACCTAAATATTAGATGGTCTGGGTAGTTCTTATGTGGTCTAGGGAATTCTCATTTTGAAACCATCCTTTCACTTAGATTTTTTACCCACAAAGTAATTATAAAACACTAAAAAACAACACTATATTCACTAAACTTATTGATATAATCATATATACCTTCCCCATCTGGAATTACTCATAAATAAGTCCATCCTCATTATACCAAAATATCATTGGTCATACTAGAATTGATTTACAACAAACAAAATATCAATCACAAGATTGAATCACCTCCTTTGAAACATTATCCCACTTTATGTTTACTGGAAATATAATGTGAAATTAAATACCATTAAAAAGATTAATTAATCCCTGAAATTATATGAACAAATAATCCATCACTCTAAGTCTATGTGACCAATGCCCTATTTATAGAAGATATATTACAGGTCAGTATCATGTGCCACATTTCATTCCCAAATCCTAAATACCCATGTCTTCAAAAACATGATCAAACACTAATCCTCAATTCCCTATTGATCATTTCTCTTCAAAATGGATATATAATATACCCCCATGAATACATGTTAGTGTTTGGATGAGAAAACACTAAATGATCGCTTGAATTTATGGTTTTCTCCTTTGAAATTCAAGGTCATTTCTCCACCTTTGATAACGAACCTAAACTGACCAACCAAGAATGAATCATTAAAGATAAAAAATTATATACCAATGTGAATAGGGGAACATAAAAACCTATAAATTCCTAGAGATGTGTTTAAAAATTTAATATGAACTAATTCTTCTCAAACATAGGAGTGGCCAATGGTTTAGTCATGTTCTTTGACACTTGGTCATTAGTTCCAAAAACATCTACTTAAAGCATTCCATAACCAGCCTTTTATTTAATTATGTGAAAGTTGGACTAATTTTTTTTAGTATAGGAGTATTGTAAAATATTTTCTATAAGATCCATCACACTCCTGTTATCATAGAATATAACCATCATCTACTTGACATCCTGAACAACATCTTGTTCTAGTTGCTTCATCTATAAAAGTTGAGTGTTTTCCTTAGATACAGATAATTTTTCTTCTTCTATAATGTGTTGTGAATTGTTTTCCTACATATTTATTAACCTTCTTATGTATTTATATCCAATGAATAAATAACCACTACTTATTGATTTTTTATCTACCATATCACCAACCTTATCTGTATCCACAAATATGAACCTTTAATAATCATTTCATGTATTAAAGAGAAATCCAAAATTGAGATTACCATGAATATATCTCATGATTAATTTAGATTATTTGAGATACTATTACATTATATTACTCAAGAAACGAGCATCCAAACATGTGAGAATTAAAATATATGGTCATGTTGTTGTAAAATATAGTAAGTATACAATTATATTTCTATTTAAGGTTGGAACCATAGATATATTGTACTTTTTCTTCACAATATTTATTCCATTGAAATTAGAATTCGAAATTGGATTGGAATATTTCATGATAGAATTATTCAGAATCTCTCCATTGTAATTTTCTAGAGACATAAAATTTTATTCATTCTTTTGTATTACCTATAGATTTATAAAATATTTGATTCCACTAATAGTGGACATTCTAATTATCAATTTCATGTGCATAGAAAATTATTTCAGGGATTTATAGTTTCTATCAATAAATATAATATAATGCACATCTAAAAGAACCATAAATAGGCCTTTTATGGTTTTCTTGACATTTATTTTATGGTTGACACCACCACGTTAGAAATACGACTTCTTCAAATATTAATCCATCATAGGATACAATGCTCTTGGTGATTACTTTGTAATATAAAGAGACTTATTCATTATGATATATTTTTATATCATTACCAATCTAAAATATGATAAGATATTCAATGTAAACATATACATTATGAAAAACAATTTAGAATATCATTTTGACATCCATATGATAAACATTGTTACCAAATTGAATTTACATAACCAAAATATTTGTTATTGACTCCAGTTGTGACACTGGATAAAATATTTATTCCACATCAATGATTTCATTATGGAATAACCCTTACATACCATGAATTAACTTTTTCACAATTACATTCCCATTTAGAATAAATATATTTTGGTAGATCCACATAGTTTTGATGAAAGTATGATGTTATTTCCTTTAATCAAGGTTCAAATTTTTAATTTTATCCAACTGGTCTAATTATTTTTTCATGGATGTAACCGGTGATTGAGTATTCAATAGTTTTTCAAATGAGGTTAGTTACACTGTTGATATTAGAGCCTCAGGATCTAGATTTTCCATTTTTCTTGTTTTTTATTATAGATCTATCTCAAATTATATTGTATGGGTCAACCAATGATCTATTTTTTCTCCTTTAAGGTGTTGGAAGAACATATTCATGAAGAATTTACACTTTTGATTCATCTGAAAATTTTTAATAATATTGGGATATTATATAAAATGATAGAGTGGTATCAACTTCATCCCCTTATCTAGAAAAAAAAAATCATACCTCACACATTGGGAAATGATTTGATATTTATCTTCAATAAATTTCACATCACTATTTCCCAAAATATTATACATCCTTTTTTGACGAATTTTTAGGCTTTAATTATTACATGATAACATAAACATTGTCTTTCATCTATATCATCACTATACATTACATGATTTCCATTATTTTTGTGAATATAAAATATTCTTATGAATACCCAAAAATGTTTCAGTAAGGGATTTCATCCTTCCAAAATGACATACTGTTCTCTTTTTCCATATTACTAAGTACTACCTAGTTTTGAGTGTATATAATATCATTCATAGATTCTTTCTACCAATATTGAATGACATCACTTTCAATGATAATTGATTTTTCCATGTTGTTTATATTCTATTTTCATCACTCAAAAAGTAAGTTTTTTTGTTCTTATAGATCATTATTCATTCTTATTCCTATGCTTCTCATGGTATTTTTCAAATTCAATACAAGTGTATTCTATTCCATTATAAGATCTCAATATTTTAATTTTATATCCAGTTTATTTCTTCACTTATCATTTATAAATCTTCATATAGTACATTACTTACCACTTCCTATGCATGACCATAGAAAAATCTATTCTCATAAAATAATCAAAAAAAATTAAATACATTTTTCCGTATGTGATAAATATATTATTTGGATATAATTTTTTTTTCACTAGATAGATAATATTATATACCTTTTATTTCTATTGATTATATATATTTTTAACCATTTTTTCTCATAGACAAGAATCATAACTATTTTCATGAACTCAATTTAGATTGGGAATATCTATCATATCATTTAGTTCGAACAATCCCTCAATTAATTGTTCATGGATGTGGAAAATTATTAAATGCCCCAAGTTATTACCCTGTTGGACTATTATAAGAATAGTGTTCTCTTTTCTACCCACATAATAAAGAATACAATTTTCCTCCATCTAATTATTAAGGATTTCACAATTTTTTATTTTATAAAATATCCCTTAAGATTGAATATAAATTCATTTCTAAAGTCATAGAGTTTACTCACATAATATATTGGATATTAATCCATCCTCAAAGAGATCATCTATTTTCTTCATTTCATCTCCATACAATCAAGTATTTACAATTCCCCAGATATTCAAATAACCTTAACATCAAAAATACACTATTTGGTAAACTCTTTATTTTTCATAATATAAAAAATCATATTTCAAGTCAAGTGGGATGAACACACACTATCAGGAATGCAGGTGCTATTATTCATCATTTATTTTAGGGAATTTATTTCTAAATTACACTTTTCAATATTATTATCTTCTTTCCATAAGATACCTTATATTTTATATGAAAAATATGTCCTATCCATTTTCACTCTAGTATTCATGGTCCAATCATACTCATCTATTTCTTCCAAAAAAACATTATTGACCTATATTCATTTTTCTCTATACTCCATTTTTACCATTTCAACTTCCTCCTTACCTTTATTCAATGTTTTTATGTCCAAATATATAACATTGAAAACAATATCCATATAAATTATTTATTGTATTTGATAAATGATATGTCCTTATTATCATTTACTGAATAATATGAGCTTCCCATTTAAATAACTTCTCACATATTCAATGTATGACATAGAGTGGCCAAAAAAATACAAAAAAATGACACTTCATAAGAGGAAAACTATAATCTATTTTATGCCAAACCATATCCCCATCCTTTATATAATTCCTCAATCGTGGATATTTATTCAAGGATTTTGGATAGTTTTTGGACCATTGATTTCCTTGGTCAAAGCATCTAGTAAATTTGTTTTGATTCTAAATATATATATTTTTTCTTTCTCTTGTTCATATATGTCACTATTATTTTTCTAGTTGATATAAAATCACATCCAATCAAACTTTTACCCAAAAATATTTGATTCTCCTCAATAAAACTGTTATTCAAACATTCAGATACTTGCTTGACCAGTTCTTGAATTTCTCTATCATTGAACCTTCTAAAATGTATCCTATGTTATAAATCACATGATTTAATTACATATTTCATTTTTTAGAGTTAAAAACACATTTCTATGAATTATTTATTCTACATTCATTATTTTATAATGGTATGGTGTTAATTTATCACCTTACACTATACTCCAATCTTTATCTTGAAATTCAAGAATTCTTCTGAACCCACATAACTGAAAAGATAATTTTCTAACATTTCATACAGAAATTATATCTATATTTCAAGATGAACCATAAATTATGTATATTAATTAAATATATAATAAATTTTCTAACGTTTCTTTAATTGAATAACACTCTTTAAGAGCTTCCTCAAGTTCCAACTTGATATCCACTAATCCTATAGGTTTATTTAAATTATTTCGTTCTTGTTCTCCCATGTCCATATTATTCATTATAAAATCTTTCATATCATATTTTGAATTAATTCACTACTTTTTCTAGATACCCTTCATTATCATTTTCTTATTTTATCATAAATCTCTTACTATGTAATTTCATCCCAAATAAATGCCTATTTTTAGTTTCTCCTCTAAGAGGTAAGCTTCATCATCCCTTGTATATTATTATTCTTCACTTAATTCATCATAAAATCATCTCAATAACCATGTATCAATATATCCAACTTTTCCACATAGAAAATAAGTTAAAGGTGTCATTCCTTTAAATCTACCATTTCCTCCATTGAATTTTCTGGCCATAAAAAGGAGAAATCCATCAACTTCATCTGCTTCAACATTAACACCTTTAGATATGTAATTTTTTCATTATATTTAAAAAATATCTCATTATATTAATGAATTTAAATTCCTTTTGGGTTTCCACTCATTTCATAGGCCACTGGGGAGCATATCAATCATCAAGAGATAAATTGGAAAATTCCATTTATTCAAGTGTTGAATCCTTTAGATTTTATAGAGGTGGAAATAATTGTAATATATTCTTAACAATTTTGATATCCTTTCACTCAAATATAAGACCCTAAATAGATCCAATGGCCTCATTAATTTAGATAATTATATTATAATAATTTATATTCTGGGGAATCTTTAATTCATCAAACCTATTATGAAGGAATTATGGCATATCATCCTTTAATATATTATCACCTTCATAATTTTTTGTAATTTTTTCCACCAAGACTTGGAATCATGAATCTCTTCACTTTTATATAAATATGATCCGATAGTTCTAAAACAACACTAAACTATTTTCCTTATACAGTTTTGGTGAAAACATCGAACTATAGAGATTATAGGTGTGATATAGTTCTATTAGTTAAAACTCGATATATTCTTCCATTAAATAATTGACTACTTTTTATTTCTCTATTTTTTTTCATACAATCATTATAAATACATATTCAACACCTAATACCTATTTTTTAAACAACTTATTATACCCTTTAATTCTATAAGATGGGAGGGGTGAAGGATGGTGTCAAATTATTATTTTAATTAAAATAGATATTATCCCTATGTTGTTAGGAATTAATTAAAATTATATTATTTAAATTATTATTTCACAAAAACAAAAGTTTAGAAATAAATGTTAACATAATAATTTTCACTTGGTTAACAATAAAGGTCTAGTCCACAGACCATGATAATGTATTGATCACACAAGAATATTTTAAAATTAATTTGATTAAATGGATTGGGATTTCTTGTACATGGTAAATATTTTCTAAGAACACTAAATTTACAATGAATTTTGGTAGACTTAACTACCTCCCATGTATCACACCTAGATACTCCTCCTTGAATAATATAATTTATAGAGTCATCATTGGTTTATAGACTTGGAGGTTTCCTTCAAAAGACTAAGAGTTTGTTGAATGATTTTCATTATTATTTCCAGAATAGATTTCCCCAATTAAATCTAGTTTCTACAATACCTATTATATAACATAAAAATATTTCCTCCAAAAAAATATTTCATTTAAAATCCATGTAATATAATACTCAATGCATGATATTCATTCAATATTACATAACACCTTTATGTAATTTTTCTCGGCATAATACATATCCATGTGTTTCCTTTATGTAATATTCTTCTTCATAAATATCTATGTGATTCTCCTATATGTATTTGTATAATATAATTAGGCTTAAGAACATATAAATAATAAATTAATTTCATGATTTCATTAATACATCTCAGAAGAAGTTGGACAACAGATAAACCAAAATGTTTATTATCTTGGATATAATCTATATAATCATATTATTTTATTACACATTCAATAATTTCCTTATTGAAAATATCATCTAGACCCTTTCATAAATATATCACGTGATATAATCATCTTAATATGACGGGGAATTGAAATATAATAATGGATTAATTCAAACACTTAGTAGGGAAAAATATCATTCTGTTTCAGATCGAAAACATGGGTAAGAACATGAGAAAGACTTATATATCTTAATAAGTGATCATAATACCCTATATTTTAATAATAAAATATTATTAATCAATATAGGATTATAAAAATAATCTTAATAAATCATAAAAGATATTACCTGCCTCAAGATACACACCAATTACCAAAAACATGTTAATATGAAATAAAGGTGTGGATTACATTAAAAAATGTTTAATTAGTAGAATAAGGAATAACCAACTAAAAACATGAAAATGTGAAATAATGATAACCATATGATTTATTATTTTATGAACCTTGATACCCACTTATCCATTGACTCATAAAATTTTGAGTAGTGCTCAATGCCATCTCACTCACCCTTTTTGAAACTAGATACTCACTAACCTATTTACATTTTATTTATATCTCATCATATATAAACCCTTAAATAATATATCAAAAGAATATATAGGTCTCACATGTATAATAATCCATACATCTGTGTGCCATATGAAAATCAATCATTCAATGTCCCATAAATAAACCATGGAAAATTAAAGGGATTCTTAAACCTTTCAAATATATTATATAACATGAAAATAATAAGTCATATAACATCAATACTCTAATTAAAAAAAATCATATCATAATAACATATAGAGGATGATCAAAAAATTATTTCATGAGGGATAATCCTATAAAGAAAATTAAAAGTGGAGTTAAAATGGTTTCAAGAAAACCTCATAAAAATTTATAAAAGATTATGTGTAAGATAAAATCAAAAAGTTTTTTTAGGGAGAACTATATGACTTTTGAAAATATTAATATAATTTTATTCACAATAAGGGGTCCTTGAATAGAAATAAATGATTAAAGAGGAGAAGTAAAAATACATTGAAAGCATTTATTTTTAACATATTATTTTTTAATGGATTCTTGAAAATATATATATTGTTATTAAAGGGGGAATGTAAAATACATTAAATGATTTTACTCATAAAATAATATTAAATAATAATTACCAGATAAAGACATGAAGCTTTCAAAAAAATATAATGTTGAAATTAATTGAAAGCATTTAAATTTAAAAATAATATTTTGTAATGTAACATTGAGAATATATATAATTTTTATCAATAAAAAGTGTATATTGGATGATAAGAACTCATTATTTTAATAGAATTTATAATTTTTTTGAACATTTTCAAATATCCTTTGTTTGAAAACCCAAGTAATTAATAGGATAATAATTCATTTTTATTAAAAATAAATAAAGGTAATAAAATAATAATTATAGATAAATTTTTATTGTCAAATAGGTAAACTAAAGCATTGGTGTGAAGTAATAATATTGACTTGGAAGAAAATTCAATTAAAAATTTGGCATAATTATTTAAATATATATATTTTAACAAAAATAAAGCATCAAGGAAGAAAAATTTGTGTTAAAAATGATTTCCTTAGAGTGAATTTGTAAATAAAAAAATATCATCATCATATATTATAATATATCAATATGGAAATAATATAGTCAACGAAAAGTGATTATGACCCAAGGAAGAGGTTTCAGTTAGGAAATTCCCACACAGCCTTTGTATTTTTTTCTTCAAAACCAAAAGATAGGAATAAAATTAAATATATCATAGAATTTAATTCAGTATAATATGTTCATGATAAAAAATAACAATAGGTAATTATTTACACTATTGAAAAGGAAACATAGTATATTGCTTAAACTTGATTGAATGAATTCAAATTTGAGACAAAGAAAGAATTATTATTTTAGTAAATTTTGGATTAGAAATGCATGAGATTTAAAGTCTATAATTTATATTTAGATAAAATGAAATAAAATTTGATCCATTATAAAATATCACAACTATTACATATAAATTTCTCTAATGTGAAAATATGTGTGTAAACACAATTCATGTCTCAATTAATGGACATTTAGATAAGAACCCTACATATAGAGTAATTTTTAAATCAAAACACCATGAAAGGTATAAAATTAAATAAAACATTTAATATCAAGAAAATAAAATAATAATTATAGAAATATGAAAAAATATATGTATTTACATCATTGATAGGAAAACATGGTGAATAACAAAATCATGTCTCAAATATAGGAGTTCTAGATGAAAACCCCAGCCTTGGTTGTTTTAGTTGATCACACAATAACCTCCTATTAAAAAATAAATGATAAATTAATATCATAATTCATAAATTAACTCATAATTATTAACATTTCCTAATCTTTATTAATTTGTTATCACAATAATATTAATTATTTATAATGTATTATGACCATTAGGTGTTAATAACTGTATCTCTTTTGTTCTTGTCTAAAAATTTGGATATCATTACCAATAATATGATACAAAGTTAATTATTGATATATAATTTATCATTATGTTATATATAACATATATTAATTTAAAATCCTCTTATTTCATTCCATATATATTGGTTATGTTATGTGAAAACAAGATTGATAATATCTTATTTTAGTAATTTTATCGAATGGAAAATGCTACATTAATAAAAAGTTAAATACTTAATATAAATATTCCATAACCATATAATTATTATTATTTTATTAACATATCATAATAATTTCAGTTTTCATATTCCTATAGCCATAAAAAAACTTATTTTAAAATCATATTCCACATAGGTGGTTAAACTAACCTAAACATGAACTCGCATTAACTCATTCAGTGAGTATGGTTAAAAAGGTGTTTCTATTGACTTAATATAATTATGAAAAAATAATAATGATATTTTTTTATTTTTTTCATTATGAACCATATTTTATGATATGTTTAAAATAATTACTAATAAGAAGATAAATAAAAAGAATAATTCTTTATGGAGGTGTTACTTTGAGTACACGCTTGATTGATGTTACATTATTTTTTTAAGTAGAAGGAAATTAATATATATGGGTTTTTAAATTAATAAAATTTCATATTATTATGAAAATGGTACTTAATTCATCACCTTATAATGGTGAAATGATATTTGTAATAGTAATATCATGAAGAAAAATTAAGAAGGAGATAATACGTATGTTAGAAACTAGATTCTTCCTTGAATGTCCTGTTAAATTTAAAGGGCATTGGCTAACTATGTGTGAAAAGGGTATTATGATAATGGGACATGGTTATTGGTAGAGTTAAATGGATGAGTTAAAATTCATAATTTTATGGAAATATTTTATCAAGAATGGTACAAATATTCCAATTTTATAAGTGAGGCTAAGGGTAGTTTTTGAAATACCATTTACTCATTCACTTATATAATTACACTATTCTTGGAAAAATATCAAATAATTCAATGTTTTTGGGTGTGATAAATGTTAGGGAAAAAATATCCACCATAAAAAACATAGGAGTTATCTGGGAGTTATTTTTATATTTTCCCTTCTAATTTTTCTTTTACCCAAATGTAACTTGACCTAGATAAATTTTCTTTTTTCCTACAGTTAATTAAAAAACCTTAATTAAATTTTATATTATCACATAATATTAGAATTTTAATACTATTTATGAAAATAATTTTATGAAATAGAAATATTTTGGTTAAGAAATTTTAGTTTCAAAATAATGATACCTCAAGCATAAATACCATTTTTAGGAAAATTGTGTTTTTATCTTACAATCAATGTTTTTGATAAAATTATTATTTTTAGTAACTATTATGAAATATATTGATTTATTATAAACAAAAATATTTTTATGCAACATTGACACCATACAATATTTTAATTTTTACCAAAATATTATTTAATTTAATAAAAATGTTGATAATAGTTTTTGTATTAAAGTGACATTTTACTTTAGGTACAAATATATTTAACATCGATTTTATATGAATGAATAATATTTAAAAATCATAATTATATTCCATAATTTCATATTTTATAAATTTAATAGTTTTTAAATCATATAGTTTCTTTTTAATAGTGATAAATTTATTCAAATTATAACGTTCATAAATCCATCATTTTTCCAAAAAATCATCCCCTTAAAAAAATAATAAAATCATAATAAGTAAATTTTTATATGATGAATTCCAAAATGAGGTATCTTTCTTAAAAGAACATTTTAATGGCTGATGAATATTTCTGTATTTGTGATGAGTGTTGATCCTCTATATCCAGCATGAGGTGTTGTGGCGACAATTATCAAATAATGTTGAGAGAAGCCACCTTGAGAAACTGATGTGGGTTAGAAAAAGTAACCAACACTCTTCACCCATTATTTAATAATACATAAATAATGACAGTTATATAATTTTTTTAATCATGTTTGTTTGACAAAAGCCTTAGATCATCTTCAACCTCTCATTGCTTTCGATGATGATCTCGTCAGACAGAAATCTCTAATTGAAGCCATGATAGTCGAGGAATATCTCCATGGATCATATCATGTGTATGATATTTCTCAAACTTAACCAAATACATGAATGAAATTTTCATTTTTCATTCATGAAAATAACTTGTAGATTCTCTCGGTCTGATTCATACATGATTTTTAAGAGTCCATTCAGTTATGTGATGCGTTCGATCTTAAATAGAGTGAGGAGTGTGAGATCCTTCTCACATGCACATGAGGAATTAGTGAGGAGATATGTGAAAATTAAACTGTTATTGTTAATAAAAAACACACTATAAAAGGAAAAAAATATTATTAAAATTTTGTGATATTCAGGGCATTCAAAATTCTAACATTGCATTATTTTTTGTATTTTTAATGAATATAGATGCTGAAATGTTTTTGTATTTAAGATAGTTGTCATCACCTATAAATAATAGATGCCCTGAGGATTAGAAATTTATATTAATGGTGAGAAAAATATATTTTCCAAATAAATAGATCCACCAATAATCCATTTTTTCTTTAATAGGTGTAGTTTTTTGGTAATACAATTTATAATGGAGATTCGTGAGCCACTTGGCTATATGAGGAACTACTTACTTGTGTGAAGAAGAGATCTACAAGCCACTTTGTTCTCTGAGGTTTTAATCCCAGGAACATTGGATGGTGTTCAATACCTCATAGTTTTTTGTGAATAAATATTTTTTGAGAATCATTGTATATAACTCCACTTTATTATGAGAAGAAGGAAGGAGAATACAGCCATGTTTCCATTGCATGAAGAGTATGATTCACCTAGATTCTCAAAGATCTAGAGAGATAGTGGAAAACTCGATTTGTATGAAAAGGAAATTTGTGATGTGTTTGTTTTTGTGAAGGTGGAGGATTCATCTAGATGGTGTGTGTTACGTGAATTATAGTATAAGATGAAAGGAGAAGGAAGTGAACGAAATAAAATACCAACCCATTACGGTTTGTGTACAATATTTTCAAGAAAATAGGAAAATGAAATCCCACAACAACACATGACTGAGAAACCAAAAAAAGTGAGATAAAATATAAAATAATAGGTTCAAGGATTTTATGAATATAGGAGGTTTTGGTTGTATAATTTTTATCTTTCTAAAAATAATAAAGGTTATAGAATGTTTTTCCCTTGTACACAATTGATTAAGGCTAACTGTCACGACCCATCCCCCAGGGCCCGTGTCATGACTACCCCAAGCCCGCCTTCCATAGGCCAGGGGTTGGAGACTAACACCAAAGGTGTATTCCCAAAAACTAGAAAGTAATTGCCTTTATTAACTATAACACACAACCAAGAACACAACAAGATACGAACTCAAGTAAACTAAATAGTAAACAGAGTGATTACAGTAAGTAAAAAGGGGCCAGAATACAAGCACAAGTGGAAAGTACAAGGAAAACTGGAAAGTACAAGACAATTGATCGGTGGAAAGTGGCTCCTAGATTGTCCACAATGGATCCTACCTAAAGGAAAGGTACAACTCATGAACAATCATCTCTACGGTTCGCCTCATCTAATGTCCACCTCTAAGATACATCCAGTCCTGGTACCCCCATCCTCAGTCAGCGATGTTTATCGTCTACACTAAATAAAACGAAGTACGGGCATATCCTGGGCAGGGGTGAGTATAACGATACTCATTAGGGACCACGAGACCCTCAAGGTCTCACAAAATCCACAAATGATAAACCACAATGAAAAGAAACAACTGATAACCCTACTTAGGTATATGCCCATACATTTACCTATGTTGTCAAGTAAACCCATATCAATCATGAAGAAAACACAGAGTCCAACTCCAAAGCCCCAAGCATAACTGTTCTGCAAAGGAAGAAATACCACAAAGGAATATACCACACAGGTATGCCACATAAAAGTATACCACCAAGGTATTACCACATAGGAAAGTACCACACTGGTACAGACTCAGCTCACACTAGGTATAACTTAAGAACAGTAGTAGAGATGATTAGATGTAACTACTGAATCATCTTACTCTGCTAAGAGGCTTTACTGCTGACCCACACAGGATTGCCCAGTACTGACCCACACAAGATTGCTCGATGCTGAACCACAAAAAATTGCTCGGTGCTGACCCACATAGGATGCTAGGTGCTGACCCACATAGGATCGCTCGGTGCAGACCCACACAGGATCGATCGGTGCTGACCAACACAAGATCACTAGGTGCTGAACCACACAAGATCGCTCTTTATTCTTCACATCACAGCCAACTACTGGATTCCCACACATACTTGCTCATCTCCAAGAGGTTCAGCTCCTCTAGCCACTGATCGATACTCCAACTGCCATGAAGTCTCATGAAGTAGTATCTCAATGGACTGCCACGTCATAGGGGTTTCAACACAATAGACGGTGCATCAATTAGATGCCCAGTCTGTAAGTTATTAGCCTTTTAGTCTCGAGGGCCCGATTGGATTCCTGCTCAATCCAATCCGACCATATCCCAACATTATCCAAAACTATATTGAGGTATACCAAAGGGACATTCGTTCTCCAAGGATTCCAACGTCGTTGGCGGTTCGTCAACCGGACACTCGGTGCCAACGTTATCGCTAAAAGAACGTAAATGGGTCGAAGTGGGTCCAGTTCTGGTCCGACCCGGTCAGACTAACCCATGGGGTCTAGCCTGGGACACGCTGGGCAGCCCGGCTTGGTGGAGTAGTGTGTTCGTGGAGCAACACAGTGGCCACAGGGTGGGGCAGAGGCCATGGGGCGGTGCAGAGCCGTGGAGGGCCACGAGCGGCAGAGCCGTGGGGCGGCATGAGGCTGTAGACGACATGAGGTCACAGGGTGGCACTTTCCACGGACTAAAGAGTCTGTAGGGGCCATGGGGTGGCGCCGGTCACAAATGACAGAGGCCGCAGGCGGCGCGGGGTGGCGCAGAGCCGCAGGGTGGTGGTGGTCACAGATGGAGGAGGTCGCAAGTAGCGTGGTGGCTGCAGGGCAGCGCTATTGGACAGTTGTCTTCTTCATGGCTGGAGGTGGTGTTGGCCACCATTCTTGTGTTCCACCAGTGCCACACACCGGCACCGATCATCGCCAACATCACGAAGAACACACAAAAGAAGAACGATAGAGGGGTCGGGCCATGTTTGTTTGGCCCACACCCTCCGCGATAAAGTTGTAGCAAGCAGCTCAACAAAATCTTGAATCAAGAACATGTATGGAAGATATTTAAAACATAAAACCCCACAACCTTCATCAATTACTATTCCCAAAAACTCAAAATAAAACATGCACAGGTTAACTAGTTTATCAGAGTTGATCCACATTCATTATTTAGAAGGGAAGAACATGGGAATATAAAATCATACCCAACTAAACCCCTAACTCGTTCATTTTTGGAAATCAATGAGAAGGGAAGGACGAACATCGATTGAAGACGTCCCATGTTAGATAATTTCATGATGAAGAATTTGAAGTTGTGTGTTGGAGTTATTTGTTGTAGGTGCGTTCTTTGTTGGAGGATGAAGAATCCTTCCAAGGTTCTCTGAAGCTCCCCCCTTTTCCAATGATTAATTTCCCCATCCCACCCCAAAGAAAAGGAATCCAATATAATATAATGTGTTGTTTAATTTAAAATTGGCACAAAATAGGTTAGTTTAATTTGTTAAAGTGGTGGGTTGGCATAATTAAATAAAGAGGAGAGTTAACATAATTAAATTAGGGAGTTGAGAGGTTTTTATCCATAATGAGGGATTCAGATGGTCCCCACCACCAAGCATTAAATTGGGGGTTTTACTAGCTCAGGTGGTCCCCACCACCGAGCATTTAATTTTGAGGATAAAACTCTTGTGGTCCACAACTCCACAATATTCACAAGTGTGAGGTTTCAACAAAAATAAAATAAAAGTTTATTTTATTTTATTTCTATTTTCACGAAAAACACTAATTCTATATTTCACCCTCGACCTACTACGGTCGAGGTGAAGGACTCCTTAATAGAATACTGACACTGTGAGTTCAATGGTACCCTTGGATTTCAATTGTGAGCACTGGTTCAAAAGTTATAAAAACCCGCTTGTATGTTAAATTAACGTACTCGAAAAAAGTTCAGAAAATTATTCCAGGCACACCGGGCCTCGAAAACACGCACTGTAAATTTTTTGTGGACTCTTAAAATTAAAATATATTTAAAAAAATTACATGGAAATTATGGGTCTTTACATTCTCCCCACCTCAGGGATTTTCATCCCAGAAATCCACATCATAAAACTAGGAAAACGAATGGGGGTACTGAACATGAATCTGAGCCTCACACTCCCATGTGCTCTCATAGAGGATCCCGTGATTCCAATGATTGCACACCAAAGGTATTGACCACCCAAAAAGGACTTTCTCCTGATGATCCTCAATCTCTACTAGAACCTCTATAAAATTCTCCCCATCATCAACGTCCATCTCTCTGTGGTTAATGTTATGATAAGGTTCATGTACTATTCTCCTCATCTGGGATAAGTGGAAGACGTTGTGCACCCGATGCAACTGAGGTGGAAGAGATAAGAGGTATTACACCTCGCCAACTCTACTAAGGACCTAAAAAGGTCCAATGAATCTCAGAGATATATTGATTCCTAGACAAAATCTCCACAAACCATGTCGGGGTGAGACCTGTAGAAGGATGTGGTCACCATCCTCGAACTGTAGAGGTGTTCGTCTACTGTCAGCATAAGACTTCTGCATGCTCTGTGCAATCTTCATCTTCTCCTGGATGATCTGTACTTTATATGTGGTATCTCATACGATCTCTTATCCCACTAGTGCTGACTCCCCCAGGTCAGTCCATCACAAAGGTGTTTTGAAAGTTCTCTCGTACAACGCATAAAAAAGTTCCATCCCAATGGTAGAGTAATAGACATTGTTGTATGAAAACTCCACCAAAAGTAAGTGATCCTCCCAGCAACAACTGAAGTCGAGGACACAAGCATGCAACATGTCCTCATGGGTCTGAATGGTCCACTCAGTTTGGCCATCCGTCTCAGTATGGAAGGTGTGGCTCAAACAACGTTATGTCTTGAAAGCTTCCTGCACCCCCTTCCATAGCCAGGAAGTAAAATGTGTATCACGATCGGAGACATTAATCGAGGTTACTCCATGTTTTCACACAATCTCTTGCACATTGATGTGTCCCAAGCCCTATACTGAACCCTGCTCTCTGATCGGTAGGAAGTGGGACGACATGGTGAGTCAGTCGACGATCACCAAAATCAAGTCACGACCCTTAGATGTACGTGTAAGTACTATCACGAAGTCTAAGGATATCTCATACCACTTCCAAAATGGGACCTCTAAAAGCTGAACTAAGCCTCCTGGTACCTGATGCTCTACCGTCACTTACTAGAAAGTGAGGCACCAAGAGACAAACTCTGCTAGTTATTTCTTTATTCCCGGCCACCAGTGATGTCGTTAGAGAACCTGGTACATCTTTCCCACTCCTGGATGTACCTCTAGAGTGGACCTGTGGAACTCCCTCAATACTTCATCCTAAAGTGATATTGGTACCATGGTACGTCCTCTGAAGAGGATGACGTGCTCCCCAAGTTCATAAAATCCATCTGGTGCCTGCCCTATGGATATCTGAGCATGTCGAGCCTCACAGTCAGTGTCCCCATTCTACACCTCCTTGACTCGCTGAAGAATTGGGGGAGTGACTGTAAGAGACTGGAGTAAAGCTGCTCCATCTCGATCCACAAAGTATTTCTGCAAAGCGGAATATTGCTCTGTCGCCTCACCTAGCACCTGTATACCATATCTTATACTGAGTGAATCTACTACAAGGTTCTCCTTACCAGGAGTATAGACTATTTCTAAGTCATAGTCCTGGAGGAACTCAAGACAACATTGTTGTCTCAGGATCAGGTCCTTCTGAGAGAAGATATACCTTACACTCTTGTGATCTGAGTAGGCTATAAAAAATTCACCCATCAGATAGTGTCACCACATGTTCAAGGCTAAGACCACTGCTGCTAACTCTAGGTCATGGTAGCGTAGTTCTTCTCATTCTGTCATAGTTTTCGAGAACCATATGCAATCACCACTCACTCCTGCATCATGACACATCCTTTTCTGGTCCTTGTTGCGTCGTAGTAAACTACGAACCCAACGCCCTCCTTCGAAAGACTCAAGATGGGGCACTAGTTAGCCTCTACATTAGCTTCTAAAAACCATATCGGCATCTTTTAGACCACAAGAAGGGTTTCCACTTCTTCGTAAATGCTGATAGTGGTGCTACAACTCTAGAGAAATCTGGCATAGATCTCTGGTAGTATCCGGCCTAACCCAGGAAACTTTGTACCTCCATCACACTCCTGGGTGGCTCCCAAGAAAGTATCGCCTCAATCTTCGTTGGATCCAATGAAACTCTAGCCTATAAGATGACATGTCCCAGAAATTGAACCTCTCGGATCCATAATTAGAACTTTGAGATCTTTCCATAATGTTGGTGCTCTTAGAGTGTGTGTAGTACTACCTACAAATGACAGGTAGGCTCTTCCTCAGTATTCGAGTAGATCAGAATGTCGTTGATCAATACTACTATAAAGCGATCAATGTATGGATAAAAGTTCATGTTCATGAGTCCCATGAACACTTCTGGAGTATTGGTCATGCTGAATGGCATAACTAAGAACTCAAAATGGGAGTACAGACATCTGAAAGTTGTCTTCTGCACATCCGCATCTCGTACTCTAAGCTGGTGATATCTCTATATAAGGTCTATCTTCAAGAACCATCATGCTCCTTTTAGCTGATCAAAAAGGCTCTCAATCCTTAGAAGTGGGTACTTATTCTTCATGTTCACCTAGTTCATGCACTGATAGTTGACACAAAGTCTCAATCTCCCATCTACCTTCTTGGTGTACAAAATCGAGGCTGCCCAAGGAGAAACACTGGGCCAAATGAACCCATTCCCATGTAAGTCCTCCAGTTATACTCATAGCTCAATAAGCTCCACGAGAGGCATCCAATATGCTGGTGAAGATATCGGTGTCGTCTCGGGGTTCAATTCAATATAAAAGTCCACCTATCTATGAGGAGTTCGACCTTGAACATCATTAGGGAAGACATCTTCATACTCGTCCACCACTATAGGATGACTCTTATTGTCCACATCAACTACTACGAGAGTAAGGCTAGCCAACTGATGAGTGGTTGACTGCACTCTTCTCCAGGTAAGTCCATCATATGCTACATAGGCTCCCTTCTCACTAGTGAAGGTAAACCTGGCCCCATCCGTGCGGACACACCACACTTTGTGCCTAATACAGTCAATCTGAGCATGAATTGTAGATAACCAATCCATACCCAAGAAGATGTTGTAAGGACAGAACTCTACTACTAGGAGATCTCATCCAAAGATCTCGCCTCCTAGAGTATGCTCACACTACCGGCACTAGTGAGTAATAGTCGAATATGCTCCCATAGTAGTCTCTACCCGTAAGGATCAAGTTAACGGCTCCGTCAGAATATCCGAGCCCCAAATGAGGGCTATGGCAATAAAGGAATGACAGGCACATGTGTCTATAAGTACTACACCTAAGTTGGAGTAAACATAGGTCGTACCTTGTATCATCTCCCAAGCATCGTGATCGTAGGCCTCCGCTGCCTGGAGCTGAACTCGTCCATGTCCTCCTACTCCATGTGGTTGTGGTGGACCACCTAGTTGTGGTGGTGGTAACATATCAAATCGTCGCCCATTGACAGCTGCACGGTCAGCTCCTCTTCCACGTCTGACTGCTCCCTACAGACCTACTCAACCAAACCTCTATCTCTGCTTGGACAGTACTCCGACCATCTGCTGATCATCCGTATGGTGGGTCAGACAGTCATGATCCATGTGACCTTGCCCACCACATGCATAACACTACCCGCTTCTAGCATGACTGGCTCATCCATGGGTGCCTAGCACAACCAATCATGAGTCATGCTATCGTTCACCTATAGGTCCGTTCCTCTTAGACCTCTGTGCCATTTCTCTGCTGCCTGCTGCTGAAGACTCTTCTACATGATGACTAGTGGTGGGTCTCAATGCTGGTGACTTCTCAATAAGTAAAATCTAGACTAAGAGAGCTCTCACTAACACCCCCGCCTGCATTGGGATGTTGAGTGAGATCATCTAAGCCTTTATCTCCCACCTGAGTCTCTACTCGAAGGAATGGGCCCTAAAGAATGGGTCTCGCACTGTATCAGTGGAGTATCATGAGAGGTCAATGAACCTCACTGAGTACTGAGCCACAATTAGTATTCCCTACTTCATATGAAGTAGCTCTTGTATGTTCACTACAAGAAGTGTTGTTGTAATGAACTCTGCCCTAAATAGGCTCTTGAAGTCTGCCCAGAGAAGAGTCTCCTCATCATGATCTTGGAGAATCAAGCTCCATCATATTCCTGCTACTGCCTGTTGAGGGCTGGCGGCAAGGATCACCATGAGATCGGCTGGTGTCCCTTCTAGTCAGAAGACTCTCACTACAACCTCCAACCAATCCTCAACTGCCTGCGGGTCTGTATCTCCCCTGAACCTGGGTGTCCTCTAGCTCTGGAACTCATGCAATGCGCTCAGGTGGCGTGAACCCTCTACTGTTGGGGCTGGTAGCATCAGTTGACCAACGGGTAATGGTACTACTGGTTCCTCTTCTGGTTCCTCTATTGGAATAGGGCCCAACACCAAGGCCTCATCGCTCGGTGGGCTATTAGTGTGTGCTACTCTTGGAAACCTAGATGGTTTTCTGTGTGGAGGAATCCTAAAAAGAAACAGGTGTGCCACTGTCAATAAGTTATACCTGATGAGATGACTCAAGAGATCACAAAGAAAACTCTTCAGAACACACACATAATCAGTTTTTTTGTGAACGGAGTTAGAAGTCAGAAGTCAAGGTCCTGGTGTATGGATACATCAGCTGCCACATTAACACTAGATTTCCTAAACTGATAACCGCACTCAATACAGATAACTCTATTGTCGTTAATATGAAATATTAGAGCCCTATGTTCTACGATAGAACTGACTCATCTTGTACCAATTTTCAAGACCTATCCCTCAGGCCCATGCCGTGACTACCCCAAGACAGCCTTCCATAGGCCAGGGGCTAGCGACTAGCACCGAAGGAGTATTCCCTAAAACCGAAAAGGCATTTACTTTATAACTTGTAACACACAAAACCAAGCACACAACAAGATACAAACTCAAGTAAACTGAATAGTAAATAGAGTGAGTACAGTAAGTAAAAAGGTGCTAGAATACAAACAAATTGGAAGTACGAGGAAAACTTGAACGTATAAGATGACTGATAGGTGGAAAGCAGCTCCTAGATCATCTACCACAGATCCTACCTGAAGGGTAGGTACAACTCATGAATGGCCATCTCTATAGTTCACCACATCTAATTTCCACCTTTGAGCTACCTCCTGTCCTGGTACCCTCATCCTTAGTCAGCGATGTCTGTCGTCTGCACCAAACACAATGAAGTACGGCCATAGCACGTGCAGGGGTGTGTATAATGATACTCAGTTGGGACCCCGAGACCCTCAAGGTCTCAAGAAATCCACAATGGATAAACCAAAAAGAAAGGAAACAATTGATAACCCTACTTAGGTATATGCCCATACATATAGATATGTTATCAAGTAAATCCATCTCATTCATGAGGAAAACAGAGAGTCCAACTCCAATGCCCCAAGCTCAACTGTTCCATAATGGATGAAATACCATGAAGTCAGGTACCACATAGGTACGCCACAATAAATTATACCACCAAGGTATTACCACAAAAGAAAATTCCACATAGGTATAGACTCGTTTCACACCAGGTATAACATAAGTACAATAGTAGAGATGATTATATGTAACTATTGAATCATCTTAATCTGTTAAGAGCCTCTTCTTCTGACCCACACAGGATTGCTCGGTGCTAACCCACATAGGATCGCTCCGTGCTAACCCACACAAGATCGCTCAGTGCTGACCCACATAAGATCGCTAGGTGCTGACCCACACAGGATCTCTTAGTGCTGACCCACATAGGATCGCTAGGTGCTGACCCACATGGGATCGCTCTTCATTTTTTCATGTCATAGCCAGCTACTGGGTTCCCGCATAGGCTTGGTTGTCCCTAGGAGGGTCTGCTCCTCAATCCACTGATTGATACTACAACTTCCATGAAGTCCCACAAAGTAGTATCTCAAAGGACTACCACATCATAAGGGTCTCAACACAATAGATGGTGTGTTAATCAGATGCTCGGTCTGTATGTTATTAGCCTTTTAGTCCGGAGGCCTCAGTTTGATTCATGCACGATCCAACCCGACCGTAACCCAACTTTATCCAAAACTCTAGTGGGGTATACCAAAGTTACTACCTCACTACATGGTTTCCTACTCCACTGGTGGTTCGTCAATCGGATACCCAGTGCCAACATTATGGCTAAAAGAGAGTAAATGGGTCGAAGTGGGTCTAGGTCTGATCCGACCTGGTAATAAAGACCCGGCCCAACCCGGCCCGACCCGCTGGGTGTGGCCCAGCCCGCGCTTGGCAGCCCAGCCCATTGGGTCCAGTATGGCCCACGCAGGGCGGCCCGACCCATGCTGGGCAGCCCGGACTGGCGGGCCGGTGGGGCCTCGGGGTAGCGAGGCTATGGTGCGGCGCAGCGGCCATGGGGTGGCGTGAGGTCGCAGGGTGGCTGTAACACCCGAGACTTTTATGTGAAATATTTTGTTTTTATGTTATATAAATTATCAAAGGAATCTTTCACTACACACAACACTATCTTGGCTTGCTTTACACGCAACCGCGACCTTCCTCGATAGCTTTCATCATACGCAATACCGAGTTTCACTAAAAAACGATATGCAATTAAAATATTACTAAAGCTAGCCATTATGAATAGAAATAACCACTTTTTGAAATTTTGTAAATTTTATTTTTCAAAATGGACTTCATTTTTGGTTTCGGAATATCGAAATTATCTTAGGGTGAAATTTTGGTACTTTTCGGATAACTTTCATATTCTGATAAATAGTGAAAATTATTAAATTTTAATTAAAAACAACTTTTTTAATCGAAATAATTAATAGTGATAAATTATTAATTTGAGTGGTTTTAAATTATATTTAGAATATATTTTTAAAATTTAATACAATGTTGTTCATTGGATTTAATTTCACATTTAAACCAGACATAAACAAGTGTCAATCTTTTGATAGTTATTATCTCTTAAAAACACGCTATTTGTCTTGACGATGGGAATTAATTTTTAAATTAGTTAATGTAACTGATATGTTTTGAATTTGGTAAAATAAACATCATTTTTGAATTCATAATATCAAATATAGCTTAGGTCTAATTTTTGATATTTTTCGGGAAACTTTCATTTTTTGATGAATAGTGAAACCACTAAGTGGTAGTTAAAAAACTGAATTTTTTCATAAAACTTAATTTTACCGCTTCTTTGAGTGGAATTTTTAAAATCCAAGAGACACGGTTAATATCAAGGACTAAAATGTGGTTCAATGAGATGAAAATAATTTTTGGTGAATAGTAACTTTTTACTTTTTTTTTACCACGGTTAAAAGTAAATAGTGTAGTTAAGGTTAATAATGATATTATTATTACCCTAACACATGTACTAATTCTATTTGATAAGTGTAATTAGACCAAAAAAAACCTTAGGAATAAAATATGACCATTTAGGCTCACTTGGATTAGATTAGGATATTTATTATCAATTTATTTAAAGAAGGGTTAAAATAGTTAAAATCAAAGTTTAATAACTAAAGAATTTTTAATATAGGGTTATACATAAGATAAATTCAACTATAAATATTCATTAGAAAGATAAAACAAATTCCTACATAATGGTATTTTATTTGTAATTTTTAGACTTAAAATAATTTAATTTATTTATGATACAATGATGATGCAGTAATTATCTTATTAATAAAATATTGACATAATTGATGTTATAAATACCCAAATAAATGTAATTTGAGACTTTTTATGAATTAAAATAATTTTATATGTTAATATGACATGTTAGTATTGATTTAATTAAATGTTTTTAAACTAATAATTCTGTTATGATTTTCACAAAAATCAATTACCAAATAGTGTCAAAATTGACATAAAATAGTTTTTAAAACAAATACTATATTATTAATTGTTATTTTATTCCTAAAAATCTAAGGTTCGGCCAAATGACTTATATAAGGTTATATATATTAATAATAAACAACTTGGGGTTCGTTTGTCTTGATATAGTAAGTTTATTAACCTTATAGTGTAAGAAAACAAGAAGACACAGTAAAAGTTAAATTATCTAACTTAATGTTAAATCTAAATGATAAGTTTAAAATTGATACCTAAACTTGTCTAAATTCTATTGTATGAGAGGATTTCGACCCATACCCACCTTAGCTTTAAAATATATCAATTTGGAGCTATTAAAAACTGAAGTTAACTTTATAATAAAATAATATTTTTAGTTATTCCAAAGGTGCCCCTCTCCTCCCTTATAAAAGGGCACCTCCTCCCTCTCTTCCTCCCACCACTTTGATCCTTCAATCTCGGACAAACCCTACCAATATCTCCTCTAAACTTCCCTAGAAATATCCTAGAGGTACTGGTCTTCTTCAAAGACCAATTTTAGTGCCCTAAGAGGAGGTCTCAAAGAGGCGCTTCAAATAAGAGGTAATGCCCGTTACTGATTCTTTCATCATTATTTCTTCTTCCACTTATTCTTCTTTAGTTGTTTCATTATGAAGTAATAACATCAGTATCAATCATATACTGATATGTTATTATAAGTATGAAACAACCCTATTTCACCATCTATCCATCCTACGGAAAACGAAATCATTACGTGTGCGTACGTATGGAATACTGTCTCCACGCCATGGTGTAATCTATTTTCCACCACCACCTTACTCGGATGGGTATAATGGTGTAAATAATAACTATATATTATTATTGTAAAGTTATATTGATTCTAAAATATTATAAATACACTTCAATACAATTCCACGATCATGGGAACGATATCATCGCTCGTGCGTACGTACGGAATACCGTCTCCACGATGTGATGCGACTCGTTATACATGATCTTCATTGCATAATGATTATATAAATGAATTGAGTGAATTAATATGATATATATTACACTAATACCATTATGAAAATGAGGTATCTATAACCTAAAAATAAAAATAAGAATTTATTCGACAAAACGCGCATAAGAACAAAAAGTAATAAACACCCGAATAACAAGTAGTAATGAAATATTACTAATAAGAAGCTAAGAATATAACCATATATGATATCATAAAAATAAGTATGATTCTGGAATAAGTAAATAACATTATTTAAATCATTATACAGGAGGTTCGGACACTTATGAAGCAAATCAGACCTAATGTAAGGGAAAATATCACAATCTCATTTTATCCGAGATTGTTTATACTTTGGTATTTACTGGGGTGTATTTTATCATCCACATCCATGTTTCCTCAATATGTAATATTGTTTCCATCCACCTAAAATTGTTTAAATCCAATTTTACACTTCAGTGAGTTTTTAGTAAAAGATATAAAAGGAATCTTTTGATGTTTTTCATACGAGGTGCTTTTTGACTTTTTCGACAAAAGTACGAAAAGAATGTTTTTTTAACTTATACGGCATGAATGGATTTTTAAAACATTATTTCCAAGAATATTACTTTACAAGTTTTCACGTTTATTTTTAATCGACTTCTTTTAGTTTAAAATTGTATGACATGTTTAGAAAGGAAAAATGTTTTTGAAGTAGAAAGGATATTTTCCTCAAGAATGGCGTTCAAGTGTTTTATCAAAATTATTTTCCATCTAAGATAATATAGGGTTCTATTTCTATCCGTATTATTACATTGATTTGATTATGTTGTGATGGAATTATTTTTATGAATTCATTTATCTTATATGAATTGTTTTATGATGTCACGATGTTTAAGAATCCCATTTTTATTACATGGGTTATGCAATGATGTATGATTTATGATTTTGTGGCACACATGTGAATGGTATCATTATGAGATGGGTGGGACCTATATCTCCCTCAAATGCATTGGGTAAAGATTTTATATCTCATGAGATAAACATGGCTGGAACGGAAGGTTAAATTGGTTCAGTGAAACAGGACTGAAACGAGGTGTGAACTCAGTTCAGAAATGGACTTTGTCCACTAAGATAGTATTGGAAATGAGTCTTGACTAATAAGAAATGATTCTCTATGATTATTTGTGTATACCACAAAGTTTAATGTTTTAATTTATGATTATTGGGATTTCATTTCACTACTATGATTTATCCCATGTTATGAAATTATGCTCTCTTTTGCAGGTTAAGATTTCCAAAATGTTATGTTCTTATGAATATGATGTGATTGATATTTCTTTTATTTACCCTTACTGAGCATTTGAGCTCACCCTTTTGTATGTTTTCTTTCCCCAGGTCAGGAAGAAGGTTATTAAGTAAGATATTCCAAAAAGGGACTATAGATATGATGAAATAAATGGGAGACAATGTAGACGCTTTATGAACCAGTTGTTTATGTTTCCCAATTTCTAAAGACACTATACCTATACGGTACTTTCATGGTTTTGTTATATGTTGTAATAAGTATGATTCAATTTTGAAGTAATAAAAATGTATGTAAATTATGGGTCGTTATAGTTTGTATTAGAGGAAAGGTATAGTCAACCTTTGGAAACTAGGATGTGAAAGCCTTAGTAAGAACCCTAAGGATAATTCTAAGCATAGAACAAAATCTTAGTGTTTTAGAAATGACCATGAATAACCTAGGATAAGACCTTATGTGTGAAATTTTATTCTTGATTATGTTGTTTTCCTATTATAATTAGTGTTGCTCACACTATTCTTCTTGGTTTTAGTCAATGGATGGAACCCGAAGGAACCGTGTTAATGCGGAATGAGACAGGCAATGCAATGATTGTCCCCCTGAGCAACCAAACATTATAGGAGCTGGAATGCAAAATCTCGTAGCCATGCTCACACAACTTTCTCAAGCTATGAATCATGCAGGACTTCCAAACGAGCAAAGGAAGGAGCAACATTCTGTTGAATCCTTCATGAGGTAGCGTCCACCTTCTTTCAGCGGGTCTACTGATCCATTAGTTGCTGAACAATGGATTAGTACTACTGAAAAGATATTTTCAATTCTTCAATGTTCAGAACATGATAAAGTCATCCTAGCAGTGTATCGTTTGGAAGGATATGTTGATCAATGGTGGAATATTATTAAGAATATGAGGCAAAGGGATGAAATTGAGTCCATGGAATGGGAAAAGTTAAAGAACTTATTTTTCAATAAGTAATTCCCTCGTATTCTCTGAACAAAGATGGAGAAAGAGTTTTTTGAACTGAAGAAATAGGATGATGAATCTTTTGGTACCTATGAAGAAAATTTTACTAGACTTTCAAGGTACACTTCTGGTATTATTATCCAACCTGAGAGTAAGATCAATCGATTCTTTATTGGATTAAAACCAAGTATTCTAAGGGACATAGCCATAAGGGACTTCAATAGATACGAGGAAATCATTCGATGTGCTCTCAAAGTTGATATGGAGATTGGAGTATCCCATCAATCATATGGGTTTGATAAGAAGAAGAAAACGGAATTCAAAGGAAAATCTAAAGAGCACACTGAAAAGAAGATGAGCTTTCCCTTATGCTCAAAGTGTGGAAAGAAACATGGAGGGAGTTGTCTTAAAGGGACAAGTATATGTTTCAAATGTGGAAATGAAGGTTATCGGGCATTTTGAATGCCGCAATGATGGGAAGAAGATTTCTAATGATGCAAACAAAGGAAGGGACACACAGAATGAACCTACTACACTTAAATGTTTCAAGTGCAAGGAGATGGGTAATTATTCCATTAAATGACCTAATCCAAGGGTTGTTGATGATGATCGACATCAACAAAATCTTAAGGCTAAAGACAAAGGAATGTCACATGAAATTTCTATCAGCGATGTGGAGTACGATAACGATGTGGTGAAAGGTACACTTACCATCCACTTTAAAGTAGAAAATGTTTTATTTGATTCTGGATCCACCCACTCTTTTATTTCTGAAGAATTTTCTAATAGTATCACCGAATTACATCAACAATTAGATGTTGAGTTAGCTATGACAACACCTAATGGCACAACAGTCACATCAAAAGTTTATAATTCTTCCCCGATTTAAGTTTGTGGGAAAGTGATTACTGAAAATCTTGTGATCCTTCCTATAGTGGAATTTGATGTGATTCTTGGCATGGATTGGATTTCTTTATATGGAGCTCATATCAATTGCCAAAGAAGGGAAGTCACATTTCATATTCCAGATCAATCTATGATCGTCTATCGATGCAAGGATGGACATAACCTTTCAGTGGAAATTTATTCCATCTTATGGGTCTTGATTCCACTGAATGAAGGTTATTTATCTCAAATGGTTGGTGAGAAACTCACAATTAAGAATATTCCCATTGTACGGGAGTTTGATGATGTATTTCCGGAGGAATTTCCGGGTCTTCCACCAAATCGTGAAGTTGAGTTTTCAATAGAACTCGTACCGGGTGCTTTGCCTATTTCAAAGACACCTTATAGAATGACCCCAATTGAGTTGTAGGAATTGAATAAGCAACTCCAAGAGAATCTTGATAAGGTATTCATACGCCCTAGTGCGTCACCTTGGGGAGCACCTGTTCTATTTGTTAAGAAGAAAGATGGATCAATGAGACTCTGCATTGATTATCGAGAACTTAACAAGATCACTATCAAGAACAAATATCCTCTCCCACACATTGATGAATTATTTGACCAACTACGCGGAGCTCAATACTTTTCCAAGATTGATCTTCGTTCAGGGTATCATCAATTAAGGGTCAAAAGGGAGGATATACCAAAGACGACTTTCCGTGCAAGGTATGGACACTATGAATTTATAGTGATGCCATTTGGTCTTACTAATGCCCCTGCTATCTTCATGTATCTGATTAATAGAATCTTTAGACACTATCTTGATCAATTTGTGGTAGTCTTCATAGACGATATTCTTGTCTATTCAAAGAGAAAGGAAGAACATGAAGATCACTTGAGAATTATATTGAAGAACCTAAGAAAGGAGAGGATTTATGCCAATTTTACCAAGTGTGAATTTTGGCTTAAAAATTTGCATTTCTGGGTCACATAATCTCAAAAGAGGGGATATCTGTGGATCCAGCAAAAACAGAGGTTATCGGAAGATGGTCCAGACCAACAACATTAACTGAGATCCAAATTTTTATTGGTTTGGATGGATATTATCGACGTTTTGTGAAATATTTTTCACGATTATCTAATCCACTCACCAGGTTGACTCAGAAAGGAGTTAAGTTTTTTTGGACGGAGGAATGTGAAGAGAATTTCAAGGAGTTGAAAAGAAGGTTATCCAGTGCACCTATGCTCACACTGCCTTGTAGTGGAAAAAGGTTTGTGATCTACAGTGATGAATCCAAGAAGGGGCTAGGGTGTGTTCTTATGCAAAATGATATGGTGATAGCTTATGCCTCAAGATAGTTGAAAATCCATGATCAAAATTACCCAACACATGATTTGGAGTTAGCTGCGGTAATCTTTGCATTAAAGATTTGGAGGCATTATCTTTATGGAGAAAGGTGTGAAATTTATACTGATCATAGAAGTTTAAAGTATATTTTCACATAAAAGGAGATGAATATGCGCCAAAGAAGATGGTTAGAGTTGATTAAGGATTACGACTGCTCAATTCATTACCACCCTGGGAAATCAAACAAGGTGGCAGATGCATTAAGTCGACAAGACCATGCTAGCTTATCCATGATGAGGATCACAAAAGATCCAATATTTATGGATTTACAAAGGATAGATCTTGGAATTTTAATGGAAGGGGGGAAATTGTATCTTTCTCAAATGAATGTTCAACCATCTATACATGTGAAGATTCAAGAGGCACAGATTGAAGATGTCGAGTTACAAAAGAAGGTGAGAAATGTTCCTGAATTCAACCTTGATTGTGATGGGATAATAATGTTCAGGAATCGGGTTTGTGTTCCTCCCATTCCAGAATTAAAGAAGGAGCTACTGGATGAGGCTCATAGTTCTTCATTATCTATTCATCCTAGAAGCACGAAGATGTATAGGGATATGAAAGATTACTTATGGTGGGATGACATGAAAAGAGATGTTGCTGAATATGTCTCTCGATGCTTGGTTTGTCAACAAGTTAAAGCTGAGAGACAGAAGCCTAAGGGGATGTTACAACCATTACCCATACCAGAATGGAAATGGGAAAACATCACTATAGACTTTGTAATAGGACTTCCTAAAACATCCAAAGGCAATAATGCTATCTGGGTCATAGTTGATCGTCTTACAAAGTCTGCACACTTTATTTCTATTAGAGAGGATTTCTCTCTGGATCATCTTTCCAGGATATATGTTAAGGAAGTGGTAAGATTGCATGGAGTACCACATTCTATTATATCATATCGGGATCCGAGATTTACCTAGAAGTTCTAGCGAAGTCTTCAGCATACTCTGGATACAGAGTTGAGTTTCAGCACTACTTATCATCCTCAAACAGACGGTTAGTCTGGGAGGACAATTCAAACTCTAGAAGATATGTTGAGAGCTTGATCTATGGATTTCAAAGGTGGTTGGGATCAACACCTACCTTTGGTGGAATTTTCTTACAATAATAGCTTTCACTCCAGTATTCTGATGGCTCCTTATGAAGCTCTCTATGGAAAGAAATGAAGGACTCCCTAGAAGAGGGTCATGAGATTTAGAAAGAAGGGGAAGTTGAGCCCTAGATATATCGGTCCTTTCGAAATACTGGATCGTGTTGGAAAGGTAGCTTACCGATTGGTGCTTCCACCGAATCTCTCTCAAGTTCATGATGTGTTCCATGTATCTCTCCTAAGAAAGTACATACTTGATCCTTCACATGTACTCATCTTGGAAGTTGTACCGCTGGAGCAAGATCTTTCTTATGAAGAATAGCCGATAGAGATTCTAGATCGTAGTGAAAATGTCCTACGGAACAAGAACAATCGCTTGGTGAATGTTTTATGGAGGAACCACCCATTAGAAGAAGCTACATGGGAGCTTGAGGATATGATGATGGAGATGTATCCTCATCTTTTTGTTACAAAGTGACGAATTTCGAGGGTGAAATTCATTTTATGGGGGGTAGAATGTAACACTTGAGACTTTTATGAGAAATATTTTGTTTTTATGTTATATAAATCATCAAATTAATATTTCACTACACACAACACTATCTTGGCTTGCTTTACACGCAACCACGGCCTTCCTCGATAGGTTGCGTCGTACGCAATACCGAGTTTCACTAAACAACGATATGCTATTAAAATATTATTAACACTAGCCGTTATGAATAGTAATAACCACTTTTGGAAATTTTGAAAATTTTATTTTTCAAAATGGAATTCATTTTTGGTTTCGGAATATCAAAATTATCTTAGGGTGAAATTTTCGTACTTTTCGGATAACTTTCATATTCTGATGAATAGTGAAAATTATTAAATTTTAATTAAAAACAACTTTTTTAATCAAAATAATTAATAGTGATAAATTATTAATTTGAGTGGTTTTAAAGTATATTTAGAATATATTTTTACAATTTAATACAATGTTGTTCGTTGGATATAATTTCACATTAAAACTAGACATAAACAATTGTCAATCTTTTGATAGTTATTATCTATTAAAAACACGCTATTTGTCTTGACGACGGGAATTAATTTTTAAATTAGTTAATGTAACTGATATTTTTTTAATTTGGTAAAATAAAAATCATTTTTGAATTCATAATATCAAATATATATTAGGCTTAATTTTTGGTATTTTTCTGGAAACATTCATTTTTTGATGAATAGTGAAACCACTAAGTGGAAGTTAAAAAACTGGATTTTTTCATAAAACTTAATTTTACCGCTTCTGTGAGTGGAATTTCGAAAATCCTAGAGACACGGTTAATATCAAGGACTAAAATGTGGTTCAATGAGATGAATTTTTTTTGGTGAATAGTAACTTTTTACTTTTTTTTACCACGGTTAAAAGTAAATAGGGTAGTTAAGGGTAAAAATGATATTATTATTACCCTAACACATGTCCTAATTCTATTGGATAAATGTAATTCGACCAAAAACAACCTTATAAATAAAATATGACCATTTAGGCCCACTTGGATTAGATTAGGACATTTATTATCAATTTATTTAATGAAGGGTTAAAATAGTCAAAATCAAAGTTTAATAACTAAAGAATTTTTAATATAGGGTTATACATAATATAAATTCAACTATAAATATTCATTAGAAAGATAAAAATACTTCCTACATAATGGTATTTTATTTGTAATTTTTAGACTTAAAATAATTTAATTTATTTATGATATAATGATGATGCAGTAATTATCTTATTAATGAAATATTGACATAATTGATGTTATAAATAACCAAATAAATGTAATTTTAGACTTTTTTTGAATTCCAATAATTTTATATCTTAATATGAAATTCAATTATTGATTTAATTAAATTTTTTCGAACTAATCATTCTGTTATGATTTTCACAAAAATCAATTACCAAATAGTTTCAAAATTGACATAAAATAGTTTTTAAAACAAATACTATATTATTATTTGTTATTTTATTCCTAAAAATCTAAGGTTCGGCCAAATTACTTAGATAAGGTTGTATATATTAATAATAAACAACTTGGGGTTCTTTTGGCTTGATAGAGTATGTTTATTAACCTTATATTGTAAGAAAACAAGAAGACACGGTAAAAGTTAAATTATATAACTTAAAGTTAAATCTAAATGATAAGGTTAGAATTGATACCTAAACTTGTCTAAATTATATTGGATGAGATTATTTCGACCCATCCCCACCTTAGATTCGAAATATATCAATTTGGAGCTATTAAAAACCGAATTTTACTTTATAATAAAATAATAGTTTTAGTTATTCCAAAGGTGCCCCTCTCCTCCCTTATAAAAGGGCACCTCCTACCTCTCTTCCTCACAACACTTTGAGCCTTCAAACTCGGCCTAACCCTGCCAATATCTCCTCTACAGTTTCCTAGAAACATCCTAGAGGTCCTGGTCTTCTTCAAAGACCAATTTTAGTTCCCTAAGAGGAGGTCTCAAAGAGGCGCTTCAAAGATGAGGTAATGCCTGTTACCGATTCTTTCATCTTTATTTATTCTTCCACTTATTCTTATTTAGTTGTTTCATTATGGAGTAATAACATCAGTATCACTCATATAATGATATGTTATTATACAAATTAAACAACCCTATTTCACCATCTATCCATCCTACGGAAAACGAAATCACCACGCGTGCGTACGTACGGAATATCGTCTCCACGCCGTGGTGTAATCTATTTTCCACCACCACCTTACTTGGATGGGTATAATGGTGTAAATAATAACTATATATGATTATTGTAAAGTGATATTGATTCTTAAATAGTATACATACACTTTAATACAATTCCACGATCATGGGAACGATATCATCGCTCGTGCGTACGTACGGAATACCGTTTCTATGATGTGATGTGACTCGTTATACATGATCTTCATTTCATAATGATTATATAAATGAATTTAGTGCATTAATATGATATATATTACACTAATACCCTTCTGGAAATGAGGTATCTATAACCTAAAAAGAAAAATAATAATTTATTCAACAAAATGTGCATAAGAACAAAAATTAATAAACACCCGAATAACAAGTAGTAATGAAATATTACTAATAAGAAGCTAAGAATATGACCATATATGATATCATAAAAATAATTATGATTCTAGAATAAGTCAATAACATTATTTAAATCATTATACAGGAGTTTCGGACACTTACGAAGCAAATCGGACCTAAGGTAAGGGAAAATATCACAATCTCATTTTATCCGAGATTGTTTATACTTTGGTATTTACTGGGATGTATTTTATCATCCACATCCATTTTCCTCAATATGTAATATTGTTTCCATCCACCTACAATTTTTTAAATCCAATTTTACCATTCGATGAGTTTTTAGTAAAAGATATAAAAGGAATCTTTTGTCGTTTTTCCTACGAGGTACTTTTTGACTTTTCCGACAAAAGTACGGAAAGAATGTTTTTTTAACTTATACAGCATGAATGGATTTTTAAAACATTATTTCCAAGAATATTACTTTACAAGTTTTCACGTTTATTTTTAATAAACTTCGTTCAGTTTAAAATTGTATGACATGTTAAGAAAGGAAAAATGATTTTGAAGTAGAAAGGATATTTTCCTCAAGAATGGTGTTCAAGTGTTTTATCAAAATTATTTTCCATCTAAGATAATATAGGGTTCTATTTCTATCCGTATTATTACATTGATTTGATTATGTTGTGATGGAATTATTTTTTTGAATTCATTTATCTTATATAAATTGTTTTATGATGTCACGATGTTTAAGAATCCCATTTTTATTACATGGGTTATGCAATGATGTATGATTTATGATTTTGTGGCACACATATGAATGGTATCATTATGTGATGGGTGGGACCTATATCTCCCTCCAATGAATTGGGTAAAGATTTTATATCTCATGATATAGACATGGCTGGAACGACAGGTTAAACCGGTTCAGTGAAACAGGACTGAAATGAGGAGTGAACTCGGTTCAGAAATGGACTTTGTCCACTAAGATAGTCTTGGAAATGAGTCTTGACTAATAAGAAATGATTCTATATGATTATGTGTGTATGCCACAAAGTTTCATGTTTTAATTTATGATTATTGGGATTTCATTTCACTACTATGATTTATCCCATGTTATGAAATTATGATATCTTTTGCAGGTTAAGATTTCCAAAATGTTATGTTCTTATGAATATGATGTGATTGATATTTCTTTTGTTTACCCTTACTGAGAATTTGAGCTCACCCTTTTGTATGTTTTCTTTCCCCAGGTCAGGAAGAAGGTTATTAAGTAAGATATTCCAAAAAGGGACTATAGATATGATGAAATAAATGGGAGACAATGTAGATGCTTTATGAACCAGTTGTTTATGTTTCCCAATTTCTAAAGACACTATACCTATACGGTCTTTTCATGGTTTTTTTATATGTTGTAATAATTATGCTTCAATTTTGAAGTAATAACAATGTATGTAAAGTATGGGTCGTTATAGTGGCGTAAAGATGTGACACCACGGAGGGCCGCAACCGGAGGAGCTACGGGGCGACGTGAGGCCGTGGACAGCGTGAGGGAATGGGGCAACACTGGTTGCGGACGGTGGAGGCCGTCTGGGCCACGACGCGGCATGAGACAGCAGACAGTGGAGGCCACGGGGCGACTCGGGGAGGTGTGGATTCATGGGGAATCCTGAGGCTGCGAACGGTGTGAGGGAATGGGATGACACTGAACACGGACGATAGAGACCGCAGGGCAGCGGCGCCCGCAGTGGCTGCGGACTGTGAAGGACACAGGTGGCGCGGTGGCCGCGAGGCAGTGTCGTTGGGCCATTGTCTTCGTCGTGGATGGCGGTGGTGTCGGCCACCATTCCCGTGTTCCACCAGCGCCAAACACTGGCACCGGTTTCTTCCACCATCACGAAGAACATACAAAACAAGAAAGACAGATGGGTCATGCCATGTTTGTTTGGCCTGCACCCTTCACGTTAGAGCGGTTGAAAGTGGCTCAACAAAATTATTAATCAAGAACGTGTAGGGAATATATTTAAAACATCAAACCCCTCAACCTTCATCAATAACTATTCCCAAACCCGCAAAATAAAACATGAGTGGATCAAATAGTTTATGAGAGTTGATCTATATTCTTTGTTTAGAAGGGAAGAACATGGGAATATAAAATTATACACAACTAAACCCCTACCTCGTTTGTTTGTTGACATCAATGATAAGGGAATGATGATCATTGAATGAAGATTCACCATGTTGGAGAATGTCTCGAGGAATAATTCAAAGTCATGTGTCGCTGTTCTTTGTTGGAGGAGCGTTCTTCGTTGGAGGATGTAGAATCCCAACAAGGTTCTCTCAAGCTCCCACCTTTTCCAAAGTTTAATTTCCCCAACCCACCCCAAATAAAAGGTATCCAATATAATAGAATATGTTGTTTAATTTAAAATAGTCACACAATAGGTTAAATTAATTAATTACAGAGGAGAGTTGGTTTAATTAATTAAAGAGGACAGTTTGCATAATTAAAGTAGGGAGTTGATAGGTTTTTCTCCATAATGAGGGGTTCAGGTTGTCCCCACAACCAAGCATTGAATTAGGTGTTTTACTAGCTCGGGTGGTCCCCACAACCGAGCATTCAATTTGGAGGATAAAACTGCGGTGGTCCCCACCTCTAAAATATTCTCATGTGGGAGGTTTCAGAAAAAACGAAATAAAAGTTTATTTTATTATATTTTTATTTCCACGAAAACTCCAAATTCTATATTTCACCCTTGACCTACTGCGGTCGAGGTGAAGGTCTCCTTAAGAGAATACTGATGTTTCGAGTTCAACAGTTCCTACAGATTTCAATTCTGAGCTTCAGTTCAAATGTTATAAAAACTCACTCATACGTTAACTGAACGTACTCGAAAAAAAGTTCTGAAATTTATTCCAGGCACACCGGGCCTCGGGAACACACGCCATAAATTTTTGCGGACTCATAAAATTCCTATATATTAAAAAACATTACATGGAAATTCTGGGTATTTACACTAAGAACCTCAATGAAAGAAGGAATGTCTTCCTAATAAATTTATATATCAAGGAAGAATAAAAATGTTAGTGTCATGAAATCTTTATCATTTCATCATTATGGATGGTATATAGTTTACGTGGAAGTGGTATCTTCATCTTATAAATGAGTAAAAGTCCTAAATGAATAAAATACTATTGATTCAGTGGAATTTAAGGTCCTTCAATACAAGAAAATTATTATCTAGTTGATGTAACGTCACCAATCCTAGAATAGGGATCTCATTCAATGTGTTCATTGGATATCTTTGAAGAATAGATGGTTTTAGTATAAAAACACCATTAAAAACTGGTGGTACTAGTATAAATAATGCCTCACACTTAGTAAGATCAATATGTTCATACATATTAATTTTGCGACAATTATAGGAATGTTTAATCATTTCAATTTATAATAATCTACGAATCTGTTAAAAACAATGGGTTAATCATAGCAAGTAGTAGGCCTTATCATCAATCCATTTAAAAATATAGCTATATTTTTTTAACTTTTATTATCTACATTACATGTGTTTGCAATTTTTTAGAGCACAAAACAGATCAATTTATCTTAAATAGGTTATAGGATCAATATTTAGGGGGATAATTGAAAAGTTATTAAATTCATTAAAACATTTCATACAATGATTCACCCCCCCACCAGTGTCATTGCATGATCAATTTTTTCTCTACACATGGTATCAAATAATATGTATACCCTTAATTGGACCAAGGTTTTTCCCAATTTTTTATTCAAGGTTTATAAGAAGTGAATATTTGAAGATTATTTTGATACACATGAGGTGGAAAATTTAATCTTCACTCTTATTGAAGAAAACATAAAGTTATCGTCAACGACATTGAAAAAAAACAAAAAGAGGGAAGAAAAGAGATGGAGAATAATATCAAAGAAAGAAGAAAAGGGTCAATTACCTTCTATAAAATCAGTTGACAGTGATCCTTTTTTGTAGCTCAAGCTATGGGTATTTTAAATAAGATAAATTTATAAAAATTATTGAAGACATATACTCTCAATTTGAATGGTATACAAAGAATGTTCTGGAAGAAATGATTTCATATATAATTTTTATTTCAAAAATATTTTTGATAATAAAGAAAATCTTGAAGATGATGTATTCATATAGTAGGATACACATGTAAAGAAATTAAAAAAGTTGAAATGTTCTCACAGACCTCATTGAAGAAAAATAAAAATATGTGACTCTTTACAATAAAAATATTTCAATAAATGAAAAATAATTGTAATGGAATTAGTATGAGATCCATAAGTTAAAACTTGTTTTGGAGAATTAATCCATTAACATAAAACATTATTCAATGTTTCTATGGATGTTATAGATGCTCAACATAAAGGAAAAACATGCAAGGCCAAATAGCTAGACATGTTAGTGGAATAAAAGGCCATGTTGCATAAAGAATATATACATAATATCCATGCATTTTAAGAATATCAAAAAGTTAATATCGGTGTTAAGGAATCCCAATTGGAAGTTAAATCCAAAAGAATCCAAGTCCATGAAAACCCAGTGATTAAAGGTAGCAAACAACATGAAGATCATATTATTAAATTGACAAGTGAATGGGGAGTCAAAATTATGTTGCTATACAAACAATAGAAGAGTATCATGTCTCTAAAGTGACTCATATTTCTGTAAATAAGAACTCAATATCATCTCTTGATCATCCCTTTACAATTTCATGGAATAAGGTAACCCATAAACTAGATAATTCAATTCATACCAATACAGTCTCATTTTCTAGTGTGTGTTCAAATCCAAAAGAAATAAAAATGTGGGTTGATATAAATGTTTATAAATCAAAAAAAATCTTGTATACTAAAAATATCAAGATAAATGACTAATAAAAATATGATCCAACATAAGAAAAAAATATAAAAAAAATAATTCACTAAATCTATAATGATTTGTATTGAAACCAATAGTATGATATTTTTGGATACTCTTGGTGTTGTTGGATGTTTATACATCAAGCTATTGATTATTTATATAATATTTTAGCATATGAAAACTATATAAGCACTACATTTATGGGGGATAAATATGAAGAAATGAACAAACCATCAAAAATGATACAGATTACACAGATTAAGAAGAATATATCCATCAATAACAGATATTAGTGTCTTAAAAAATATTAGGATTATTAAAAAATAAGTGGTCATTGTTATGAAATGTTATGGTATATTCAAACCTTGAAACATACATATTTTGTTATTAGAAAAGGCCACAACAATTGCAAAATAAAGGGACAAAATGTATTCCTTGAGAAATATTTAGAATAAGGAAGTCTAAAAAATAATGAAAATATATACTCCTAATAAGAATGATAAGTTAGATTCCAAGAATGTCATCTAAACCATGAAAATATAGTTCTATTGTGGAAATATATTTCATACCATGGATCATTGTAAAAATTGAATGGAAATTAATGGAAGAACGATGAAATTAAGAAGAAACTCAAATCAAGGGAGAAGACAAAATATAATATTGATTGAAGAAATTATTGAAGATAAGTTACCTAAGAAAGGTATGTCAAAGCACTAAAGATGCCTTGTGGAAATTACAAGATAAAATTTGTTAAAAGGGGTTTATTAATCATCTTCCCTGACCAATTTGATGTTTCTAAATAAATATAGAATGTTCAGGAAGAAGAACTTCCTATATTATAGGAAAATGGAAAATAGTTTGTTCCACATGAATGGCATAGATTTATTAAGAGGTATTCAACACATTAAAACAAAAGTGTCTAACAAAAATTGTTTATGGTTAAAGTATACTAGACTGAAAGAAAATAAGGGTGAGACTTTTTTAGCATCATTAATGGTGATGTGGATGAATGAAAACCAAGCACTATAAGATGTTACTATATTATTGGAAAAGTGAGGACAAATATTCCACACAAGATGAATTTTAATGGAAGTGAGGGGTCCATGAAATAATAAAAAAATCTCAGAATAAGAAATTCAGAGCATACAGAGGCATGAAGATTACTAGAACCATTATGACTACAAGGAAGTTATTATATTTGTTGAGAGAAAATTCTCAGCCTTGTTTTATTATTATTAAACTCATAAGTGTTAGTACTTACTCCCTTACTTTATATGTTTTATCTATTTATTTAATTTACTAGTAAATGAAGCTGATGTTCATTCCCAATATAAGAAATGAATGAATAAAGTATAATACAACAAGTTGGAATGATTATTCAATATATTATAAAAACATGATTTATTCCAAAATGGTGGATCGTAAATAATAATATCTCAAAGAATATCTAATGAAATTTTCCACCATGTAAAATGGAATGGAGTGAACCTCGTGAGGGGGATGAAACATAAATTAGATGATATCAAGGCTTATTTTATGATTATTTTAAAATTCATGTCATCTCTAAAGATGTTGAAGATATAGGTAACCCAATTACACTTCTTTATCATGTCTTTATTAAATCAAATATGTGTGTCATGTGGGAGGGTTGGTTGATGAGAATCTCATTTGAAGGGGGGGTAAAATATTTTTTCACCTGATATTTCTTATGTGTTTACTGAAGTGTGTAGGTCAGTATATTACTTGTTAAAATTTTATTATAAAACTCCCCCTCTTTGAGAAATAAATTTGAGCATGATATCCCAAGAATGGTTATTAATGGGTAGCAGAGACGTCCTATGTTTAATTTATCATATTTTTTACACTAGGTTATTCTATGTAGATTTAGAGTGACCAACTAAAGGTTTTTTCTATGTGAAAAATGGGTTGTCATCCTTATTTTATAAAAAAGAAAACTAATTTCCAAATGTAATTAAAGGAAGAAGAAAACCCCTTTATTAATCCTTATTATTTATTATGAATAACATGGAGAAGGTGCATTGACATTAGAAAAATTGTATTCACAATAAAGAAAAAATGGAGAGATTTAAAAGCCTATGTGAATAGTTGATGAGTATGGTTGTATTTGTTATCATTATATAATAGAGAACCAAAAGTCAATGTATGATGAATTCCTCTACTAGTAGTGATTAATAGTGGAATGAGAATGTTGGAAAGAGATTCAGATATATTCAACAAGCTATTTGATGATTCCTAGGGAATTCTTGTGGATTCATCTAATAGCATTGGATGTCATTATTTAACAATTATCCTTTTAAATCTGATGGTCATGGAACTTAACATAATTAAAATATACATGTGTCAATAGGTTCATGGTCTCTATGAAAATGAAGTCTATTTAATTTCCATCCATGTGTGGAAAAATAGAAGTTTATACCATGAAAATAATTATTTTTATAAAGAACATTTTATGGTAAGTCATGAAATATTCTTATTACTTCATGAATAATTTGAATAAGTATAAATTAACTCTACAAAAATTTAATGAGTTATTTATATAAAGACTAGTAAAATATTCCTTTTCATGGTGTAATAATTTTCCTGATGATTTGAAGGATTCAATGAAAATAATTTGAAAATTGCATGAAATTATGAAGAGAATATTTAATAGTGGAAATTGAAAATATATATTATTCTTGTTGAAGCTTGGGTGGAAAAATATTTTATTATTTATTTGTGAATTTTCCTTTCCATTATATTGAATAAGTCTTTTTTATAGTTTACTTTTAATAATATCCAAACCAATGGCCTACTAAATCCACCCTAAACAAAGGATCATGTAGGACCCATAGGTCATCCACACCCAAAGGAGGTCAGCTGGTCTAGCCATCAGGTGGAATAGGGGGAACAATTGTTTTCCCTCATGGGATAGTGTATAAGGCATGAAAAGAGTGGTTTCAAAGGAAAATAGATATTGGGCCAGAAGCTCATAAAATTGAAACTCGGTGGTGTGTGCTTGTGTGATGGATGATGATCCTCTATAGCCAGTTCAATGTGTTGTGGGGGTCGATAGTTTATAACATGGATTGAAGCTATGATGTTCAGGTAAAATCATTCACATAACCCTTACCCCAAGCTAGGTTGGCCACATGACCCCTAGTGCATCTCCCCTTAAGACATGGGTTGTCGACTAGAAGTGGGGGTGTGAAGTTAAATCAGCAGGGAGACTATACCCACTTTTCATAGTACAGATCAGATGTAACAACAACATACAATAGAGAAATCATAAACATACGGGAAGATGATTTAAAGAGTGAAAAAATAAATAATATAACAAAATCCACATGGGAAGTGTCTAATACAGATATGTATCAGTGGAATGATAATATAAAATGGGAACAAAAAAATAATTTGGAATACTAATACAATTGTAAAAAATATATCAATATTCAAATGCTACTTCATAGCATCTTGAGACTAATCTCAGTCCTCTAATCCTATGTTCCAACTAATAAAAATATTCAACCACCTGACAAGTGGTGTTTTCTGCTATCCATACCTACATGTAAACAGTCTTCTTGGGTCTCAATGGCTTACTGAGTTAGGTGTGAGAAAAATTTCAGTAGGCCACCACTGACGGTGTCTACGTGTAATCCGAGTAGCGTATGTAAGTAAAGATGATGCAACAAATTGAAGTAAAGTAATGCAATACTAGATAAATAATTTACCTCAATCTTAGGTTCCCAATGGACACCTGGTGGGCCTAATTGCTGCATCTCAATGCTGGCATGGCTGAATAAGTCACTAGGTATATATATATAGGTTATCACTGGAACATGGTGAGAATGCCTCTCATCCATATATATATATATACAATAGATTACATGGGGTAATAATTACTCCCATCCCTATATAATATTATCATGGGGTAATAATTCCTCCCATATAAATAAGTTACTAGCATGGGGTAAGAATAACACCCATCTATAAAGTTGTTATAACCGGAACAGGGTAAGAATGTCTCCCACCCATATATACATAGAGGTTATCCCTGGAGTGGGGTAAACGTGACTCCCACCCATAAATTTCATATGTGGTATTGGGAAACATTCCTCCCATCCACACATTCACATTATAAGTCATAATGATTGAAATGTCACAAGCATTCACATTATACAATTCAAGTAAACCCATCTTACATCCTTTAAAATTAAACAAGAAAACCAATTATGAAATTAATTTAATAATAAATCAAGACAATAGAAAGCTATGAAATCCCTTGAAACCATCTTATTCGAGCCAAATAACTTATAAGGTTTATTCCAACTCATCTTAGCAAAACTAAAAATCCAACCATCCAATTTTCATAACATGGAAATTCCATTTACAGTCAACATGTCAAGGTCAAAATGTCGTAGTCAAACACTCACATACCCATTTAGACAATTAATACCTGAAAGGGACTAATAACTATATAGGAATCTTGGTTCACTCCAAATACACAAGGTTCAATGGAAAATTCAATTAAAACCCAATTTAGGAGCTACAAACCATAATTATACATTTCGGTAAACTGGCCAAAATGGCCAATTTGGGTGGCACACCACTTGGGTGTGCATACAAAGAGAGGTTGATCCCTAAAACCATAATAAACCCTAATTAAACTATATCAAGGCTATAGGGTCATTTATACATGAAATAATCAATAAAATATAAGATCCTGTAAAAGGAAAACTCACGGTATGATAAAATAAATTCAAAATGTGAAAAATGGAATGGAAAACTTTGTGACCACCTACCTTAGGGTTGTAGATGATGCATCAATGGATTTAAATCTTAGATTTTGAGAATATTTTATTAGATCTAAGTTCCATTCCAACTCTCTAAAAATAGGGAGAAAGATCCTATATCCAAATAACGGAACATTTTTCCAAATTTAGTGAAGAGGGAATAAGACATAGGGTTAGCCTTGTCTTGGCCATCCAATGATTATATTGAATAAAGAATCAGTCGCCAAATGTAAGAGTAGAAATAATCCAAGGAGAATGATATTTTGAAAACCTATAAGATAATGAGAGAGTTTTTATCCAATTAAGGTGGGGAAAAGAGATGAAATTATAATTTAATGAAAGGGAAAAAATGGTCGTTTTTCCCAAAAATCAGATTGCACGGTTTCTATGAACAATTTTCTAAACTATGTGTAAAATATGGGTACTATAATACCTTAATTGGAACATCACACAGTCTCTACACATAGTTTATATAACTGTACATATACCATACAGATCCCTTTTTCATCATCCACATGATTGTACACTTGTGTCACGTGGTTGCAGAACAAATTGTGTGGCACAGTCTACTTTCCCCTTTTAAAAGATCTAGGCTCCAAAAGTGCCCCGCACACTCATGTGACCACATTAACTTGATTATCATACTTAATTAGAATCAATTATGTTACCCAAAAAACTAATTATTCATTCCTTGGTCAAGGAGTCAGGTTGTTATAGAAGCCTCTTTGAGAAACTGATTTGGGTCGAAAAAATTGAGGGTCATTTCTCACCAGTGATTTAATAATAAGGGAATAAGTATATTAATATGATCAATTTTTTCAAGGAAATTAAATCAAATACCTACATAATTTAAAACCTCCAATGGATTTTGACTATGATCTCTTAATGCAGTGAGCTATGATCAAGCTCATGATAGCTAATGATCATCCCTAGTTTTCATCTTATGTGGATGACATTGTTTAAACAAATCCTAATCCATGAAATAAATATCCATATTTTAGGAATTAAAATAAATCAAAGAATCAATCTTTCAAATTCATATATGATTTTCAAGAGTCCATTCGGTTATGTGATGCATTTGAGCTCCATGATAGTGAGGATCATGAGATCCTTCTCACATGCATGTGAGGACTTAGTGAGTATCTATACCAAAATTACACCATTATTGGAATCCCAAAGCCAAAATATGAAAGGAAACGTGATTTTGATAAATGGGAGATCTTTTGGAATTCAAAAATATAATTAAAAGACAATATTTTTAGTACTTCTAATAAATATCTATGATACATATTTTTCATATCTAGTTCAGTGATCATCACCATTAAATATAAGATGCATGAAGGCTATGAAATTACTAAACAAGGTGAGAGAGCACTCATTTTCTTTGAAATAGATCCACCATGAAACCATTTTGTCAAATATGAGTAGTTCAACACTCATCCTATGTGCGAGGGAGAACCATGAGACACTTGGCTCTGTGAGGAACTTCACAATTACATGAAGAAATGATCTGTGAGCCTATCTAGTCATGAATCTTTTGATCCCCCAAACACTTAATTGATGTTTATCACCCTATTAATGATTTTTGAAGAAACATGTTTTGTGAAACATTGTATATAACTCCACTAAGTATGGTGATGGAGTGAGAAGACAATCGTGCTTTCACTGCGTGAAGAGTCTGTTTCACCTTGTTTGCGCAAGATCTAAAAAGATTAAGGAGAACTTGATCTTTATGTAAAGGAATTATGAAAGATAGTTATTTGAGTGAAGGTGGAGGTTTAATCTATAATGTGTGTGTTTTTGTGAAGGATGGGGTTTGATACATGGAGGAATACTTACTTCCAATTCATTTCACACCGATTCTGGTTTGTACAAATGATTGTGAATATTGGAGGGAAGTGCATGCCTATATGAGAACATGACTAAGAAACCCAAAATAATGATATGGAAAATAAAATAATATATTAAATGAATTCATGTAGATAGATTTTTGTGTTTTTAATGTTTTATCATTAAAATAATAATAAAAGAGATAGTCTGTTCCTACCTTATAAACATTGGATTGAGGCCTTGAAATTCATCTATAGAAGGAGTATCTTATCAGGAAATTGACATAGTATGGAAGAAAAATTCTTTAAGTGTCTTCAAAGATTCATAATTTTGAACATTCTGAAATTAATTGAGTTTAATTGGAAGTATAATCTTCTACTTATATACGATATGGCTGATGTGTATAAAATATTGTTGATTCAAGGGTAGTGAAAGTCTTTTAGTGGTGGGAAAATATTATCTAGTTGATGAAAATTGATCAACTATAGTAAAGAGATATTTATCAGTGAGTTCATTAAATCTCTTTTAAGAACTAGTGGTTTCATTATAAATGACACCATTGAAAACTAGTTGTTCCAGTATAAATATTTCCTCTCACTTAGGAAGATCAATATATTACTGCATAACCATTATGTTCCAGTTATATGAATTTGTAATCATTATAATTTTCAATGATGTGAGAATCTGTGAATAAGTAATAGGTAGATCACAGTAAGGAGTAGGTCTTTATACCAAACCTACTTAAAATATTTTCATGTGTCGGTCTCTTTTATTATGTAAATTACCAATTTTTGTAATTATTGAGAGCACACAACAGATCCATTCCTCATAATTAGGGTAGAGGATCCAGAGCAATAGGGGATAATTGAAATGAAATTAGGTTTGTTAAAATGTTTGGTATAGTGATTCAACCCCCCCCCCCTCAATGTCCCTGCATGATCTATCTAGGATCTAAAATTTTATCAAATATAAAATATAATATATAAACTTTTATTGGATTGAAATTGTTCAAAAATTAACATTTAATTATTCAATTAAATTTATAAATATACATTTTTTATACCAAAAAGGTTTCAAAATGTATAATTCATATAAAAGTGGGCGTACTAAAAAAATTGGTATTCTTTACTATTCACCTATAAATCCATTATTTAAAAAAACAAAAATACATTTTAGGATAATTTTATTATGGGTATATCAATTAGAATTTATAACTTATCATATTTTAATCCTAAAATTTATAAATTTATATTTTTTTAAAAATAAGAAAACATAATATAAGTGTTTCATTTGAAGACGCATATGGGTTCAGAAAGGGAATTGTATGACGATTACTGGGCATTGTAACCTTTTTTTCTTTTGAAAGAGGTTCCACAATTATGAATTTCATGTCGTGTACCATTTTCATTCCAATGAAAACCTCTTTCACCTTACGGCTGATTGCATGAGTTTTAATTGTGTGAACTCACTAATTTCATGTACAATATCATTGATTGGCCTCTAGTGGGTTTTATTAATAAAGTAGGAAACACCCAAAAGATGTTATGATGATGATTAATCATGGACCTACATTCCCAAGGAAGGAATTTTTTGGGTAACATGGCCAATTACACTTAATAACTCAAATTGGTCAATAGGATGGGAACTCAGGATCATCGCTCCCTTTGGGGGAACTATTTCTTATTTTAAGACGCTCTTATAGATTTAAGATATATTAAAAAATACTTGGTTTATTCTAATGTATGCATACATGGATTACCTTGGGAAATGACTGATCATGAATACACATGGGTTATAAATTTTCTATATGTATCTGAGGTTCTCCATCAATGATAGGATCTATATATATTTTAGGTTCTCTGTAAATGTTACTCATTCATAAAAGGGATCAAATTTTCTTTGGTCATTTATTAGGAAGATGCATGTTTTATTCCACATGGTGGGGGTGCTCTGGAGTTTATCATCATCTAGGGGACAGAAGTGGCATTGATGTAGGAGTCAAACCCATTAGATGGGTTTCATACATATCCACTATAGAGGAATCATAAATCACATAGTTTAGTGCCACTAAATAGATAACATCACCTTATAATGTCTTGCGACAAATACCAAGACTTTCTGTTTAACAACATGTGGAAAGGATGTATAGGTGGAAGGTGCCTTGTCATGGTTTGGTGTGAGACTTATTTTGTGGTAGCCTAAGCATCTTGGAAGAGATGTGGTCTCCCGGGTGGATGTTACCCTATGAGGAATGGGGCATGAATAAAATTAGGGTGAATTTGGGTATTGGTTTTGGACCTTAGGGAGACTTCCTATGTATCCTAGTCAGTCAGTAATCAAATCCCATATAGTTTGTATAGTTTATGGCTTAAACTGACAAATGAGGCTTTTGGGGGTCATGAATGGGACTTATGCATATGAATGGCCTATATGTACTTGTGGATAGGGATAATTCATGTAAACAGAATGTTTGAAGGTGTGATTGGGGTTTATGCATTGAATAATAATGTTTGATGGTTGCGGATCTCACAAATGTCCTGATCACCACTAACCTCTAAGCCTACGTGATTCATTTTTGGTGTGAGAAAAAAGAAGAAGAAGTATATCTGAGGATCACATGACCCACTTTACTTGCTGATGGAGCCTAAATGGATAGGGAGAGGTCTTTGAGTGCACATGTATCCTATTTTATCTTTATAAAAAAGATAGTAACAATTTGTGACCTATATGGATATGAATCGTTCTAATGGAAATAGTAAATATAGTTACACCTCTCTCAATATTTTATAGTGTATTGCCTCAGGAGGAATTCCCTAAAATTTATTATAGGGAGAGGATCTCATTACCTATCAAAGTCAAATTCATGAATTACATTTTCCCATCCCACCTATAATTTGGAGGTTCATGTGAGTACCCCAAGGTCAGAATCAACCTTAACAAGGAAATGTAAACTTATGGATATTCTAAGGGTCAACCTTATTATAGAGGTGACCCATGTGACTCCTCTTACCATGGGTATGTAAACTCATAATGGTATGCTGATGTACTCGATGATCATAGAATACATGTCATGTGGCATTGATAGGGGCCTTAGCCTAATTCCTCTAGACTTGTTCGTGGAGGGTTCAACATTGAATTTGAGTACATGGTAGTAGGGATTGATGGAATCCAAATCATATAATACCCTAGGATTCCCCATTCCACATGGTAGGTTATTAGGCAGGATGAGGTTCTCTTCGCATAGAATGTTATTTCATGTTTGATGGATCTATATATGTAGCATTAAACAAAAAATATAAATGTTCTTAGCTCATAATTTATTTTTATGAATGATCAATTTTTTACTGCATAGAATTTTTCATTACAGGGTCAATTCCCTCCCATGTAGTGACTTACTACACTATGTAGGGTTCTGCAGGCATAGTGTTTTTTATGTGGGATTCCTATCCAAAAAGGGGCCATCAGTTTTTTTCTTCCAGGGATTGTGACCATTTATTATTTTTGAGTATGTATACCACCAAATGATTAAATATTTTCCCCTTACTTCTGTGTGGTGGGCTTTACCTACTGGGAATCATTGAAAATATCCGGTTGTCCGAGTTCCTCCTAGTTCTTATACTTTGTCTATTTTCATCTCAAGAATGCATGTGTATTTCTCTCCTTTTATTTTCCCCCTCTAGGTCCATTTATATAGGAATGGAGGGACTGTGTATCAGCATGGTTAGTCATCCATGGTGGCTAATGGGGAATTTTTTGAGGGATCCCAAGCAGAATTCCCTAACCCACGAACAACTTAGTCCGTGGGAAGTGGCCGTTCATGGAGGGGATCATCATTTATAGGACTAGAAATCACCATCCTCCCAAAAAATGACTTATTTCATTTGTGGGTACCAAAGGAACTATTTTTTCACATGAAATACTTTTTCTGGAAGGGATAATCATTCATGGGGGACTTTTCAGCAGCAAAAATTCCTTATGTCCCCACAGATGACTTCGTTTCACTTCCAGGAGCTGGCTATGTCACCTCATCCCATGAACCATTTAATTCATTGGATGCTTCATGGTGCATCAAGATTCCATGTAGAGTGTTGGGGTGCCATGCATAGAGGTTGCTCATGGTGTAATATTTTTTACATGGAATCAACCCATACTTTGAGGCACAACCATTTCAACATTGTTCCTAAAACTCTTATTCTGGTTTTTTCTATTGTTCCAAATTATTTGAATTACCTTGATCCAATTTATGGAATTCTTACTATCCAAAAAATTCCCCACACGAGAATGGGTCTTGATCGGGATGAATAAGAGGCTATTATGAAGTATAAATAGGTCCTATTTTTTAGCCGGTTTATGATATGAAAGTGGACATAGAAGAGGTGACCATGCCGCTCATTTGGAGCCCTTCTCATTTAACTACTACCATATTTTTTAGTGAACTTAGTTCCTTGAAACTCTGTTAATTTTCAACTACTTAATCTTAATCTGACTTTTTCATACACTTTTCTAGGAAGTAAAATTCATTATGTATGAATTGAAAGTTTCAAATAAGAGTGGTATGTTTCTATTTCTCACAGAGTGACTATATATATCATTGTTACCAATTTTGAAATACTTTTATTTCACTAGCCAACACTTCGTGGGCCAGTGCTTTATAAACTGGAATCCTGCGGACAAATGTCTTTATGAACTAATTGTTCATGATCAGGTATTTTTGTAAAATAATGGTTATAGGGGTTGATGGTTTTTCAAACTTATAGTTCATGGGGACCCATACATTGACACTTTTTCAAAAACTAATTAATTTACATGGGTTTTAATTATAGGAAACAACATAATTTTACCTTCAAAAACTACTTCTTATACTAACAGTTCAAAAAATTATGATGTTCCCACTCTTATTTTGTCTGTTGATGAAAGGAGGAATACTATTATTAATTATTTTAAAAATAAATTCATCGTCATCACACATCATCAGCTTTTGGAGGAAATTATTACAGTCTTTAAATGGTGGTATTATGTCTTAGAAACGCTTCCCCTTTATGGATTTCAGCTAAAATATGATTTCATGATTCTAAAACCACATCAAACAAACCAAATTGTTGATCGGATCATTGAAAACAAAAATATTCCCTGTTCTAACTTCTTAGTTATGGGATCATTACTTCAGAAAACCTTTGTTGATGGGTATATTTTGAACTACATCCCATGGCCAATGGGGGAGATGTTGGGGGCACCAGGTGAAAAATCCATTACTATCAATGTGTTATGAGGCCATATACAAAAAAATGAGCACCTGGGGTGGTCATGAAAATGGGACATTCGCCCTGGGGTTCATTCATCCTTACCTAAGGGTATCATTATTGGGTCTTCTAGACATGAAATGAATTTAGGACTGAGCTAAATCCTATAGTTAGTTATGAGACGGTGTGGGTATCACAATCCTACTCCCACTAAATCCAAAACCATGTTCCATATCTTTTTAGTAGGTGGATACCAAACAGAAACACTTCCATTATTTTCTTGGGGAGGTCTAATTTAGTCTTTCAGATGTCTAGTTAATCATAGGGGTTCCCATCTCAGGTGATATGTATGATTATTTTCAACCACCCCGTTCATCCAGGGACAATGTGGAGGGGACTCCCCCTCTTTGCAAAAGCTTATTGGCTTGGAAAATAATATTCTTGGTAGTGATATTTGTCTGAAGTAGGATGTCCCATTTTCTAATTGGATTAAGGATTTCTCCACATGATGTGGCTAAGATAATTGCACTTGGATTATGACGACTTACCTGACCATTGAAATTGATGGTGTACTATAGCCTGCTAAACCATTCTTTGGGGTGATTTGTTAAAATAATAGGGATGAAATATTATTCCTAATGATTGACAATTTTTCCATCTAGAATCTTTTATTTCCATGTTTCTAAGTCACTATCTACGATCGGTTCATGCCTCTGGTGTTAGGGTTAGAGTCACCACTTTCATCATAGCAGCTCAATTGGCCACTGGTAGGTGTATTAATATTTTCATCCCAGTACTAGAAAATATATACAATTTTTTATGATGGAGTAGTGATTAGATTCCACTATAACAATATGTGGTTCCCTTCTAAATCATTTTAGGATTGTTAGAATCTGAAATTAAAGGCTAATAGTACATCAACCACTACCAAATCTAAGCTGCTACCATCAGACCATATGTCCAATGTATAAGCATGCTAATTCTATATGACTGGAGTGATTAGGTAGAGTTGGGTTATCTATAATGTCATGATCACTTCAAATATGATCCTTATGATCCCCCTATTGGTAATTTGGGGAAGGATGGATATGGGGACTTCGTTATGCGAGATTGTCTCATCCCTTTTAGAGAAGTTTTCTTGGTTTCTACAATTGTCGAAGTGCTTATCCATGAGGGGTAAATGTCCTGTATATTTTTTTCAATTCAACGGTGTCCAAATGAGATGTCCTCAGAACCTCAATAGATAACTTCAGTATAGGCACATAATGATAGCCTAACAACTCTGAATAATGTCCACTATGGAGGACACATGATGCCAAATTGGGATAAGACCTTAAATTGGTTTGGAGAATGCCCTTACCAGATCCCAAGCTGATTTCTGGAAGTGATTTTATTCTAAATACTTGTGGGTAATGTTGACAACTATTGTTGATGCTCAAAAAGGGTATGAGGATGGAGGGAATAAAAAAAATTATGGATTTATAGTCCTAGGAAACAACCATGGAAATTCCTTATTTTTTGAACCCCTATGGAAGTTTTTGAATTCTGTAGGTTCATCCCCTAATATTGTCAGAACTAAAACCCAGAGTCAAGAATCTATCCCTCCTGACACATCCTATCCAATAGCCTTGAGGCAATGAGATTAATTCAGGGGTACTTATTCATCTCACACTCTATGTAACTTTCTATAAGAGAGGGAGGTCATATTAACTATGGATGGTTATTTTTAAGTGCTCTCTAACATCTATTATGATGATGACCCTATTATATGTCCATCTTGAAGATCGTGATGCCTCAATCCACTCTCTGTGGAATCGACGTACATATTATCGTCTAGTTCATACCATGTTATGGTATAAGGTTTAGGAGGAGGATGAGGATGATGGCCATACCACTTGGGGTGCTGATGAAGTTGACCATCCTACCTCCACTAGAGCTGGTTATCTTCCATGCTCCTATATTAGATTCCACAAGTGCCTATCCCTCAAGGGTTCCAAAGAAAATGATGTTCCTAGAAATATGTTATAGTTAAGGTAACCTACCTCACATTACAAGGTGAATCCTCCTAAATTAGCCATCCCCATTACTACAGAATTCCTAGAGGTTGGGAAGACTTGGGATTCCTTAAGGGAATGCACGTCTGCTGAAGATATCTGGGAGACACTTCACATAGATCCCTTTAATATTATTGGCTCTAGATTGAAAACTTATCTCATATGGATTTCATCTCATGAAGATACATGTGAGGAGGATACATATTTGGAAGAGATGGATACTTTCCACCACTCTTTCTAGCATAGAACTTATAGGTCAGATCTTATAGAAAACAAGAAAACAATCATGAAAATGATAGAAGATAATGATGAATAGGTAATTATAGTTATTTATATAAACTATTATTCATTCCATCGTGTCTAAAAACCCCAATCATTTGTGATTATAGTAAAATGGGGAGATTCTAGAATTTTTTTATTCCCGGGAATACACCCTAAGGGGAACTGTGTTTAGATAAAATGTCACATTGGATGTGGGATTCATTGGAGATGGATCACCTAGGGCCATAGAGCACATGTGGAAAGTACATAAAAATCAATCTAGTGCACTTCCACCTTCATCCCGACCTGTTGCTCCATCCAAAGGGTATTCTATTGTGCATACCAAGCATCAATATGTATTATAGCTAATGATATGTCAGAAATAGGGGATCATAGGTAACTATTGTTTTTTTATTTAGCTTTCATGTTATAAACCTTCATTTGAGGACTAATCATCATGAACATAACTTGGTGCATGTATTATGGGTAAAATAGAAAAAATTACTCGGGGTTCAGTCTCTCTTACTTCATAATAGGTACTTGTCATATCGTGGGAATTTACCACTAAATATGATTGGGAGGTTGGGCTCATTGATACCATTTGGTGGGAACCAAGCCTTGAGATGGAATCTATTTGGTATAATTATACCTATATCCCAATAGTGGGAGAGTCTTTAAATATTTAAGCTTTGATTGATCATGGTGATATTTCTCTTGTGGATACTAATGCGATGACTTTACTAGTGGTAGATGAACTGAATGGTGGGCCTTGAATAATAGAGGAAAAAAGGAAAATCTCAAGCCCTAGGATACAGAAAACTCCTGATGAATATAATTTTTCCTATGCGCAGGGGTTGTCCTTAGTGGTCAATGTCCCTTGGGAGTATATTGATCCTTCCCCACTAGGGAATACAACCACTAAAGTGGGGGTGATTTGGGATAAAGGATAATCGGAATTAGTTGTTGTCTCTAATACCATGATAATTATTCATATGAGTATAGTTTCTTTAAGTGGTATTTGGGAGACCAATGACTTTTATGAGAATGGTCACACACTATTTGTGACTTTATAATAACCAAAGTTCCACTCACATATAGAGGATGTAGCCATCATTCTGCCGGTGGTGATAAAATAGGCGTGGTAATGTATATCGATATCTTGGAAACTAAAAGGTAGGTTCTACACTCTTTAAAACATTCTCTTTTATTTTGGGGTTTAGTAATTAACTATTTCAATCTTCAAAATATAGAATTAGATCTCCATTTTTCTGTAGCTATAGACAGTACACTGATCTTTCCACCCGATGATACTACAAAGGTAGTGGTTGTTGTAGGAACAATTCATGTTGAGGTTGTCGAATCAAGACCTTCACTGGTGGAACTTATCTCTGAATACATCCTTCTATACAAGAGTGATTATGAGTTAGACCAAGAGCATGTGTATTACCTCTATTATGGATTTTATAAAGTATGATTTGATATGTGGAAGCTAATTTCTCAGAAACCCAATGTAAACATAATGAAAAGTTTTCTGAAATTTACCTGCATGTTTTTTCTTTTTATGTATGGGGATTTTGATTATCATTCCATCCATGAAATCATGATTTAGGTGATTATTTCTCCGTAGAAATGAATAATTCTCCACCATTTCCTTTACACTATAGAGTCTATAGCCCAACTTGTTGTAGCCATTCATATCCATCATAATTAATACATGGAGATTCTTGGGATAGGTATGAGGTGACAAGGTGAAATATTATATCATATGACCTTAGTATAGTGGCTTCATCAATAGTTGGAGTTTCTCAACCAGAAACTGGAGTAGCTTAATATTTAATTGTCTTATACTAGTGAAGTTGTTGATAAAGGACAGTGATTGGTGGAAGAGCAGAAAAGGGTAGGATTAAATGCGTCCATGATGTTGGAAAAGATATGTGCAATTCAACTACTAAGACTACAACCTTATCTATGCTCCATTGACACATAGAGGATTTGGACCATACAATGATATAAAATTATGAATCTACAGATTAGGATTTGTAATCATAATATTAAATTCACATGGAGAGACTTCGGGATTTGGATTCTCCTCCTCTCTCATTTTTTGTACTAAATGAATTGCTTTTCCATTCCACACATATCATTTATCCTACAATTTACATCAATTAAAAATTGTAATATATCTTAAAAGAAAATATCTCATATGACTTGAATGTTTGTGTCTAATGGGAATCAATTACAATTACCACATGGAATAATTCAATTGACATAGTCACGTAATTCTCAGATTTAGTTCTATGCCAAGGGATTCAGTTATCATGGTTTGACTATTTCTAGGGTCACATGGAAACCCCTATATTTTTTTAATTTTCTTTTTTCTACATAATTTTTTTCTGAATTAGTCTATGGTGAAGGATTAGTGGTAATAACATGAGTTTTATTAAGCCTCCCTTTTTGATTTTATACCTAATAAGATTTGTGCCTTAGATGATTTTTTATTTCTTTATCATTTCCTAAACCACGAAAATTGTAGGTTTAGAGAGACTGAAATTGACTTTTTCCTAGGATTCCCTTCAGGTGTTTTCCACATCAGATTTTTCTGTCACTTTTTGTGGGTATTTTAGAGTCTTACAAACCAAACTAAGGAGACATATTTTTTTAGTATTAAATAATTAATAGTGAGTAATGGGGATAAGGGACTAATAGGGCTTATTGACCAAGAATATTGTAGTATTTTTCAACCACAAATAAAGATTTTTCTTCTCCCTTATTTTTTGATTTTTGAATCCAAGATGTGTTGTGAGTTAAGTAAGTAAAAAGAAAATATAATAATGGTTTCCATAATTATATTTTTGGTCCTTATAGAGGTATAATAATCCTCTCCAAGGGATTAATTTTCCTTTTTTAATAAGCAATTTTTTGTCGGTAGCTTATGCAAGGACACGTGAGGAATATTATGCATAGTCAAACAAAGTTTCCCTCAAGACACTCTCCCTCCATTTTTGATAGCTTTTCAATTTATGAAAATATGTATTTTTTACGATCATAGAATGTGGATTGTAAAAGAAATGATGTCTAAAAAGGACAAGGGAATCTATATCAGCTTTGCTCATGAATGGGGAACAACTTCTATAGGAATTTGGATTTGGTGAAGGAGGGTTGGAACATATTGCAGTTAATTTTCGTGAAATTAGGAAAAATGTCATGTAGTTTAATATCATATGGAAAGTATGTTCTTGGATTATGTTTTGGGGTTACTTTTCTTGGACCAATGGATAAATGATTCTCACTTTCCACGGTTATATGACTTGGATTATTCTATCATATTTAGGATGGAAGGGGGGATGATGTAAACTCTAATCAAAGGGGTTTCTAAATCTGGGTGATGTGGAACATAAATATCACATGGGTCTTATAGAGGTAGTAAAATCCTCTCATATTTATGAATTTTCTTTTGGTTGATAGGACTTTTCTGGGAATCTTATACAGAGCCAACTAGGGAATATTTTGTATAGTCAAATAAATGTGTCCCTAGAACTTTGGACATCCATTTCTAATAGTCAGGGAAGGTTATGTGGATTAGGACCTTCCAATAAATTGGGCATGGTATTTTAAATAAGATATACTAAACACAAAAGGGGTATTCAAAGGAAAAATTTCCCAAAAATATGTCGATTAATTTTTTTACCTTTGTTTGGCCCAAATGTATGGATGAATAAAATAATGGTTTCTTCATATGGATTGTTCTGATACAAGAGGTCCTAATGTCACTATGTATCCTATGATAATAGGAATCAAGCCACATGTAGTTCTGAGAGGGTTTTCCCACATGTTGATCGAACACTTTTGTGGGAATGGGGAATTTTCCTTTGAGTAAGAGCTCATGAATGGAGAGAGGCATGTATTGAACTCTCACATGTAGATCTAACTCATGTATAGGATATTGGGGGAATTTATTTTATTACATCTTGAAATATCCTATGCAGGTCTGACCCATATACAAGAAAAGAGGTGGCATTTTCACCACATGTTCGGACTCAAGATAGTAGTCTGGGGCATCACAACATATTTTGGGGTAATAGAAATCAATCCACATGTAGTTAACTAATATCCTACAGTTTAGTGTCATGTGGTTATTTCATCAGTCGTGCATTGTAACATAATGTGTTAAGGATGACATGGGACCTACACATTAAAGTCACAAAACTAGAACCATTGATGAAATAAACCATGACTAACTAGAGGCTAATTGGGTGGGGTTTTTCAAACATAATCTGAACATGAGAGGGAAAGAAAGTGTAAACCATAATCTTGGGGATTCTCAGATCAGGAGAAAAGATATGAGGCATTGAAGCTGTTGGGGTGTATGGAGATAGGAAACATCTTTCTTGGAAAAAAAATCTGTTGGATGACAGGAATTTTTCATATACAACTTATTCTGATCCAATTCTATGATATTTTATATAGACAAACAAAGTTTTCCTTAAGACACTACCTCTCAACTTCGAATAGATGTGGAGATTTATGAGTATCTAAAATTTCCTAGGGAATAAATTCCAATGAATGGAACGGATGTGTCTGTACAGGTAACAAATATTCAAACCATGATTGGACATAAAGTTTTAAATTCCCAAAAAACATATAACTCATATGTTGGTGGTAATTTTGGTTCCATTGATGGATCCCTGAATTTGGGACGAAATCTTGATATCTCCTGCATTAATATGTATTCGCATACAGTTGATGAGGATGACTTTCATTTTTTTTCATGTTGTGAGTAAGACTCAGGACCAAAGAATCACTACGTTTCTCTTCAGAATGATAATCAATCCATACATAGTTCTTGAGGCACTATGCTATTTTACATCATTTGGTAAGGACATTTTCCATTTATTGTATTTCCAAAAGGACAACTTGTTGTGTATTGATATTCCATGATTATGTGGGTAATCCACTGCTGAAATTACTAATCCCATGTGAGCTATTCTTGATGAGAGAAAAAATGGGAATCCAATGTTTATTTCCCCATACTAAGGTTATGTAATGAAGGTTATGGTTATTTTGAGTTTTTGGTGACTAGAGTAGCATATAGAATCCTATCGTCACTACATATCTTCTTAATGTAATAATCAAGTCATTCATAGTTCCTAGAAAACTCTTCATGTAGATCAGATTCCTACATAGGGATGAGGTAATTTTATAATTTTCTGAAAATAGACATGGGATTAGATGTTTAGGTGTCGCTATTTGTCTATAATTGTGAGGAATCAATCTACTCATAGATCGTGAACTCCATACTATTTTAATGTCATGTGGTAAGGACGAGAGTGACCCGACATGAAAGAGGCAGATTTTTGAGGATAGACCTAAGATTATAATATTGAGAATCTCTATATATCCATTGATAATAGAAATAAAAACACATGAAGTTATTAATGTGATTCCCTACAAAAATATAACTCATGTGTTGGGAGAGTTGACCAATAAATACGGCCTATTTTGGTGTCCACTACATTGATTATGTTTGTATGATGGGGAGGGGGATTTATTTTGATTCTCATCCAGGATCAGAATATACAATATGGACCTCACTGTGTATCCCATATAATGAAATTCAATATGTACATAGTTCTTGAATGAAAGATCCTCACATGGTTCAGGACCATACATAGGGTGGGGATATTTTTTCATAGATGGTTGGCTGGACCAATATGTAAAATCCAGGAATATTTATGTATCCCGTATGATTGGATTTAAGATATAAATAGTTCTTGAATAAATAATGGTAGGTGAATGATGTTGAGGGAGACATTCTCTCATGTGATAACATTACAGAGATATGTAGTTTAACATTACACAATAGTTACATTGGTGTTATTCAGTTTATTAACTTGAGAACCATACGATCTGCAATGTAGTTTAACATCATGTGATCATGATGAGGGTCTTATTTTTATATGAAGAATGATTTGTTAGACCAGTGACAAGCACAATCCTAATGTGAGTGAGGTTCTGGGACCATAGGTTAGAAAGACAGTCATCCCATGGATGGAGGTAAATTTGCGCCTGGGCCTGTCCTGATATTTCTATGATTCACATTATAACTTAAGATTATAGGAATCAATACACACATAGTTAAATAAGTGTCATATAGTTTAGTGTTGTGTGGCTAGGAAAATCTCCATTAATTTTAATGTCATGCGGTAATGAAATTGGTTTCCCAATGTGAAGCTGGGATATTATGGCTGGGACCATGAATAGAGATCTAGGCATCACTAGGTATCCTACAAGGATATGAATCAAGCCACACATAGCTCTGGAATGGTTATGTAGGGAATCACCAACCAACACTCCTAAGCCCATGTGAACTATAGTCAGTGTAGGAAACAAGGGGCGACAATGGTTAATTTCTCTATATTGAGGAGACCAAATGAAAGATAGGTGCATATTGACAATGAGGTGATTCAACCAAGACATAAACTCCAGGTGTCACTATGTATCTCATTTTGTTGAGAATCACGATACACATAGGTCTTGAGAAAAAGACTCCTTACATGGATCTGACCCTCATACGAGAAAAGAAGCATTTCATCTTTCCCTTTCATAGATCTAGTTTGTGTACAGTGAATCATTGATAAAAATGATGATACCAATGCAGTTTATTAGCATGTAGTTGGGATGATAACTCATAATTTAAGGTATTAGAGTTCAGAAAAAGTGGGTAATCCCTCCAATAAGGATGTGTGTGAAGTGATGGAATAACAACCCAAACCTGAAAGTAGACCAAAAAGGCATACACACCACATATAGATTTTTTATGAGTCCCATGTATAGTTTTAATTTGTGTTGTTTGGTCTAGGTTTTCAAGTTCAAGGTAATCGATTTTGGACCCAAGGGAGGAGGCATCCCAAAACTGGCATTTCTGACATGGGAAAGTGGAAACCCCAATGTGAGTGAGGATGTAGGAGGGAGAGTTCTGCACAACACTTTCCCAAAATTCATTCAAATAGTTTATAGTTGTGATTCATATACAATGATTTTTTAGCATCATAGGATCAGACGATGTGAATGGTTCTTATGTGTGGAAGTTTCTTATACTTTCTTCCTCATGTCTATTCAAGAGTAAATATTATCCCATTGAAGGGATATAGGGATGTGAATGGGATGTGTAACAAAGATGGAGTCCCACATTTAAGGAACCAAGAGGGGCATTTCATATTTTTGTAATTCATGTATTTTATAACATCAAATTACAATGAAATTAACCATAAATATTAACATCATGTAGTGAGGACGAATGGTGTCTTGCAGTTTTGGGTCCTACGACTAGAAACATATATCATACATTTTATTTTTGTAAAATAAGGATGTTTTAACATATATTTTAACTTCATGTGATTAGGATTAAAAAATCATGTGATTACCCAAAATATGTCTTCATGAACCTTGTATTGGTTGGGGTCATGGTAAGTTGTCCATCCATTTAAAAAAGAGAATAATCTTCATTAGAGTTGAACTCAAGTATGGTTTAAGGTACCTCCCATTTCAACTAACATCAGACATTTATTTTTTATTATAATCAAATCCCTGAGAACCAATACCATTTCTCCATCATGGAAGGGTCAGAGGAAAAACTTTTTATTAAAGGCTCATATGATCCAACTTTTGTAGACTGCCAAATGTTGCAAGGTATGTAGTCCCTTTTCATCGAGTTATTATAATTCATCCATATTTTTAGGGGATCTTTCATCGATGGATTAACAGAAAAAGATTGAAAGATAGAGTTAGGGAAACTAAACTTCAGTGGGAAGGGCCACTTCTATCCCATATACTAGTGATTATGGGTTTGCCTATGTGGTAGCGCAGGTCATGGTCCAGTAATCCCACAAAGTAGGGAGGATCTTTTCTAGCCATGAAATATTTTCCTTATCTAACTACTTAGAAATTATATTTGATAGGGCCATATAGAATAATTATATCTATCTATAAGCCACTTAATTTTGGTATGATGAATGGTTGGACTTGATGTCATATTTAAAATATAGCTTTTCCAATTCAGTTAAATAGAAATTGGTTTTGTTTTCTGTCACTATTGTATGAGGGAAACAAAATATTGTGATTGTGTTTGATTTTATGAAGTTGAAAATTTTCATTTCCCTTAATTAATTGTAATGGCTTCTGCTGACATGGGGAACAATTTGGTTGTAGTAAGAACATACATAAAATATATAGATGTAACTAGTGGATATGGCCCTATGACTTCCATTCACCATATTGATAATGTCCATAATTACCTGGATGTTTGAAAAAAAATCTAGGGGTTAGTGAATAAAGATGGAATGAATCTTTTAGGAATGACACCTTTGGGTGAATTTTGTACAATCCTTAAATACAATGGACTATTAGTACTAACCATTTAGATTTAATGGGAAGTCTTAGATCTTGAATGGTGAGTGCCACAAGTTATAGTGTGTACTTCATTCATGAGATAAGAAGTCTCTTCTCCATCATTAATCCTAAAAATGACCCCATAAAGGACTCATTTGTAGAATACCTTTTTATGATTTATTCCATTAGAGAGAACAGAGTTAATTTATCATCTTCATATTTTCTCCCTCCAAGATATATCATGTGGGATTTCTCCCTTTAGAAGTTAGTCCATAATAGATATAATAAAACTAGTGGTATGACCATATAGTTTAGGTATGGGACTAATATAATCAATTTCTTACACATTATCTTTAATTAATGGTGATAATATCTGATGGTTCATAAGGATGATGACTATTTCATCATGGTCTATATCACCAAAACTTGTGGCAACATTCTCTAGTGCATCAGCTTGGGAATTTTGTGACTGTGGGAGAAAAATCCATTGTTGGTTTCAAAGGAAATTCGACCAATAGTCCTTGTATGTGGCATATCAGGGGGATTATATCTTTATTTTTTATAACATAATCACCATTAACATACTTGATAACCAGATCTAAATTACCTTTTATCTTCAAGTGGTTGACTTGTACCTAAAGTACAACCTCTAGACTTTCAATGAGAGATTGATATTCCATTTCCTTGTTCATAAACCCTTTTGATAGTAGGAAAGAAGTAAGAAGCACTTACTTTTCTAGAGATATGAGTACAACCCCATTCCCAATTTGTTGAACTGGGGGTCCTCCATTCTCTTCCCATTTAGGCTTCTAGATGCACCATCAAAATGCATCCCCCATATGTGGGGGTACTCTTTAATAGAGAAAACCACTACATTGGGTCATTCAATTCCCAATAAATTCATTTTATTACAGTGGATATCTTCTAGGAAATATTTTAATGCATGGTCATTTATTTCATTCTAATTCTTGAACAAAATTTCAAACTATTGAAGGATAACTACCCACCATCACAAATTCTCTATCAACATCGAATGAATGAACGTTTATTTTAGTGGGTTTCTACAAGACAAAAAAGTGACAGAGTAATGATTTCGGAAGTTCCCCATCTTCTGGACTATAAATATTAGTGTTTGGCATCTCTTCTTGATATTAGAATAACAATTCATAGGATCAATCATGGTTTACTTGAGGAAATAAGGGATCTTTTTAATGTCGGTGTCATTCTTTTGTGCATGTAAAGAACCTATCGATCACTCAAAAATTATCATGTTTAGACTTAGTGGCCTTCCGTTACTAGGCATAGTTATCATTGGTTTGTTCAAGAGATATTTCTTGAGATTGTAGAATAATTCCTTGAAATTTTTATTCCCCATATATTTTTCCATGTTGTTCATCAACCTGATGAAGGAAAACCATTTTCCAGTAAGGTTGGCTAGGATGGTTCAGATGTAGGATAAGTTTCCATAAATTACCCTCAACTCTCTAAGGTTTTGAGTATGTGACATTCCAATAAAATAATATGTCTTTTCATGGTCGAAAACAATGAAAAAATAAAGTATGATGAAGATGAGTAAATTTTGTGAGGTGACTCCAATTGAACATTTTAAAGGTTCTATTTTTAGGTTGTGATGATGTAAATTTTTAAAGAAAATATCGTGGTCTTATAGTTTTTCGTAATGTTTCCTAGACTTAACCACAATTTCATAAACATAGAATTTGATATAATTTCTCCATAAGGGTTTGAATATGTGATGCATGGTTTGTTGGTATTTATTGCTGACATTCATGAAACCAAAGAGAATTATCCAATAGAAAAACACTCCTTTGAGAGACCTGAATTTAGTGGATTTTTAATCATATTAGTCCATTTTGTTTTGATTATTTCATGAATATCCATCTATAAAGAAGAGATCCTGATATCTGACTTTTACATTGATAAATATTTTTGTGATCATGACTGGGAAATCATCATTCAGGCAGTGCTGTTTGAGATCCCCGAAATCGATGCCGACTCTGATTTGTCTATTCTTATTCAAGATGGGGACAATATTTTAAGTATAAACGAGACATTGAATCTCCCAAATGAACATGTATCTAATGATATTTTCATCCTCATCCTGAATTTTGGCAGCAAGTGTCAGGTGTGTCCTTTCGGCTTCATGTTTATAGCCTTCGGGTCTTCTAGTAAGCCCGGGTAATAAGTACACACCTTAGGATTTAGACCAGGATATTATGTGTAGTTTTAGGAAAATACATCCAGATGCTTCTTCAGGAATGAGGTATATACCTATTTATCAATATAAGGCATTACTAAATGGATCAAGGTGGGTCTTGGTACTTATTTTGTTCCCATATTAATTTCTCTACTCTCATTAATGGTGGTATATATTACCTCCTAAATTTCTGCGAGGGCCATCCATAAGTTAATCCTCATCCTCTTCATCCACCTCTTTATTTTATTCCTCTTTTTTTGTGTGGGGGTAAATTAGTGGGGAACGTTCCTCAGAGTTGGTGTAGGGATAGAGAGTTTCCTCATTAACTTTAAGTGATTATATGATCTATTTTGTCCTAGATAGTGATGTAGGGATCTTCTGGATCTATGGGGATGGAATTAGAGTATTTATATTAAATATTTCAACACTTTATGAGAGTTCAAGAACTTTTCAACAATAATGTACTCAGTGATCGTGATTGTAATCATGTAGATTGTTGAATGTGAATTTGAATTTGGGACCATATACCCAACTTGATTGATGGGTAACACATATTATTTTCCAAGATAATTAATGCAGTCCGCAGGGATTATTTCTAGATCATTAGAGGTAGTGACCCACTTAACACCATCAAATAGGGATTGTTTCCATTTTCCATGATAGAATTCTACATCCATATAATGTGCTTTTTATGATTTGAATGACTCCTTATAAATATAACACACCCCAATTTTTCCATTAATGTAGTATTTTTTCAGTTATTGTATGTAAAGGGGATTGTCACGTGCTGATGAAATCAGGGTCTTTCAAGATGGTCATCAAAGGATATTTTCTTCCTGACCACCAAATATTTTGATATGTCTATGAGGTCTTAAAATAGATATTTGTGCTTGATTTGGCCCAATATCCTCTGCACACTCTTTTGATAACCCCGTAGTGTCATGGAGGATGGAATTATGCTTTCCCCATTGTAGAAACTTTTGTGATGTTTTTTTGTACTATAACGTGGTTAACTCAAGATCCATTGTCAACAAGAACTTCTTGGACATCGATACCATTTATCCTGTTGGACCCATGAATGTGTCTAACATGTCCCTATATGATGGCATCCTCATCATTATCTATGAAGGATACCACTATGTGACATTCCTCAAGATTATTCTCTATCCAATAAACCTCAATATTGGACACCTCATCTTCAAACCCCTAATGGATCATCAAATCCGCTATGAGTGCCTGCCTAGGGTATTTTGACAAGCTCATGGAATCCAAGATTGACAGCTCACTTGGAGCCAATATTAACTATTTCAGGATATCATAATTCTGGATCGATGGCCTCTACTCCTTGGGTAGAGATACTCTTTCACAAACTCTTTAGTGGATTTTGTCTTTTATGTAGTCAGATCGACCCTCAAGGAATGGACCTGAGGTGCTCTTATCTTTGGTGGGATGGGTTGAGCATGTTTTCCAACTCACCAAGGGTATTCTAACACATATTTGTCACCCCAATTGATATTACATGGTTATTGGGTCATGGTGGCATCTAAAAGGGCTAGGTTAATTTCCCTATCCCTGATGAACTCACTAAATATATCTTCTTTAGTTTTCTACAATATAGATAGTATGTGTAGGGGTATGACTAGAATTTTGGATCCTATCATCACTGCTTCTTCCCTAGTATCCTTGGATCTGAGGACCTCTTTCTCTAGTTACCCAATAATTTTTATGGAACATGGTTTCATATCCATAATCATTTTCAGATAATTTTTCCATTAAGGGTATGACATTAATAGTGGTGAAGATCAACTCCTCGTTTGATAAGGCATTTGTCTGACTGACCCATTCTTCTGGAATCATCTAGCAGGGTGGTTATTATTGCTTCATGTCTGGGGGATTAAAATTTGAGAGGTTCCAAGATGACTTTTTAATTAATGTTGATTCATCCTTCTACACATAATACATTTCTTTTCTGCTATACCACTTCTTGAAATCCTAGATTTTGGAGGTTTTGGGGTCAATGAAATCAATTGTGTTGCAGTAGAAGTAGCTGGTGGAATATTTGGTCACTTAAACAAGGCCTAAAGAATTCTTCTGAGTCCCATTAATAATTTTTTGAGTAATAAATCAATATAACTTATATTTCCTTCTACTAAAAACAACTTCCCACCATCCTAGTTTCATTAGGGATGTATAGGAAACATGATTCACATGTTATGGTGGTTTTTAAAACCATACTGCTCAGAGCTAATCATTTTTGACAGTAGAGTTTTAAAGATTAATTATTACTGAATGCTATCTACCAGTATCTATTAAAAGGATAAATAATACAGTTTTTCATAAATACATATATATTTATCTCTTTTTGGATCTGGTTGATGGAGTAAGTCATAGTCCATATTAGTTATAATATAGTCGAGAACTTGATCATATTAGAACAAATAATAATTATTCCTTAGTTGTTTGAATTGATTTTTCTTGGGTACCCTAAAAACTTCCAATCATGATAGGGGTCAATGTTGATGCTCAGGGGGGCACAACATGATACAGTGTGGGTTTCAGAGATGGAGTAGGCACAGAGGCTAATTTATGTGTGAGGTATTCCGCCTACGCCTTCCCTACTCTTTTATTTTGGAATGGTGGAGTTACTCTAGAGTGAAGATTAGTCTGTCATATGGAGTCCTCCATTCTTTGTAAAATTTGAGAGAAATCTCAAAACACACCTATATACTTCACTTGTATGAGTAGAATTCGAAGCTCACCACAAAGGTTATTGATGCATAGGTAGATAAATCCCTCCAAAGGAATTGACTAGTTCATGAAGAAGGTTATCCATTTCTATCTATAAATTAAAACTGTGACTGTATCATTTTTCACTTTGTTCAGTTCCAAAGGTAACTGATTTTCATCTTGTGAAGAGTTTCGATGAACTGAAAGATAAATTTCAAATAAATATACCTTTATCCTATGATCAAATAAGATTGAAAACTTTTATACCATATAAAGGCTATCCCTTGTGAGGTTCTCACAAATAGTCTAGGTTTCACTTCTTCTTACTACATAGGGTTTCCCATCATGGGATCACAATGAGATGCATAGTGTGTTAGATGTTGTTCTGGTTCACCTAAGATCCTGAATGTCGAAAATGTAGGTCTCCTAAAATTTAGAGGTGGTGGGGTGTAACTCACCCAATCAAGGAAAGAATATTGTTCTAGCTACACTGGTGTGCATCTCTCCTCTATGGATTCTAATCGAGCTTCCAATGAATTGATGGTGTCAACAATCCCTTGATGAGTTCTTAGTGGAAAATGATCCTAGAAGGGTTCATGAATGTGCATGATTTGACGTTCCATTACAACCATTATTTTAGGCGGACATTTGGTTGGGGTCATCTTTTGGGGATTTACCTAGAAATGCAGTTATTATATCCATAATGGAAATAAATTCTGATACCCAACCATTATCGGTTCCAGTAAGAACGATAGTCGAGGTACTAGGTTGGGAGGATGTCTTGGCCTTACTTAAATTGATGAGATGATCCCTTTTTTTGAGGATCACCTCATGGATTTGTAGTTTTATGCTCTCCCCAATGAGCATATTCGGTAGGCTTGGTAACTTAGAGCACCTATGCATTGATTCAACATAACTCATTATTACCTATTCATGTCCAATTAATCTTTATTCAAGTGTGGGAATCATTTCATCATTGAAGGGATGTGGATAGTCATATATGACGTTGATTTTATTATCCTTTTTTGGAAGAGAGTGTTAGGGATGAAATTCAAGATGGATTGGGGGAGCACCAACATGTTGGATGATTATATAATTCATATGTTACACACCTTCATTATCAATGTGGTTCAGATTATGGATGGAACCATCCTCTCCATGTTCCTCATAATTTTTATCCTTTTTATTTTCATCTTCTGGATTTGAGTTTAAGACATCCACAAATTCATAATTCATTGTGGGTTCCGTACTGGCAGCTAAATAATAGGGGTTGTTTGTTCGTTCTTCTAGACTGATACCTTCCATTATTGGATCCTCCTCAGGATTCTTTGAAAATAGTAACTTGGAAAAACCCTCTATTATGTCTAGTCGTACACATCCCTTTGAGGGAAATGGGTTGTGAGATAAGATGAACTATACAACTACATTGTTTATCACTCTCCCCCAACAGAAAAAGACTGATTCCCACTGAAAGGGTTATTGAGATACAAATTCCCCTAGCCCTTCTGGTTGGGGTTTCTACCATTCTATTCTCTATGTGCCTTAGTCCAAGTTTAGCAGACATCGTGGAGAATTTTTTTATTAATTCCCCATTCCATTAAGCTAGGACGGATCCCAAACTAGGACAAAATTTTCTACATTCATTGATCTCTTTATCTATTGCATTCTTGTTCGAGTGTGAGTTGTATATAATAAAAATTATAAATGTAAAATATTTTTTTAAGACATTAGTTGTTCCTGATGACTCTATTCCCTTCGGTGAAAATCATGTTGAATGTTATTGATTTCCTAGATCAAGATCTTTTTATGGCATTCTATCACCATTCATCATTCTATTAAGGCTTATTCAAGGTTTATTCTTAATGAGCATATTGTGTTTCCTAAGATGGGTATTTCCTTGATAGCCTCTTTATTATGATGAGCATACAAGATTTCATTTCAAGTGGGTTATATTGAACAATATGTGAGGGAAAATTAAATTATCAACGTTCATTCCATCCATAGATATGAACACTAGGTGGGGCATTGACAATTATATGATTCAACTTATGCAGTGCATAGAGAAAGTTCGACTGGGGAAATATCTACCACCTCTCGGATTATGGTTGTGACATATTTAGAAGGGATCCCAAGTGGATTTGACGATGAATCTATCCTTGTATTTTGACATAGTCTGCATACCCACTGTAAGGATGGAACTTGGATTTCAGGTGGTGGATAGTTTTCCAGATATTGAGGAAAATGTTATGTGTGAATTCTTATGAAAATTCATTTAAATGATGAAATGAGAAGTGAATGAGGGATAAAATATAATGGGTATGTCATCCTTGGATATTTTCCTTCACATGAGAAATGTATCCATTTTTTCATCTGTAAGAGACTCAAAAACGAGATCATCCCAACATGCATGCTTCTTTCATGTTCTGTCACAAGTAGCGGGGTTTGTGGAGACCTTATTAGTGTTGAAATGGTTCTGGGGTGGAACAGAAAATTATTTTTTTCATGCCATATCACCTGGTTGAGAAATTATTTCATCTTTCATTGATGAGGTCTCTAGAATTTCTAGCCCCATCTTTATAGGAACCTCATAATATGAGGGATTTCATGGGTTTGAATTTGTAAGGGGGGCCTTCTTGTTGATTTTAATTATGGATAGAGTGAGGGATTCATAATTGATACTAACAAGCCATGGACTACCATAAAAACATGATTTCTAGCTACATGGATAATTTTTGCAGTGTATACCCTTGGGTGGACCTTCCAGGTGGACGATATCAATGGGAGGAACTTCTTGCTATAATTGGATGCCACTACAGGGAGGGACTTTGTAGCAGTTGCATCATGGTGAGGGCTACCATCACATGTTGATGTATTAATATAGGGAGAATATATATAGTTTATACCTTTGGTAAGACATTAAATGCAGATTTCATTAATAGGATGATGTTTTATTGTAATATGTTGTCACTGTGGGGAGGTACTTTACAACAACTTTCATCATGGTGAGATCTACCATCACAAATTGATATCTAACATCTTGGAGAATATCTACAGCCTATAACTTGTGGAGTACCTTTAATGAGGATGAAAACTAAGGTAGTTTCATTTGGTTCTAATAATATGTCACTGCGGGGAGGACCTTTTCAACATTCGCCATCAAGGAATAGACTACGATCAAATCATGATATCCAACTGTAGGGATAATATCTACCACGTATACCATGTGGAGGACTTTCAAGGTGGATGATAGTAAGGGGATGCCCATCTTATTGTTTTCTCTTCTAGTTATGAGGAGGTCCACCGTGATTCACATAAGGAGATAAGCTCTTAGGATCCATCAGTTTGTTCCTAAGAGTTAAACCTTCAAGATATGTGCTCTGGGGAGGACCTTCAACATTTCAATTAGTAATGTTGTAGGGGTGACCTTCACAAAAACTACTAGTAATTCCATAACTCAGTAAAATATTTCTAGAATATTAATCCAGCCTTGATATATGTTTGATGGTGTTAGGAAGTCTAGATTCCAACATAGAAGGGTGATTGGAGTGATTATTTTTTTGGAAATTTCTTACAGGAAACTTGGGTCACATGTTGTAGGTGATGGCTTTCATATATGTGGTCATGCAGGAGTGGCTCATGTAGGTCTACAGAGATATGACGCCGATCATCCTGAGTTCTAGAAAGGATATATTCTCGACATGGAGAGGCTAGCATAGTGAACCAGTGTCTCTTAGTTAGAAAAAGTGTTTTTTTGTATCAAATAGTCCATTTGATACAAAATGTTATAGACAATACTCATAGATGGGATCATGGATTCATTATATCTCCTGAGTGACCACCCATCAAGTGGATTAGTCACCACTCCTAAAGAGGGGGGCATTTGGGACCAACAAATTTCAATTTCTCCCAATATGATTACATCTTCACAAGTTTGATGAATATTTCTAAGGATTTAAATTTGAACCTCCATCATTAATAATACATTTTGAGAGATTCATTTATCTAGAAAATGAATATATTTACGTCCAAGTTTTGAAGTTGGAATATATGCTTTCTCTAGTTCTACATTTCCTTCTAGTGGGTACAGACAGTTCTCATGTGTGGGGGTAGAGATATGAATATGCCCCTACATTATAACTAGTATATTATATCTTTTTTCTTCATTTACTAATATATTTGATTAAATAGATTCATATTTGTGAGAATGGATTTTCATCTTCTCATTTTCCATTCAATTTAACTCATGGTCTTGATATACATCTTTTAGAATTTTTCTCTTTTTGTATTTTGTTTTCATCATATTCTCTTAGTGGGATACATATTTTTGAGTAGTAATTTTAACCTACTTGTTTACCTTTCTATTTGGAAGTGGGATTAATGTGTATTGGAAAGGATATTTCTCTACCTAAAATTTTCCACCCTATTTTCATGACAGGAATGGAAAGCAGTATAATTAATTTGTGTTTTCTCACAATTTTCCATCGTATTTTACTAATGTAATTCATATATATGAGCATGAATTTGTATCCACTAGTTGATTTCAATTGTATTTGATTGTTTTCAGTTATGAGAGTGAGTAATAATATATGTCTTCTCAGGGGTTGCTACTATATTTAATTGGTGGGATTCTTTAGAAAAAAAAATGGACATTAGTATTTTAATGATTGTAGGTTTATCACCCCTTATAATCTTTCTTGAGGACCTAGAATTGTATGACATCAGTGGGGGACCTTGGGTTAGTATCCTCTATGTTGTGAGAAAACTGATCCACATGGAACGGTTTTCGATGATTTATAGCATGTGCCCTTGATCAAGACCCTTGTTCAGTTGGGATAAAGTCATTAGTGATGACTCCATTAACCATAGAAATGTATGGACAGACATCATTATCATCTTCTGGGGATAAGCTCCTGAAATGATTGGATAAGGCAATTGGGGAGTCTTGTTCAGAACTATCAACTGTCACTCGATGGACAACTAGAAATGTTCATGGACTATAGGGCCTATCTCAGATATCCTCAGGGTGGAGAGAGTTCCATTCTAAGGGTAATCATTTACCAGTATATTCAAAACACAGTCTGGAATATGCTGGATGGGTGATGGAGTCATCTTCTTCATGGGGGACTCAGTCGGTGCAATGGAAAGTGTACATGTATGTGAAAACTACTAATATTAAATTGTATTTATGGGGTCTCTAAACATTTTATACAATATAAAGGAAAAATACATAAAAACAAACCTCCTTAAAGTTTCATCTCATGACCACATGAAATACTTATGCCCTTGTTTGGTCCTCTTCCATTTTGGATACAATAAGGGACTAACCTAGGGTAACCCCACAACCATAGTTAATTAATCATGTTGGGTTCACCATTTTTTGTTTCAATATGTGTTTGGGTTCAGAAAGGGAATAGTTTAATGAGGAATGGGAATTTTAACCTTTTTATCTTATGAAGTAGGTGTCACAATTATTTAATTCACATTGCGTAAATAAATTAGTACATAAACCACATTCTCCTGAAGGCTTATTGTATGTGTTATAATTGTGTAAAATCACTAACATCGAGTAAAACATCATCAATTGTTCTTCAGTGGGTTTTATTAATGGATCTAGAAGCACTCAATGGATAATATGTATGTGATGAATCATGGACCTACATTCACAAGGTAAGAGTTTGTTGGGTAACATGTCCAATGAAACTTAAGAAATCCCATTGGTCTAGGTTATGGAAACTCAGGCTCATTACTCCCTTTTGGGGGGAACTGTTTCCATTTCAAGAATCTCTTAAAAATTTTAGATATGTTCATGAATCCATGTTTCATTACCAAGTATTCAAGAATGGATTACCTGGTGGAAATGATTTATCATGAATACGCATGGGTTCAGAAACACATATATGTATCTAATGTTCACCATAAATAGAGGTATCTGCATGTATCTGAGTTTTTCCATCTATGGTACCCTTTTGTAGAGGGATCATAGATTGTTTGGTTGTTTATTTGAATGAAGCTATATTAAGCTACATGGTGGGGTTCTCTCAAGTTTATCGTCAACCAGTGGGACAGAAGGTGTCTTGATGTTTTGATCGAACCAATGTGAAGGGAATTCAACATCACCTCTTTAGTGGGATCACATCCTACATATTTTTGGTTCCACTTAACAGTATATTTCACCTTTTAAGGTCATGAAACATTGACCAATCCATGAAATGTAACATCATCCAACAAGGACATCTAGGAAGAAGGTTCCTAGTAAAATTTTGTTTCGGTGCTTTTTTTAAGGAAAGATGAGGGACCTTGAAGAGATAGAACCTCCTAGGTGTATGTGACCCCACTGAGAATGTGTCACTAAGAATATTAGGGTGAATCTAGATATTGGGTCCACACATTAGGGAGTCTTAAAATGTATATTAGTTAGTTGGTAATCAAATATCATGTAGTTTGAACTATTTAGGGCTTCCACCTATAGAGGAGGATCTTTTTGGGGGTCATTATTGGGACATATGTGTAGGAGAATACCATGGTGACATGTGGTCTGGGATTATGCATGGATGTATCCCTTTTAAAGGTGTGATTGAGGCTTATACATTGAAAGGACCTATATAAAGTTTTGGGATCATGCCAATGTCAGGATTTCAACAATTCGCTAATCCCACAAGAGTCATTATCAGTGTGAAAAACAAGAGGATGAAGTCGATTTGACAATCACATGGATAACTTTATCCACTGATGGATTTCACTGGAGCCCAAAAAGAGAGGTATAGGACTTTGAGTGTTCATGTTTCCTCTTTTATATTGATAACCAGGATAGTAACATTTAGAGACCTGTCCAACTATATCCAAGGATAAGGTGAATACGAGAAATAGTGATGAATCATGAGAAACATTTAATTAGTGGGATTATGTTTTTAGAGGAGGAATTCTAGGAGGAAATGTTGGAAGCCATTTATAGTGGAGGTCCATGGAGAGATTTTTAGTTTGATGAATCAATATATCCATCAAGAATCACCCCATTGAACATTCTTCAACAAAATATTCTTCTAATTTTTTTCTCATTTTACAAATCAATGTAATTTTATTGATCTCATTTACAAAATTTTCAAGACTTGATAAAAAGGAAAATGATATTAATTGAATTTTTTTCAATGTTAAATTATATTAATTATTTACCTTATAACAGCAATTTATATTATATATTTAAAATAATAGGGTTTATTATAGCATTTTTAAAAAGGGTTTTTAATATGTTGTTTTTTTTATTTTAGTGTGTGACATAAGTTATGGAACATATTATTAAATTATGAAGTATTTCAAAATCCCGTGTTGTTACATTATACCCCATTAAAGAAATAACCTCCTTGAAATTTAATTATAATTTAAAAAAGTTAGAATATAAATAATCCATGAGAAAAACAAGATATTAATTCTACTATGATATCCACATCACTATCCTTGGTATGTTTAGGAGTTTACTTATCTAAAATATTATTCTTAGGAGTACCTAGGGTTATACTTTTGATATATTAATTTCTTCAATCTTGATTAATCCAAATATTAAATCCAAATATGATATGATAATATCCAAAAGAATTAATTTATGTGAATATGAAAGTAAAATCCTTTAATATCTCCTACAATTACACCTTTATTTTAATTTATGACACATTCATTTCAACTATGTCATAATTGGTAAATCCTATAACTATCTTAGTTCTTCGTAGGTTCTTTAATGTGGGATATCATGCGCTTATCATCCTAATTCCTAAAATAAACTAGGAAAATCACCCTTCATATTTGTTTTTAGATATCATATGATAAACCTAATCATATCCTCTAGGAGTGTCTATCTTGGTTTGTAGTCTTAGGCACACTAATTGTACGCTAGGGTAATGATCGAGACAATTATCATCTAACCTTTTTGGTCGACATTACCAAGGTGGATATTGTCTATAGAAACATCCATTGTTCAGTATCAAAAAATATATCTATTTCTAAGAAAACCTCTTACTCAATAAATTATTAATATTTCAATATATCAACTTATTTGTAGATTCATCCCTATAGTCGTTAATAAAGTTATATAACCCTAGGAAAAAAGGTATATAAACTAATATAAAAAATAATTGAACCACGATCTGATACCAATTGAAGTGATTGAGTCTTAACATGTCATAATACACCAATCATATGATTTCAATAATATATCACACAAATAGTCTCATAACCTAAAGACTGAAAGGTCTAGTGCCTTGTAGATTTCTTAAACAAATGTCTAATTCTACTAAACCTTTAATCATATATCCAATAATATAAACCTACATACCCTTTCCAAAATATCTAACATGATATAATTATCTTTACCACTAGGGGAATAGAAACGTAACAAAGGGGTGAGCTCAAGCACTTAGTAAGGGAAATGTATCATAAAGTCAATGATCATGAAAATCAATAAGAACATGAGAAAGATATAAATGTGTTAATAATAGATCATAAGACCATATATGATAATCGTAAAACATTATATAGTAAAATAAGATCCAAAAATATATGACATGGATCAAGATACCTACAAATAATCAAAAGTTGGGAAGAATGACATAAAAGTGAATAATAAATTAAAAATATGACATACTCAGAAATATATAGTGTGACTACATAAACAACATAAGTATGAATCATAATTATAAACATAATATAAATTATTTTGATGAAAATGGATACTCACCAACCCATACCCTCGTAAAATTGTGATTATAGAAAAATGTCATCATACATACTATTTTTGAACCTAATAACTCACTAGACTATTCAAAAAATAATTGTACACCCTAAGATATAATCCATTAACCAACTCATTGGAAGGGGATATAGGTCTCACCCATCTCATAATCCATACATATATTTCTCACTTGTTAATAAAACATTCGTCATCTCAAAAATAACCCATGTAAAAATAATGGTTTTCTTAAACCTTTCAAAAACATTACATATCATTAACTTAAGAAATCATTGAATTTCAACACTCTCATTTTTGAAAGAAATAATAAAAAAAACATATAGTGGATGATCAATACATCAATACAAGAGGGGTTAAACTTAGAGAAATAATGGTAGTAGGTATAAAATGGACTTCCCAAAAAAATTTGTATATCATTATAAAATATGAATTTTAAATTACTTTAAAAAACGTTTTTATGGTGAAAAAGAGAATTGTTTTGAGAAACGTATTATAAAGAGTTGAAAATAAAGATTCCATGAAAAGGAATAATTGTTTCCAAAGGGAGAAGTGAAAATACATTGAGAAATTTTACTTTTCAAAGAATATTTGAAAATGGAGACCTGAAAAAAGACATACTGTTTTCTAAATGGGGAAGTGAAAAGACTACTAAAAATTTTACTCTTAAAATAATCTTTAAAAAGGGATACCTTTTAAATAAATGATGTTTAAAAAAATGTAGAAATAAAATGAAAATTTATAATTTTAAATAAATAATTAATAATTAAGACTTGAAAAAATACACCGTCTATTTAAAAAGGAAATTTGGATTGGTTGATGAAACCTATTTATTTTGAAAGGGATGATAATTCCTTTAAAAAAATTGAAATATACATTGTTTGAAATCCCAAGTTGTCAAATTTATTATCAAACATTTTATTTAAATGAAATAAGGGGAATAAATGGATAACTTGGGATAAAAAATTGAGTTTACACTAGGAAATGAGAACATTTATTACAAAGTAATATTATAATCTTGGATAAAAAATACATTAAAATTAATGGGAATTATTATTATCATCATTTAATTTTGAGGAAACATTAAAATAGTCAAGGAAAAATAAACTATTTTGAAACATGTTTTCCCAATATAGAGGTTTTAAATACAATATATCATTATCATAGTTTATAATATATCAAACATGAAATATTACAGTCAAAGAATTGTGAGTATTCCCAATGAATGAGATTTGGGCGAGGAAGATAACTTGAAGTATTTTTTACCTTTTATTTAATCCCCAATGAGAGTTATAACATTAAATACAACACTAAATTTCATAAAATATAAGATTTTCATGATAAATATGAAAGTATGGATGAATTTACACCATTTAAAAAAGAAACATCATTTATATCTTAATCACGTATCAAAAAATTCAAACCTATTCCAATAATAGACTTGTTGTTTTGGAAATTTTTTGATCTGAACCCCCTAATAGTTAAAACATGAAATATATATTTATATAAAAATAAATAGAATAAAATAAAATACATTAATGATATAATAACTCAAATTTTACATATACACACCTCGATAAGGAAAATATGTACATAAATAAAATACTTGTCTTGGTAAAAGAAATTTGAGATGGAAACCCTTATGGATTTAGTAATTTATTAATAAAAACAACATGATAGGTAGAATAATAAATATAAAATTTCATATCATTAAAATAAATGATTAATTATAAAAAAAATGAAAAATGGGATGTTTTTACACCATTGAGAGTAAAAATGGTATATAAAATAATCATGTCTCAATGATAGGAGTTTGAGATTAAAATATTTTCCTTGCTTCCTTGATAAAATGATCAAACTATAACCTCCTATAAAAATATCTAAAATAATATCATATTTCATAAATATTTCCCTTTTATAATCCTTCTTATGATTCTTTATCATAATTGCACTAATTAGTTAAAGAATATTATGACCATCAAGTGTTAATAACTTTAAAGGTCTTGTGCATGTTTAAAAATTTCCAAATCTTTAACCATGTTTTTATACAAATTTCATTATTTATATATCCATCAATATTGTTAAATATATAAATAATATTTATTAAAAATGTTATTATTTCATTATATATGTTTTTTACATTATGTGAAAAATAAATTCATATTGGATTATTTTTGTTAACTCTAGAGAATGAGAAATGTTACTTCAATAATAATTTAATTACTTAATACACTTTCTATGTGACCACATAATAATAATTATTTGATTAATATAGAATTGTAATATTGTTTTTCCCATTCCAAAATTTATCCTTAATCAGATTTCAAACACATTATTTACATAGGTTGTTAAACCGTCTCTAATATGAACACGATTTAACTTGACTAGTGAGTATGGTTTTGGGAAGTTCTTAATTTGGTATAATATCATTATAAGTTGAGAATAATGACTTTTTTTTATCATTTTTGACAATATTTAATTATTTTTTATAAATAATGTAAAACTACAATAAAACTGAAAAAAAATTCTTGTGGAGCTGGTAGTATTCACTAGCACATAATTGATGTTCCATTATTTATGATGGTGAATAAAAATTATTAAATAAGGTTTGTACCAAAAATATGACAACATATCTGTTTCATAATTAAAATGAATTCATCACAATATTATAGTGACAATATATTTTGAAGAGTAATATTAAGAAGAATATATTAAGAATGATATAATAACTATGTTGAATACTTGATTATTCCTTGGAATTAAACTTCAATTTGAAGGAATTATGATTTAACTGAGTGAACAGGGGAACATTTTAGTGGGAAATAGATTTTGGGGGGAAAATGGAATAGTTAAAAGGGGGAATTCAATGTAACATTAGTGGAATTGAGGGGTGGAAGTGTCCCCTTTTATAAATAAAGGTAATGGTAGTGTTAGAATCACCCTTTACTTTTATATTTATATATTTACTCTATTAAAGGTAAAAGGAACCAATAATTCATATGTATAGATTTTGGGATAAAATGAGCTTGAAAATTCTTCCAATGAACTCATTTTGGATGTATCATAAGATTTTTCCCATTCTCTTTTTATTTACCCATGTATTATTTTACCTAGGAAATGTTTCATTTTACACATGGTCCTTTGATAAGATGAAAAAATCAATATTCAAATTATCACATAATTTTATAATTATAATACTAAATATGAAATTTATTTTATAAAAAATTTTCCCCATTATAGAAATGGTAGTGTCATAATAAACACACTTAACGCATGGAAATAATTTTTAGGAAAAGTATTCTTTTAAGATTTAAATATATGAGTGCGATAAAAAATATTTTTAATTATTCATATGATTGGTATTGATTTATTTTTATCTCAAATAAGTTATGTTAATTTTAAACCTTGGATTAAATTTAATTTTACCAAATATATAATTTAATTAAAAAAATGCAAAAAATGACTTTAATATTAAATCAAATGTTTACATTAGTTCTAAAAATGTTTTTCATAGGAATTATATGTGAAAAAAATATTTTAAAATTCCTAATTAAATGAAATAATTACATATTTTAATTTTTTAATCTTTTTCAATCCTATAGACTTTTCTATCATAGTGATAAAATCCTCGAAATTATAATTTTCCTAAACAAACATTTTTTTACAAAAAACCACCTATTTAAAAAGTATTAAAAATTTATAATAAGAAAATTTTTATAAGATGAATTAAAAAGTAGGATTATTTTATTTATTAAAAATTTGAAATTTTTAATGTTTATGTTTTAATGGAAAAATTAAAAATATAAAAATGAAAAAAAGTATTGAATATACCATTTTTACTGAATATTGAAAATGATATTCTTGGAATTGATAAATTTAGAATAGTTTTATGAAATGATTTATTTAAATTTAAAAAAAATTATTTGGAAGAGTTAAAAAATGACTATGTCTTATAAAAGTGACGTTTTTATGAAAATCAATATTTTTAAACATTTACATAAAAATAGATTATTTAGAAAAATCATAAAAAAATACTATGCTAATTTGATTATGAGGAATTCAAATATGAATTTTAATTAATAACATTTAAAATATAAATTTTAATATTTATATTTTTTAGAATTAAAATAATAATATAAATAAATGATATTTATTAGGAATATTCATTTAAAATTAACTCATATGAATTATTTATCTTTTATAGGTAATAACAATTAATGATTTACAATATTAGAGTTTAAAATAACATTATTAATATTGTAGTCTTAATATGTTAGAGATTTAATTTATTTTAGTGTATGATACATGTTATGGATCATATTATGTATTTTAATGGATTTCAAAATCTCATGTTATTACATTTCCTCCACAAAACCCCCTCACGAACTGAACTTTAGTGAAACCACTTCACAAAATGTTTGTATAGTATCCTCATGGGGACATACCTATTCCATCACAATTCAACAAATAATTCCTTACACAAAATGAATCTATAAACTCACTTCATGACTTACGTTCTCCTTAAAACACTTTATAAATTATTTGGAACCCCATCAAATAATTATTCTCCTAATTCATTCTCTTTTTAATGAATTGATATGTGTGTTATTATATAGAATCGAGGTATGAAAAATCTTTTAAATCCCAAATTAATATTCACTCCATCAATTTAAAAATACCCACAAAATATAACATCTTTATGCCTATTAATTGAGAACTTATTACCCAGCCAAATAATTCGATTACACAATTTACCTAAGTAAATATTGTTTGGCCATAAATGATTCAATTCTTACATAATCAAGTGATTATCTTATAGTTCGAAATAATTTCCCACATCAAAACTTCAAGAAACATACTTCTAATATAGCATGGGTGATTGTTTTATTTTTTCAAAATAAATTTTACATGTTCCATGTAATTGTTACACAGTCGTTTCATTACTTACATGGAAACCGTCATTTTTCCTTAGACACCCAAAATAATTAGAAGACACTAGAAAAAAATTAAATCAACATAAAAATATTCAAATCCTTAGATATCCTTTCTTATATGGAATTACAACTCATAAAAACTATCTACCCTAGACATAAATATCATTCATTATATCATAATGGATTTATAACAAAAAAAATATCAAACAAGAGATCAAATCACCTAGGTTCAACTTAATCTATTATTTTAATAGAATTTGTATGGTACATGAGTTATTTTAAATTAAATTTATTAATTTCAATGCTTCATTTAAATAAAATAAATTCAAAATGTTTAAGTAATCATCAGTAAAACAATAATAAAATATATAATATTAAATTATTTAGTTATTAAGCATAGTTATTTAATGATTAATTCTAAATGAAAAAAACTAATTAGAAACATTGTTTTATAATATACCATCTATCATTATTTAATATGTAAATTTATCATATTTGGAGTTTAAATAGAATAGAAATGTGTTTTTTATATACTAAAAAATGAATTAACATTTATCTATCGATTAGTAATTTTTGAAGAATATATATTGTCACATTTATAATTAAAATAGTGTTTTCTAACAAAAACATACTATTTTGAATTTCTTATTTAAAATTAAATTTATTAACATTTTGGAATTGAATTTAATTATGGATTTCATATTTGTAATCAGGTTATTCAAATTAAGTAAGATGGTCAATTTCATTTTGGGGAAAATATATCAAAGTAAAATTTGAGTTACCATTGAATTTATAAAATGGTGTCAATGGGGTAAAATTATAGAAACAATTGTAAGATATCTCTTAAATGGTTTATAAATTTTTTTATGAGGCGATTCATAACCCATAAGCATTATTGTTTGATTTTGGATCCACATTACACTTAATAATACATTCTGAACAAATTAAATGATGTGAATTCACTGAAATGTCACTCAAATACATTTATAAAGGGAAATCTTATCTAACCACCTAATACCATAGTTTTCCTTCCATTATATCTTATATACCTACCCATATTTTCTCTCTAAATGTGCTTTTCCTTTTCTGGTAGCCTTTTTTCTTAAAAAGGATTCTTAAATCATTCATTATAAAGGATCCCATTTCAAGAAGGATTGAATTACTCATAGTGAGTATCTAGTTCTTCACCATAATTTTAAATTACTTTATCATATATACTGTATGTAAATCACATTCACTAATATAGTGATATTCTATTAACATAATTAATCGTATATAAAAAAATATTTTACTATAATGTAGGAATATAATCTTACTCGGTCATGATTATAGCATGTTCATGTTTGGGTTAGTTCAACCACCTAAATAAATGATGATATACCATCTCCATAAACGTAAAAATTTAATGGGTATTAAGATTATAATACTATTAATATATGATATTAAAATGTATTTTTTGAATAATATTTCTTAATAAAGATGACACAATAATTAATTTTCATTTTAAAGTATGTTTTTGATATTGGTACATTTCATGAAACATGCTCCTCATCCATTCCATTCCTATGAAACATACCCATCCCATCCCTAAAATAAAAAATGCAATACAAAAAATAGTTAAAATAAATTTTTACACTACATTATCTAGTCTATGAAAGCTGAACTGGTTATTAGTGAAAGAGAATGACCACCCCTATTACGAAACTTATATGAAACAATTAAAATTACAAACATTAGATGATCAAAACAAACATTAACTAACTAATACTTGTGTAATAAATGATTATTATTGAAGATTTTAATTATAATAGATATTAATAATTTTATAAAATAATATATTGATATAGTTATGTTAATTGTACTGTAGTTTAAATCCTTTTCATGGAATTCAGGAGTTAAAGTAAGGGTATCATTCCAATCTCACCTTAAAATTCAGATTTTTTATGTATAAATTTACATCATGGAAAATTTTATGTTGTTTGTCTCTAAATATACATATATTTTCCAATACATAGGTTATGTTTATATTTTTCTTTTCCTCTTACCATTGACCTCACTTTGGTTTACAATTCAACACAAAGGATGCTCGAAGTAGAGATGAATTTATCACTTATTATTTTTTAGGAATATTTATCCTCCATATCCGTATATTTTATATGATTTCATTTATTTATTTATCAATACTTATATGATTTATTATTTAAATTTTATATTGATATTATATTACATAACAAAAGAGTTAATGGAATCATTTTTAACATTTTACGCACATTCACTTTCTCCTATCATTTTCTTTTATTTTCATTACAGAGCTTCCATTACATGTTTTAATAGTTATTCAAAATAAATTTTTATTTCTATCTCATTAATTTTATAAACCTATTGATAAATAAGTTATGTCTTTTTAAAATATATTTTTTAAGAAATGTTATCATTTTTTATTATTATGTTCCAAATAGTTTCCAACTTTTCTTCCAAATTATTTCGCATTAACATCAAAACCTTTTATGTTTCTTATGATTCATTGAAGATATAATCTAATGCTACCATATACCTTTTTCATGATAACATAGGGTCATTCCTTATGTAAATTTTCCTAGAACCATTTTCTATCCCGTGGGTTAATTAATCGATGTTGTAATTAGAAATGTTTTCATCTTCCTATGGAACACAAATGTATGGATTTTGATTTTTTTTAATTTTGAACCTAGAATTATATATACCTCTAATTCATTAGGTAATGATTTATATCTCATGATATTTAATGTTATGGAAATGTTAAGAAAACCAATCCACTTTGTTTATGGTAATAGGGAGAGAACCCAAAATATTATGTGTCTTTTTCCACTAAGTAATGATACTCTTAGAAATGGACATTTATATAAAAAATAGTTTTCCATGCTCATGTTTGTGACACATTATGTTATAAAAAACTGATACATTAGAATTGAATTTCTCATTCATATTGAATTGGGTTTCCTCACTCTTGTGACTCACTTATTATAATTATTCCAAAATACATTTATTATTCTTCATGATTTATGGTATATTTTTTATTTTCAATGATTTGAATATGATATATTTGTATTATATGATAATATTTTCATACCCACATCATCATCTTATCCACATTATAATCTACGACTAATATATATTGTATTTACTCTAATTTGGCATCTAATCACACCCTTTTTCATGTTTTTAATATATGGGTAATAAAGAAGATTATTATACATGATGTTTCTATAGGTTTTTATGTGTGTATATTTTTTTATGTAAATGTTGAATAATGTTTGTGAAATTTTTTTCTAACATATCTAATGTCAATATTCACAAAATCATTGGGTTCTGATAAGTGATTTTTTATGAGATATAATAAATATTCATGTAAAATATCGTAATATGTATATATGTTATTCTCCAGTTTTATCTATCTATAAAAACATGATCTTGGATAAACTGAATAAAATGTTTTCTATTTCTGAATCAAATTTTATCCATGTGATTTAGTTAAATAAAAACTCTACAAAATATGATGGAAATCATCTTAATCATATAATTTCATGACACATATCATGTCCACCATCAAAGGAATGATTTCACTCAATTAAAAATGACAAGAAACTCCATCCATAGTCTATATATTATTAACAATTTAGTTATTTTGAACATTTTATAACATATATTGGCGCTATTAAAGCGGTTTGGAAAACTCTCATTTTGGGATAGATTTAAATTAAAATGGATAATGTATAAAAAAGAAAACCTATGAAATCTATGTTGTGTTTGGGTTTTTAGAAATTAAGATAAACAGTTCAAGGGATGTTTTTATAAGTAAAATGTAGTAATAATTTTTGTGGAGGATAAAATAGAGGCTGTTTTTATAGAAATCATAATTTAGAAGTGTGTGAATTTGAAGAAGATCTTGTTTGAGATAGATTTAATGAGTATTTAATATATTATGAAATATAAAAAAAAGTTTTCCCGTGCTGTCTCTTACTATAATTGTTTTAATATTTGTATTATCTATCTATTATATACATAATTATCTCACACATTTTTATGGAGGTAAATTAGTTTGTAGATTCTTATACTAATAAACGTGTTCCATATTCCACTTATATTTGGATATAAATGTTTCCCCTGTACTTTTACATATTCTATCATTGATATTTTTCTAAAACTACTATTCTAAATTTTTTATAATTGTTATTTAATTTTATTTGGATCGTAATTTTTCAGGCTCTTATAAATACCTCTTTCTATAAAAGAAGATATTGAAGATGACGATTATGACTATTATTATTATTTTAATATTTATGTTGTTGTTAATATTTTTCTTATTATTATACCAACACAATGGTATCCTACTAGTCCTGGGTAGTATGAAAACTAACCAGAAGCACATGTTCGAATCCACATGGAGGTGAATTAGTAGCTACGATAGTGGTTACTATAATTGGCATATGTATTTTAGAAGAAAACTTATAAAAACAATAAAATTACATGTTTCTCTAGGATATAGGTTCTATTGTAGTATTTTTACCATCTCGTAGTTCTATATCCTTCTGGCCTACTTGTAAAAATTAATTTAGCGACTTTTCTAATAAAATAGAGTAATTATATTTGGGTCATCCCTTTATAGGCCTGATTGCCTTATTCAATAAACTATTATGGGGTATGTTTATTGTTTCATAATATTGTACACCCAAATAATTACTTATATTGTTATTATATTATTATTTTAATTTGTTAATAATATTACATTACTGATTATTAAATAATGAATAAATTATTTTTAATATATTTTATTATCTATATTTTTTAATTGTTATTATTATTATTATTGTTTTTATATCTTGAAAAGATAGAGTAATAAAGATATGATGGAAAAATGTTTTCTTGAGATCAAAAAAATATTCCTTTATATTTTTTGTAGGTAATTTTTTGATCAAATAAAATTAAAATGATCATACTTCCAAATAATATTATTGATTTAATGGGATTAACATTGAAACTAAATAAAGGGTTTAAATTTTAACTCTAATATCCTGAAATATATAGATAAGATATAATCTATGTATGTGAAATATATATTATCCAATATAATAGTTGTAAAATAAAGTGAAACACATGTTATATAGAGCCCCAACCTTTTCTAACATGACTATTACATCACTTTAAAGAAAAAAATCATAATATTTATATATTTGAGGATCATAATGTTTTGTATCCTGGGAAAATGAGGATCATAAATCACTTTAACATAATATAAAAAATATATTTCTTTCAATACTTATTATATATCCATATAAATGTTCACATTATCAATTGTAAATTTATCCACCGGAGGATATACATCAAAGAAAGGGGTGAGCTAAAACCCTATTAGGAGGAGAAATAATGGACATGAATCAATATTACTTGAGAGAAAATACTAAAAATAATCATCTCATAATTATTGGAGAATCATCATCATAATGTGGGGATAATTTGATAAAGGCATGGAATGTGGTGATGCCTAAAAATGAAACATCAATTCCTAGTGTTCAAATACCACACATAGTTGTGAACAAAGCAAGCATCATATTTATGCATAACCTATGTCCATAATAATAAAAATATTTTTTTGAAAAAATATAGAATAATTTTAATTAATATGACACATTGAATCATTAGATATATCACAATACCCAATTAATTTGAGGGATATAAAATTTCAGTCATACCTATCACATCATAATATTTCCATAATCATGTGTACCACAACGAAAGTTTAGCAATCATAGTAATGAAAGAAAAAATAGAAAGGAATGGATTTCATAATGATTTAATAAAAAATGATTTCAGGAATAACATTTTGGGTCCAAAATTAATATGGGAAAACATATTTGTAATAACCATCATCATTTTTGAGTGAAAAGAAACAACTCAAGATGAGTAAAATATGTGTTTTGTAAAGAAAAGTCTTTTTGTAAAATAACTGTATTGGATATAAATAAAAGAAGTAACATGTATATCCCAAAATGAAAATAGAATATTTTTGAATTGATATTTAATATTCATTATTGTAATATTAAGAAATAAATAGAAGTGGAAGACGGATAACCCAAAGAAAAGGAGTTGGATTTGAGAATCCCCTTGCCATAAATCCAACTCTATTTTTTCATTATTGCACCTACTCAATAATAATCATATAATTATAAAAAAAATTGATGTAAAAGTGAGAGAAATTATTTTCTACACTAATTTTCAATTATAATAATATTATTATATTTCCTAATTTACATGGTTATAGGTAATCCATATTGATATCATGTTTTCCTTAAAATTATATTGTCATTCTTCAATTTTATTATTTTGTTCAAAGTAATTTATAGCTAAGTATAATTAATAAAATAATCATAAAGAAATTATATTTATAAATTTATATATCATAAATAATTTAGTGAATACTACCATAGGTTGGGTGATAAGAAATTTTTTGAAAGTTTCCACTTTTGCGATTAAGCGGTCGTTAACAGAACATCATTGAAAGAGCTGCCAAAGAAAGTTTTAAAAATACATATCTGTCATAATTATGTTTCTTAGAGTAGTTTAAAATAATTAATATAATGTTATAATACATAATAATTAATTTTATATGATTTTTTTGAATTTAATTGGGAAAAAACAAATAGAAGAATAAATAAAGGATAAGAGTTGGTAGAAACTTACTCTTTCTTGGGTGTAGCTTATCTTAAACGACACTAAAACTACCTTAATGATAGGATTTTGTTTACTCCATAATGTCCCTAGATATTATAAGGATATTAATAAGGATTATTTGGGTATAATTTTGAATTTTGAAAGTGGGGGAGGAGTGGTTTCCAAAGGGGGGATAGGGGATAGGTATACTTGAGGTGAGGGGTATTTTAGAATAAAATATTTAATAAAATATTATATCAAATGTAAAACATTAAATTATGAATTTTTATAATATAAATCATATATAAATATAATATTATTTATTTAAATTTTTTAACCCATTTATAATTTTAATTCACATAAACTATCAATAAGGGAGGTGGAATAAATGAAAAAAGGGTTTTTTAAGGGAACAATTTTGACATCAGGTTTTGGAAAATGTTTTTTAGGATTGAATATTATGTTTAATGTATTTTAAATAATAATTAATGAAATTGAATATGTTTTTAAGATCATCGAGTACTATAAATGATTATATTATTGTTAATTCGTCAATTATATAATTTAAGATACATTTATATTGAGAAAAACAATATTATTACTATTCACATGATAATTATAGTATTTCCTAAAATTACCAAAAAAAAACCATTTAACAATTTAAACATGCTGATTTTGAAACTGATATTCATTTTATAAAAATAAATTTCTAAAATTGGGAATTTTAATTTTTAATATAAAAATTATGGTTTTACAAAATACTTTTAAATATAGTTTGTTAAAAATGTTCTTATATCTTCATTGAGTTTCTTAATCATGATATTTATTTTTTTTTTGAAATTATAATATTTAAATTTAATAATATTACCCATGAAAAATATTATTTATTTCACAAATTATTATTTTCAGGAAAAATCACTGTTTCAACGGTTATGTTATTATTCCCAACGGTCAGATTACTATTCCAACGATCACATTACCATCTATAAATGCTTCTGAATTCTATCATTCATTATTCATATCAATTAGTTACAATGTTCTATATTTCCATTTTCAATAATTTTTATTAGTTTACTTATATTTTTTCTTTTTTATATTGTTTGTCAAGGGAGGGTTGATTTCAATAGAATGGGGCTATCTATATTTTCTCTTTGTAGATTTTATATTTTCTATTTTTTCCCCAAAAATGTTTGGAATTTAAATTTGTTTTTAGTTATCTAATGTAATTTTTTTTATTACTGAGATACGGTTTCCATGGTTTCTATATATTTTTTATGTGTATAAAATTATATAATAAAAGACACATTTATTTGAAAAAAAATTATTATTAATAAATATTATGTTATTAAATGTTATGTATTAAAAAATTGTAATTTTAGAAAGTAATTTTTTTCTAAATACTATAAAAATTCATCCTTCTTCAAAAAGTTGAAGAAGGGTGTAAATTTGATAATATTTTAAAGAGGATTATTTCAGTCTATGGATTTTATTATTAACACATTATAGTGATTAGTTGTGGATATAGTCGCATTATATTCTCATTATATCAGCTTAAGAATTATTAATTAGGTATCATTCCAATATACATAAAAATAAGTAACTTATATATTTATGAGATTAATTTTCATTTCAGAAAAAATTGAAGTGAGGAAACATCATTTGTGTTTAGGAATACAAATTTTTATCCATAACAGGGTTTATTGGAAACCTAAACTTATTTTTCGTATTACATTCCATATTTAAATCCATATTGAATTTGATATAGAATAGAATAGTTAGATATGGATACTTTTTTCATTTATTAGTAGAATTTTATATATACTCAATACTAATTCATCATGTCATTTTATCAACTAATACTATTGTGCCAAATCATAGAGTTTATTACAATTTAACTTAGGTTGTAAGATAATTGGTCACCTGATTAGTGAATATAAGAAATACTAAATTCTTCCAATTTTTTGTAACTAATAGAAATGCACAAGGTATATAATTGATAACTGTAATTAGAATATCTCCTACTATAAAAGAGAAAATTTTAATAAAATCTCATTAATGAAACTTATTTCCTCTAATATATTCCTCATAATAAGAAATAGGTCATCAATAATTGTGATACTGCCAATAATATTTGTAAATTTCTGTATATGGAACATGATGTAACATTGGAAATTATCATGACTATAATATTAAGAAAGGAAAAAATCTAACAATAACAGTAGAATTTTGTCCCATAGTATGATAAAAAATAGAATCCTTGTAATCATTATTTTTTTTGGGGGGGGGGTACTTGATATATCATCTTAGAATATATCTCATACTAGATCCAAAGTGATTGATCAAATTAATTCCTTGAATTTTTTTCACTAGGATGAAAATTAAATATAATGAAAAGGGTAGACAGGATCACTCTATTAATAAAAAATTATTGAAGATTAAAAAAATAATCATGATAAATAATCTAAGGATATTTTTACAAAAGTTATATTTAATAGTCTTTCTAATTTAGGGTAATAATAAATCAGGAAAATATGGTATGATAAACCAACAAAAGTGGACTTCCAAAAGAGTAAATGGAAGAAAATATAAATATTGTTTGAAAATATGAATTTAACAACATTATCCTTAAAATTAATATCAACCTTTGTAATTTTTAAGGGATGAATAAATATAAGATATATTATCCCTTAATTTTTATTAAAATTATGAAATATATTATTATTTCCATTACATATCCAATGATTAAATTTTAATTTCTTATTCAAATTAGAAAAAACATCTTCTGGACTTATATTTTTTACTTAAAACATTTTTAATGTTGTTTTTGAATCAATATGGTTTATTTTCCATATATTTGATCATATTGAATATATTTATAACACCCTAATTTTGATTATTCATTAAACATTTTTACTGTAAATGTTTTTTGAATAAAATTAATATAATATAATAATTTTGAAAATTATGAAAGATGCATTGTCTATGAATGGTTTTGAAAGACATTCATAGTAACCACGTATTATTATGATGCTTGAGACTATAGGTTGTGAAAATTTATTATAAAATTTGAGGAACTTTTCTTGGTAACCATGAATTCCTATAAATTTTACTTGAATCCCTGATTTTTATATCCTAACATCACAAGAACCATCATAACTGAATTGTATGTTATTTTAGTTATTCTAGTAATTAATTTGTAGCATCTAGTGTTTTTGAATAGGAGTAATTTTTCTAAGGTACTTGAGTTACAGTTTGGAGAATGAGACATTTTAATAACTGGTTATAGAATTGAAATTATGAGATTTGGAACAGTAAAATGTGTTTTTTAGACATGGATAAAGGCCCAAGTAGTTACTTGGGTTTACAGCTAAGTTTTAGGAGCATCAGTCTTCAGAAACTTAAAACTAGTGAAGGATAACAGGGGCACATGGTTAGTCTAAAACTATAAGACCCCAATGAGAAACTATGTGCCTGATCTAGTAGAGATAGAGATCATTCACAGTATAGTCTCACCATGAGAGAGGATCCACATTTCCATTTGAGTTGTTGTAGATATCTAATAAAGGATAATTTAATGGATTTTTCATGTTTATCAAACTGTGGGCATAAAACCCCATGCCTCCTTCTGGGGTAGTGACTCAAGCATGGTTTGTTCATAGTTTGTTCATCCGTACAGTCAAACTATGAAACTCTTTAATGGGGTTTTAAATTATGGAAATTCTCTATAGACTTTTAATTCCTCATCTTTCTTTATTTTCCTCTTACCCACACACAACTCCCACTAGTGAGCTATCCTCTATCTCTCATCTAGGCATTGATGCATATCCTTCATTCGAAATTTATTTATTCTACCTTCAAATGCATTTGATAGTTAATGGTATGTCTTTTACTCCTATTTATTCTTTTATTTGTTTTCATTCTCATCCCCTTCACTATTTTTGGCAGAGCTAATTCTCCCTATTTTTAGGGTGTTTTTCTGTTTCATCAAAGTCTCTTGAACAAGAAAAAATCATGCCTCAATATTGGATGTTTGGGTTATACTAGGTATAAATTTTTTTCAATAGATTTCCCAATACTGTTTTATTGATTTATAAAGTTCTTCATTTTTTCATGTGCATGTATTTCCTTGAAATGAATCTTAAATGTGATGTTTAAACTATGTAACCTAATTCCATAAATCTTGTACAAGATATATAGTTAATTTTTATCATTGATGGTCCTGGACGTTGTGTTCAGACCACTCTTATGGGTCTGATCCTTGAATTACTTTATTAATCAATTTTTTTATTGTAAAACCCAATGTTTAGGAGTGTAGTATTCTACAATATGGTCGGTTTTATTAAAAATAAAATTTTTTGGAAACAAATTGGCATGTGACCCTTATCTAATGGGATATTAAGTATTGAGAAAATAAATGGAATATAAAAAATTTCAAATAAATGATTTATAACATGACTCTATTTATTCTTAATTGAAATAGTTTTGGTTATGGAACTCAAATGTACACTTGAATTATGGTGTGGTGGGTGTATAATTATGGACACTATTTAATTGTAAATGTTTTGTGTTAATGAAATACATATGTACATGTCCACATTAAACTTGAATTATGATGATTCATGCTTAAGAACATGAACTTTTATTTATAATTTAATTGAAATTATTAAGTGAACTGCATTATACCTTGAGTGATACTTCGGTCTCCTGATTATAGATTTCCATGGATGGGCTCATAGGTTACCTGATTTGTATATACACCAATAGAAATACATGGCATGCCTTGGATGGGATCACCATGTGTTTTCCTACCTCTATATAGGTGATACTAGTTCCATAGGTTCTAATATGTGGATGGGATTTATGGAGTGATAGTTACACAATGCCACAAAAGATACTAGGACCCATATGTGATATATAGGGGACATACTCATAGGTACATGGCTTCACACTATTCTGAGAGTGATACATGGGATTAAATTTATGGATAGCCTTGGATAGGATCATATGGTGATGGGTATTTATAATTCTCTTTGGGGATACTTTAGATTCCATTTATGGATTTCCTCTGATAGGATTGAGGTTCCTCTTAATATATTCTAATAATGAATTAAATGTTAAGGACTATGATTTAGATATCTGTTTTCCAAGGATGAATTATCCCAGAAAAATCACTTTCCTAGGCTTAGTATTTTCTTTCTAATTATTTCATGATGAACCATATCATATTTTTACAATTTTTGTTATGTTTAAAGGCATTATGCCTTAGTCCAAAGTAAAAAGGTTCATCCTAGTGTCCTATATGAACATGAGGCAAGTGGTTTATTTTCTTATTTATTTCATTACCTTTCATATGTATGCACTTATTTATTTTATATTCATGCACCACACCATTGGTGGGGGACTGTTGAGTATATCTCACACCCTGCTCAGGCCTCCATTATAAAGGGGTTCCTGAACAGAACTTCATTTCCACATGTTCATGGTTTATTACTTGTGGTGTTTATTATACACTAGAACATAGGACTATGGGCCTAATATAGTACTCAGGATTCCCTATAAGATCACCCTACATGACTTTCATTCTTTTCATTAGTTGTGTATTGTATTTTATTACCCTATTGTAGGTTTATTACTTTTGATTCTGAGTTCAAATGGTAAATCATGCATAGTCATATATTTGGATATTTCCATTTTATTTTGTTATTATATTTATCTTCTTGTACTAAATATATTATTTATAATACTTCCAATTATTTTTGTGATTATTTATATCTAATATACCGCTCAAATAATTTGAAAATGAGGGTATCGTATCCCCACTATACAACATTCAGACCCTTAATACAAGTTGGTATCCTTTGGAATACGGGGTGGTGTGCTTCAGGTCATGTGGTAACCAATCTAGATACTAGTTTCATAGTCATTCAGTCTAGAACATTACAAAGTGTTAATAGATTTATTTTCATTTGGTCATTCTATTTTGAGTTGGCAGATAAGAGAATTGGAATGTGTCTCTATATGGTAAATAACAATGTCTTGGAGTGATTAACCCATGCATGGGGAAATGTTTAAGTGGGTAGGGATGATATTTTTTTCATTTTTGTTCACTATTATAGTTGATTATTATTTCACCACAAGTGACTTTTATAATTTCCTCCACATATTGATTTTTGAGTTTTCGGTATTTAACTTTATCCCGGTATGGAAAGAAAGTAGCATTATATGAATCATCGTAGGCACATGGAGATTCATGTGACATTCACATTCCAATAAATGTAGATTATATTTATAGGTTGTTTGAGATTTATTTTTGTGCCTTTTAGGTTTATTATAATGCATGTTATATACCATGCTAGGTGAAACATGCATAATTTTATATATTCTTAGGAATTTCATCAGCATGCATTTTTATATAACATATTCTGTTGTTTATTTAGTTTTCTATCTATATAGAATGTCTTTGTGTTTTCTTTCCATTTTTTCTATGATTTCGAGCATACATTACATGTATTCCTTACTTGGGTTATTTCCATGCGTATTTAGTATCTCTACATGTTTAATTTTCATTATTTTGAGATTATTTAGCATGTTATATGTATTAATTTCTTATAATAGAATTCCTTCTCACAGTTTTAATATATAAATAGATATTGAAGTACTAGAATCGACTAAAATGGTTTTTTCCTACATATATTTATTATGATACTTTAACTAACCAATCATGTCATGTTGGAGCAATGGATCATTGGATTCATGGGATAAAACATTAGATGCGATTAAATGGGATCCAATTTTCTATTAATAATTATTATGGGTGATTTATAAATTATAAATGGTGACCTATATAATTGAAAAGTATTTATGAACATAAAATATAGAAAGAAGCTAATTTATAAATTTAAAATATGATATACATTAACACTTACATAAATGGGCTACTTATGGACCTTTTTCAGGACTCGACCTAAGTAGGTCATGTTGACCTAATATTGTTTTGAGATTGACCTAATTCAACCCAATTAGGTTGTCCATTGTGCTAAATTACTATTAGATGAAACCACTGACTTTGTTTTAAAACATAATGTTTAACATGTTTCAGGATGCATTTTTACGATCCCAGAATGGCTTGATATGGCCTTTATGGGTTGTCTTTATTTGTTCATGACCAGGACCCTTGTACGTCACCATATCTTTGTTTGCCTTAGTATTTAACCCTATGGGGTTATAATTATTCTATGTAGTGATGGTCATTTAATGTGTATGAATCCATATATATGGGTTAAGATATAGATGTATTGGGGAATTTACTGGACTAGTCTCCTCCTTGACTAAAATAGTCCCTTTCTATACTTTAAAACATTATTATTTTTGGGGTTTCAGTTTGTTAAATTTCAAATTACAACACCAAGGTTGTTTTCCTATATATATTGCAATTGAAATTTTATTTAACTAATCCCAATTGATAACACCATATGGATAAATAAAATGGATAAAATTAATTTATATGATAAATTTCTTAAATGATATGGGATGTTAGTTAAATAATTGGTGTGTAAAAGGTATTTTAACATAACATGCCTTTATTCCCATGTGGATTTATCTAAATCAAGTACCAATTCACGTTTGACTTAAGTCTATTACTAGGGTTTTAAATGTGGATTTAGATGTTTGAAGATTAAATTTCAATAAATATATATGCATAAATAAAACCTTAAAAAGGTGTTTTAGCTTTATCCCTTTTGTAAGGGTTGTTCAGGTCTTCCTTGAGATTTCCTTAGAATTGGAGAAAGAGAATTACCTTTATCCATATCCCTTCATTGATTTAACATAATCTATTGGTGGTAGAGAATAGTGACCTTTTCATCCTGACCCATCTATATGATCGATGATTTATACTTTTGCAAGGTATATCCTTAGGTAGGTATCACCATCAGAACATTTAAAACCTTCCCAGAGGCTTTTTAATATTATAAGTCATGTAATATTGTTTGAGTGTCATTTTCTCGTATAGTAAACTTAGTTTCCAAAATGAAAAATGTGTTGGATGGGATGTCGTTTAGCGTTTTTACACTCATTATGGCCATAATCATCATGTAATGCTCATATATGTTGAGATGGGAATTATAAGGGCATGTTCACCCACTTAGTAGGTCGTGTGACCCTTCTTCTTCATCCTATTCAATGTTGGATAAACCAATAGGTTTTTTCCTTTTTTAAAGTTGTTTGGGGGAATATTACATTGGGAAGACAAATTTTAAAGTCCATCAAATGTGGGATTAAAAAGGTCAATATTCTTATAGATAGTATAAATTATCAGTTTTTTCCTTGTGAAACATCATGGTAGTAACCATTGATACACATAGTACCCATCGAGTTACTAAAATTATTCAGTGAACCATAAGTGTTTGGTGGTTATTATTTTAATCATAGTCTTTTATGATATGAATCACATTTTATTTATCAAGTAAATTACCCTAGGAATTAAATAATAATTTGACACATTCTAATTATTGGGTTGATATAAAATAAAGGATCAGGTATTTTTACATACTGGTCTATTTGTTTTGGTTTTTAAGCCAATAGAGATGGAATAGGGGGACATAACTCATGAGTTGTGTCACGTTTATTCCAAGAGTAAAGCCATTCAATAATGATTTTAAGAATATTATTTTACTTACCTTTTTTAGTTTAACACTTTATAAAATCAATTTAATCACTTATAGGACTGGCGGTCAGTGGATGATGGAGTGTGTTCAATGGGATTAGTTCTCATTGCAATAAATATTATGAAAAGGACACTCCTAATATAGGTAGAATTTCTTTATTTATATTTAAATTTTTTTCTTCCAAGTAGAAGTAGAAAAACCATGTGGACTATTTTAAAATTATTCATTTTTGTTTTTCATTTCCTTGAAGCAGGTAAGTCTCGTAATTAGTAGGTACTTGAAAAGTAGTAAAATGATGAAACATTTGGCAGTGTACGAACCATTAAAAACACATATATTCGTTAAAGGAATATGGTGGTTGTGCTTGAGTAATTTTTGGGATACCATAGTTCTATGTGAATCATGTTTATTTAATAATGATGCATTAATGGGTAAAGATGAACTACTACAATGAAGTATGTGGACTAACATTTCTTTATGGATTTTGGCATAGTTAGTTCGAAACAGTACTGAGCCGTTCATCCTCTATATAGAAGAAGTGTCTCGGGAATTTTTTTTAAATGTTAAAATTCTATTAGTGTAATCTCAACAAAATAATGATATTTTTCACTATCATAAAAACATCTAAGTACAATGAGAGAGAGTTCATTATACATCATGTCAAATTTAAAATCCATTAGGATTGATAAAAAGACTTCATCAATGTTGCATGCTAGCTGTGTGGTTTCTCGTCGATTAGTGGTAGTTCATGAGTGATACTTTGGTTCCAAATTAGGAAATCCATGGATGGACTCATGGACACTAAATATTTCCTTCTAACTTGAGTTTCAGTTGAGAGGCACTTTTGACTTGATCAGTGTTTTTCAGATATGGGGGTGTCATTGTGGTGTAATGACATCTCTATTTTAAAAACTAGAGTGCGTACTACATTGTATGATCTCCATAAACTATATTTCATGATTCTAGAGTTATCATGGCCTTCAGTAAGGTTGGTATGGGACTTTTAAAATGGCGTAGATCCAAAGGTGTTGGGTTGGGTATGAACCCATGTTCATGCTGAAGAACAAAATATTTAAGTTAATTTTTGGTCTTGAGATGTCACTAGATTCTAGTTAATAGTTTTATTGGATGTTTTTCATGTAAAAAATAATTCCTTAAGAGCAGGCATCATGTTTCTTGTTTTGATACATTGATCATCTATTCTAGGAATTTTTTAATGTAGTCAGCCATATGTTGCTCGACATGTTAACTTATTGCTCCAGTGAATATGGTCGGTGAGGAATCATTTTAGGCACTTATTCATGTTAATATGAGTATAATGTAAATTTTAACTTAGGTTTTCATGGAAAGTTCTTCTCATCGAGTCTAAATTAGATCAATTTGAAATCAACATTTAGATCAAATTAGGGATCATGTCATAAACGTCACAAAAATTATACTAACATGATTAAACTAATAGATCTGATGGTGGGTAATATAGTGGATCAGAATTGACCCTTTAAATGAAAGAGAATATGGTGGGATACTCCATAGGTTATGTAGTTAAAGAGTTGGTGACTTGATCATTTCATCAGTTTGGAAAACTCATTTATTAATTGTCTCCTAGTTTCTATTCAGAATACCAATAGTGTCTCAAGATTCTATGGATATTATAATATAACCCTAAAGAGATTATTGGAGGTGAATTGGACATTTGGAAATATAGATCAACCATATTTATGAAACATCATGACTCTAGTAGGTCAGGTGTTTTTTTCGTTGTTTACCCAAGGCTTCTCAGGGATTAGAAGTTCTACTATGGGGAGATTTTAGTATCCTATGTTCTTGGAACAGATGAAATTTTTATAAGGAATTTGAGTTTTCATTTGGTGGTTTGGCCATTTTTAAAACCAAGTCTAGGAATGAAATTTATGGATTTGTAACATTCAAATGTGTTTTTTAGACTTTTTAAATATCCATAGGGGTGCCTTGAGTGTCTTTTCAGGTTTTTTGGGTGTCGGTCCCCAGAAAATAAAAATCTATAGTAGGCTGACATGAGCGTATAGTTCTTCCAAAACTATGATACACTTAAGATAAATAATTTGACTAATATAGTGGAGGTGGAGGTCTGAAACGTTTTTTTTCTAAACATGAAATATGAGTATCATGGTTAGGCGGGTTATTGACTCTAATATAGTATAATTTCCTGGATTACACATGGTTTATCAAATTTTTGGTGCATGCCTCCTTCTAGTGGAGTGACTAAATCACGTTTGGCACACTATGTGGCCAACCAAATGGCCAAACCATGAACCAAATTAATTGTTCTAGAAATTAATTAAATTCCCGTCCAATCATTTAATTACTCCTCCTCTTTTCTTTTCCCTTAGCCCACACTTAGTTCTTTCCTATGATCTCTCATCCTCCACTCATTGAGGAATTGATAAATCTCCTTCATCTGGAATTCTTTTCATCCACTATAGAATTAATTGAATATTTAACATTATGTCTTCAACTAATATATATTTCTTTGTTCATATCAATTCGTATATTCCAGGCAATATTTGGGTGAGCTAATTGGACATATTTTCTCGGTGTTTTTACTTTTCATTAATTTCTATCCAACCAAACCAAATCAAGAATCGATATTGGATTTGTGGGTCATTATATGAATAATTTTGGTTATATATGGATTTTCCAATATGGTTTTCTAATTTATAAAGTGAATCATTGTGACACACACTAGTATTATCATGTGATGTCTCTTAAATGTTATTTTTATTTTGTAGAACATAACACCTCAAATATATTAGTATATATATAATGGTTATAGACCTCAAGTTCAGAAATCCTTGATGGGTCTAGTCATTGAATGACTTAATTAATCAATTTGTTTCTAATAAAACACCTCATTGATGTGTGTTGTATTCTAAAATATGGATGGGTTAATTAAATTTCAATTTTTTTGGATTTTCCTTGGAATGTGAACATTAGATAATGGAGAATTAATCCCTAATATAGTGAATAGAATTGAAAAAATGTGAATGAAATGATTTTGAACATGAATTTATTTATTATTTAAATGAAATGGTTTTTGGTGTTTCTCTTTAAAATACACTTGACTAATGTTATGGCATGTTTTTAAACTAGGACATTATTTAATTATAAATGGATTATGTTAATGGAATTCCAAATTAGATAACCACTTTATACTTGGAATATGATTATGCATGCTTAAGTACATGACCCTTTTTTTATAATTTTATTCATCTATTTATATAAACGGCATGTCCTTGAGAGGTACATGGGTCTTCTATTTACGGAACACCAAGATGGGATAATATACTACCTGATTATTATACTTTCTTAGAGTAAAACATGGTATGCCTTAGACACGAACACTATACATTTTCCTACCTCCATATGGGTGATACTTATTCCCTCGTGGAGAACATATGGACATGCTTAGTGGTAAGATGGTTAAACTATTACACAAGTGATACTCATAAGCCAATGTGAGATACTATGGATGGACTCAGAGGTACTTATCTTCACACCATTCTGAGGGTGACAACTGGGATTCCATTTATGAAAAAACTAAGATCGACTTAGATGGTGATGGTTATTTATAGTTCCCCTAGAGAGATACTTTTGATTTCGATTATTGATCTCCTCAGATTGTCTCATGGTGCCTGTTAATAAATTATAATTATGAATTAAATATTAAGGACTAATATTTACATAGCTGTTATCGAGGGACACATTCTATAGGAAAAATAAAATGCTTGGGCTCGGTCTATTCTTGATACATGGTTCATGATGAACCATTTACTATTTTTATAGGTAATATTATATTCATAGGAATTCATTCTTTGGAAGAAGTAGGTAGGGTTGGGAAGGTGTCTAATAGGAACATGATCATTCTGGTTTATTTTTCTTATTTATTGATGTAACTATCATACATTCACATTGTTTTATTCTATATTCATGTTCTTGATTATTATTTATACACCATTGATGTTGTCTTAATGAGTATATCTCACACCCTTCCTAGACCTCCATTTAACTTGGGTACCCAAGGATATATTCATGTTCGAAATTTCATGTCTTATTGCATGTTTGTTCATTGTACAAGGGAGGATAGGAGCACAAGACTGAGTTAGTACTCAGGATTATCATGGAGATCATCCTAGGGGTTTTAAATATTTTATTTAGTTATTTATTGTGTTTTATTTACCTAAAATATTTTTACAAATTATTTTTTTAGTTCACATGAACATGATTGGATAATTGTATATTTTTCTGTGTCTATTTTATTTATGTATTATATTTTCCTTCCACTACTCACTCATTTATTTGTATGTATTCCATTATTGTTTATGATTATTTATTTCTAATATACCATTTTTTACTGTTATAATGATGGTATTGTCCCCCCAATGTACCACCATCTAACTTTTACTTCTAGTTCGCAGCTCTAGTGTGGCGAGAGGCGTGCTTGAAGAAATATGGCGACCAGTCCAGCTATTGGATTCATAGTAAGTCATGCCAAAATGTTACATAATTATTTTGGGTACACGATATGTGTTCCTAATAATTTAATTAGGCTTTAATAAAATATTCTTGTAATGGATTTGTTCTTTATACTTTTCTTGAAATATATTTGTTACTAGTGATCATTATGTGAGATGGGTAATTTAAATATGGATATAAAAGTATGATTTTCATTAATATTATTTGGATATATAGATGTTAGTATGTGAGTATTTGGTGTTGTTGTTTTTTTGTTGTTGTTGTTATTATTATTATTATATGAATAAATGTAATGGTGTTCTATTTATATTTCTTCTATTATTTTAGATCTATTGATAGTCATAATATTATTATTATTTTGTGTATAAAATCTGGGAGGAGCCCATATTTTATCTTTACTCAGTTGAAAACCATGATCAAGTGGGAGGAATCTCACCCATTTACTCTCCCTTTCACCACCAGGGATGGTCTACCATGGAAGTCTAAAGTTATGTTTTCTTCTCTATTTCTCATATTTGTTTCCTTCCTATTATCTTCCTCCTCTCCCTCTCATATTTATTTCACCTAGTATCCATGGAAGCATGCTATTTTCCATATCATGGAAAACCCCTAATTTCTGTGGAGATTTTTGGTTTGAATGTGAAGGCTTTATCCCATCTCACCCTAATATACATATGGTTATCATTAGTATCATGGTTTCATCAAATCTAGGTTGATGATTCTATCTCTTCCCCTCTATATTGTAAAAACCTGATTTATTAGGTGTTTTTAATTGATTCACTAATGAAATATAATATTACTAAAATATATCAAGGATTTATATATAAATTCTTCTTTTGATATCATTTCAATTTTATTTTGTGTTCAATGAGTTTAAATGGATTTAAAATATAAAATTCTATACATGCCTTTTTATAGACATAATTTATTTGATGAAAACCCAAAGAGGTTTTATTATGTTATAATGGATGGTATTTTTCTGGAAGATCATGTTATTTTTTATATTAAATTAAGGAAATGTTTTTATAATAGATTTTCTTATATTATATCACGTTTATAATGTTTCGTGTAAATTTATTACCTTACTTGCATTCAAGATATTAATTCCTTATTAACTATAATTTTTTTATAAAACAATTTATTTCATTAACTAATTGTTGGGGTTATAAAAAGTAAACTTTTGTGTGGTAATTTAAATAATATTAAATATTTCAATATAGAAAAATATAAAGGTTATAATTTGGGTATTTAGGGGTCTCTAGAAAAAATAAATTGGTATGGAAAAAAGACACTCTATCTTTCCATTTATTTCTATGTTACTACCCCACTCTTTCTAGGATGGATTAGTTTTCATGAAACTCTAAAATTTTACATTTCAGGATCACCGCTTATTTAGTATTATACTCAAGATAGTGGATTATAATTTAGTTTAAAATGAAACTCTATATAAAATAATTCATGTAGATGACTATGGTAATGGAATTTTTTATCAATATAGTCCTTGTAATTCCTGCCATAGTCCATTATATTATATCTGATAATATAGTGGTACTGATCATATTTTAAAATGTTCTTCATTTTTTTTCATTCATCCACGTATAATTTCTAATTTATTTATATGTTTTCATTTGAATATATATTATTAAACTATTAATTAAATATATAAATACTATATTTCCAAATTCAATGTTTTGGGTAATTGTTATTTATATTATCACTTGTTTGCATTAAAAATAATAAGGCTCTTCAAAATTAATCTAGAACTAATATATGTGGTTTTAAAAGAAAGGTATTGTATTGAGAAATTACTTGGATCCCATGATGATTTAGTTCACACCTTACAGACACACCATGGTGTGTACATAGCCTCTTGAACTATTTCACATATGCAAATGTCAATATTAATTTTGAAGGAGAAATCATGTATCACATGGATATTGAAAAGCCTTTTAGTTTTTTATGATTAGTCTCATGTGTTGATATTGTATTCTTTATATTAATATTGTTTCTTATCATAATATATGATGTGATATAATATGATTGTTTAATATTTTAATTCATGTTAGTCTCATTTGTTCTATAATATAAATAGTTGGTAAATCATTACCACTGGTTATATTGATACAAATAGGACTTATTATCAGTAATATAGATAGAGAACATGATTTGTGATTTATGGAATACTGATTATAGTCAATGTTTACATTTTATTAACAAATTTTCATTGATAATTAACCCCTTAAATCATCTAAAAAATGGTAAATCAATCATTTTTTACTTATGTGGAATCTGGACTTTATTTGAAAAATGTATTAATTTTTGTTTTCATGGTTTAATATTTTTTTTATTAATGTAAAAGAAATAAATTGATTTTGGGTATTGGTATTCATTGTTAAAGGATATTTAATTTTATTCTAAATATTTATTTGGACTCTGGAATAAAATTGAACATAACATACATTTAATTTTGATTTTACTGTGTGATAGTAGAAGTTGGAAAAAATAGAAATGTTATGAGATCATGTTAGAAAATAGACCATGTAGAAGATAATCAACCACACATTGAAAAAATATAAAACATGTAGAGATCAATTATGGTCATTCCAAATGACCAATCATACTATGAATATTAAAAAGGACTTAAGTGACAAAAAGTTAATATCCAATCAACTGTAAGACTAAATGAACTGCAATAAGAGACATTGATTTACCAATCAATCATTGCAAGATGACAAAAAGGTTGATGCAATCTAAATACAATGCCTCAAACATAAACATTACATAATATTAAGTAATGTAGATAATTTGAATTTTAATAAAATTAAGGATCTTTTCATGTATAGATCTTTGGTTAATTAGGTCATAACTCATATATAACTACTTAAATATTACAACTAGAAACTTCTACCCACTATCTATTTTTTCATAAAAGAAAAACACTTTAAAAAGAAACATGGTATTATTTCATGTTTTTCCAGCATGAATTTTCCTTGAACCCATCCATTACTCTATTCTTTTAAATTATCGATGAAAAACATTTCAAAACATAGGATGAGCATAAAAAAGCTCAGTTAGGGTTATAAAATAAAGAAAGAAAACATTATTCCATGAAGACAGACAAATCAATGAAATCATACTTTTTACTCACAAAACATATGATCTTTAACATACCTCATGAAATCATAAGATTTATGACTAACTCATAAAAATCATAAATCATAAGGTAACATGTGGCATCCATGACATAATTTCATTGCAGATTTATCAGCCACACAGGGATTAACCTTCTTGGATATGTTTTTAATACTAATCAGAATATATTCCCTTGATTTATTAGGAGAAACAATAACTTTTACCTATGTCATGTTACCCAAGGCATTGGAGTGCTATCACGGGCTCAACGGTCTTTGGTTTATCACAAAAACACCTATATAAATAATCAATTCCCAAGATCCATAACATAATAATAAAACATAATCCAGGTATAATAAAAAAATAACATTTCAACTTTGCAATCATAAGATATCATTTCAATATATAGAAATATTCAACCCATTTCAAAAACCAATTAAAATTTCTAACAAAGATACTTTTGAATCAAAGTGTCCCAAAATAGTTTGAATATTTTGAAATAAATTTAAATTTTAAAACATTAATATCCATATAAATACATTTATAAAAACCATTTTAAAAACATGGACATAAAATTTAAATATTTATAAGAATAAATCATCCAAACATTAAAGCAAGGTTTTTAGTTAAAAAATACCTTACAACATGATAAAGACAAGAATAAGAATCATTAAAGAGTATAATTAAACAAACATCAAATATCGTGAGTATATAGTAATTCATGATATTACATGTCAAAAGGGTTGTATATACACCTTATAGGATAATAAAGGTGCATAATATCTAGATATTCCTTAATGAAAGATGATTGATACAAAGTCACATAAAAAGATCAAGTCATTAGATTAAGGATAAATCAATAATTATGTGTGAAAAAAATAAATACACCCAATATAAATGGATATATAGTGTAAAAAATCATAGGTTATTTACACATATTCTTGAAAAAAACCAATGACATGGATATTTAACTCAATGAACAGAGATTGAGTTATGATTTCCCTTAAAAATATCATTTTCTTATCAAATAGATCGAATATGTGTATTAAGTATAAAGAAAAATAATGAAATTATTATTAAAGTATTATATGTTATAAATTAATTTCTCATAAAATCATAGCATAACAGAATCAGGAAGTATAAGTTTAACCCAAAGTATGGGAATTGGGTTAAGATGTTCCCTTACATTGAGTCCAACTTATCTCGTTCGTTCATTATATTCATAAATATTAAAAATAGGTTAATTTCTAATTGATTGAGAAATTTTTTTAATATTATTATTACTTTTATATAACTTATTACCATGTTATAAAAATTAGGTAATTATTTAATTTCATATTGGTCGTTTTGTCGATATTCGTTACTTGAGTGGAAAATGAACTTGTTTGATGTAAATTGTCCATGCGGAAAAAATTAAATAATCACAAAAATATTATTCACGATTTAAATATCATATATATCTATTATATATATATTTATAATAGTCCATAACATTTGTAGATAAGAAATTAAATCCCTCATTCTTGGATATGGAAGGTCGTACATACGCATGAATGTTTATTTCATTTCATTGTCCTATTAAAGAAATAAAAACTAAATGGTACATAGGAATATTATAATTCAAGTATAATATATATGTTATATATGTTACATAATTTAATTTACTTCATTATTTATATGTTCCATGTATGGAAAGTACGAGCCATATCACATTGAGAGGGGCGGTAGTCCACACTTTCTCAAATTAAATTATCATATTTACACGTTATGGAAATCATAGAGGTTTGTTGTAAGTAAAAAATAAAAGAATATATTCAATATAAATGTAATATATATAATATTTACTCATTACATTCATTAATATAATCATTGTTTAATGAATATCATGTAGAATGAATCGCATTGCATCATGGAGATGGTAAGTCGTACATACGTACGAGCAATGATATCATTCACTTAATGGTTAGATGATATAGAATTGGATGGTATATTAATTATAAAGAATAATTATAATGTTATATTCATTATTTAAATACATTATAATCATCATTATACCACTCCAAATTATGTCTTTTTTAATAAAAAATTACTCCATGGTGTGGAGATGGTAGGCCGTACATACGAATTCATGGTGATTTTGTTATTCATAGGATGTATAAAAAGAGGTATAAGGTTGTCCCGTAATAATAATAATATATCAGAATTTATAATATTCTATATTTATTACTTTAACAGAGAAATTACATAATAAGTTGAAGTAGAAGAATAATTTTTTTGAAAGAGGTGATGAAACAAATACTTATATTTCGAGTTTGTCCTTTTGAATTTCACAAAAGGTATCCTTAAGAAGAATTTAGGCCCAAATTGTGTTTCTTGAAGGATGGTAGGGATGTTTGAAATATTATTTATGTAGAATTTGGATGATCCAATGGGCCTAAGAGGTGTTCATTTTTGGGTAGAGTTGGTGACCTTTTATAAGTGGAAGGAGGGGCACTTTAGGAAAGTCTTCAAATGTTAATCTATTATAAAATTATTTTCGAATTATAATAGTTCCAAAGTGGAAACATTGAAGCTTAATATGATTATGGGTATAAATACTCTCCACAAATAGGTTTTATACATGTTTATGTCAAAATATTTACCATACATTTTAGCGTTAACACTTAGTTAAATACACCAACTCTTACCGTGTCTTCTTGCATTTTCTTAATATATTGTTACTATAGTTACAATAAAATTAAAATATAACCACATGTTGATAACTAATGACATTTATAACTTTATATAAGTCATTTTTCAATATAATATATTTTTAGGACAATTATATAAATTAATAAAATAGTATTTGTTTAAAAAACTCATTTATATCAATTTTGACTCTATTTAGTAATTGTTTTTTGTTAAAGTCATAAAAACTTGATTCCTTTGAACCAATGGCATTAACTCATCCCTATCATATCAATGTTATCTATAAATTTTTTGGATGGCATCAAAATATTCAAATTAAATTTATCTTAGTATTTATAATACCATTTATTTAAATCATTCATTAATAAGGTAATTACTCCATCATCATTGTGTCACAAATAAATTTATATATTTCAGGTCTAAAAATTATATGTAAAATACTAGGATGTTGGAAAAACTTTTTGACTACCAATTAATATTTATAGTAAAATATATTTCTTATATTTCCCATATTAAAATTGTTTTAGTAAAATGACACATGTTTATGTTACAGTTTTCATTACATTAAATGAATTATTATAAATTGTCATTTTCACACCCAGCTGCCTCCAAAATGCCAAATGTTCGACCTAAGGATTTGTTTCTCCCATGAATCATCCAATAATATTAGGACACATGTTAGGTTGTTTTATATTATTATAATATTATTTTTACCCTCATTGTTCTAATTTACCCTTTAACCGAGGTAAATAAAAATATTACTAAAGTTACTATTCATAATATCCAAAAAAATGGTACCTAATTAAAAAATTTGAGCCCGCTAATTAAAAATATGGAATCCATTTTTCAGATACAAATCACATAAGTTCCATTAATAAATTTAAAATTAATTCTCTTTGCCAACACCATAAAGTGGGTTTTTAATAAATTAAAACTATCAAAAGATTGACATGTGTCTATGTCTAATTTAAATGTTAAATTACTTCCAATAACCAAAATTGGATTAAATTATAATAAATTAATAAAGTTAAACTTTAAACTCAATTTAAAACAAAATCTAACAATATAAATAAATTATATGTAAAGACAAATTTGACTTAAAATACGGTATTTTTCACTATTCATAAAAAATGAACATTATTAGAAAATTAACAAAAATTTATCCAAAGTAAATTTTGATATCCCTATTCTATATAAGAAGTTTATTGTCACGAACCGTCCTCGGGGCCCATGCCGTGACTACCCCAAGCCCGCCTTCCATAGGCCAGGGGCTGGCGAATAGCACCAAAAGCGTAAATCTAGATAACTGGGAAGGCATTGACTTTATAAAAGTAAACTAAACACCAAAGAGTACAAGAGGAAGTAATCACTAGGTAAAACTGAATACAATCAGTGCTGAAAGTAAAGGGGGCCGAAAATACAAGACCAACTGTAAAGTACAAGGTAAAAGAAAAAACAGTCGGAAGGTGACAAGCCAGCTACACGGTCTCCGTAATCCGTACGCTCGTCTCCGGGAGGGTCCGCTCCATGAGCTACAGGTTGATACTCCAAGTATCTCAAAGTCCCATGAAGAATTATCTCAATGGACCGCCTCGTCATAGGGGTCTCAACGAAACAGACGACGCATCAATCGGACGCCCAGTCTGTGAGTTATTAGCCTCTTCGTCCCAGGGGCACGATTGGTTTCGTGTGAGAACCAACCCGACCGTATCTCAACTGTACCCCGAACTCTTATAGGGTATACACATAGGGACCATTTCTCAACGTGATCACCAACACCGCTGACGGTTCGTCAAACGGACGTCCAGTCTGAAAGTTATCAGCTTTTCCGTTCCAGGGTCCCGGTTGGATTTCAGGTACAATCCAACCCAGCCACTATCCAACTGCAACCAAAACTCAGGTGAAGTATGCCAAAATTTCCGTCTCATCAAGAGAAATCCAACAAAGTCGACGACACGTCAATCAGACGTCCAGAGCTCAAGATATAAGTGTTTCCGCTCCGAGGGCCCGGTTGGTTGCGGGTTCCAACCAACCCGGCCGTACTTCAAATGACACCAATTAATTAAACCGGTCAAACCATTGCGATCCGTATGAAAAAACACAAGAGATGGACTACCCATTGGTCCAAAACGGATAGCCAGTGAAAAAGTTTCATTTCACCGCAACACGCGCGAACCGGGCCTCGTGGGGCCCATGCCTCGACCTCGAATTAAATATCCAAAATTGGTCTTGAAACATCCATCTTAATTTTAGGGTCGCAACCTCGCAGACGGTTCGACATTCCGACACAGTATGAGAGAGATATGTCCGATACAAGATCCCGTAATAATAATAATATTATTATTCGGTGTTTCGTGGGCCCGAGCCATGAACCAAAATTTAGTATTCAACATTAGACTTGAATCGACCGTATTGATGTCAGGATTAGAAATGATAAAGAGATATAAATAATAATAATAAGATGAGATAGAGATAATAATAAAAATTATAAAAGCAAGGGTGGCGCCTATTAGTGAGGCGCATGGGGATTGTGGGTGCGTGGATACTGGATGGGATAATTTAAGGAATTAATTTAAATTAAAAATAATAACAATATAATAATGTTATTATTATTTTTGTGGGGAAAACTGTATTTTGATAGTATCTTCCTCATGCGACGTCGGTTTCACGAACCGTCAGTGGCAGTGTGACCCTAACCCCAAGAAAAAATTTATGAGTCCAATATTGGATATCTTTTTCGGGTTTTTGGATCGGGTACCTGAAGTGCTCAGAAAATAATAATAATAAAATGAGAAATAGATAATAATATAAATTATAAAAGGAAGGGTGGCGCCTATTAGTGAGGCGCATGTGGATTGTGGGTGCGTGGATACTGGATGGGATAATTTAAGGAATTAACTTAAATTAAAAATAATAATATAATAATGTTATTATTATTTTTGTGGGGAAAACTATATTTTGACAGTATCTTCCTCGTGCGACCTCGGTTTCACGAACCGTTAGCGGCAGTGTGACCCTAACCCCAACAAACCCAACGGCACTCTCGGATTTTCAATCCGTGTTACCGTTTATATGTTATGAATTTTACAATAAAATATTTTTAATTTAATTATTTTATTTGTGGAAAAAAACTATCTTTTTCCGGTGGCTCGCGGTGACCATAGTTAGTATCTACTTAAATAAATCATGCCCTCACGAGTTCAGCAGTGGTCTCGGATTTTTAATCCGATCTACCGTTTGTGAGTTATAAGCATTTGAAAAATAAAATAATTTATTTAATTATTTTATTTACGGTTAAGTCATTTTTGGGATTTCTCATAGGAGGCCCATGACGACTAAACATAAGTCATGCCTAGGGTAATCCCGCTATCCTCAGCGCAACGGTGCCCTCAGATTTCTGATCCGAGAAACCGTTCAAGAGTTACTTCACTTTTTCAGGAAAACTGCTTAGGCGCGTTAATTTAATCTTAACAAAACTTTGGAAAATTATTCCAGGCACACCGGCCTTAGAATCAAGTGTTGTCTAAAACCGCGCACTCAAAAAATCCCAATGAAATTAAGAAAAAAAATTCCTTGAAATTTCCGGGTCTTTACATTAATCCCACCTGAGGGCTTTACGTCCCCGTAAAGCTTCAACACACACTAGGGGAAACAAAAAGTGGTACTGAGCACGCATCTGAGCCTTCCACTCCCATGTGCTCTCCTGGAGGTTCTTGTACTGCCTGGGGTTTTCTTTTCACTAACCAAGTAAAACCCATCCCATCGTTTTAAGTAAACCACAACCTTTTTGCCTAATACCGTCAATCCGTGTATGAACTGTGATTGCCCAGTCCATACCCAAACTAACATCATTATGCCTCGATGTTGTCACTAAGAGTTTCCCACCAAAACTCTCGCCTCAAGGGTCAGATCACACCTATCAGCGTAAGTGTGTTTATCGAGTCTCCTCTCAATGGTATCTCCAGACGTGAGGGTCAAGTCAATGGTTTTAACCAGAAACTCTAGGTCTGGGACAAGATTCGTGGAAGGAAGGAATTGTTGGTACCTATGTCTATTGATATGGCAGCTCGTAGTAGACATAGACCATACCTCAAATAATTCTTAGAGCCCTTGGGTCACACTCCGTGACCGCATACATCTATTCTATTCCCCTACCCTCTAGCTCCCTGAGCCTGACGGGGACTACAAAGACGGGTGGTTGTAACATGTTGAAATGTACACCACCTCATGCTGCACTCTTAGCTCTGCTTCCATGTCTACTACTCTGCAGATTCATCTGTCCTTAACACTTCCTATTCTTGAAACATTTAACATGCCCAAGTCTCTGAGACTGGAGCCAATTCCAGCTTTCCCACTGCTAACCTTCACTGACTGCATCCATTCAACAAAGAATTCTCAACCACAAAGGTTCTTTCTAGCACCCTTTCCTAAGTAGGAATGCATAGAGGAGAGGTTCTGGCTCGGATATCCTTAAACACGCCACACTCAGAGGTCCAAGATCTATTGCACTGATCGAATTGTATTCATCGAGTACCCGGAATGCTCGGTATGCCTCGATGAATACTCAGCTACCGAAACGTCATCCTGCCGAAGCTGTATAAGCTCTAGGAAACTCTCAGCCACCTCCTCAAGCCATTCCTCAGCCACCTGTGAGTCAGGTTCACCTCGGAACTTGAGGGTATCTGATGTTGGAACATGTGTAAGGCAGTAAGCCTACATCTGTCATCTACCTGTACCGTCAGTTGTAATTGTTGACCAATAGGTAGTGATGTATAGCTGACACACTACCCGAAGGCACTATCTCATGCATCGGTCCACGTACCGAAGTTTCATCACTATGTGGACCATCCTCATGGTCATTCACTGGAAAACACTAGTTTCTAAGTCCACCATCCACTCTACTGATGTCTCAGCTAGGCCGAAAACTCTAGAAATCGCCTCCAGCCAGTGCTCTGATGTCTGGGAATCTGTCTCGCCTCATAACCTCGGAGGCCTCTACTGCTGGAACTCGTGCAACGCACCCTGCCAGTGTGAACCGTCCTCTTGATTGAGATGGGTTACTTGATAACTTAGGTATATGTATGGGCATATACCTAAGTAGAGGTTATCTGTTGAGATCTTCTTTTTGGTTATCCTTGTTGGTTTTAGTGATACCTTGAGGGTCTCGGGGTCCCTACTGAGTATCGTTATACTCACCCATGCACGGGCTATGCCCACACCTCGTTGTGTTGGTTGCAGACGACGGACAGTGCTGACGGAGGCCGAGTGTTCGAGGACTGGATGGTACCCGGAGGTGGACCACCCGATGAGTCAGTATCCGGAGGTGGACTTGACGAGTGAGAGCATTGAGGAGCTGCGCTATCTGTACTTACCCTTCAGGTAGGATCTGTGGTGGATGATCCAGGAGCTGCGCTATCTGTACCTACCCTTCAGTTAGGATCCGAGGAGGACGACCCAGGAGCTGATTCCTTTCTTCCAGCTGCTGTCTTTTTCTGTTATACTCTTGTCGGGCCGGCTTGGGCGGACTGGGCCAAGCCGCACCCTGCTGGGTCGGAACCGGAACCGGTTCGGGTCGACCCGGTTCGGGCCGACCCAGGGGGGTTGGGCCGGGTCGGTCCGGGCCCAGACCCCCCCGTTTTCGGACCTCTTTCGATCTTTCACCCGTATCTTGAGCTGAGGGCCTCCAATCGATGCACCGTCAGCGGCAATGCGACCCTTGGATCGAGACAGTCATTTCAATATATCACACTCAAGGTTTCAGAGTACTTTGGGTTTGACAGGGTTGGTTCGCACACGAAACCAACCGGGCCCTCGGAGCGAAAACACTTATATCTTGAGCTCCGGATGTCTGATTGACGTGCCGTCGACTTGGTTGGATTCCTCTTGAGGAGATGGAACTTTTGGCATACTTCACCCGAGGTTTGGATGCAGTTGGATTTTGGCCGAGTTGGATTGTGCCCGAAATCCAACCGGGCCCCTGGAATGGAAAAGCTGAAATCTTTCAGACAGGACATCCGTTTGAAGAACCGTCAGCGGCGTTGGTGATCAAGTTGAGAAACGGTCCCTATGATTATACCCTATGTGAGTTCGGGATACAGTTGAGATATGGCCGGGTTGGTTCGCACACGAAACCAACCGGGCCCCTGGAATGAAAAGGCTAATAACTCACAGACCGGGCGTCCGATTGACGCGCCGTCTGTTGTGTTGAGACCCCTATGACTAGGCGGTCCATTGAGATACTTCTTCGAGGGAATTTGTGATACTTGGAGTATCGACCAGTAGCTCGTGGAGCGGACCCTCCTGGAGACGATCGTGCGGAGTACGGAGACTGTGTAGCCGGCTGAGACCTGACAACTACTTGACCGATCGACTCGGTGTGTTTTGGATAGCCTAGTGGGGAGCGCTTGGTTGTAGCGGCAGACCCACGGCGGAGGAGTGCTTGGTTGTAGTGGCAGACCCATGATACTCAACAGAAGGAGTACCTCTGGAAGCTATGAGGGGGAGCGCTTGGTTGTAGCGGCAGACCCATGGTGGGAAGCGTGTGGTTGTAGCAGTAGGCCCACAATACTCGACAGGAGGAGTACCTCAGGAGTCTTAGGTTAGTGAGAAGTACCTTAGCGTCATGACAGGACCACTGTACACTCCAGAGACGGGGCTCTTCAGCAGTTACGGTTTCAATAATGAAGATCCTTGTTTGAGCTGAGTCTATGACCTTTGTGTTACCTCTTAATTGAGATGGGTTAATTGATAACTAAGGTATATGTATGAGCATATACATAAGTAGAGGTTATCTATTGAGATCTTCTTTGTGGTTATCCTTGTTGGTTTTAGTGAGACCTTGAGGGTCTCGGTTTCACGAACCGTCAGCGGTAGTGTGACCCTGACCCCAAGACAAAATTTATGAGTCCAATATTGGATATCTTTTTTTGTCTTGGGGTCAGGGTCACACTGCCGCTGACGGTTCGTGAAACCGAGGTCACACGAGGAAGATACTGTCAAAACACAGTTTTCCCCACAAAAATAATAATAACATTATTATATTATTATTATTTTTAATTTAAATTAATTCCTTAAATTATCCCATCCAGTATCCACGCACCCACAATCTCCATGTGGCTCACTAATAGGCGCCACCCTTGCTTTTATAATTTTTATTATTATCTCTATCTCATTTTATTATTATTATTTCTATCTCCTTATCATTTCTCTCTCCAATTAACTCCTCCCTTCACGATTCTGTTCTCCAATTTAGCGCCCCAACTCCAGCCTTCATCCGCACGGCCAGAACCGCTACTGCCTTCGCCTGCCCGCCGCGCCACCGCACCGCCCCGGCTACCCACGCCGGTGCGCCTCAAACCAACCGCATCGCCTGGCTCCCCATCTGCTCGCCGCGCCACTTTCCGTTACCTCGAACCAAACCCCATACTGCCCCACATCAAGAACTAGTTGGCGGTGGGTCCGGACTTTTTTGTAGTCCATACCCACCACGTTAGTAGTTCAAATAAACAGCCAACAGAAAATTATTCCATGCTCAAGGGAAAGAATCATGTAAACTTAAACAAACAAAAACCCCCTATCGTGACGTCCGTCTTCTGAGACTCGACGACGTGCGACGTCAATTTTGAGGTAGGGGGTTTTTGTTTATTTAAGTTTACGTGATTCTTTCCCTTGAGCATGGAAGAATTTTCTATTGGGTGTTTATTAGAACTACTAACGTGGTGGGTATGGACTACAAACAAGTCCAAACCCAACACCAACTAGTTCTTGATGTGCGATGGTATGGGGTCGGGTGCGTGGTAACGGAAGGTGGCACAACGAGCGGACGTGGGGCCAGGCGATGCGGTTGGTTTGAAGCGCACCGACGTGGGTAGCCGGGGGCGGTGTGGCGGCGTGGCGGGCAGGAGAAGGCAGTGGCGGTTCTGGCCGTGCAGATGAAGGTTGGAGTTGGGGCGCTAAATTGGAGAACAGAATCGTGAAGGGAGGAGTTAATTGGAGAGAGAAATGATAAGGAGATAGAAATAATAATAACAAAATTAGATAGAGATAATAATAAAAATTATAAAAGCAAGGGTGGCGCCTATTAGTGAACCACATGGGGATTGTGGGATCGTGGATACTGGATGAGATAATTTAAGGAATTAATTTAAATTAAAAATAATAATAATATAATAATGTTATTATTATTTTTGTGGGGAAAACTGTATTTTGACAGTATCTTCCTCGTGCGACCTCGGTTTTACGAACCGTCAGCGGCAGTGTGACCCTTACCCCAAGACAAAATTTATGAGTCCAATATTGGATATCTTTTTCGGATTTTTGGATCGGGTACCCGAAGTGCTCAGAAAATAATAAATTTAATATTATTATTAAATCTTCGACCTGCCATAACTCATGCGTGTGATGCCCAATTGGCTTGCCATCAGTGGCGATGTAATCCTGACATCAATATGGTCGATTAAAGTCTAATGTTGAATACTAAATTCTGGTTCATGGATCGGGCCCATGAAACACCGAACAATAATATTATTATTATTACGGGATCTTGTATCGGACATATCTCTCTCATACAGTGTCGGAATGTCGAACTGTCTGCGAGGTTGCGACACTAGAATTAAGATGGATGTTTCAAGACCAATTTTGGATATTTAAGTCGAGGTCGAGGCGTGGGTCCCATGAGGCCCGATTCGCGCGTGTTGCGGTGAAATGCAACTGTTTCACTGGCTATCCGTTTTGGAACAATGGGTAGTCCATCTCTTGTGTTTTTCCGTATGGATCGCAATGGTGTGACCGGTTTAATTAACTGGTGTCATTTGAAGTACGACCGGGTTGGTTCGAACCCGCAACAAACCGGGCCCTCGGAGCGAAAACGCTTATATCATGAGCTCCGGACGTCCGATTGACGTACCGTCGACTTTGTTGGATTCATCTTGATGAGATGGAACTTTTGGCATACTTCGCCTAAGTTTTGGTTGCAGTTGGATAGTGGCCAGGTTGGATTGTACCCGAAATCCAACTGGGCCCCTGGAACGGAAAAGCTGATAACTTTCATACTGGATGTCCGTTTGATAAACCGTCAGCGGTGTTGGTGATCACGTTGAGAAATGGTCCCTATGAGTATACCCTATGAGATTTCGAGGTACAGTTGAGATACGGCCGGGTTGGTTCGCACACGAAACCAACCGGGTCCCTAGGACGAAGAGGCTAATAACTCACAGACCGGGCGTCCGATTGATGCGTCGTCTGTTCCATTGAGACCCCTATGACGAGGCGGTCCATTAAGATACTTCTTCATGGGAATTTGAGATACTTGGAGTATCGACCTGTAGCTCGTGGGGAGGACCCTCCCGGAGACGAGCGTACTGAGTACGGAGACCATGTAGCTGGCTGAGACCTGACGACTGCTTGACCAACTCAACTTGGAGTGAGTAGACTAGCCCAGTGGACAGAGCATTATTGTGTTTGGGTGGCATACCCCGACGGGAAGCACTACTATGTTTGGGTGGCTGACCCGCAATACCAGATATGAGGAGTACCTCAGTAGTCTTAGGTTAGTGAGCAGTACCTCAGAGTCGTGACAGGACCACTATACACTCCAGAGACGAGGCTCTTCAGCAGTTACAGTTTCGATAATGAAAATCCTGGTTTGAGATGAGTCTATGATCTTGTGTTTACCTCATGATTGAGATGGGTCACTTGATAACTTAGGTTTATGTATGGGCATATACCTGGGTAGTGGTTATCGGTTGATTTCATAATCTTTGTGTTTCCTCATGATTGAGATGGGTTACTTGATAACATAGGTATATGTATGGGTATATACCTAAGTAGGGGTTATCTGTTGAGATCTTTCATTGTGGTTATCCTTGTTGGATTTAGTGAGACCTTGAGGGTATCAGGGTCCCTACTGAGTATCGATATACTCACCCTTGCATGGGATATGCCTGCACCTCGTTGTGTTGGTTGCAGACGACGGGTAGCGCTGACAGAGGCCGAGTGTTTGAGGACTGGACGGTACCCGGAGGTGGAACTCACGATGAGTCAGTATCCGGAGGTGGACTCCATGATGAGACGACACTCGGAGGAGGTTGACAGGCAAGAGCATTGTGGAGGCTATCTGTACCTACCCTTCATGTAGGATCCGTGGTGGATGATCCAGGAGCTGTGCTAGTTATTCCTACCGTTCATGTAGGATCCGTGGTTGACGATCCAGGAGCTGCGCTATCTGTACCTACCCTTCAGGTAGGATCCAAGGTGGACGACCCAGGAGCTATTTCTATTCTTCCATATGTTTGTCTTTTTTTTTGTACTTCTGTTCAGTTGTAGCTGTACTTTTCAGTTGGGTTTATATTCTGGCCCTTTTCCTTTTTAGAACTTTTTTTGTATATAGTGTTTACTTCCTCTTGTACTCTGTGGTGTTTTGTTTACTTTTATAAAGTCAATTCCTTCCCAATTATCGGGATTTAGGCCTTTGGTGCTAGTCGCCAGCCCCTGGCCTATGGAAGGCGGGCCTAGGGTAGTCACGACACGAGCCCCGAGGACGGGTCGTGACATTTATTTTATAAAATATAACATATTTAAGTGACAAAAACTATATTTAAAAAGTGTTCACCATCAAAAGGCGGTAAAACTACCTTTCAAAGATAATAGAGTATTTTATGCTTAAAATTCGATTCATTCTCATTTTTCACCTCTGAAATTTACTAGGTAAATGTCAAAATGTTTAAAAAAATGAATCCTTATATTTTAGTTAGTAATATTCATTACCAGCAGTAAAATGGATAGGCATTAACTACCATTTAAAATAATAATAAGATTATTGTATTATTTTTCGGTATTACCCAATGTTGTGTGTAGCGTAAGATTTCAGAAAAATCGATTGTTGTGTGTCGAGTACGCTATCGGAAAAATAATTCCATTTAACATAAAATTAATATATTATTCTTAAATATTAATAGACATGATGATTATTATTCTATAAATACCTGAGATGTTACATCATTCCCCCTTTTAAAAATTGTGTCCTCACAATTTTAAAATTTAGATCTGTAGCTTCATTGAAATTCCCACATTAGAAAAAGAGTCAATAAAACTACCACATTAAAATAAATAAAGAGGGGTTAAAAGGTCACCCAAGATAGCACGTACTAGAATTCCATGTAGGAAAACATGGATATGGATTTGAAACTAGCCATCTTGTTTTGAAGGAAAGTGATATAAAACATGATTATGATAAATTTATCAAAAAGAAAACCATAAACATGTGATGGGTTAAAGGGTATTTGATTTATCAGTAGGAAAATTAAATAGAAATTGATTTTTAAGTACTTTTTTATAAAATTGAGGAATATATTTATGATCATAACTAAGAAAATAAGGAAACGTGCTTACTTGACAAGTAGAGTTTAATCCTTTAATAAATTTATACCATAAACTCATCATTTCTCCAAATGATGAGTATTCAAGAGGACATGGTGACACCTAAATAACTAGAATAAACTTATATATAATCATATAATCCAAAAATATGAAATATATATTTACCCCATCATTAGATATTAACCAAAACCAGAATGGTTATTACGAGATCAGATAATCCCCCAAAAATAGTAATCCATTATAAATAGTTGGACTTCTTTTAATCTCCAAAATTCAAAATTAATACCCTAGTTCTACATAGACCATTAAACAAACAAAATTCCTTAATCTTACAAAAAAAATAATCCAACTAATATTGAAACCCAAAACTCAGAACGATTTGATCACATTGTTTTTCAAGATAAATTTTAACATTTATCTCTAAATAACATCAATCACTCTTAATGTCTCATACCAAAAAGTAATTAACATAATCACATTTTATCCATGATAGGTTAATCATTTCCACAAATAACCCAAAATCATCATTTTTACATAATTAAAACATTGATTTATCTAAAATAAAATTCAACCATTACTCCTCAAATGAAATCCCTTAGTATTCTATTTCCCTTAGGCATATAGCATTCCCAAAAGAAAAAATATCTTCCAAAATAACATTTATCACTTAATCACCAAATAATTTTTTTATACTGAGGATATTTGTTTGATAAAACCAAAGTTCTAAAAATATTATTATTCTTAATCCATAAAATCATTTAACTAAAGAGAATAAGTCATATTAACCAGGGACATCACGTAGGCATGTGATAGGTGATGCGACTTTGTTTCCCTTCTATTGTGGGATTGATTCTCACAGCCTTGCCCGACGTGATGAGTTTTCATCCATCCAGTAGGTTTTCCTTTTTATAAAACAATATAATTCTTATGAAATTCCCAAAAAGAAATAAAATCATCAAAATAACCATAACATAATTTAACCTCATTTTCATCTCATGAATTTCATTTTTCACCTCAAAATATAGAAACTTGTAATTACCTAAAATTAAAGGATAATAAAAACACTAAAGTTTTTTTATAACTATATCAAAAATATAAAAGATAATTATTCCTCATTCTTATATAACAAAACTAATGGTTACATATACTAGAAAAAAGTATTCCAAATTAATCCCATCATTAATACATTTAAACATATCACCATCATAGATCCAACATAACTCTTTAATTCCTAAAATGTAAACATATTGATCATCAAAAATTATTCATGATCCTTTATCCATGTTTTACCACTTTATTCTTTAATAATTCATTCCTAAAAAAAATCATGCATAATGAACCATGTTTAAATAATTTCAAAACATGATCTAAGTAATAATATATACCATTAATAGGCCATTTTTAGTTTCCTCATCTTCAATTGGAATGGATTTAGGTATTGGTAAACATATATTTGTATGTTCCTACAATCCCATTCCCAAACCTACTTTATAGGACATCAATTTTTTTAATTACAATGCACACCACATTTAAAAAAATGAATTCATCCCTCATAAAGATCTTATTTCCCTTGCTTGAAGTCAATTGAACGCTTCCTTTTTGCATGTTAGGTTATTGCTTTATGACCTTCATTACCACATCTAGAACATCATCCTATCCCTTTAAATCATTTTCCAAGGTGCTGCTATCCATACATATGACACATATGTCATTGAATATTCCTACCTTTATGGTTGTTACATGAACATACACATGGATTCATTTCTCACATATATGATTCATTAAAAATATCAGAATGGTTCAAGTGGTTAATCATTACACATTATGGTTGGTTTAGAATAACCAAAATAGTTATCATTTCAGCTACCATTTAATTTGGTTTCTTATTTAGAGAACCACAAAATTTTCTTTCACATCGATTGTTACTTTGGTTCCTTTTAGATCCAGCCATTTACTAAAACCAAAAATGGTTAGTGTGAGTATATCTATAAAATCATCATATAAAATCAAATGAGTAGGATAGGGAATAAGATATACTTATTCATGTAATCTCAAACTCATTAAATTTACCTAATATAACTATGACTCTTTATAATATTCTAACCATTGTGGTTATTTAAAACATTTCACTTATTCTTAAATAACACCCAAATTTATAAAGTTATTTAAACTGACCTCTGTTACCAACTATAAGGCCCCAGCCTTAAATGTTACATAATCTTGACTGATGTTGATAATTTTAAATTTAATTACATAGTGCTTATTTTTGGGTCTAGATATTTGTAGAATTAGGTCACCACTAATACAAAACTACTTTAATATTACAAGTAAACACTTCTACTAACTATCAATTTTTCCACACAAAAAAACTCATTAAAAAAAATGGTATCATTTCATGTTTTAACATCATAACTTCTCCTTGATCCCATCCTTGACATTATTATTGTTTAGGTCCTATGAAAAACATTTCAAAAATTTTTATGAGCCTAAAAATCTCAGTAAGGGTTATAAAACTGGGAAAGAAAACATTTGTCCATGAATATATTCAAATAATTGAAATTGTACATTTCACTCATAAAACATAATATCTTTAACATACCTCATGAAATCAAATGATTAATGAATAAATAATAGAAATCATAAATTATAAAGTTAACTTATGTCTCTAATAACATAGTTACATTGTATCTTTTTTAGCTACATAGGGAGTAACCTTCGTGGTTACGTTTGGAATACCCATCATAGTATATTCCCTAAATCTCTTAGGAGAAACATTAATGTTTACCTCTTTCACATTACCCAATTCATTGGAGATTTATCATGGGCTCACCCTCCCTCAGTTTATCATATACCCACCTGTATACATAAGAAATTCCTAAGAAACATAACATTATCCTAACACATATAACATGAATAAAGAAAAAATAATGTTTCCATATTATGATCATAAGATATTATTTAAATATATTTAAATATTATATCCATTTCAATAACTATTTAAAACATCTAATAAAGAGATTTTTGAATCACGGTCTCCCATTAAAATTTGAAACTTTTGAAAGAAATTAACATTTAAAGACATTAATTTCCATAGAAATACATTTATAAAAACAATTTTGAAAACATGGTCATAAATTTGAAATATTTATTTGAATAAATCATCAAAACATTAATGATAGGTTTTTAGTTAAAAATGACCTTAAAACCAGAGAAACACATGAATAATAATCATTAAATTGTATCATAAAATAAACATCAAATATCATGATAATGTATTAATTCATGATATGACATGTCAAACTAGTTTTATATATACCTTAAAGGATAATAAATTCGCATAATATAAAGATATGAATTAATGAAAGAATATTGAGATGAAGTCCCTTAAAAATATTGTAACATTAGATTAAGGATAAATAATTAATTATATGTGAAAAAATAAATACAACCAATATAAGTGGATATTTAGTGTAAAAATTCAGAGGTCATTTGCACATATTCTTGGAAAAACAAAACCAATGAAAAAGATATTTAACTCAATGAATGGTGATTGAGATAAGATTTCCCTTACAAAGATAATTTTTTAATCAAATATATTGAATATGAGTATTAAGTATATAAAAACATAATGAAAGTATTAATAAAATATTATTTATCAAATATTAATTTCTCACATAATAATAGAATGACATAATCAAGATGTAGATGTTTAACCCAAAGAATGGAAATTGGGTTAAGATGTTCCCTTACCTTGAGTCAGACATGTTCTGTTCATTATTAATATTCTTGAATAATAAAGATAGGTTAATTTATATTTGAATTAGAACCTTTTTAATGTTTATTATTATTTTTATATCACTTATTACCATGTTATAAAAATTACATAATTATTTATATTTACATTGGTTGTTTTGTGTATATTCGGTACTTGAGTCGAAAATGAACTTGTTTGAGGTAAATTGTCCATGTGGTCAAAATTCCCTCATATCAAGAATATTATTCATGATTTAAATTTCATATATTTACATAATATATGTATTTAGAATAGTAATAACATTTGGAGATAAGAAACTAAATTCACCGTTTATGGAGACTGTAGGTCGTACGTACGCATGAATGTTTGTTTCATTTCATTGTCATATTAAAGGAATTAAAACTAAAAGATACATAGGTATATTAAAATTATATTATAATATATATATTTTAAATATAACATAATTTCATTTTCACCATCCTTTATATGTTCCATGTATGGCTTGAATGAGTCATATCACTTTGAGGGGCGGTAGTCCTCACTATCTCAAATGAAATTATCGTATTTACACTTTATGGAAAGCATGGAATTATGATGTAAATAAAAATTAAATAATAAAAAAGTCAATATAAATCTATAATATATTATATTTATTCATTCCATTCATGTACATAATCATGGTTTAATGAATATCATATAGAATGTATCACATCACATCATCGAGACGGTAAGTCGTACGTGCACACGAGCATCGATATCGTTCACTTAATTTTTAAAAGATATAGAATTTGATGGAATATTAATTATGAACAATAATTATCATGTCATATTATTTATTTAAATACAATATAATCATCATTATAACCATCCAAATTCATTCATGTTTTTTAAATAATTACACTACGGTGTGGAAACTATAAGATGTGCGTACACATGCCTGGTGATATTGTTATTCATAAGATGGATAAAAGGTGGTATAAGGTTGTGCCATACTTATAATAAATTATAATCATATATAATATACTATAAATATTACGTTAGTATGTAAACAACATAAGAAGATGAAGTATAAGAAGAAAAGAGTTTTTCAAGAGGTAATGAAACAAATACCTCATTTTTTTGAGTATCTCCTTTTGATTTTCACAAACGGTATCATTTGGATAGATTTATGCCAAAATTGTGGCCTATAAGAGGAATGAAGAGATTTTAGGATATTATTTTAGTATAAGTTTGATACGAAAATAGTTTTGAGAGGTATGAGTAAGTTGGTAGAGGAGCGGGACTTTTTATAAGAGGGAGGAGGGGCACTTCAGGAATGTCCTGAAATATTATTTTATTATAATTTTATTTCAAACTAAAATAGTTACAAAGTGATAAATTTCTAGGATAATATGAGTATGGGTATAAATAATCTCAAATAATAGGTTTTAGACAAGTTTATGTCACAAAATTAACCTTATCTTTTAGCGTTAACCCTTAGTTAAAAACATCAACTCTTACCATGCCTCCTTGTATTTCCATAATATATGGTTTCTATAGATGCCATAAAAATCTAATTGAACCCAAAGTTGATCATTAATGACATTTTTAACATTAAATATGTTAGTTTTAAAAATAATTTATTTTTAATACTATTATATTATTTAATAAAATAATATCTTTTTTAAAAACACATTTATATCAATTTTGACACCATTTAGTAACTAAATTTTATTAAAGTCATAAAATATTTATTCCTTCGAACCAAAGGAATTTACACATCCCTAAAATGTTAATTGAATCCATAAAATTCGTGGATGGACTAATAATATTAAAATTACTTTTATTTAAATATTTATAACAGCATTTACATAAATCATTCATCAATATGGTAATCACTCCATCATCATTGTGTCACAATTAAATTGATTTATTTAATTTATAAAAATTATAAATAAAATAAAATGATTTAGGAAATATTTTTACGTTTTCAATTACTAATTATAGACAAAGAGAATACTTATATAACCCAACCTTAAATTTGTTTTTGTCAAATGATACATATTTATGATATATTTCCCTTTACTTTAAATTAATTATTATAACATGTCATTTTCACACCCAAGTGGCTCCCAAATTCCAAAAGTTCACCTAAGGATATATTTAATTGATCATTATTCAACCAATAATACTAGGACATGTTTTAGGGTAGTATTATATTTTGATAATATTATTTTTACCCTTATTTACCTAATCTACCCTTTAACCGTGGAAAATAAAAAAAAATAACTAAAGTTACTATTCATAATGTCCAAAAATAAAATGTAACTATTGAAATTATTTAGACCTTATTATTCCTATTAGAAAATCCATTTTTTCAAAGTCAAAACACATAAGTTTCATTAATTAATTTAAAATTAATTTATATTTTCAAAACCACATAGCGGGTTTTTAAGAAATAATAACTATCAAAAGATTGACATGTGTTTATGTACAATTTAAATATAAAATTACTACCAATGACAAAAATTGGATTAAATGATAAAAAAAATAATAAAATTAAACTTTAAAACCAATAAAAATAGAATCTAACTATATAAATAAATTAGACTAAAAGGTTTTTTTAACTAAAAATGTGGTATTTTTCACTATACATTAAAAGCGACCTTTATCAAAAAATTACCAAGAATCTATCAAATTTTTTTTATGTCATGCTTCAATATAAGATTTTTATTCTTTCTAATAGAAAATATAAAAGGGATAGAAACTATATTTAAAAATGGTTCTCCATCAAAAGGTGGTAAAACCACCTTTATAAAATATTACAGTATTTTATGCTTAAAATTGGATTTATTCTCATTTTAAACCTCTAAAATTTATTAGCTAAATGTAAAAACATTATCAAAAATGAATAGTAATATTTTATTTATTTCATTTCATTCTTACCAATACAATGTCTAGGTGTCAACTACTATTAAAAATAATAATATTATTATTCTATTATTTTTCGGTATAACATAATGTTGGGTGCAACGTAAGATTTCAAAGAAACACATTATTTTCTATTGAATACACTATCAGAAAAAGAATAACCTTTAATATAAATTTAATATCTTATTCATAAATATTAATTGATATGAAAAAATATTATTTTATAAATAACTAGGATGTTATAGGAAAAGTGGAAAAAAAATATCTCAAATAACGAAACACTAGCAATGATATTTATGTGACCACATGACTGGCCACCCAACTAGATCATCCATACATTTAAACCAATCCAGAGTTTCTTTCCTTCTTACGGCCAATCCATGTATTAACCAAAAATATATTATAGGTTTCAATATCTTAAAATTCTCAAGTTATAAATGATTGATAAAAATATAAATAAAATCCACATCTAGTAGTTCCAAAAAATCATAGTGTACTCCTAAATTAAAAAACATTGATTATAAATTTATAATAAATAAATAGACTGAGATCATAGTAATAATTAAGAGGCTATAAAATATGAGATTCCCAGCGCCATTGTTTTTTAACCTCAAAGATCGACACATGTTGAACATGAAATAAAGAGGAAAAACATGAATTTTAAAGAACTAAATATGTGGAGATGAAGGAAAATTGTTTCATGATGCTTATAAATATGTGTTTCCATATGCAATAGAAATTAAATAATTATAGTCCCATGTACTAGTCTCATTTAGATTAGGTATTTATTGTATCTATGTAATTTAAATTATTTTTTTGTTTATCTGTGTTGTTTCATTATATTAAATATTTTTTTCTATGCATTTCTTCCACCCATGTTATATACCCAGTGATCTCAAACTATATAATTTTGGATCGCCAACCCATTATGTGTGGTATGAATGGAATAATAGTTATCTTCATAAATTTATTCACCTAATTTATTCTTTATTTCCTCTCTTGTTCTTTGGCAGAAAATAATGTAGAGTGTACGGGAGATGATTATCACTATATATTTCATTAACCATACATCACTCTTACACTAGGTGTGCATCAAACACTCCCTCTAATCGGATCATAGTATATACCAGGGGAGTATTTTCTATTATAAATGGGAAATCACGGGTGATTACTTCACGTTTTATGATTGGAAACAATTAATCATTTGAGGAGTTCTCCTATATATTCACTAAGGATAAAAATTTGGATTACTAGCCTATTTGAGATTTATTTAAGTAAATTAGTGGTTTCATGCATATGATAACAGTGGTGGGTGATTTGAATCATGATTTTAAGCCTAGTCATTAAATTATATATTCCCAAATAAATATAAATGATGATTAATCCTGTTGGAATTCATATTTAGATTATATATATTTTCTCCCTAACTTGTGTGATTCCTATTTTTTTTATAAAACCAAAAAAAACCAATAAATACCACATTTATTTATGGTTTCAAATAACATTGAAAAAAAAATAATGAAGCATATGTGTTAGTATAGTGAACTTTATAGGGACAACCTTCGTAAGAGTCAATTAGGTTATCCATTAGTCTATATTTTAGTTTTTATAAATTCTATTTTTTGAGGCCTCAGGATATGCCTTCCATTAACTTGGTTTTCTTATTTGGGAGTTGGGATATGATTTTCATTATTTTTATCACATTTTTAATTTTTGTTTTCCTTTTAATTTTTTCTTTTTCACTATTTTATTTGTTTTATGTTTATTTTCTTTCAAGAATTCATTATTTTCCCATTAATCATGGATGAAAACCTGTAAGTGACCACTATAAAATGAAGGATATCAAATTATATACATGGATCAAATATATTTATATACACACTAATAAATTCATGGAACCATACATAAATAAAAAAAATTAATAATACTCAATCTATATTCCAACAGAATCCTACAGAGGAGAATATTTGAGGACTATAGTATGTTTTTACCTTGGAACAATTCATTAGTTGGGATAATGGTACCTACTCTGTGAATGGACCGAACCAATATCAATAATTCATGCCACAAAGCATAAAAATAACGATGAACCAAAACTAGAGGAGAGCCAAGAATATATCAACACCAATTTGTTGATAGACCAACAAAGGAAGGAGAACCATAAATGGCTCAGAGATTTTAAGAAAATGACACCCCTAATTACCACCACCATCTAGGGACTTGTGGGGAAAAAGGATAAAAAGAATAATATTATTTAGTTTCTATGGTCACATTGAGATTATAACAGATTCACTCATGAAAATAAAAGAGATAGTTGTTAGAAAAATAACGGGGTTTGATCAAAATCTAAACTCTATTGTATTTATAATTTCTCAACATGAGTTGAAAATTGAACATATATGTGTTAATAACATATATTAAAAACATATATATTGTATATTGTAAGAAGAATAACATTATATTTTTTGAATTTAAGAAAACCTTGTATATCCACAACCTTATCTTGTATAATTTAGTCTATTGGCCTTAATTAAATATCAAGAACACATGTTCAAGGCACCCAAGGGAGTAAAACATTCCATTGAATCTAATTTAATTAATTCTTCAATACATTAATGAAAGTCTAACTCTTATTATGATAAATTTTCAAACATAATTACGAAATATGTTTCCTTGGAATGTTATGAAAATGTTATGTCATCTTCCATTAAAGAAAATTTAGTTCTATAATTACAAGTATCAATTTTCAGATTTGACGATAAAGTTTCACCAATGGATGGATAAGATAAAATAGACCTCCATTTTCAATATTATGAATAAAAAGGCTTATAGAAATCCCTAGACAGTGAACATAGGACCACCAAAGAAGTTTTTGATGAAGAATAAAACCTTTTATTCCCTTTAGGAAATCCAATACCTCCTCAGTTATAGGATGAAATTCAACTGAAGGAGGATAAAATGGAATAAATGGATGCCACTTACATTCTTATTCATTCCCCCTTAAGTTCTAAATTTTGTAATAATTTTTTAGTAGAAATATTTTAAATATTCTATTGGATTCTATAAAGCCAATGCCTACTACTAAGAATTGTAAAATTAAAATTTAGTAGTTTTTATAAAAGAGATAGAACCAAACATTAGACCAAGTTTAATAAATGAAATTTTATATCTTGGGTAGTAAAAAATAAGTACGTACAAGGGTGTATTACCATGTTTTATATTCAATTTTTACTATTCTAAAAAATAAATTATAATGTTTAATTATATGTTTCTATATATTTTCCCGTAGTGGAAAAAAACTTGGAGAATGGCTAATGGTGTCTGCCAATAATCCTCTAAAGATTCTAGCTTAACCCACATAGTAAATAAAAGATAAGATGTTTCACTCAATTTATAACTATTTAATCCCAATATTTTTTATACAAATCTAGTAGAGCTAAAATGGGTAAGGATTAATATGTATTTGGGATAAAAACCATTTTAGAATTAGTTTTAAAATATTTTTGGGTTTATTTCTAATACCTTTTAATTTAAAAATTCCCTTCTGTTTTTTTAATGTTTTTATTTTTTGTTTGTTTTATCACAAGAAAATTTTAAATTAAATATTACCCCACGTATTGGATAAATTCATTCTAATTTTCAAAAGTTTCATTTGTTATGAAATTAATATATGTTTTTTATTGTAGAGTGAATAAGATTATAGTTTTTATTGGAATTATATTTTAAAACTATGAAAATGAGTGAAACGTAAGGAAACATAGTCTATATACATGATCCTACATAACATATCCCTTATGATATAAAATACCAGAGGGGGTAAATAATTTTTTTTAAAATAATTCATTTCAAACTGAATAATAATATGAAATTAGGATTCAAAAATGAAGATTTGAGATATTAGGAACAATGTGTGTGAGTAAATAAAATCCATTTGAAAATCAAATGATTTCTATGAATTTAAATGGTTGTGAAATATATGACAAATTTAATAATTTTGAAAAATTAATTCAATAATATGATGGAAATATTAATCCCCAATGAAGAAATGGTCAATTAGATTATAATAATGTCCTTTTATCTGTATTTTGGATGTTTAAAAAGGATATGTGGTTTGAGAAAACTATAAGAGAGTGATATTTTAATGTTCCCTTTGTTAAATTTTTTACTCCACTTAAATATCATCAATATAAACTCATGGAACTATAAAATTGCATGTATTGATGGTGGGTAAGATATTAATTCATGTGTAAGGCATGAATTTTTTACAAAATATGATTTTTTCTTCCTTCTTCATTGTTATGTATTTAAACCTAGGTTGGAAAATTCTTTTTATAGGTAATTTATTTTTTTAATAAATAGATTTATTTTTATTTACCATGAGTGAAATAGAGTAATTATGGCAGAGTGATGAGATCCAAAATATACCTATTTTAAACTAAGTTTATTTATATTTAACTACCTTGTTAATCTAAAACTGGGGTAAATTATACATACTTTTTACTTTTTTAAATGTGTATTTTATATGAAAATGGATTAAAACATGGTATTTAATGATTTTATTCATATTTTGTATTAATGGGAATGCCATAAATTAGTTTGGATAATTGTATTTCATTATTCAAATGGAATTTAATATTATCTTAGTTGAATATTTTTAATATGGAAGAAAATTCAACACAAGTAAAATTTAATTATGTGTTCATTACGTGTAGGTCAAAGATGGAAAACAAAAAAGGTAAGTGTCTATGGAAAACAAAAAAACCGTATATAAGACGATTGGGTGCACATTTCTATAAAGTGACCGTGATAAAAGATCTATAGTAAATGTACTATCTAGTTAGACAAGATGAGAATTGATCAATGGATTGACCACATGAGAATTATAAGTTGTCACCAAAGATGAAGCTTCTATAAAGTACAGATGTAAAAATTATGAAATTGGAAAATACTGACCTAAAATATAAAATAAAATTTATTTACACTAGTTCCAAAAAATTGGGATAAGCTCCAAAATCAAAAAACATAATGAACTTGCAGAAAATGAATAAGGATCATGAGATTATAGTGAGATTTAAGTTGATGAAATATTAATGATACCCACCTCCATCATTTGAACCCCCATTATCTAAAAACATGTAGATCATCCAAATAAGTGGATTGTAAAATGACATGAGACTGAATATGTGGAAAATAAGGAAGAGGGTGAGTCAATTCTCATAATTATAGTTCCCTCCCCATTGGAAAGGATTCAACTCTCAGCTCACATCATAGTCTTAATTATATTGGGGATTTATGTTATTTATGAAATTATAATTATATAATTTTTATATATATGATGTGAAATTATCTTCTACCAAATTTTTTCATGTTTCTTTAACCCCTGTGATATATCTATTGTTCTCAAAATCCATGTTTATTGAGAACTATCTCATTGTGGCTTGTCTAAGGGGGATCTCAATGCTCTTTTAGAATTTATGCACTTAATTATTACTCTATTTCCTCTCTAATTCTAGTGTAATGGTGAAAGTGGAGTGTAAAGGATACAATTTTCACTCTATATTTCATTAAAACTATTTCAATAATATACTAGTTGTGTATAGAATATTCCCTCAAAGGTGATCACACAACATACCAATGGAGTTGTGTTGTGTAAAAGGAAAGATCATTAGTGGTTTCTACTAGGTGTGTGAGTAGGATCATTCAATTGGTTAATTAGTTCTCTTACACATTCACCATGGTGAAAAAATGGGATTTATACTATATTAGAGGATAATTTGAGAAGATTTGTAGTTTTATGTATAATAAAATGGTGGAGGGTCCCTTGATTCTTGAGTTTATGTCTGATAAGTGAATTTGATGATTTAAATCAAATGTAAATCCGAAAATAGCCTATTAGAATTCATTCTTAGACCATATTTTATTCCTTAAATTTAATTTTTTTTCTTCTTTCAATTTTTTTAATTTCTTAATACCTAAAAACCCAACTCAAACCCTCATGTATCCATGATATTAAATATCATATAAAACCAAAAAAAGTAAGATAAGTGTTAAGATACTGAATTCTTCTAGGAAAAAATCCTCAAAAGCCATCCATGTTCAGCTAACAGGTATCATTACTTGTTTCATAAATTCCATTTTAAGAGGCCTTTTGATAGGCCTTCCATCACATACTTAATTTAGTATAGAAGCTAGTAATTCATATTTTTATGTTATAAAATGGTATTAGAGTGAAGGATGGTATTTGGGTCATTGGTAAGTGTAGTTAGGATTATCAAATATTATAAACTAATCCATGGATAGACACAATCAATACATTGATAAGGTGAATTCAAGCATCTAATGAAATTATAGGATTGAGTGGGTTTATCAACCATTTAATGGATTCCAACAATTTTTTTACCAAAATGAGAAATCTTCGTCATCACACTTCATGATGGAAAATTATATTTTTAATTTCACATACCATGGATTTTTCCTAATTTATATATCATGACCCATCCCTCGTGGCCCATGTCATGACTACCCCATGCCCACCTTCTGAAGGCCAGGGGCTGGAGACTAGTGTCGAAGGCATCAACCTGCAAGTTGGAGGAATTTTCCTAGATACCTATATGCATACACATGCCCAAAAAAGTCCAAACTCACAAAATGGATACATCATACCACAGAAAAACTGATTACAAGTAAAACTTAAAGTAAAGGGGCTAGAATACAAGTCCATCTAAAATGAAAAAAAAAACAAAAAGGGATAACAAATAAAGAGGTCATCTACCAAGGATTCTACATGAAGGGTAGGTACGACTCGTCATTGCGGATCTCTACATCAACCATCACCATCGTCTTTCGTCAGGTCCTGGCTCCCTAAGTCTCAGTCAAAGCTGCCCGTCATCTGTACAAGACACAACAAGGAGTAGGAGATTCCCATGCATGGATGAGTACAACAATACCCAGTAGGGACCCTATACTCCCTAAGGTCTCCTAGAACTCCATAAATGAAAAACCATATAGAATAATTTCAATCACAAGAACAAAACAAAGATAGGTCCACCAGGTATATTTTAGGGTTGTAACTGTATCATCATTACTCACATTGTTGAACACCTTAGCTACAGGATAACTCCTCCTTTATCGAGTACAGTGGGCATGCTGAGTCACATAGAGCCACTTCCCACTAACGTTTAACTGCTTAGGTACTGCTCCTCATCATGTACCGTGGGTCCGTTGGGTCACACAAATATACTCCCCACCGTGGCCTGCTGAGGTAATCTCCTTTTGATTACCATGGGTGTTCCATGTCACACAAAGGTTCTCCCCACCATGGGACTACATAGTCACACAAAGGTGCTTCCCACTGGTTTCTCTAGTAACAAAGAGTCAAAAATTAGTAGTCTTCATGTCTCAGCTGGTCGTAGGGTTCCATACGTAGTGCGCTTGGGATAACCACTCCTCAATCCATAATTCATACTTAAACCAACATGAAATATCACAAATAATTAATTTGATGATCTATCATGTCATACAGGTTCCAATGCAACAGATGGAATGTCAACCGGACACACAGTCTGTAAGTTATAGGAATTTTAGTGACGAAGACCTAGTTGGATTCGGGTACGATCCAACCCGGCCAAAATCAAACATTCTCTGAAATAAATTTTCTATATCTCAAAATGAATGCCTCATCCTATGGGTTTTAGCATTGCTGACGGTTTATCAAATGGATGTCTGGTTTAGGTGTTATGCCTAATTAAACGTAACTAGGCCTCAAAGGGGTCTGCTCCGGTTCCACCGACCCGGCCTGACCCTGTCTGGGTCGGCCTTACCCGATCTTGGTCTACATGACCTGGTTTGGGTCATCCCTACCTGGGTCAGACCCTACTAGGTTTAACCAGCGTACTGGGCTGTGGTCTCGGCCCGCTGGATCTGCGGGCTCGGCTTGCTGGGCCAACCTGTTCGTTCCGGCCCACCCGGATCACCCCAGTGCACGGTTTCGGGCCGAATCCATTCTCCCCAAACACGACATAGCCACGTCCGACACCTTTTCATCTGGCTGGTGGAACCAACCACACCTTTCGCATCAACCCGCTCAGCAGGTTGACTCATCCATGTGGCGCCGCGCTGGAACTGTGGAACTCCAACGCACCTCGGCCCATCACGGCCACAGCCCGTCATGGATGCAACTTATTCGTCACCTTGGCACACCTATGAGGTGTGCCTACTATAGCTCTACAACCTGTCTTGTCCACAACATCCACCTCCTAGGTTCACCTCTAGGGCATGCCTCTTCCTACGTCTATAGGCTAGGCCACCAACCCGTCTCTTCTCTGCCAGGTATGCAGCTGGTACCACTGCGTTCTTCCATAACTTTCAGTTGTCAATGAAATAATCAACTAAAAAAAAATGGCGGAGGGTCCGGGCCTTTTTCGTTTGGCATGTTCCTATCACGTTAGCATTATAACATGGGATGTACTACTTAAATTTAAAAATCCACATAAATAAAACCCTAAAATATCCTCCCACATTTTACGAACAAACATGGATCAACCCATTGAATGGTTGATCTATGTTCTTCATAGTTATCAAGAATGGGGTAATGGGGAGAAATCTAGCATAAACCCCATACCATGTATTCTTTGTAAGGTGCTACAAAAGATGAGAGATTTTACACTTCTGAAGGTGTTTTTCGGTGCTTGCTGTTGACCGTTGATTCCCCCAACATTCATCGCTTGATCACATTCTTTGACAGAGTGGAAAGTCGTCGGCACTTTGTCCGATATTCCTCTCGTAGCTCTCCCAAAACCCAAGCCTGAGCTCTGATTAAATAGAGGGGAGGAGAGGATCAACACCCTACACAATTAATGAGGTTCATTAATGGGTATAATGAATGAACCTCTATAATTATCTCAATAGTGGGGGTACACATTTTAATTTCCACCCACGGCGCGATTAAAAAAAATAAGATTCAATCCATTAAATAGATTGATGTTACACTATGGTCCCACCACCATTTGTCCATCGGTTGCAAAAACAAATATCATTTATTTTATTATTTTTCTATAAATTCAAAGAAATTAACATTTTATTATGAACCTTTAAAGTAGAAGTAAATCTTCCCTTAAGTGAATCTCTTTTCTTCCGATTCAACAGTGCCCTTGGATTTTTAATCAGAGTACCCAGTTTAAAAGAAATAAAATGGCGTACACACATTTACTGAATGTTCCATAAAAAAGTTAAACATTCCATTTTGGGCTCTCCTTTCCTTGGAAACATGTGCCGTCAATTTTAGCAAACTCATCATAATCCCAAATAATTTAAAAAATATATATGGAATTTTTGGGTCATTACATTCTCCCCACCATAGGGATTTTCATCCTTGAAATCTACAACAAAATTAGGGGAAAAAATGGAAGTAATAAGAAAATATATGAGCCTCGCTCTCCCATGTTCTCTTAAGGAGATTCTCGTGCTTCAAAAGAACTCACACCAGAGGAATCAATAACCCACAAAAGACCCACTCCTGTCGATCCACAATATGCATTGGGAACTCCACAAAATTCACCCCATCATCGATGTTAAGATCACCCTAGTCAATAACGTGTGATGGATCATGCACGCGCCACCTCAGTTGCGACACATGGAAAATATTATGCACCCGGTGCCTCTTTGGGGGAAGAGATAGATGGTACGCCACCTCATCTACTCTACTGAGGATCTGGAAAGGTATGATGAACCTTAGAGTTACCTTTTCACCCCAGTCAAACCTCTGTAATCCTCGTCGGGGTGAGAACTATAGGAATTTGTGGTCTCCCTCTTCAAAATACAAGGGTATTTATCTCATGTCGACATAAGACTTTGGTCTACTCTGTACAATCTTTATCCTCTACAAGATGATCTACACCTTCTCTATAGTAGCATATACCAACTCTTGACCCATAAGTGCAAAATCCCCTGGGTATGTCTAGCATAGTGGTGATCTGTAAGGTCACCTGTACATGGCCTAAAAATGATCCATGCTGATGGTGGAGTGAGAACTATTGTTGTAAGCAAACTATACTAGAGTTAAGTGGTCCTCCAAACTACGGCCAAAATATAGGACCCAAGCACGAAACATATCCTCAAGTGTCGGTATGGTTTTCTTCGTCTGACCATATAATTGAGGATGAAAGGTGGTGCTCAAGCATAGATGAGTCTCGAACGCCTCCTACTATCCCTTCCATAAACAGGATGTAAAACATGTGTCGTGGTCTAATATTATCATCAATGGAACCTCGGGAATTCGTAAAATCTCTTGTATATATAGGAATCCCAATATCTCTACTAATCCCTACTCTTTGATGGGTAAGAAGTGGAATGACTTGGTGTGTCAATCATTGATCACCTAGATGGAATTGTGGCCCTTGGACATATGTGGAAGCCCTATCACAAAGTCCATAGATATATCATCCCAATTTCATTCTGAAACCTCAAGTGGATGAGATAAGCCAACTGGTACTTGATTCTCGGCCTTCACTTGTGGACAAGTAAGGAATCGTGATACAATCACCATCACCATTTTTTTCATCCCCGGCGACCTGTACTAACGCTGAAGGTCCTGGTACATATTCGCAACTCCAGGAGGTACTACTAAAGGGGATGAGTGGAACTACCTCAAAACATCATCTTGTAGCATCACTAGTACCATGGTGCGTCCCCTGAAGAGGATGACATGCTCCACACCTACAGAAAATCCTATAGAAGATTATCCTAAGGATATCTGAGAATGTCATACCTCATAGTCAACATCCCCAAGCTTAGCCTCCCAAACTTTCTGAAGGAGTGGGGGAGTGACAGTCATAGACTGGAGGTAAGGTGCTTCATCTCTATCCACAAAGGATATCTGCAATGCAGCTAGATGTTGTGTCGCCTCCCTCAGCAACTATAGATCAGACCTCTTGATGAGTATGTCTGCTACTACGTTCCCCTTCCCAAGAGTTTAGAAAATATCTATGTCATAGTCCTAGAGGAACTATATCCATCATCATTGTCTTAGGTTCTGGTCCTTCTGCGAGAAGATATTCCTAAGACTCTTGTGATTGGAGTAAATAGTAAACTATTCACCCATCAAGTAGTGCCTATACATATTCAGCGCAAAGACCACTATTGCTAACTCTAGGTAATGGGTAATGTATTTATTCTCTTGATTTATCATCTACCATGAGTCATAGGCGATCACCACTCACTCTTGCATCAGGACACAACCTTTTCTGGTCCCTAATGCATAGCAGTAGACTACATACCCAATGCCCTCTTCTGGTAGCCTCAAGATGGGAGCACTCGTCAGTCTCCACCTTAGCTCTTGGAAGCCCTACTGGCACTTCTCCATCTACAAGAATGGATTCCCCTTATTCATAATATTTTAAAAGGGTGCTACTAACTTGGAGAAGTCAGGTACAAATCTTCGGTAGAACCTAGACAATCCTAGGGAACACTGCACCACGGTCACACTCCTAGGTGGATCCCAAGAAAGTATTGCCTCTATATTTTCTGGATCCACCGTAACTCAAACTTCTGAGATAACGTGACCATGTAAATTGAATTACCATATCCATAACTAGAGGTTCTTGAGCTTGACATAAATTTGGTGCCCTAAGAGTGTATTCAGAACAATCTGCAGGTGTGTGGCATTCTCGTACTCCAACGCTGAGTACACCAAGGTGTCATCAGTTAGTACTACCACAAAGCAATCATGGTAAGGATAAAAGATCATTTTCATGATCCCCATGAACACTCCTAGATCCTTGGTCATGCCGAATGGAATCACCAAGTAATCATAATGGCCATACCTACATCTGAAGGCCGTCTTTAGTATTTCCTCATCCCTTACCCTAAACTGATGATAACTAGATCTCAGGTCTATCTTTGAAAACCACCATGCTCCTTTCAACTAGTCAAAGAGATCATGGATCCTTAGTAGAAGATACTTTTTCTTCACGTTCACTGGGTTTAGGTGCTGATATTCCACAAAAAGCCTCATAATCCCATCTTCTTTATTGGTGAACAAAATCGGGGCTACCCAAGGAGAGACACTGGGACTTACAATCCCATTCCTCTATAAGTCTTCCAACTATACCCTCAAATCAGGAATCTCCATGGGAGCCATATGATATTCTGGTGTTCATCTCAGTGTTGTCCCGAGGTACAGGTTGATGTAAAAGTCTTCCTCTCTATGATGATGTAGTCTTGGAACATCATTCGGGAAGACATCAGCATACTTGTCCACCACTACAGGATAACTCAGACTCCTCTCGTCTACTACACCGGGGGTGAGGCTAGCCAACTAATGAGTGGTCGGCTACACCCTTCATAAAGAGATCCCATCCTATGCTGAAAATTTTTCCTCCTCACCAGTGAAGGTAATCATGATCCCATCCTCATGGACACACCGCACTTTACACCTAAAATAGTCGACCTGAGCATGGACTGTGGATAGAAATTTTATTCCCAAGATGATGTTGTAAGGCCTCGATGCTACTACTTGGAGATCCCAACTGAACCTCTCTCCTCCTAGAGTGATCTCATACTACCTTCACTAGTTTGTAATCATCGACTCCTCTCTTGTAGGTGTCTTTAAATGTAAGTATCGAGCCAACAGATCCATCAGATTCTCCGAGCTCCGAATGAGTGTCATGGAAATGAAAGAGTGACTAGAACATGTGTCTATAAGAACTATAGCTAGGGTGGAATAGACATAGATCATACCACTTATCATATCTGGAGCACCTTGGTCATAGGCCTCTGTCACCTGGAGTTGTGATTACCCATGTCCACCTGCTCCCTATGGTCAGGGTAGACCACCTAGGGGTGGTGGTGGTAGAACCTCAAATCATCATCCACCAACTGCAGCACAACCTGCTCCTCTGGCACATCCACCTCCCTTCAGACCTCTATACTTGAACCTTGGTCACTGCCTCAGTGGTCCCTCGACCATCTTATGGTCATCTATTTGGTAGTTCAGGAAATCATGTTTCATGTGTCCCTACCTACCACATGAAAAAAATCCTTTCCCCACACGACTCCATCTAGCCTAGGAGCCACACAATGCCGACCCTGTGTCCTGGGGTTGGCCTCTGAAAGACCTGGCCCTCTTTGACCCACATTTTTATTATCTGATGCATGCCAAAGAATCTAATGACTGGGGTCCTTTGGCAGCTCTAACTGCGGGTGCCTACTCATCTAAGAAGCTCACCATCATAAGGGATCTCTCTAGCACCCTGGCTTGGGTAGGGATGTTGATAGACCCCACTGAAGCCTTGATCTCCCACCTGAGTCCCTTCTCAAAAGATCAAGCCCTAAATAAAGGGTATTGAACTATATATTTAGAGTATAGGGAAGGTTGGTGAACCATTTCAAGTACTTTTTGACCTTCATTATATCCGGATGTAGCTGAAGAAGCTCCTTAATGCACACAGAGCGCAATGTCACAGGGAAAAACTCCTCCCGGAAAAGACTCTCTAAGTCAACCAAAGTGAGGGTTTTCTCATCATGAGTATGGATTCTCAAGCTCCACCATCTTTTTATTTATCCCTGTAGAAGGATGACCTCCAAGATTTCCATATGGTCTAGCGGAGTCCTAACTAAGCAGAAGACTCGGGTCACAACCTCTAGCTAGTCCCCAGTGACCTTAGGATCCATAACTCCCCTGATCTTGGGAGGTCTCTATCTATGAAGCTCATATAGGGAACTTAGTCTACAAAGATCCTTTGCTGAAACCGCCGATAGTAGATACTGACCATTGGACGGTGGTAGCACTGGTTCACCACCCGGTGGGGCCATCTCAAGTAATGGTCCCTAAATAGATGCATCATCCTTAGGCGGGATGTCCTCAAGACCTCATATCTGGATCTTGGCTAGTCATCTACATGGAGGCATCCTAATATTGATCAAGATGTACCACAGTTAGAACATTATACCTTTTTATCTGACTCTTATTCAAAATCATAAGACACTTATGCATTTTGTGTTTTCATGTATTGATTTGAAAAGCAGAATTCAAGGTCCTAGTGTATGGATACGTCGGTCGCCGCACCACCACTAGACTCCTAAAATATGAAATTTGGACTCACAACATTTAACATTGTTACTCCAAGAAAAACACAAACTCTTGATCTTTGAGGGGGAACCTACCAACCATTGATACCACATTGTCATGACCCATCCATCGGGGCTTGTGTCATGAGTACCCCAAACCCGCCTCCCGAAAGCTAGGCGATGTCGACTAGAACCAAAGACATGAACCTACAAGTGGGGGGAATTTTCCTGGATACATGTACACATAAACATGATCAACAAAGACCTAACTCACCTAAGGGAAATAGAATACCAAAAAATTGAGTATAATTACATTTGAAAGTAAAGGGGTCAAAATACAATCCCAAATAAAAAGAAAAAAAAGAAAAAGGGTAAAACAACTCCAGAGGTCATCTTCCAAGGATCCTTCATGAAGGTTAGGTATATCTTGTCACTGTGGCTTTCAATTTTAACCATCACTGTTGCCTACCAACAAATCCAGGCTCCCAAGGCTCAGTCAAAGTTTCATGTCGTCTACACAAGACACAACAAGGTGCGGGTGAATCCCGTGCAGGGGGTGAGTATAACAATATTGAGTAGGGACCCCAAGAACCCTGAAGGTATCCTAGAACTCCACAAATAAAAAACAACATAACATAATCTCAATCAAAGCACAAATCAAAGAGAGATCACACCAGGTATATTTTAGGGTAGAAACAGTAGCATCGTCAGTCACATTGTTGAACACCTTGTCTGTTGGAGAACTCCTCCTCTATCGAGTATAGTGGGCATGTGGGTCACACAGATCCACTTCCCAATAACATTGAACTACTTAGGAACTCCACCCCATCACGTAGCGTGTATCTATTGGGTTACACAGAGCTTCTCCCCACCATGTCCTGGTGAGGTACTCATCCTGTCGCATACCGTGGGACTGCCAAGTCACACAGAGGAGCTACCCATTATGGGCCTACCAAGTCACAATGGGGTGCTTCCCACTGGGCTGTTGAGTCACACAAAATAAAAAATTAGTCATCTTTAGGTCTCATCCAGTCACAAGTTTCTATACGTAGCACTCTTGGGATAATTTATCCTCAACCCATCAGTCGTATTTAAATCAACAAAAAATCTCACAAAGAAGTATCCCGATGATCTGTAATGTCATAAGGGTTCCAACACAATAGACAGCGAGTCAACCAAATTCCCAGTCTGTAATTTATATGCATTTTAGTGCTAAGGTCCTGGTTGGATTCAGGTAAAATCCTACCCAGTGATACTCTATATTTCTCTAATAGTCACCTGGTGTATCTCAAAATAACTGCCTCGTTCTAAGGGTTATGGCACCGCTGAAGATTTGTCAAATGGACATTCGATTTTGGATTTATGCCCAATTAAACTTAAATGGGACTAAAAGGGGCCTAGGCCTGGTCTAACCAAGTCAAACTGACCCAACCAGACCCGTTCTGGGTCGCCCGACCAGGGTCCAACCATATCAGGTTTAACCGGCCAGCTCGGCCGTGGGTCCGGCCCACTGAACCTGTGGGCTCGGCCCATGGGAACTGGGGGTACGACCCGCATGGAAGGACTACTCAGTATGGCCCAGTTGGTGGTGCAGCTCGATAGGATCACCTTGTCCCGCGGTTGGGGGATGACTCCATTCTCCCCAGATGAAGCATAGTTGCATCTGGAACCTTCTCACATGGTCGGTGGACCTGAATATGCCTTTCACGTCAACCCGCTCGACGGTTTGACTCCTCTATGTGGTTCCATGCTGGCGCTGTAGAACTATAGCGCACTGCGGCCAGTCACAACCACAGATTCTTCACCACCCAGGCGTGCCACTGGGGCTGGCATCCTCTTGTGGCTTCCAGCTGGGCCGACAGCCCGCCTATTTTCCATCAGGCACGCATTCGGCACCACTGTGTACTTCCATAACTTCCATTTTTCCATGCAATATACAACCTAAACCCAAAACGGTGGTGGTTCTGGGCCTTGTTCATTTTGCACACGATCTCTAAGTTAGCATTATAACATAAGAAGGGATACTTAAATGTAAAAACAACAATATAAAAACCCCACAATATCCTCCTGTATTTTAAGAATGATCATGGATCTACCTGTTGGACGGTTGATCTGTGTTCATCATAATAATCAATAACGAGGTAAAGGGGATAAATCAAGCATAAACCCCCTACCTTTTATTCATTTGAAGGTTCTGAAGAAGAGGATAGAGTGTACATGTCCGAAGGTGTTTGTTTGCGCTTGTCGTTGACCATCGATTCCCCAAACATTCATCGCTCGATCATATTCTTCGTCAAAGCAGAACGTTTTCGACACTTCGTCAGAGCTTTCTCTCGTAGCTCTCCAAAAACCAAAGCCCGAGCTCAGATTAAATAGAGGGGAGATAAGATAAATGCACTACACAATTATTGACGTTCATTAATGAGTATAATTAATGAACCACTTTAATTCTCTCCATGGTGTTGTTACAAATTTTTTAAACTTCCCTCAATTGCGCGGTTACACTAAATAAGAGTCAAGCCATTAAATGGATTGACGTTACACCATGGTCCAACCACTATTTTTTTAATGGTTGAAAAAGTGAAAAATAAAATAATCATCAGTTATTTTATTATTTTTAGTAAATTCCATGAAAGTAACATTTTTGTCCGACCATTTCCAGTCAATGTTAAGAATTCCTTAACTGAATATCAGCAATGCAGATTCAACGATGCCATAAGATTTTTAATCCAAGAACCAGTTCAAATGATAAAAAATTATGTCTGCACATTTACTAAACATACCTTAAAAAAAGTTTAAAATTCAGTTTCAGGATCTCCGGGATTCAGAAACACATGATTTTTATTTTCACAGTCCCATAATAATCCTACATATTTAAAAAAAATTGGAAGTTCCTGTTCTTTATATGATATACCACACCTTATGATATTTCAATTATTTTTTGAATTATTTTGGGTAGTAATCTATTTTGGATTCATATTCCATTATGTTTTTCCATGTTTTCGTTCCAAATTTTATGATGTGTAAAAATGGACATTTGGATTATTAATTGATACATGTATATGTTGAAAAGAAAAGTGACTAATTGTTACTAAATAATTCATTGAATTTATCTTTTACATGAAAATAAATTTTCTAAAAATATAAATTAATGTCTTATTCATAATAATGTATTTTATATTATTCATTTTTAGAAGGAGATGTTTTTATAAAAAGATTATTTTAAAAAATTATCTTCTTAATGAAATGTTTTTACTTTATAAAGAACCAAAATATTTTGGAATATATTTTGAAATATATTTTTTTCAATAGTGTTTCAAAATGTGATAATATAATGGAATTTCATCGGAGTTGTGAAAATGTTTTTTTTTTTGAAGAAAAGGGTTCCCAATTATTGTTTATTATTTTGTATTATCAATATATAAATTTAATAAAATATTTAACATTATGGAATGTTTTTCATTAATTACCAGTATTGTTTGATAAGTAGGTCATTATATTTATTTTATATTGGGTTTATGATATTATTTTTTGTAATTATTTGATTAATATTTGTGTTTTATTTTGGGATAACATAAAATGAAATGGCCATATTCTAATTTAATAATCACTAAATAAGTATCATATTTAAGTGTAAATAAAATGTTATTTTAATAATATTAATAGAAATGATTATTTATTTAAATATATATTATAAATTATTTTGGGTTTTTTATTAACAAATAATGTATCATTCAATGGTTATTTTTTTATTTATATTTTTTTTGTGATACTTTACATGAATTATAAATAGTCATTTCAGATAAATGAATCTTGAATGTTTTTTGGGAAAAATTTATTTCAAAAAAATATTTCATTCAAAAATGTAGGTATGGGTTAGGAATATTCATGTACTTATGGTTTTAAGTATTTATTATGAGTAATAGGCATTTACATTTGGATAACCTTTCAAATAACTAAGTGATTTGAAATCATAAGAGCCTTGTAAATCCTTTTACAATGTTCTTTTTTAAATTCCATCATTATTATAAATAAGTGATGCATTTATTTAGGAAATGTTTTGGAAATTAATTTCATATAATTTGTATGGATATTTTCTTTACTTTACAGTGATGATGTTTAATGCTTTTTAATGTGGTTTTATATGTTCATGTTTCAAATTATGTACTTTTTAAAAAATGTGTTAAACTTAGTTTTCATTTATTAAATTAAAGATCAATTATAATATGAATGTAATGGTTTCATAACATTTATTTTTTCATTTTTTAATAACTTAAATAGATTTACTATGTCCTATTTCATTGTTATGAAAACACAAAATGTTTCATGGTGTTCAATGTTTTTATTTTTTAAAAAATACAACTACTTGTGATAAAATAATTTCATAAATATTCAATTAGATTAACCTAAAGTAATAATATAATTTTATTTAAATAAAATTTATTATTTATTATTTTATAATGATTATTATAACATATGATTTTCAAATAAGGATGTTATATTTTTAGGAAATGAATTATTTTTTTATATTCTACACTAAGAATTGTGTAAATATTTTTACACATATTTGTGTGGTATTCCTAAAGATATGATCTTTAAATGATTGATGAGAAAATGTTAATGAATTTTATAGTTGAAAATTTAATTTAGGTGGTTTTTTTGGATTATTTTTTAGAGTAAAAATGGTTGTGAGATTTTGCACAACTAGATATAGTTTTACATATTAAAAATTTGAAATAGAATTGATTATTATTAAAAAAATTGGTATTGTTTTTTTTCAATAATTATTTTTAAATCATATTTGATTACTAATATATAATTTTAAATCTATTCCTTTTTTGGTTATTGATTATATCAAAAAAGATGTTCTATGGATTTAGATTAATAAAATCCCACTATTTTATACATGTATTTTAATTTTGAAACATGTATTTCATTTAATTTTTATTATAGTTCAAAATTAAATCTGAATTTAGACTATTACAATTGATTTCCTTATATTATAGTAAGGTATTAAAAATTGAATTCATTTTTATTGTTCATTTTTTTTTAAAATTGAATATTTTTAATTAATTAACTAATGTTTGGGATTCATATCGATTTCAATCAAGTAATATATATTTATTTTTTGTTTAATGTGCCTAAATGGAATAAATGGAATTAGATTTGATGATTTTGAAAGGGAATTCAAATTTTGGTATACTATGTTAATCAATCAATTTGGAACTTCATTCGAATTATGATATTTCATAACAAATCAAGGGATTTAATGAGTTGCTGTCATTAAAGTTTTTTTCTAGAAGAAAAAGTACATATCAAATTGTTGGGTTTTAATTGATAAGGCATCTCAAGAAATTTTTAGTTTAAAATCATGAAAAATTGCATCAAATAAATGTATTTTACAAGGTGAATTATTTTCAACAAAAACTTTCATGGTTTGGTTCATGTGTGCATAGTTCATATATAAACCATAAAAATTTTATAGAACAATATAAATGGTTAATGAATGGTTTCTCAAACCACTCACCTAATTCGTGCATATTAGAAAATTATCTAGAAAAAAACTTTCATGGGTGGGTAATAATTAGAAATAATCATGCAGCTTATGAAGTGTTGAAATATAATTTTTTTCTTCCACCTTTTCACATAAGATCTTTTCTATATCCATGTTACTCTCACTATACATCCCAATTATCTAGAGTAAATTTTTAAATATAGATTCTACTTCAACCATCCTTAAATTTGGATTTATTTTTGGCTTTATGACCTACCCAATTGATGCTAGGAAGATCTCAACAATATTTTCACATGGGAAAAATGTAGCTATAATTTTTATAGTCGGAATTTGTCTATAAGACCTCAAAAACTATGTTTAAATTTTAGTCATAGAATTTTCTATGTTAGGTGGAATAATTGGATTGATTTGTGACCCTTCTTAGGGTTAAAAATTGATCTATCAATTAAACATGGTATTTCATATTATTTTTTCATTTATTAATGAAAAGAAGTTTCTTGAATGATCAAAATTTAATAAAAAATAAAATTCATCTAAATGAAACTTTTTTTTCACGGAAATTTTGTTTTATATTTTATAATTTTATGGATTACATAAAGGGAATAAGGTTTGATAATAAATACATAATGATAATGAATTTTTGATTTTTGAGTATTTATATGATGTTTTATTACAATGTCAGGTTCCATGATAGTAAACTCTATGATATAAAATAAGTGGTAATTACATAATGAATGGGATGGTAAATCCTTATAGTTGGGGTACCTAGGTGAAAGTGAGTTGTGAAAGTGGTATCTTCAGTTGGGATATTTTAATAAAAACAAAAGATAATTTTTCAATCTAATAAAAGTTTAGAAATTTAGAATCTTTTATTTATTCAAAATAAACATTGATTTCAACTATTTAAAACCTGATACGGTTTTCTAGATACATAAATCGTTATTATAAGGAGGATTATTACAGTCCAATATTGATTTTTTAATTATTTTTTGTTTGAAAAAATGTTTTTAAATGAATATAATAAAATTTCCAAATTTTATGAAATTAATAAACATTAATAGTATATGCATGGTTTGTGAAATCATGCTTAGTAACCATGAATAATTATCATATCTCAGGTAGTGGGATGTCCAAAGTTAGTTCATATTATAAAGAACCATTAATGTTAAACTATTTATACTAATAATTTTGATCAAAAACCTTATTTTTATATCATGACATTCAGAGAAACTTTATAATAAAATTATGGATTATTGAAGTGATAATCGTAAATTATTATTATGGTTATATTATTTATACCATGTTATATAAATAATTTTGTTATATTTTAGAAATATATATATATATATATATATATAATGGATTACTATATTAATTTTTTCTCAAAATATTATTACTAATACTTATCAGTATATGAGATGCACAGTTTCCTTATAAAAATAAAAGAATGAATTATATTATTATTATTTGTATTTATAGACATGTGTCAGTTGTAGAGACCCGAAGCTTAACGTACATGGACATTACATTACTTTTGCGGAATACTTAGTACATAACAAAAACACACACACAAGGACCGTAATAGTTTAGTGTCTTTGGAAACTCGGAATATAATCTTCTAATCGTGGTGAGATATCTTCAACATCTCCCATAAAGATCTTCTTTTTTTAACTAAAACCTTTATTTATATCCTGGGGAAAATAAAACATAAAAGGGTGAGCTCAAATTCTCAGTAAGGGTAAACAAAATAAATATCAATCACATCATATTCATAAGAACATAACCTTTTGGAAATCTTAACCTGCAAAAGAGATCATAATATCATAACATGGGATAAATCATAGTAGTGAAATGTAATCCCAATAATCATAACTTAAAACATGAAACTTTGTGGCATACACACATAGTCATAGAGAATCATTTCTTGTTAGTCAAGACTCATTTCCAAGACTATTTTAGTGTACAATGTCCATTTCTGAACCGAGTTCACTCCTCGTTTCAGTCCTGTTTCACTGAACCGGTATAACCTACCGTTCCAGCCATGTCTATCTCATGAGATATAAAATATTTACCCAATGCATTGGAGGGAGATATAGGTCCCACCCATCTCATAATGATACCATTATTATGTGTGCCACAAAATCATAAACCATACATCATAGCATAACCCATGTAATAAAAATGGGATTCTTAAACAACATGACATCATAAAACAATTCATATAAGATAAAAGAATTCATAAAAATATTTCCATCACAACGTAATCAAATCCATGTAATAATAGGGATAGAAACAGAACCCAATATTATCTTTGATGGAAAATAATTTTGATAAAACACTTGAACTCCATTCTTGAGGAAAATATCCTTCCTACTTCAAAAACAATTTTCATTTCTTAACATGTCATAAAATTATAACTAAAAGAAGTTGATTAAAAATAAACTTGAAAACATGTAAAGTAAGCTTCTTGTAAATAATGTTTTAAAAATACATTCATGCCATATAAGTTAAAAAAAACATTTTTCGTGATTTTGTCGGAAAAGTCAAAAAGTACCTCGTACGAAAAACGACAAAAGATTCCTTTCATATCCTTTACTAAAAACTCACTGAAGGGTAAAATTGGATTTAAAAAATTGTAGGTGTATGTAAATAATATTACATATTGAGAAAACATGGATGTGGATGATAAAATACACCCCAGTAAATACTAAAGTATAAACAATCTCAGATAAAAATGAGATTGTGATATTTCTCGTACCTTAGGTCCGATTTGCTTCGTAAGTGTCCGAACCTCCTGTATAATGATTTAAATCATGTCATTGACTTATTAAAGAATCATACTCATTGTTATGATATCATATATGTTTCACTTATGACTTTATTTTACTCGTTCTTTTGTAAATTCCATGTTAAATAGTGTTTTGGGTAAAATCGTTTCATTTGTCATCCGGGTTTTGACTTGTAATTATTCATATGATTACTTAGATCATGATTATGTATTTACAGAATATAAAACATTATTTATATATAATATATATTTAGAATATATATATATATATATAATAGATCAGTAAATGGAAAGAAATACATCGTTCATGGAGACGGTAGACCGTACGTACGCATGAACGCGGTTTTTTTCCTTATTGAGTTGAATGGAATTAAGTAGATGACATACATATATATACACATAAATCCAGAATCATTATTATGTCATATATTTCATTATTAATTATTATATATACTTTATAATCATTCATGAATGGTTAACGTGGAGAATGAATCTCATCGTGTCGTGGAGACGGTAGTCCGTTCGTACGCACGAGCGATGATATCGTTATCATGATCGTGGAATTGTATTGGAGTGTATGTATACTATTTCAGAATCAATATCACTTTACAATAATAATATATAGTTATTATTTACACCATTATACCCATCCAAGTAAGGTGGTGGTGGAAAATAGATTACACCACGGCGTGGAGACGGTATTCCGTACGTACGCACACGCGGTGATTTCGTTTTCTGTAGGATGGATAGATGGTGAAATAGGGTTGTTTCATAATTATAATAACATATCCGTATATGAGTGATACTGATTTTATTACTTCATGATGAAACAACTAAAGAAGAAGAAGTGGAAGAAGAAATAAAGATGAAAGAATCGGTAATGGGCATTACCTCTTCTTTGAAGTGTCTCTTTGAGACCTCCTTTTAGGGCACTAAAATTGGTCTTTGAGGAATACCATAACCTCTAGGATGTTTATAGGGAAGTGGATAAGGTAATTTGGCAGGGGTTGGCCAAGGTTGAAGGCTCAAAGTGATGTGAGGAAGAGAGGGAGGAGGTGCCCTTTTATAAGGGAGGAGAGGGGCGCCTTTGGAATAACTAAAAATATTATTTTATTATAAAGTCAAGTTCGTTTTTAAATAGCTCCAAATTCATTTATTTCGAGTCTAAGGTGGGTATTGGTCGAAATAATCTCATCCAATAGAATTTATACAAGTTTAGGTTCCTATTTTAACCTTATCATTTATATTTAACATTAAGTTAAATAATTTTACTTTTACCGTGTCTTCTTGTGTTCTTATACTATAAGGTTAATAAACGTACTATAAGCATCCAAACGAACCCCAAGTTTTTTATTATTAATATATATAACCTTATCTAAGTCATTTGGCCGAACCTTAGATTTTTAGGAATAAAATAACAATTACTAATATAATATTTGTTTTAAAAACTATTTTATGTCAATTTTGACACTATTTAGTAATTAATTTTTGTAAAAATTATAAAAGAATGATTAGTTCGAAAAAAGTTAATTAAATAAATACTAATATGTCATATTTATCTATAAAATTAGTTTAATTCCTAAAAAGTCTCAAATTAAATTTATTTGGGTGTTTGTAAAATCAATTATGTCAATATTTCATTAATAAGATAATTACTGCATCATATTTGTGTCAAAAATAAATTAAATTATTTAATGTCTAAAAATTAAAAATAAAATACCATTATGTAGGAAAGCTTTTTATCTTTCTAATTAATATTTATAGTCTAATTTATCTTATGTATAACCCCATATTAAAAATGCATTACTTATTAAACTTTGATTTTAACTATTTTAACCCTTCTTTAAATAAATTAATAATAAATGTCCTAATCTAATCCAAGTGGGCCTAAATGGACATATTTTATTCTTAAGATTGTTTTTGTTCTAATTAAACTTGTCCAATAGAATTATAACATGTTTTAGGGTAATAATAATATCATTTTTACCCTTAATTACCCTATTTACTTTTAACCGTGGTAAAAAAAAGTAAAAAGTTACTATTCACCAAAAATTATTTTCATCTCATTGAACCAAAATTTAGTCCTTGATATTAACCGTGTCTCTTGGATTTTCAAAATTCCACTCACAAAAGCGGTAAAATTATGTTTTATGAAAAATTCAGTTTTTTTAACTACCACTTAGTGGTTTCACTATTCATCAAAAATTGAAAGTTTTTAGAAAAATACCCAAAATTAGGCCTAAGCTATATTTGATATTATGAATTTAAAAATGATGTCTATTTTACCAAATTAAAAACTTATAAGTTGCATTAATTAATTTAAAAATTAATTCCCGTCGGCAAAACAAATAGCGTGTTCTTAAGAGATAATAACTATCAAAAGATTGACAGTTGTTTATGTCTGGTTTAAATGTGAAATTACATCCAATAACCAACATTGTATTAAATTGTAAAAATATATTCTAAATATAATTTAAAACCAATCAAATTAATAATTTATCACTATTAATTATTTCTATTAAAACGGTTTTTTTAATTAAAATTTAGTAATTTTCACTATTCATCAGAAAATGAAAGTTGTCCGAAAAGTACCAAAATTTCACCCTAAGATAATTTTGATATTACGAATCCAGAAATGAAGTCCATTTTGAAAAATAAAAATTACAAAATTTCAAAAAGTGGTTATTACTATTCATAACGGCTAGTTTTAATAATATTTTAATAGCAAATCGTTGTTTAGTGAAACTCGGTATTGCGTACTACACACGCTATCGAGGAAGGTCGCGATTGCGTGTAATGCAAGGCAAGTCAAGGATGCGTGTTGTGCAAGCTCTTTTTGGTGTAGCGTACAACACAAGACATTAATGAAATTAAAAATAATATTTTTCATAAAATCTCGGGGTGTTACATTCTACCCCCCTTAAGATGAATTTCTCCCTCGAAATTCGTCAGGGTTATGAATGGTTTACTATTAGAAAGTTTATTTAATAGAAACCCACATCGTAAAAAGGAATACCAAAACCAATCTTTAAAAACAAAAGTATTAAACGTATTGGTTACCCGAATAAACTAATCACTGGGTTTCCACATAGGTGAAAATATGGATATGGAAGAGAAATCTAACCATCATGTTCTGATGGATAGTGGTAGAGAACATGGCTATGGAAAATCTAGCAATCACAAAGCCATAAATTTGTGACAATCTAAGGTACAATCTGATTCATCAGATATAAGAGCACTAGGACAACATTTTGGTTTTCAAGATCATTTCCCTAAAGTTGATGAAATTGGAATTAGAAGAAATAATTTCGTGATTTTGGTATAGTCTCACCGTTTGTCGTTCTTTGGACAATTTCCACTTCATCTATTAAAGAAATGAAGTTGAATTTTTCATTCGTGATGTGTTAGCAGATCATGTGATAGAATGATGGGTCATTCCATCTGTCTCAAACAAAAGGTTAGAAAAGTTATCAAAAAATACATAAGTCCATCTATAGTGAGATTAATCATATATGGTTCCTAAAATGGACTTATACTTCATATATCATACTTCTTAATATAATAAAACTAGTTTCTACTAAACAGGGACTTCCTGTAGGCCAGTGGTAGGAGATAAAGGCCAGTCGCACTTCGGTTGTGGGTTCGATTCCCACAGCCTTGTCCGACATGATGGGCTGTCGCCCGTCTTGCAGGTTGTCCTTTTTCTAAAGCTATATTACTATAACATCCCATCAATAATATCGAAAAAAGTTCTATCCTAACTTATGTACAACATAATCCATTCCAATCTTTTGGCTTATCTAACATACTTTGGTCCAAGCTCATAGTATAAAGAAAATGATTACTTGAAATGTCACATAACAATCACGTGAATGCCATCATTTAACCCCCATATATCATAAGATATATCTTGTTGGTCAAATTACAAACATGTGAATACCTTAATCATGTATTCTATTGAAGAATGAATACCCATTAATTGAACCATAGTGAAAACATGAATGCAGTCAAAAGTTAACTCTCTCCACATACCAAAATCCAAAAATTCTATATACTCAAACCATGATATAACCTTCTCCTTATATCAGTCATGAGCTCATGAATACGGTCAAACATTTCATTTTCTCGTTTTCCTTTCATTATGTGCATATCATATTTTTTTCCAAAAATATCTCAATCACATTCTATGGTTACCGGTACCATTGAAAATCACAATAGACCAATAAATAAATATTCTAATATTCCATGATACTATATACAACATTATTTTGGAATCCCATTACATAAACACTTAATCATTCCACCACATCATTGTCATATTCAACATCGCCAATAGTGATCGCATGTGACTTCCCTTTGTTCGTTGCCTTAAGTGGTTGCTCATGTCGATCATCACTAACCCTTGGATTAGGGCATTTATTAGCATAATTCCCTATTTCCTTGCATTTGAAGCATTGAAGTGTTGGTGGTGTGTTCTCTGTAGTCTTTTCTTTATTCACATCATTAGAAACCCTTTTTCCATTACTTCGACACTCAGCTACTCGATGACCTTCTTTTCCACACTTAAAACATGTTCTAGTCCCTTTAAGAAAATATCCACCATGCTTCTTTCCACACTTTGAGCATAAGGAAACATTCATCTTCTTTTCACCATTATTCTGAGATTTCTCCTTGAACTCCATCTTTCGTTTCTTGTCAAAACTATGAGATGGATAAGTAACACCAACTTCCATTTCTACCTTGATAGCACAACGCACAATTTCTTCATAGCTACTGAAGTCTCTTATAGCTAATGCCCTTATAAGATTTGGTTTTAAGCCACTGAAGAATCGATCAACTTTACATTCAGGTTGGATGATAAATCCAGATGCATACCTTGCAAGCCTTGTAAAATTCACTTCGTATATACCAATGGATTCATCATCCTTTTGTTTTAGTTCGAGAAACTCCTTCTCCATCTTTGTTCGAAGAATACAAGGGAAGTACTTATTGAAAAATAAGTTCTTGAACTCGTCCCATTCCATGGACTCAATTTCATCTCTTGGCCTCGTATTATTGATAAGATTCCACCATTGATCAGCTTCACCTTCCAAACGATATACTGCTAAGATGACTTTATCATGTTCAGGACATTGAAGAACTGAAAATATCTTTTCAGTGGTAATGATCCATTGTTCAGCAACAAGTGGATCAAAAGACCCACTGAAAGACGGTGTACGTTGCCTCATGAAGGACTCAATAGAATATTGTTCCCTTCTCTGCTCATTTGGAAGTCCATAATGATTCATAGCTTGTGTAAGTATATAAATAAGATTTTTCACTCCATCTCCCATAACATTTGTTTGTTCAGGAGGACAATCATTGCATTGTCCATTACATTGATCAACACAGTTCCTTCGGGTTCCAGCCATCATCTAAAACCCAAAAAGAATAGTGTGAGTGGAAAAAATTATGCTAGGGAAAACAATATAATAAAGGGGGAGTACCTTCAATATCTAACATCTTGGGTTACCGTAATTCTAGTACTATAACCTATTCTTATACTTAACCTTAGGGACATGTCTAGACATACCTTAGAAATATCTCTAGGGATCTCACTAAAGTTCTCGCATCCTAGTTTCCAAAGGTTGACTAAACCTTTCCTCTGATACCAACTGTAGAGACCCGAAGCTTAACGTACATGGACATTACATTACTTTTTCGGAATACTTAGTACATAACAAAAACACACACACAAGGACCGTAATAGTTTAGTGTCTTTGGAAACTCAGAATATAATCTTCTAATCGTGGTGAGAGATCTTCAACATCTCCCATAAAGATCTTCCTTTTTTTATCTAAAAACTTTCTTTATATCCTCGGGAAAAGAAAACATAAAAGGGTGAGCTCAAATGCTCAGTAATGGTAAAAAAAAATATCAATCACATCATATTTATAAGAACATAACATTTTGGAAATCTTAACCTGCAAAAGAGATCATAATATCATAACATGGGATAAATCATAGTAGTGAAATGTAATCCCAATAATCATAACTTAAAACATGAAACTTTTTGGAATACACACATAATAATAGAGAATCATTTCTTGTTAGTCAAGACTCATTTCCAAGACTATTTTAGTGGACAATGTCCATTTCTGAACCGAGTTCACTCCTCGTTTCAGTCCTGTTTCACTGAACCGGCATAACCTACCGTTCTAGCCATGTCTATCTCATGAGATATAAAATCTTTACCCAATGAATGGGAGGGAGATATAGGTCCCACCCATCTCATAATGATACCATTCTTATGTGTGCCACAAAATCATAAACCATACATCATAGCATAACCCATGTAATAAAAATGGGATTCTTAAACAACATGACATCATAAAACAACTCATATAAGATAAAGGAATTCATAAAAATATTTCCATCACAACATAATCAAATCCATGTAATAATAGGGATAGAAACAGAACCCAATATTATCTTAGATGGAAAATAATTTTGATAAAACACTTGAACTCCATTCTTGAGGAAAATATCCTTTCTACTTCAAAAACACTTTTCATTTCTTAACGTGTCATAAAATTATAACTAAAAGAAGTTGATTAAAAATAAACTTGAAAACTTGTAAAGGAAGCTTCTTGGAAATAATTTTTTAAAAATCCATTCATGCCGTATAAGTTAAAAAAAACATTCTTCGTAATTTTGTCAGAAAAGTCAAAAAGTACCTCGTACGAAAAACGACAAAAGATTCCTTTCATATCCTTTACTAAAAACTCACCGAAGGGTAAAATTGGATTTAAACAATTGTAGGTGGATTTAAATAATATTACATATTGAGGAAACATGGATGTGGATGATAAAATACACCCCAGTAAATACTAAAGTATAAACAATCTCGGATAAAAATGAGATTGTGATATTTCCCTTACCTTAGGTCTGATTTGCTTCGTAAGTGTCCGAACCTCCTATATAATGATTTAAATCATGTCATTGACTTATTCCAGAATCATAATCATTGTTATGATATCATATATGGTTCACTTATGACTTTATTTTACTCGTTCTTTTGCAAATTCCATGTTAAAGATCGTTTTGGGTAAAATCGTTTCATTTGTCATCCGTGATTTGACTTGTAATTATTCATATGATTACTTAGATCATGATTACTTATTTACAGAATATAAAAAATGATTTATATATAATATATATTCAGAATATATAGATATATATAATAGATCAGTAAATGGAAAGAAATACACCGTTCATGGAGACAGTAGACCATACGTACGCATGAACGCTGTTTTCTTTTCCTTATTGAGTTGAATGGAATTAAGTTGATGACATACATATATATACACATAAATCCAGAATCATTATTATGTCATATATTTCATTATTAATTATTATATATACTTTATAATAATTCATGAATGGTTAACGTGGATAATGAATCTCATTGCGTCGTGGAGACGGTAGTCCGTACGTACGCACGAGCGATGATATCGTTCTCATGATCATTGAATTGTATTGGAGTGTATGTATACTATTTCAGAATCAATATCACTTTACAATAATCATATATAGTTATTATTTACACCATTATACCCATCCAAGTAAGGTGGTGGTGGAAAATAGATTACACCACGGCGTGGGGACGGTATTCCGTACGTACGCATGCGCGGTGATTTCGTTTTCCGTAGGATGGATAGATGGTGAAATAGGGTTTTTTCATACTTATAATAACATATCTGTATATCAGTGATACTGATGTTATTACTTCATGATGAAACAACTAAAGAATAAGAAGTGGAAGAAGAAATAAGGATGAAAGAATCAGTAACGGGCATTACCTCTTCTTTGAAGCGCCTCTTTGAGACCTCCTTTTAGGGCACTAAAATTTGTATTTGAGGAAGACCAGAACCTCTAGGATGTTGATAGGGAAGTGGAGAAGGTAATTTGGCAGGTGTTGGCCGAGATGGAAGGCTCAAAGTGATGTGAGGAAGAGAGGGAGGAGGTGCCCTTTTATAAGGGAGGAGAGGGGCACCTTTGGAACAACTAAAAATATTATTTTATTATAAAGTCAAGTTCGGTTTTAAATAGCTCCAAATTGATTAATTTTGAGTTTAAAGTTGGTATGGGTCGAAATCCTCTCATACAATAGAATTTAGACAAGTTTAGGTTCCTATTTTAACCTTATCATTTATATTTAACATTAAGTTAAATAATTTTACTTTTACCGTGTCTTCTTGTGTTCTTATACTATAAGGTTAATAAAATTACTATAAGCAGCCAAAAGAACCCCAAGTTGTTTTTTTATTAAATTATATAACCTTATCTAAGTCATTTGGCCGAACCTTATATTTTTAGTAATAAAATAACAATTAATAATATAATATTTGTTTTAAAAACTATTTTATGTCAATTTTGACACTATTTAGTAATTAATTTTTGTGAAAATCATAACAGAATGATTAGTTCGAAAAAAGTTAATTAAATCAATATTAACATGTCATATTAATCTATAAAATTAGTGTAATTCATAAAAAGTCTCAAATTAAATTTATTTTGGTGTTTATAACATCAATTATTTCAATATTTCATTAATAAGATAATTACTGCATCATATTTGTGTCATAAATAAATTAAATTATATAATGTCTAAAAATTAAAAATAAAATACCATTATGTAGTAAATCTTTTTATCTTTCTATTGAATATTTATAGTCGAATTTAGCTTATGTATAACCCCATATTAAAAGTGATTTACTTATTAAACTTTGGTTTTAACTATTTTAACACTTCTTTAAATAAATTAATAATAAATGTCCTAATCTAATACAAGTGGGCCTAAATGGACATATTTTATTCTTAAGTTTGTTTTTGTTCGAATTAACCTTGTCCAATAGAATTAGGACATGTTTTAGGGTAATAATAATATCATTTTTACTCTTAATTACCCTATTTACTTTTAACTGTGGTAAAAAAAAGTAAAAAGTTACTATTCACCAAAAATTATTTTCATCTCATTGAACCACATTTTAGTCCTTGATATTAACCGTGTCTCTCTGAGTTTCGAAATCCCACTCACAGAAGCGGTAAAATTAAGTTTTATGAAAAATTCAGTTTTTTTTACTACCACTTAGTGGTTTCACTATTCATCAAAAATTGAAAGTTTTCAGAAAAATACCAAAAATTAGGCCTAAGCTATATTTGATATTATGAATTCAAAAATGATGTCTATTTTACCAAATTCAAAACATATCAGTTGAATTAATTAATTTAAAAATTAATTCCCGTCGTCAAACCAAATAGCGTGTTATTAAGAGATAATAACTATTAAAAGACTGATAGTTGTTTATGTCTGGTTTAAATGTGAAATTACATATAATAACCAACATTGTATTAAATTGTAAAAATATATTCTAAATATACTTTAAAACCAATAAAATTAATAATTTATCACTATTAATTATTTCTATTAAAAAGGTTGTTTTTAATTAAAATTTAGTAATTTTCACTATTCATCAGAAAATGAAAGTTATCCGAAAAGTACCAAAATTTCACCCTAAGCTAATTTCGATATTACGAATCCAGAAATGAAGTCCATTTTGAAAAATAAAAATTACAAAATTTCAAAAAGTGGTTATTACTATTCCTAACGGCTAGTTTTAATAATATTTTAATAGCATATCGTTGTTTAGTGAAACTCGGTATTGCGTACTACACACGCTATCGAGGAATGTCACGATTGCGTGTAATGCAAGGAAAGTCAAGGATGCGTGTTTTGCAAGCTCCTTTTGGTGTAGCATACAACACAAGACATTAATGAAATTAAAAAGAATATTTTTCATAAAATCTCGGGGTGTTACACAGTTGTCATTATTATTATTGTTATATGAATCTAAGGAAAAAACGTTTTCATTAATAATACTAAAAATATTATTATTCATATAGTATTATTATTAGTATTATATTTTTGTTTTTAAAATAGTAAAAGATGACATATTTCTCCATCACTCAGTAAAAACTCTCAAATAAAAGGGAGGGTGATTTCCCTCTTCACTCTCTCTTTAATAATCATAAAGGATCCATTGTAGATGTTTCAGGTAGTGTTTTCTTATATAATTCTCCTCAATTTAACATTCCCTTCCCTACCTTCATCCTATTATAACCAATATTTTGTGTATAATAAATCATTTTCATGTCTTATTAATATTCATGATTAGATTTTATGGATTCAAATTCTTAAAATATTTGTATGCCATGAATGATGTTTATTGTAAATAATGTTTTTCCCATATATTATATAGTTTTTTTAAATGTAAAATTTATAAATTTTTGAAATTAAAAGGAATAAAACTGATTTAATTGATTATGTAATCATATCAAATATATATATATATAAATATTATAGTAATTTTTAGTAAATTTTTTTAAAAAAATTGATTTATAATGGAATGGTGAAAATGTCAATTTTTGAAAATCATATAATTTAAAAGTAACATTATATTTTTAATTTTTTAAAGTAACATTCAATAAATTAGATTAAACACAATATAAATAATTCTATAATAATAAATTTTTTATTTCATTTTTGAATAAGTTCGTTTTTATACATAAAAACACAATTTTATAAATAAGTTTTTTTCATTGTGTTTTTCACATATATATTAAAATTAATTTTAGTAAATTATTAAAATTGAATAATTAAAAATGGATCCTGTATTTTGAATTAGGAGAATAAAATTTATTTATATGTTTAATTTCATTTTTTTCATTAAGAATCGTAACCATAGTAAGACATTTGGTACCATATTAATGGGAAAATGAGGTTAATTAATCCGAATACGTTGCGATAGTTCCATAAAAATTCATTATAAATTATATTAGATTATTTAGTTTTAACCCTCTTTAACATAGCATAAAATTTGTTTTTAAACCACTTCACCATGAGTCGTACATTCATAATATGTAACTATTTGGAATATTTATAAGTTTTCCACACCCCTCAGTTATAAAATGAATCCTTCTTTCCTATCCCCCTTAAAAATAAGTAGAACTCTATATAATAATATCCCCACCTAAATATATCCCTAAAATACCCCCACACTTCATATATGTCATGAACTTACCAAAATACCAACCCAATAAGTCTTAATGTGTGTGTCAAGTGGCATTTTTCAACAAATAGGTTAAATTCTTTCCGACTTTTTCTTATTTACTTCACTTTCTACATCATTAAAATCTTATTTAACCATAAGGTAAAAATAATTATCATTTATATACTAAAATAGTATTATGATTCTGATAAAACCATTTTTCATCTCATTTTCCACCCTGTGGGAAATAAAAACATTTCTTGTGTGTGCATGCAGATTACCACCATCACAGAGCGATGTGTTTTTTTATTCCCATCTCCCAAGGATGCTTACTAGGTCGAATTTTATAGATATAAATTATATTTATTAAATAATTATGATCCATTAAATATAACATATTACTTAACTTCTTACCATTATGTTCGCTATAAAATGATGATGTCGCTCATATGTACATGTGGACTAACACCTTCACGAAGCGATATGATTTTTTATGTACACATTTCCCATATGGTTCTAAAATTGTATATAATATTTAAAAATGATAATTATTTTATGATTAATTTTCTTTTTATTATGTAATAATTATCACTTCAACCATGTTAAACCCACCAAAGTTGTTTTGTTCTTAAGAATCAAACATCCAAAAAAGTATAACATGAACATAACTGGTTTAATAACTATATAAGGAATGGTTATAAATTAAATAAAAGTTATAATAATAAGTAAATACGAAAATAAAATTTATTAGGAAAGTGTAAAATTAATATACATTTATTATATATGACTTAAATTATGTACATGGAGAGTAATACTTGGGGAAATTTATTTTAAATTAAAACATTATATTAAAAGTTTTATAGTATTCCTTCAATTTTTTCTTCCATATAAATGTTAATTAAAATATTTTAATTATTTTTTTATTATACAAAAATGTATTTTAATTCTCATTTTGAACAATTTTTTCCTTTTTTATGATGGTTTTAGAAGTATTCATTTCAACAATTTCTAAACTTGTTGTTTTTGATATTTTTATAAATCATTAAAATAAATCATTTTTTAATGCATCAAACATGTGTTAAATTTAATGTTATCATGAACATAATTATTTAATAATATTATCCATAAATTTTTCATTGTTTTTAAAAAATAATCCCCTATTTCCTAATTTATGGGGTTTTTTATAGATTTTTTAATGAAAAATAAATTTATCCTTATTTTTAAAAGCATCATAAAAGTGCTTCTATATATGTTTTTTTGAGAATAATTAATGAGATTTTATAATATTAATTTAATATTCTATTTGGTAATTTTTTTTTATTTTTTTAGTAAATTTTACATGATGCTGGGTGAGATTGATATATATCATTAATGCATTATGAAATGATTACATTATATGTGGATTTACATTGTAGGTTATTTGGTTTATAAGAGTGTTTATTGTAGTGATGGTATAATTTAAATGAAGATGATGTCTCAATGCACCTATGTGACTTTTATATTATTTTAAATGAGTTTTAATTTATGTTTTTTATTTTGAAAGGAAAGATCATGAGAATTTTTATTCCCATTTTAAGGGCGAAATGTTTGTTTTTTAAAAATACATTTTCATGAGTACACATTTTTTATAAGAGACCACATTTATGATTTTTCATGTAATATTTTTTATGTGTTGTTTTTTTCTAATATTTTGGAAATTAATCTTATTTCCTGAGTAAGAGAAGGAACATTTGAGAACAAATCTTATTATCTAAAATGGTATAATTTCTCATGGCATTACATGATTTTCAAAATGTACTAAATTTTTTCTTTATTTTTTATCCCTTAATAAACTATTTTTGATCAACCAATATTTTAAATTTTTTTTCATAGGTCCTAAAAAAGAATAAGAAAATATATAAATGTCTAAATTTACTCTATGTGTGTTAAAATTTATTTAATTAAACGTTTTTTTAATGAAACAAGATATTATATTGAAGTATTTTTATTGGTAGAAAATATTATATTGAGTGGAATATTTCACTTTGTAAAATAATTCACTTATGTTTAAGTATTTTTTCGTAGTTTCTAAAACTATAAAAAATATTATCAAAATATAAGAAGTCTAAACCCTTGTTATAAATAATGTATTTATGTGCTGTTTAATTTATTAGGTGTTATAATTGGTATTAATTTAGATGCATAAATAACATTAGAGGTTATGAAGTTATTAAGAAGATATGTATAAGGTATTTTAATAAATTAATTATGATATCATTAAAAAATGTTGAGTTTTATAATTTGGCCTCCTTTAATATGTTCCTATTTCAAAATGTTTCTCTATAGATGAAATATGGAGGAAAAATTGTAAAGGCATCAACAGGATAATGTTCTTCTGCATTAGAAACTTGGAATGGTTTGAATTTGGAAATAATAGTTTGTATCTATATTTAATTATTTGATGTATGATATTTATGGTGGTTACCATGCCAATGAGTGACCAAACATGCCATAGAGTAATAGATATGTTAAAAAATTTCATTAAACAACACTCCCTATAATTCTGTGTGACCACATACCTCGTGATATCTTAATTATTTATAATTTCTATTGAAATGATATTCATGGTTTTGGGATGTTCTAAACATAAAAATTCAATTATATAAATTTATCATTTTGAAGGTAAATCCAATCAGTGTGGGTCTAATAATAACAACACCAAGGATTAATATGAGATTAATTCTATGGAGTGAAAATTAATTTACGATCTCTTCCAAGAGATTTATTTTCATAATGTTTTATAACATGGGATGGAAAGGTAATTTTGGAACTCTAGAAATCAGAGGACTCAGTTGACTACTATGAATCAAATTTTACTAGACTGGTTAGGTATGCACTAAATTTAAATACTAAAAATATTGATAAAATTGATAAGTTTTAATAAGGATTGAAACCATATTTGTGATCATATTTTTCCTCTCAGGAATTTTAATGATATGATAATGTTTTATGAAATTAAGTGAAGGTTGATATGGAGTTTTTTGAGGTTTACAAAAACAAATACAAAAAGAGGATTAGGTAGAAAGAAATGGAAAATTACCATAAAATAAATCTAAAGGCAACAGGTATAGATGTACCTATTTTAATAATTATAGTAAGAATTATCCTAGGAAGTTTCTCATGAAATTTCTAAATTGTTATAGATTTGGTATTCTAGGACATTTGGATCATGATTTCAAAGAAAAGAATCAAGGTAATAGTTATAAAAAATATGATAAGTTGGTAGTGAGTTGTTTTATAATAAATAATATGTCTCATTATACTAATGTTCGACTGAAGAAAATAAAGAATTATTGGAATCATAAACACCATAATTAGAACGGTGTGTGAAATTCATTCAAAAATACATTTTAAAATGATGAACCATCAAAGGAACTGATGAAAATTACATCACATTTCAAATATGATTATGATAATGTTTTGTTTTATTCTCATCTAAACACTATTTTATTTCTATGAATATAAGGGTAAAATGGGAATATTACCCAATAAAGTGGGTAAATAATAGTTTTTTCACAATCATGGTGGAATTAATAAGGTAACACAAATTTATCAGAATATTCCTATGATTATCTATAGATTGATTTTTCCTATAACTTCTGTTATATTTCCAACAGTTGAGATTGATATTATTCTTGGTAAATGTGGGATTTTAGTTTTAAATGATAAGATAGATTGTAGATCTAAGGAAGGTATATAAAAATATTTAGAGTGGGATTTAATTTCTATATGATAATGAGTCCATAAATATAATAACTTTTCAATAAGATGAGAAACTAATTAGAGATGGAAGTTAAAGTTATCATTCTCATATTATTTAAAAGAGATTAGTTATTAATATAAGTTGTGTTTTAATAGTAAATGAATATGTGGATATATTTCCAAATAATTTTCCAAGTTTTCTTCCCGATCAGATAGATTATTTTTCTATTTACATTTTTCATGATGCTAATGTAATTTCAAAACCCCCATATCAAATGGATCCATTAGATTTATTTGAATTTAAAAGGTAGTTACGACAAATTCATGAAATGGGTTGTATTCATCCAATCACATCACCTTAGGTTTAGCCTATTCTATTCATTAAAAAGATGGGTGGTTCCATTAGGATTTATATTTATTATATATCACTAAATTACATTAATATTAATAATAAGTGTTTGCTTCCTCTTATAAATGAATTGAATCATTATATTCTAGGAGTGTGGTATTTTACAAAGATTGATCTCATGTTCTGATATCATTAACTAAAAGTGAATGAGGAAGATATTATAAAGAATACATTTCAAGCTGGGTATGGAAAATATGAGTTTTTTATGCCTCTACATTGAATAATTCGCCCTCTATATTCATGCATCATCTAAATAGAGATTTTGGTTACTATTTTTATAAATTTTTTATGGTTATGGCTCATTTTTTGGTTTATTCTAAAAGTTATGAGGAATATGAAATATATGTAGGGATTGTTTTTTAGACCATAAAATGAAACAAAAAATTATGGTATATTTAGTACAGGTGAATTTTTGTTAAAATATATTTTACACCTTTGACATATTATCCCAAAATATAGAATAATTGTTAATCCTACTAAAACTAATTTTGTGTAAGAGTGTCCAAGACCTAAAAATGACATTTAGATTCAAAATTTTCTATTATTAATGGGTTACTATCAGTATTTTTTAAATAAGTATTCATAGTTATCTATCCCATTAGATAATTTAACCAAAAAAGGAGTTAAATTTATTTAAAAAAAGAATATGATTAATGTTTTTAAGAATTAATAAATAAAATTGGTTAATACTCAAGTGTTTCTCCTTACATATAGATATGGTGAGTTTGTTATTGACATTGAAGTTTCATTTAATGGAATTCATTGATAATATATGTAAGATGATTGGGTAATTTTCTATCCATCACACCAATTGAAAATCAATGAACAGATTTATCCCCTAAAATATATTTAATGATATGCAATATTTTTTACTTTAAAAATATGGATATATATTTTATCTGGGGTAAATGTAAAATATATATTTTCCTTAAAAGTTTAAAGTGTATATTTACTCAAAATGTGTTGAACATGAGGCACATAAGTTGTTGGGAACTAATAAAGGCTCATGATTAAGCAAGTCACTATCATCCAAGTAAATAAATCAAGGTATCTTTTTTCCTGGTGCTAAAAGCATAATTAATCATTTTCTATGCTATATTTAGAATGTGATCATTTGGTTAATTATTTAATTAATTTTTTCCTAGATATTAATATTATCAGTACTACCCCTATTTTGGTTTACGTATCATTGTATTCATCCATGTTATGTAGAATTAGGAATGCTCGGATGGAAGACTGAGGTTTCTAAGAAAGAGTATAATTGGATTAGATGGGTATGTTTCCTGAATTTAATTTTGGAAAAAAAGGTGTTATAATATATATATATATATATATATAAAGATTTTATGTGTGCCAAGGGATCCCCGTTTGAATAAGGAATTGTTATGTGAAGCACATCACTCATTATTTTTGATCATATATAATGTACTACGATGTATAGAGGCATTCAATGTTATTATTGGTGGGACGTAATTAAGAAGGATGTTGAAAATGTTTCCATGAATTGTATTACATGAAAATTGGTTAAAGTTGAGTGACAGCTATTGAACGGAAATATTCATCCTTTTCAAATGTCATAATGGAAATTTAAGAATAAATATAATGATATCATGCTGGTATTACTAAATGCATCTTGCGGTAATAATTTTATATGAGTTATTGTTTATAATTTCACTAAATCTATGAAATTTATGCCTATTTTAAATATTATGTCATTAGATAAACTTTATAAAATTATATTACTGAAATAGTTAGTTAAATAGTGTAACAGCCCGAGATTTTATGAAAAATATTCTTTTTAATTTTATTAATGTCTTGTGTTGTACGCTACACCAAAAGGAGCTTGCACAACACACATCCTTGACTTGCCTTGCATTACACGCAATCGCGACCTTCCTCGATAGCGTGTGTAGTAAGCAAAACTGAGTTTCACTAAACAACGATATGCTATTAAAATATTATTAAAACTAGCTGTTAAGAATAGTAATAACCACCTTTTAAAATTTTAGAAATTTTAGCACTCAAAATGGACTTCATTTTTGGATTCGGAGTATCTAATTTAGCCTAATGTGAAATTTTGGTACTTTTCGGATAACTTTTATATTTTGATGAATAGTGAAAATTACTATATTATAATTAAAAACAAATTTTTTAATCGAAATAATTAATAGTGATAAATTATTAATTTTAGTGGTTTTAAAGTATATTTAGAATATATTTTTACAATTCAATACAATGTTGGTCATTGGATGTAATTTCACATTTACACCAGACATAAACAAGTGTTAATCTTTTGATAGTTATTATCTCTTAAAAACACGCTATTTGTTGTGACAGCAGAAATTAATTATAAAATTAATTAATGAAACTTATATGTTGGGAATTTTGTAAAATAGAAATCATTTTTGAATTCGGAATATCAATTATAGCTTAGGGTGAAATTTTGGCATTTTTCTGAAAAACTTCAATTTTTGATGAATAGTGAAACTACTAAGTGGTAGTTAAAAAAATTAATTTCTTCATAAATCTTAATTTTACCGCTTCTGTGAATGGAATTTCAAAAATCCGAGATACACGGTTGATGTCAGTCAGTAAAATGTGGTTCAATGAGATGAAAATAATTTTTGGTGAATAGTAACTTTTTACTTTTATTTACCACGGTTAAAAGTAAATAGGGTAATTAAGGGTCAAAATGATATTAATATTACCCTAACACATGTCCTAATCCTATTGGACAAGTGTATCTCGACCAAAAACAACCTTAAGTGTAAAATATTATCATTTAGGCCCACTTGGATTAGATTAGGACATTTATTATTATTTAATTCAAAGAAGAGTTAAAAGAGTTAAAATCAAAGTTTATTTACTAAAACATTTTTAATATAGGGTTATACATAATATAATTTAGACTATAAATATTCATTAGAAAGATAAAAATATTTCCTACATAATGGTAGTTTATTTGTAATTTTTATGATTTAAATAATTTAATTTATTTATGACACAACGATGATGTAGTAATCACCTTTTTAAGAAGATATTAACATAATTGATGTTATAAATGCCCAAATAAATGTAATTTGAGACTTTTTATGACATACACTAATTTTCTAGGTTAATATGACATGTTATTGTTGCTTTAAGTAACTTGGTTCGAACTGATCAATCTGTTAGAAATTTCATAAAAATCATGTACCAAATAGTGTCAAAATTGACATAAATTAGTTTTTAAAACAAATATTATATTATTAATTGTTATTTAATTCCTAAAAATCTAAGGTTCGGCCAAATGACTTAGATAAGGATATATATATTAATAATAAACAACTTGGGGTTCTTTTGGCTTATTATGGTAAGTTTATTAACCATATAGTGTAAGAAAACAAAAAGACACGGTAAAAGTTAAATTATTCAACTTAGAGTTAAATCTAATTGATAAGATTAAAATAATAACCTAAACTTGTCTAAATAATATTGGATGAAAGTATTTCGACCCATCCCCACCTTATCCTAGAAATAAATAAATTTGGAGCTATTTAAAACTGAACTTGACTTTATAATAAAATAATATTTTGAGATTTTCCTAAGATGCCCCTCTCCTCCCTTATAAAAGGGCACCTCCTCCCTCGCTTCCTCACACAACTTTGAGCCTTCAAGCTCGGCCAAACCCTGCCAAATTATCTTCTCCGCTTCCCTAGAAACATCCTAGAGGTTCTGGTCTTCTTAAAAGACCCATTTTAGTGCCCTAAAAGGAGGTCTCAAAGAAGCATTTCAAAGAAGAGGAGGTTCAGACATGTACAAAGCAAGTCGGACCTAAGGTAAGGGAAATATCACAATCTCATTTTTATCCGAGATTTTTTATACTTTGGTATTTACTGGGGTGTATTTTATCATCCACATCCATGTTTCCTCAATATGTAATGTTATTTCCATCCACCTACAATTGTTTAAATCCAATTTTACCCTTTGGTGAGTTTTTAGTAAAAGATATGAGAGGAATCTTTTGTCGTTTTTCGTACGAGGTACTTTTTGACTTTTCCGACAAAAGTACGAAATTTTTTTTTAACTTATATGGCATGAATGGATTTTTAAAACATTATTTCCAAGAATATTCCTTTACAAGTTTTCAAGTTTATTTTTAATCAACTTCTTTTAGTTTAAAATTGTATGACATGTTAAGAAAGGAAAAATGTTTTTTTTGAAGAAGAAAGGATATTTCCCTCAAGAATGGAGTTCAAGTGTTTTATCAAAATTATTTTCCATCTAAGATAATATGGGGTTCTGTTTCTAACCCTATTATTACATTGATTTTATTATGTTGTTATTGAATTATTTTTATGAATTCCTTTATCTTATATTAATTGTTTTGTGATATCATGTTGTTTAAGAATCCCATTTTTATTACACGTGTTATGCAATGATGTATGATTTATTATTTTGTGGAACACATAATAATGGTATCATTATGAGATGGTTGGGACCTATATCTCCCTCCAATGCATTGGGTAAAGATTTTATATCTCATGAGATAGACATGGCTGGAACGGTAGGTTATACCGGTTCAGTGAAACAGGACTGGAACGAGGGTGACTCGGTTCAGAAAGGGACTTTGTCCACTAAGATTGTCTTGGAAATGAGTCTTGACTAACAAGAAATGATTCTCTATGATTATGTGTGTATGCCACAAATTTTCATGTTTTAAGTTATGATTATTGGGATTACATTTCACTTCTATGATTTATCCCATGTTATGATATGATGAGCTCTTTTGCAGGTTAAGATTTCCAAAAGCTATGTTCTTATGTATATGATGTGATTTATCTTTCTTTTGTTTACCCTTACTGAGCATTTGAGCTCACCCTTTTATGTTTTCTTTTCCCCAGGATATAAAGAAAGGTTTTAGGTAAAAAAAGGGGGAAGATCTTTATGGGAGATATTGAAGATCTTTCACCATGATTAGAAGATTACGTTCCGAGTTTCCAAAGACACTAAACTATTACGATCCTTGTGTGTGTGTTTTTGTTATGTACTAAGTGTTCCGAAAAAGTAATATAATGTCCATGTACGTCAGGCTTCGGGTCTCTACAGTTGGTATCAGAGGAAAGGTTTAGTCAACCTTTGGAAACTAGGATGCGAAAACGTTAGTGAGATCCCTAGAGATATTTCTAAGGTATGTCTAGGGATGTCTCTAAGGTTAAGTATACATATAGGTTATATTCCTAGAATTGCGCTAATGATCTTAGAATTTAACCTAAGATGTTAGATATTGAGGGTACTCCCCCTTTATTATGTTGTTTTCCCTAGCATGATTTTTGCCTCTCACACTATTCTTTTTGGGTTTTAGAAAATGGCTGGAAACAAGATGATTCACGATAATGGAGGATATGATGGACAATGGAAATATATTATTCATGAGCAACCAAATGAAATAGGATTTGGAAGTCCAAACATCATTGTTATGCCGAATCATAAATCTCATAATATGATCAATAAAGTAAAATTTGGTAAGTTTCCTGACTCGGCTAATAAGAGAAAGATGGAGTTTCATGATGATCATAGAGGAAAGAAAGTTCAATTTCCCCTATGTAAATCATATGGGAAGAGGCATCAAGTAGAATGTTTCAAAGGAACTGGAAGATGCTTTGGGTTTGGAAAAGAAGGACACAAAGCCAGTAAGTGCAAAGGAAAAGGTTCAGTTAACACCAGGGATGAGGATAATGGTATTGCTACGACATCAACAATGGTTAAATGTTTTAAATGTGGAATGTGAGGGCATTATGCAAACCAATTCCCTAAGGGAAAGTCTCATGAAGAGAATCAGTACGGCCGTATGGGTAGTATTTATGTTGATGATGATGAAGAGACTACAAATGATATGTGATATGAAAGAATTGTTGAAGCTCGGTCAATGGTTTAAGAAGGTAGTGGAATGATTACATGTTTATCAGGTGTAATGTTTTATAAAGAATATCATGGTACTATGGAATAAAGAGACATCTAAGGATTGTTACACTGTTGTCTTTCCTTGAGTTTTTAAAGTGTATGATTAATGTTACCAGTATCCATGAAAGGTTATTCAGATATTTTTGGAATGTAGATGATATGCGCATAATGAAGGGATAAGGAGAAAATTAAATGTTTGATAGTATTCATGAGCTCATGATTGATATAAGGACTAAGTGATATCATGGTTTGAGTATATAGAATTTTGAGGATTTTGGTATGTGGAAAGTGTTAACTTTTAACTGCATTCATGTTTTCACTAAGGTTCAATGAGTATTCAAGAGAGTACATGATTAAGGCCTTTGAATGTTTGGAATGTGACCAACAAGATATATCTTATGATATATGGGGATCAACGATGGTATTAAATCTCTGAGAGTGGACTGCAGTATTATGGATATGCCTAAATATTGGAATGGATTATGTTGGACATAAGTTAGTATTGTTTGTTTTTTGATATTATTGATGGATGTTATAGTAATATATCTTTATAAAAAGGACAACCTGCAGGACAGGCGACAGCCCATCGCGTCAGACAAGGCTGTGGGAATCGAACCCACAACCGAAGTGCGACTGGCCTTTATCGCCTACCATTGGCCTACAGGAAGTCCCTGTTTAGTAAAAACTAGTTTTATTATATTAAGAAGTATGATATATGATGTATAAGTCCATTTTAGGAACCATATATGATTAATCTCACTATATAATGACTTGTGTATATTTAATAACTTTTGCTAACCTTTTGTTTGAGACAGATGGAATGACCTGTCATTCTATCACATGATCTGCTAACACTTCACTAATAATAAATTCAACTTCATTTATTTAAGAGATGAAGTGGAAATTGTTCAAGGCACGAACAACAGTGAGATTGTACCAAAATAAAGTAAGTATTTATTCTAATTCAAATTCTTTAACTTTAGGGAAACGATCTTGAAAACCAAAAATGTTGTCCTAGTGCACTTATATCTGATTAATCATATGGTACCTTAGATCGTCACAAATTTATGGATTTGTGATTTCTGGCTCTTCCATAGCCATGTTCTCTACCACTCTCTATCAGAACATGATGGTTAGATTTCTCTTCCATATCTATATTTTCACCTATATGGAAACCCAGTGATTAGTTTATTTGGGTAACCGTTACGTTTCATACTTTTGTTTTTAAATATTGGTTTTGATATTCTTTTTTACGATGTGGGTTTCTATTAAAGAAACTTTTGAATAGTAAACCATTTATAACCCTGACGAATTTCGAGGGAAAAATTCATTTTAAGGGGGGTAGAATGTAACAGCCCGAGATTTTATGAAAAATATTCTTTTTAATTTTATTAATGTCTTGTGTTGTACGCTACACCAAAAGGAGCTTGCACAACACACATCCTTGACTTGCCTTGCATTACACTCAATCGCGACCTTCCTCGATAGCGTGTGTAGTACGCAATACTGAGTTTCACTAAACAACGATATGCTATTAAAATATTATTAAAACTAGCTGTTAAGAATAGCAATAACCACCTTTTAAAATTTTAGAAATTTTAGCTCTCAAAATGGAATTCATTTTTGGATTCGGATTATCGAATTTAGCCTAAGGTGAAATTTTGGTACTTTTTGGATAACTTTCATATTTTGATGAATAGTGAAAATTACTAAATTATAATTAAAAACAACTTTTTTAATCAAAATAATTAATAGTGATAAATTATTAATTTGAGTGGTTTTAAAGTATATTTAGAATATATTTTTACAATTCAATACAATGTTGGTCATTGGATGTAATTTCACATTTACAGCAGACATAAACAAGTGTTAATCTTTTGATAGTTATTATCTCGTAAAAACACGCTATTTGTTGTCACAACGAAAATTAATTATAAAATTAATTAATACAACTTATATTTTGGGAATTTTGTAAAATATAAATCATTTTTGAATTCGGAATATCAATTATAGCATAGGGTGAAATTTTGGCATTTTTCTGAAAAACTTCAATTTTTGATGAATAGTGAAACTACTAAGTGGTAGTTAAAAAAATTAATTTCTTCATAAATCTTAATTTTACCGCTTCTGTGAATGGAATTTCAAAAATCCGAGAGACACGGTTGATTTAAGTAATTAAAATGTGGTTCAATGAGATGAAAATAATTTTTGGTGAATAGTAACTTTTTACTTTTATTTACCACGGTTAAAAGTAAATAGGGTAATTAAGGGGAAAAATGATGTTAATATTACCTTAACACATGTCCTAATCCTATTGGACTAGTGTATCTCGACCAAAAACAACCTTAAGTGTAAAATATTATCATTTAGGCCCACTTGGATTAGATTAGGACATTTATTATTATTTAATTCAAAGAAGAGTTAAAAGAGTTAAAATAAAAGTTTATTTACTAAAACATTTTTAATATAGGGTTATACATAATATAATTTCGACTATAAATATTCATTAGAAAGCTAAAAATATTTCCTACATAATGGTAGTTTATTTTTAATTTTTATACTTTAAATAATTTAATTTATTTATGACACAACGATGATGCAGTAATCACCTTTTTAAGAAAATATTAACATAATAGATGTTATAAATGCCCAAATAAATGTAATTTGAGACTTTTTATGACATACACTAATTTTCTAGGTTAATATGACATGTTATTGTTGATTTAAGTAACTGGTTTTGAACTTATCATTCTGTTAGAAATTTCATAAAAATCATGTACCAAATAGTGTCAAACTTGACATAAATTAGTTTTTAAAACAAATATTATATTATTAATTGTTATTTAATTCCTTAAAATCTAAGGTTCGGCCAAATGACTTAGATAAGGATATATATATTAATAATAAACAACTTGGGGTTCGTTTGGCTTGTTATGGTAAGTTTATTAACCCTATAGTGTAAGAAAACAAAAAGACACGGTAAAAGTTAAATTATTTAACTTAGAGTTAAATCTAATTGATAAGATTAAAATAATAACCTGAACTTGTCTAAATCCTATTGGATGAGAGTATTTCAACCCATACCCACCTTATCCTAGAAATAAATAAATTTGGAGCTATTTAAAACCGAACTTGACTTTATAATAAAATAATATTTTGAGATTTTCCTAAGATTCCCCTCTCCTCCCTTATAAAAGGGCACCTCCTCCCTCTCTTCCTCACACAACTTTGAGCCTTCAAGCTCGGCCAAACCCTACCAAATTCTCTTCTCCACTTCCCTAGAAACATCCTAGAGGTTCTGGTCTTCTTCAAAGACCCATTTTAGTGCCCTAAAAGGAGGTCTCAAAGAAGCATTTCAAAGAAGAGGAGGTTCGGACACGTACAAAGCAAGTCGGACCTAAGGTAAGGGAAATATCACAATCTCATTTTTATCTGAGATTGTTTATACTTTGGTATTTAATGGGGTTTATTTTATCATCCACATCCATGTTTCCTCAATATGTAATGTTATTTCCATCCACCTACAATTGTTTAAATCCAATTTTACCCTTTGGTGAGTTTTTAGTAAAAGATATGAGAGGAATCTTTTGTCTTTTTTCGTACTCGGTACTTTTTGACTTTTCCAACAAAAGTACGAAAAATGTTTTTTTTAACTTATACGGCATGAATGGATTTTTAAAACATTATTTCCAAGAAGATTCCTTTACAAGTTTTCAAGTTTATTTTTAATCAACTTCTTTTAGTTTAAAATTGTATGACATGTTAGTAAAAATGTTTTTTTGAAGAAGAAATGATATTTTCCTCAAGAATGGAGTTCAAGTGTTTTATCAAAATTATTTTCCATCTAAGATAATATAGGGTTATGTTTCTAACCCTATTATTACATTGATTTTATTGTGTTGTTATTAAATTATTTTTATGAATTCAGTTATCTTATATGAATTGTTTTATGATGTCATGTTGTTTAAGAATCCCATTTTTATTACATGGGTTATGCAATGATGTATGATTTATGATTTTGTGGCACACATAAGAATGGTATCATTATGAGATGGGTGGGACCTATATCTCCCTCCAATTAATTGGTTAAGGATTTTATATCTCATGAGATAGACATGGCTGGAACGGTAGGTTATACCGGTTCAGTGAAATAGGACTGGAACGAGGGTGACTCGGTTCAGAAAGGGACTTTGTCAACTAAGATAGTCTTGGCAATGAGTCTTTACTAACAAGAAATGATTCTCTATGATTATGTGTGTATGCCACAAATTTTCATGTTTTAAGTTATGATTATTGGGATTACATTTCACTTCTATGATTTATCCCATGTTATGATATTATGAGCTCTTTTGCAGGTTAAGATTTCCAAAAGCTATGTTCTTATGTATATGATGTGATTGATCTTTCTTTTTTTTACCCTTACTGAGCATTTGAGCTCACCCTTTTATGTTTTCTTTTCCCCAAGATATAAAGAATGGTTTTAGGTAAAAAAAAAGGGGGAAGATCTTTATGGGAGATATTGAAGATCTTTCACCACGATTAGAAGATTACGTTCCGAGTTTCCAAAGACACTAAACTATTACGATCCTTGTGTGTGTGTTTTTGTTATGTACTAAGTATTCCGCAAAAGTAATGTAATTTCCATGTATGTCAGGCTTCGGGTCTCTACAAATAGAGTCACTCCCTATATTTTATCATATCATGATCTTATATTTACATCAAAATTTATGAATTTTACCTCATAAGTCATTGGGTACTGAATTTATCTTTAATCCAGATTATCATCCTCATTCTGATTCATATTAAGAGAAAATGATTGACACATTTTATTATTATTTTCTATATAAATAACTAGATTACCAAGGTATTTGGGATCAATATATTTATTTAGTTTAATTTTATTATAAAAAGAGTTTTCATTCCATTATAAAAATTGACTCTTTTGAGTCATTATATGGAAAGTGGTTTCGGACTCCAACATGTTGGGATCATGTTGGTGAAAAAAAATTTCTAGGACCATAACTATTATAATAATTGGTTGAGAATATAAAGATGATTCAGCAGCACATGAGGGCATCATAGGGAAATTTAAATAGTTATACAGATAATATGAGTCATTACCAATCATTTGTGGTATTCAATCATGTCTTTTTTAAAATATATAATGGGAAAGGTGTTGTGTATTTTGGAATTAAAGGAAATTTAAGCCCATGGTTTGTTATTCCATATGAAAATCAAGAAAATTTGGGATAATTTGATTACTCTATATAATTTCCTTTGATTTTATCTCATGAAATGATTTTTTCATGTTTCATTCTTAGGTAATTATGTACATTAAGAATCTCAATTTTTAAACCTTTAGGTAGTATAGTTGGAATATAATATTTTATATGATGAAATGGTAGTGAAGATTCTTGATCACATAGAGTAGGTGTTACAGAATAAGGTATAACACCTGGTTGAATTTTTGTAGAGGAACCACTTGATTGAGGAAGTAACATAGGATCCTAAAAAGGTAATGAGGGGAAGATATCCCCAAATGTTTATGTGATGAATAAAATTAAGATGATGTAATTTTTATAATATGTGAGGAATGTGAAAAGCATGTTAATTTTAAAAATAATTCAATTTCATTCATTATTAATATTCATGATTTGATTATTGGATTTAGATTATTTTCAGGAAATCTTTATCAGGAAAAATTTTATACTAAGTATAGTGTTTTCCATGTATTATGTGGTATTATATAAATTTTAATTCTCTAAAAGTTTAAAATTGATATTTATAAAACAAACATAATTATTTATACCATAATATAAAATATTTATTAGGGATAATTTTTGGAATATTTTGGAAATATTTATTTCTGAGTGAATAGTGAAAATTGTTAACTTTTGTAAAAATACCATTTTTTATCTAAATATAGTAATTTAAAAGTAAAATTTATTTTTAATTTTAATTTAAAGATATAAGAGATAATTTTTTTTAAACATAGTATCAATATTTCCATCATAATAAACACTATTGTTTTGGTATAAGTTCATTTTTAAGCTTAAAACACAATTTTCTAAAAAAAAACTAGCTCATTTGGTTTTTAACACATAAATTAAAAGAAAATTATTATTTTTATACTAACGAAATTTTAAATAATTTAATAAATATTTTGAAACATAAGGTTAAAATTTAGTGATGAGTTTAATTTCATTTTTTGTCATTGTGAATAGTAATCCTGATAAAAATATGTCACCACAATAATGGGTAAACCAGGTTATTTAATGAAAATACTTAATGTTAAGACCACAAATTTTCATCTAAAATCATGTTTTATAATGTTGTTTCCAACCTTATCACCTTATCATTGATATTTTATTGTTTTTGAGCTACTTTTCCATTATTAATACATTAATAATATTTGAATGTTTAGAATAATTAATAGTGTGTCACTCCCCTTACTTACAAAAGTGAACTTCCTCTCTTTAATTCATCACATATTTAGAGAACTCTAGATTAGTGAATAAATATGTAAATAAATCACCATAATACCTCAAAATGTAATAGAGGTCTATTTAATTCCAAAATACCTGCCTAAATAGGTTTATTATGTAAGGAAATGGAGGTTTTCCAAAGAATATGTATCATCATTACTGAGTGTTTCATGTTTATTTATTCTTCTACCAATTTAAAATAATCATAAAACATTCTAAAATAAAAAATAAATTATATTCCAAGAAATAATAATTTTATTATGGTTATGTTAAAACCCTCTTTTCATCTCTTTTTCTATAAAATGGGAAATGAAAACTTTACCCGTGTGTGTGTGTAGATTACAGCCTCTATAAAGTTATGTGTTTCATTTTTCATCAATTAATCAAAATGAATGTTATTATTATGAAGTTAATGAATATATTTTTTTAATGACATAATTAAGAACCTATATATATATATATTATATTACTTAAATTATTTCAATATAATTTTTTTGGAAATTGATTATGTCACTCATGCATATAAGTGGATCTAAAACCATTGTTATAGACTATTTTAACACAAATTTTGTATTTGTTGACAAATAATTTTTTATAAGAATGTTTTTGTTATTAAAGAATCAGAACCATTCCATCTTAATGAGTTAAATAATAAATTTGGAAGTTTTAAATGTTCACCCCAAACATAAAGGGGGTAGAAATGTTTTTTTATTAATAAATATGTTTTCGAAACATCAGTTTTCTGACTCATGTTTTTAGACTGAGCAGCCTTTGGCATAGAAGTAGTAAAAAATATAAAGTTTATGATCAGATTATTTATTAGATTTATGTCCATCTCTATAAAGATTCATCAAAATAATAATTGTTTATAAATTCATATATTTCTGAGTGAAAAAAGTAATAATGATTCTAAAGATGTTTTTTGAAAAATGTGATGTCAGGAGTTACAAATTATCAAACTTTCTAATCAAAATCATGTGATGCTTTACTGAACATGGAGTTCTAAAAAATAATGAAAAAAATCAGGATAAAATATTTTGAATAAATGGATGAATCATAAATATTGTATTGTATCTATATGTAATGAACTCATAAGTTTTTTGAGGTTAGAATGTGTAAATATGATGAAGGATGAAGAGTTTCGATGTTATAGAGTGGATAATTCCACTATAATAAGAATTAAATTATAATGAGAGTTCCATTTTTAGGAATATTCCATTAGAACAAAAAAAATAATGTTGGATCTTAATGAGAAGAAAAATAATGTCATATCGTAATGAGATAAACAAAAAGGAAGACTATAAGCAGCTAATAAAGAAAGGTATATCGTAATGATACGAGAAATAAAGGCAGATCATAATGAGATAACAAATTAAGGTAGTCTATAATGATCTAAGAAATAAAGGCAGATCATAATGAACTAAAAAATAAAGGGATATCGTAATGAACATATAAAAAAATGAATATAGTAATGTGATGAGAATGGATGGAATATTGTACTGGGTAGAGGAAGTTGAAGATGAGGAAGATACCTCAGACTAAATAATGCTTATAAATTCAAGGAAGACTGATTATGAATAAGACTCAAAAATATGATTCTAGAAGTATTACGAAGAGTTGATGATGTAAAACTTGAAATTCATTTTTAGTGAATGTCAAAGTAATATTATAAGGATTTAATATGTGAAAATTGATGTCAAAATAAAATTGTTTTTCAATGTTTTTATGTTTTAGGAAGCAGGGAATGTTTTCATGTTTCTTACCCTTTCTTATTTTTTAATCCTTTAAACAGTTTCTTGGATCATTAGTACTTTGTAAAATTTCACATAACCACAATAGTAGGAGCACTAAGGAATTGGAAATTAAAGATCCAATCAGACTGAGGAAGATTGTATTTAACATTTGAGAAAATTTCGAGTTTTGCATATTGAGAATCGGATCATCATATTGAATCTATTGTATTGAGTCAATCAGGTAAAAGAAGATTAGATCGAGTGCTTGATCAGAGTTTGAGAAGTGCAGATTGAGTAAGGGATAATCGTATTGACATCATTGGATTGAGAGAATACAATCTATCCAAATAGGACTGAGGATCCAAATTGTGATTTTGTGGAGAAAATTGAACAAAGTATTATTCTTTTATTTTGGCTATATTTTTTTATGTAACATTTTAAACTAATGGGAGTTTGAATAATCTATTCTATAATGATAAAGAAGTTGTCTAATTGTATTTAAAAAAAATTATATTCCATTAATCATATATTAATTTTCCATATACCCATGGGAGTGGCTATGGAGACGATGTAGGTTCTCACACTAAGGCTGAACCTAGGGAATCTTGTGTGATTTACATTCCTTCCTACTTTTTCTAGAATGATTATTTACAAAAATATTATGAGGAGATAAATCTTAATTTGTTGTAGGGTTTAAGTGTTAAAAATTATTGAAACAATCAAAAAGTGAACAACTGATTCAACCCCACCCCCAGTTTTAATTTGATCCTTCGGAGCTTAAATTTGTATCAGAGCTGAATATTCTATTGCTGAATCTTTATCATGGATATTATCAAATTTTTCAATAGTAAATGAGTTCTTAAGTTTTATGGAATAAATTATTAGGGATGAAAATATAGGATGACTCCTTGTCTATTATCTCTTGTCCTAGAAGTTGTTGATGATGCTATTATTGTTATTCCACCTATTAAGAAATATTCTCCTATGAGGATTATTGAGAAGTGAAAAGGAAAGAAATACAAGTATTTTTCTTTTATCACAGAATTTTCATCATAATTTTATGGGTCTTAATACTTAAAATATTATGTGGTGTAATCTGGAAAATAATTTTACAAGGAATACTGAAGTGAATGATGAAATGATACAAATATGATGTGTTAAGTATGAAGACATCAGAAGGAGAGGTGAAGAAAATATTGATAAAAAATCACTAGAGTAAATTAAATTGTTTGGATCATTATAGTATTTAGAGATATCTTTAAATATTATACAATTATAAATAAACTCATGAGAAGCTTTCTTGACATTTTTGATTCTAGAATTTTTTTATTAGAAGATAAAGATGATTTATTTCTTCAAGAATTTCATAAAAATATTATTACTTATGAAATAAAGAAATCTCCAATGTTAAAAAAGAATATGAAAGATGAAATTTATTTTGATTCTATGAGAAAAATAAAGATACAAGATGCTGAAGATTTTAATCCTTGTGACTATGAGGATAAATATGATGATGAGTTGAATCAAAAAATCATGGCTCTTATATCCAAGAACTATCGAAGAGGAAGAAGAAAGTATAGAGGTAAAATTCCTCTCCAATGTTTTGAGTGTGGTGGAATTGGAAAATTTTCTATGAATTCCCTCAATAATAAATATGGTTAATTTCAAGATGATTCTGATGAAAAACCTGATTGGAAGAAGTCTAACAAAAATGATAAAGAATAAAAGGCATCCAAATAATATAAAAATAAGTTTACCAGAAACAAGATAAGTATGTTGAGTAAAAAAGTAGAATCTGAATCAATGGAAAATAATTCATCAAAAGATAAAATTTTATAAAAGTTTATAAAATTCATACAAAAAGTTGAGAAATTAAAAGACTTGTCAAATAGTAAAGAAGGAGGAGGTGAAGAGTCCTTGAGAGAGTAACAGCTCGGAACAGAACTTATTTTATCTCTTATGCAGAACTAATATCACAAGAAAGAAATCAATGTAACAAATAAAGATTGTGAAGAAGTTTCTGAAAGAATAAAATATGTAATTAAGTATGAGGATGAATAAATTTAGGAGATCTTGAGTCACAAACATAGAATTTCTAAATAGATAAATCTGGTTTAAGATATCAATAAGAAGTCAGAAGCTAAGTACAAAGAAGTTAACATGTTTTAATAAGAAAATCTTGAGTCTAAAAATAACCTATGGAATATAAATTAAAACATCAAAAAAATAATCAGAAATAAAAGTTGAGACATCTAAAGTTTCTAATAAAACACAAATTAAGAACTAGATAAAATCATCACCCATTAAAAATAATGCCTTATTTAATTTTTCTGACATTTTATGTGAGAATAAATGTTTTTGGAAATAATGGTTAGAGAATAGATGTGAGAAAACTATCACATCTAAAAATGTTGAAAAATCACTCATGAGGAATGTTGTTCCATGACCAGAGTATGTTTAAACAAGAACCAGTTATCAACCTCAACAAATCTTATATAAAGAGAGATCTTACTTAAATAAAATTCAAGATTTAATGGATATTTCATGTGTTAGGGAATCTTTGTCCATAGATCTTAATATTTTTAGAATAACCTATCTCTTTCAAGAATAAGGTTTTATAATATAAAATGTAATTACTTTCCAAATCCATAAAAAATTAGAAAAGAAAAATATCAAGATGTGAGAATCCTTCAAACAAAAAATCAATTTGAATGTCTAGATTAAGTTTTCAGAATATGTTCTAAGGCACCTAATAATGCCAAAAAATTAATGTAAATCCATATACAACTATTTTCTTATGGTATAAAAGAAAACAAAGTTGTAATTAATATTTTTTATGAAATATCTTCTGTTTTCGAGAGAGCTTTAAAAGAAAGTAAAAAATGAAAAAACCATAGATACTTGATAATTCTTTTTCTTCACATATGGAGGGTGATATAATGATCCTAAAACATGATGAAATTCATGATGGAAGAGTAGTTACCTTTGGAAGTAATATTTCCTTATAAATTACTTGAATCAGAATAGCTGATATTGAAGTAGAAACGTTAAAATCTAAGTATTTTTTTGTTGAAGAGATAAAACAAAACATAGTTTTTATAAGTCAATATTGAGATTATGTAAAATAAGTGATATTCAAAATATATTATCTTGTTATCAAAATTATTAAATATTTAAAATTAATTAAATATGAGAAATAATTGGTGGAAATATTATCCAAAAATGAGAATTTAAAAAATCCTATTTTGTAAGAGTTGAAGATGAAAATAAATTATCGCACATAAGATTTGGAAATATTGGAATGAAAAACATTGAAAAAAATTCTAAATTTGATGCTATTAGAAAATTATAGAATTGAAAATAAGAGAAGAAGATTTTTTAAATAATGGTTATAAAGGAAAAAAGGTCTAATAAAACTAATAAAACAGTTGGGATTTGGTTTAACAATCTTCTTGAACAAATTCATTCCAATTTATGTGGGTTTATGAGATGTCAATAAACAAAAGAAGATTTATACTTTATCTATTTCATTGATGATTTCAATTAGATAACAAATATCATGTTTATGAAAGACAAATCAGAGGCTGTGGAAATGATTACATTTTTCAGAAAAAAACTAGAGAAAGAAATAGGGGTTGATATAAAGAAGTTGATAATAGATAATGGAATTGAATTCACCATCAATGGATTTGAATCTTATCTAAGAAAATGTGGTATCAAAAATTACTATTTTGCTCCCTAAATGTAACAAAAAATACAGTGGTAGAAATAAATAATAAATTCTTGGAGGAAATGGGAACACATATATTATTAGAATGGATACATTCAATGATTTACTACAATGAAGTTGTTAGTACTATTGTACATTTTTAGAATGGACGTTTGTAGATATTAGAATCCAAAATGACTTCTTATAAAATGTTCTATAAAAAATGGTCATTAAAGTACATCAATGTTTTTGAAATTCCTTGTTTACTTAAAATAAAAAATTAGTATTTGGTAATGATTAATGAGAAAGATAAGTATGGAAATTTTATGGGTTATTCCCCAAATAGAAGAAGTTACAAATGTTTGAACAATTTTTTTTTTAAAAGTTGGTGGTCTCATATAATGTGAAGGTCATTAAAATGAAAAATTCATTAAAAAAATTTGTTGAGAAATATAAGGAAGATAAACTTGAGATTTCCAATAATAATGAAAGTAAGTAGCAACATCCTTATCATGATTCAAGAAATTTATGTGATGAGGAAAGTATAATTGGGAAAAAACATTGAAATTTACTAAAATAAAAACATTTGGAGTCTAAAAACATTATGGTAAATCATAGATTCCCAATTCAGACTATAAGAAAGTTGGTATTAGAAAATAAAACTACACATATCAAAAAAAATTAACTTGAATCAGTTTTATAAGTGATTGAACATAATGAATGGGTGGACATTATAAATGAAAAGTTGGATCTGATTGAGAATATTAAAACATTGGAGCTTCTTCCAACATAAAAAACTAAAAATGTCATTAGGTCTATGTGGGTTTACAAAAACATGTTATATAAACATGAAGATGTTTTAACAAAAAATTCAGACTTGTTAGTAATGGCTATTCACATATAGAATGATTTGATTATGAAAAAAAAACATTCCCCAGTTGCAAGATTAGAAATAATTAGAATGTTTTTTTCAATGGCCACACATCAAAATTACAAATTTTATCAGATGGATATAAATTCATATTTATTAAATTGTGATATTGAGGAAGAATTTCACATTAAACAACCGTGTGGGTTCTTCTTGATGAGGATGAAAATAATGTTTGTAAATTAAAGAAAACTATTTATGGGATGAAACAAGCTCTGAATTCAAGTTATTCTATGATTGATAATTGTTTGATAATTTTGAACATTTCTAAAGGAAACGTTGATTACATATTACATGTGAATGTTCTTGAATAGGGAACTCTAATTTTAATTTTCATGTGGGTTATATAATGTTTTATGGAGAGGAAGAAAAAATATCAAAGATTTTACTGAGTAAATGAGAAGAATTTTGAAATGTCTATGTTAGGAGAATTAACATTCTTCCTTTAATTGAAAGTTTTAAAAAAAGTAAAATACATTTATTATAACAAGAAAAGTATTAAATGGATTTATTAAATAAAATTATGATTGTAGAATCCAAATAAGTTTCTACCTCTATATGTTTAAACACAATGTTGAGTAAAGATGAATATAGAAAAGTGTGAATTATAAAGACTTTCTGAAACTGATAGGAATCCAAATTTATCTTAGAGCCTCACAGGCTGATATTTTTTATGTTATAGATTTCTATGAAAGGTATCAAAGTAATCTGAAAGAATCACATATGTTTCTAGAGAAGTGGATTCTAATATATATTAAAGGAAGAAATTAATATGGGTTGTTATACAAAAGAAATTGTGAGATGAAGTTTCATGGATTTACTGATGCTGATTGGGATTGAGATTGTAATGATGGAAAATCATCCTAAAGAGGAAAATTTTTCTTTGTTGAATATTGTATGTGTTAATAGGGTAAGAAAAAATATTCAGTAACTCTGATCACATCTAAATCTGAACGTGTTACAACAACACAGTCTTGTACTCAAATATTGTGGATGATAGTTCATCTTAAATACTTGAAAGTGAATGTTTTTAGACAATTAAAGATAATTTTTATAGTTAGTTTATAAATTATCTTACTAAAAATAATTTCCAACATTGAATTTCAAAATACATTGATATAAATTTCCACTTTATAAAAGGGAATATTTTTAGATGTGATGTTTTTCTGCAATACATCTCGAAAAAGTATCGAATTGTTGATATTTTGAAAATAGTAATGTAGAAAGATTGATTTGTGAAATCAAGGTTGAAACTTCATGCTCAGAATCCTCCTATGACTACCTAAACCTCATAAAGAATTAACCCCTCCATGCTTTAGATTATGTTTAAACTAGGTGAGATAAAGTAATAATTTTGACTAATAAAAACTTTACTAAACATTTTTTATTAATATAATGTTGTGGTTATTATAAAACGGGGAAGAAAAAAAATGTGAGAATAAAAATGTATAAAGGAGAAGATAAAAGTGATTACATTTTATCTTTACATGTTCACAAAAAAATTCTAACAAGGGATGAAATTCCTTCAAGAACATTACTTTATCCAATATTGTGGTGTTAGTAAACTCTATTTTGAGATAGACTATGTTTTGATAAAAGTCAAAAATTATGAGTTGTTTACAAAATATGAGTTGGGTAAAAAATTTAGAGTTGGAGTGTTGTTTAAAAGAGTTCTAAACAAATCCAAAGGGTTATATTGAACAACCTTTTTGATAAACCATTTTAACAAAAAAAAATTGTTTGCTAACAGTAATACTTTTTGTATAAGAACGTTTTTGTTATTCAAGAATTGGACCCATCCAAATGTGATTAGTTATATATGAAGGTTTAATGTGGTTGAATTTTTCCATACAAAAATAAAGGGGTAGAAAGGTTTTTTCTTTATGAAATTTGTTTTCTAGACACAGTTTTTCAAACTGATGTTTTCGGAATGAGTAGCCCAGAATGCATAATTTATTAGAAGGAAGATTTTTTTATCAAATAAATTGTCATTTTAAGATCCATCACAATAAAGATTCATCATACTCGTCATTGGTTATAAATTAATATTTTTTTTAAGTGAATAATACATAATGATGCTAAAGTGTTTTATTAAAAATTTGGCGTTAGTAGTTATAAAGTTCACAAACATTCTAATAAAAATCAGAAAATGCTTTGCTGATTATGGAGTCCTCACAAAATCATGACAACTATCATGACAAAATATTTTGATGAAATAGAGAATTCAAAATTATTATATAAGATCTAGATGCACCAGAAACATATTTTTTTAGAAGTACTAATTTGTAAAGATGATTAAGGTTGAAAAATTTCAATGTTGTGGAGTGGATAATTCCATCATGATGATAATTCCATTGTAATGAGAATTCTATCTTTATATGGATCCCATCATATTAACTCATAAAATAAATGGTAGATTATGATGAGATGAAAATAAAATCTGTGTTGTAATGATCCAAAAAAAGGTAGATTGTAATGAGAAAATAATGAAATGTAGATCGTAATGAGTTGAGAAAGAAAGGCATATCGTAATGAGCTGAAAAAGAAAAAAACATAATAATCTAAAAAGAAAGGAATATCATAACGAGTTGAGAAATAAATTTAGACCATAATGAATTGAGATGAAATGAGGATCTTAGTGAGCAGAGAAATAAATCCATATCAAAATGATATTAGAATGAAAGGATGATCTTAATAATCTAAGAATGAAATTCTAGTCATAATGAGAAAAAGAAGCTGATGCTTAGGAAGATACATCAGACTGAAGAAATGTTATAATGTTTGATAAGAATGATTATGAACAGAACTAAAAAAATTATTCTAGAATTTTTATGAACATTTGAAGAGTTCAAATGTGGAATTTATTTTTTCATGAATCTCAAAGAAATCTAAGAAGGATTGAAGAAGTCAAAAGAGAAGTTTAAATGAAAGTATTTTTCAAAGTTTTGAATGTTTAGGAAGTAGGGAATTTTTTCATTTTTTTACTCTTTCTTTTATGAGCTTCGTATATATAATTCTTCAGATAAATATTAATTTGTATCTTCTCACATAAGCACAAAAGGTGGAGCAGTGAAGAATTGGATGTGGATGATCCCATTGGACCGAGGAATATCATATTGGGTATTTGTGAAATGTATGAGTTTTACAAATTTTGAATGGGTTCATCATATCAAGTCAATCAGACTGAAAAAGATCAGACTATGTAATTGAGAAGTGTTTGGGAAGTGCAGATTGAGTATTAAAGAATCATATTGACCTCATCATATTGATAAAATCGGATCCAACCAAATCAGACTGGGGATCCATATTGAGCTTATGTGATGAAAATTGAACGAAGTCTTATTATTTTAGTTGGATCAATTGTTTTTTAAGAGAAATTTTAAAATAATTTGAATTTTTATCATATATCCTATCATGATAGATAATTCATCTAATGTGATTTGTAAAAAATTGTATACACATGTTAATAACATTGAATTTACAAAGACCCATGATAGTGTTAATGGAATAGATGTAGGTTCTCACACTAAGGTCAGACCTTGTAAATCTAGTGTGCTTTACTTGATTTCATACCTATACATGCATAAGTATTTACAAAAATATGGTATGGAAATAAATTTTAATATTTTTCATGGGTTACATTTTAAAAAGAATAGAAACATATAAAAAGTGAATATGTGATTCAACCCCCCCAGTTGTTATTCGGTCCTTTGGAACTTCGGTGGACTACCACCTCCACAAAGCAATGTGATTCATTTTTCATGCATACTATTCATGGATGGTCATAAAATTTTATATTATGTATAAAATTTATATTTATATCATTATTAATGTTATCTGTATAATGGAATCATGACCACATTAACCATGAGAGACCCACTGGTGATGTTTTTAGATTATAAAATGAATGTACAAAAAAACATCTAACATTAACTTAAAATCACAAATAATTATATAGTGCATGTTAATAAATGAAATAAAATGGATAATACTAAGTATATAAACCTAAAAAATGTTCTTAACCAAGTATAAAATTAATAAATGTTTATAATACAAGTGTTACAGTACATATTTTGAGATATAGACTCTAACTAAGGATTTTTTATTTTAAACATTGTTTTAAACATTTTATTTCTTTTATTTTTTCCCCATACCTACGCTTTAAAGAAATTCTAGTTTATTATTATTGTTCTTGTATTTAAATTAAAATTAATTTAAATCTTTATTTTACTTTTTAAAAAGGTTTTAAAAGGATTGGTTTAACATTTTCCAAAAATGCAACTTTGTATAATTTTACAAAAGCATGAAAGGAATAATTTTTTAATGTATATAAACTGGGTATATTTTCCCAATGATAACCCAATTTGTCTTTAAAAGCATTATTATTTAATATTTTACAATTTTTCACAAGAATATCAATTTCTCATTATTCTAGGAATTTGTATCTAAAGAGATTTTAGAGAAAAAGTTTTGTATCCTTATTCTTCTATGAATCAAAAAGTCACTTCTCCATATGTGTTAAATAAAAAAATTTAAATGATTTTGGGTGGAAAATATATTATTATATATTTTTTAATTTACTTTATGATTCTCAATCATTTTCCATTGTGATAGGTGAAGTCAATATAGAGCTCCAATGTATTGGGTAAATGATTATGTTGTAATTAATCGAGTAGGTTATTCAATTTGTAAGATTTATTATAAGTGTGTTATGAATATGTTATCCCAATGTACCTACATGAATTTTCTATTCATGTAAATGACCTAATGATTATTATTTAATTTCATAAGTTTTTCTGCTGAGCATATTTTTAATGGAAATCTTATTCCCCTTTTAAGGGTGTAAAGTATGTTTTCAATAAAATAATATTAGAAGTACACATATTTAAAATGAAACCCTCATGATTATTTGTTTCTTTAATACTTATTATTAGATATTTTGTGAAAATATTTTAGAAATGAATCTTATTTCATGCGTAAAAAATTAATATTTCAGTTCAAAATTTTTTATTTCAAAAGGTAAAATTACCATGGAATTAAATGATTTTCATAATTAGATAATTGGATTCTTTATTTTTATATCCCACACTAGTCTCTTTATTCGCATCCCATATTTTCATGAAAAAATCACAGGGAATAAAAAAGAGTAAGAAACCATATCATGGTCTGACATTTTAATATGTGGATTCAAATTTAAATAAACAAATGTGCTTTTAATGAAATGATAGTATAAATTTAAGTATTTTATTTTAATGAGAAAATTTGATATGTAGTGGAAGTGCCCACTTTTAATTATAAGCGTTTTATATGTAATTTTTTAAAATTCATTCTCTAAAACTAAAAACCTGAAATATCTATTAAATGTCATAATGAGTAACCATTGTTATAAATATTGTATTTATGGGAATTTTATGTTATGTGTTGTTATACACTCCCTCAGATAGGGTTCATGGAAAGATAACTTTTTCATATCTTGTGAAAACCTCTAATTCCCATGGGACATTTGTTGTTAATTGGGTTCCCACCACCCATTCAACCATATTCTATACCTGGTTATTGATGTTATAATGGTTTCATCAACTCTAGGTAACTGTGTATATCTCTTAACCTCTCTTTGAGAAAAACATTATTTATTAGGTATTTTAAATTTATTTATTAACTATAAATTTTTATTATAACATACCAATTTATGTTTAAAAGTCATGTCGTGATATCTTTTCAATTTCAATTTTTGTTGAATGAGTTTGAATATATTTCATATGTAAAATTCTACAAGTACAATTTTATGCGCATAATTTTTTGGATAAAAAATTTAGTAGGTTATATTATATTAAAGTTGAACTTTATTAATGATTATGTAAATTTTTCCTCTAATTGAATTCATTCCATAGTAATGGGATCATTTTAATGTTATATAGTTTTCTTTTTTATATATATGAATAGAATTTGTTTTTATAATTTCTAGTAAGGTTTTCAAGTGAAATAAATTAATGTATTTTTATCGAAGAGAATGTTATGACTTATTGTTAATTAATAAAATGTTTTTAATAAATGTTTTCTTGGATGAAGTTGTATTTGGATTATTTAAAGTGACTTTTTTACATGATATTTTTTTCCCTTCAACTATGATGTTTGTTTATAATAATGTATTTCATTGATGAATGAGGGGACATAAAAAATAATATTATTTCTCAATTTAAAATAAATTGATTTATTATATTATAGATAAAAATAATGGGGATATCTGGGGTACTTAGATGAGGTCTCTAGGATAAATACCATGCTAATAAATATTGAAACTCTACAAATCCAGCACCTTCCTAGTTATGATTCCACTCTATCTAGGGTATTCTAGTAATAATTCCACTCTTACTAGTTCTATTTTGGGCTCATAATGACTTTAGAATTCCACCTTGGATAATGTATTTACTCACATGTGTTGGATTACAATCTACCTATTAGATTATGAGCAGTTATTATGGTTATAAATAGGTTTAATATGAGGATCCTAGGTCTTTATCATTAGTCTCTTAGATACACTCCCATCATGATATAATATTAAACTTATTAAAAATATCCCTTAATTTATGTTTTAATTAATATAAATGTATTCTATGATTTTCATATAAGCTTCTATTTAAATTTTGGTTTGTTAAACTTTAAAATAAAAAGTTCTATATTTTTTTCTTTTCCATTAATGTGATTTATTTATCTATTTTTTTAATTAAAAATAATATGTTTTTTCTCACCAATAAATTTAAAAATATAAGGTTTTTCCAAATTATGATAATGTAATGATAATTTTTTGGGATCCTATTAGTATTTATCTCACAACATATATACCCACATTGGTGTGAATATGAAATATTTTCTCCTGATAATTTTTATTAGAGAATATCTAATATTGTTTATTTATAAATACTAGACCATCGAATTAGGTATGGACGTGACATAGTTGGTGGAATACTAGGGAATTCATGTGTTACATAGAGATTATGGACTCTTTTATTTTATTTATTCTAATCCTCATGTGTTTCCCATGTAGATTTTATTTTTATATTTTCGAATATTAAATTATATGATATGAAATCAGATGGCTACTTAATAATTTAATTCATTTTAGTATCATTTATCCAATATCATGCTTACAGGGTAAATTATTCCCACTATCCGTGTTGATTACCTTGGCACTTATTGTTAGCCCCTGGTGATATGTGATATGATTTGGTATTTTTCCCATACTAATAATGTTATAGTGTAAATATATTTGTTTGGTATGTTAGACTATTTTTATCAATTGAGAACAAACCATAGTTGTGATTAAATATAATAATAAATCATTTATTGTGTCTTACAAATACTCCTTTTATTTCTAAATCAAATGAAAGGTTATTTTTGATCAACTTATGAAAATATATTTTATTATTATGTATCATAAAATGATGATTAGTGAATTTGAATTTAAATTAGGATAAACTATAAAATTATGAATGGATTTATTAAAAATTCGTGAATAATTTAAGTTGGTTTCTAAACATTACACTTTTATTGGTATTTTTGGGAGTTTTTTATATTACATACATCAGAAAAACTATCATCGATAGATAGGTCTTTAAAATGGATAAGGTTTTCCTTTACATTCAGGGAAGTGGACATCCTGAATATTTCTTATTCAAATCATTATCTCATTTTTATTTATATTATTATCAAAATTTTATATATATTTATAAATATGTGATAAATAAACATCTTCTATTTAAATTTAATAATTTTTTCTTACAATCCCTAGTTGTAAGGAAATTTTAATATATATTTCTAGCAAACCTGATGTGGAAAACCCATCATAGAGGATAACAATTAAACTAAAACTAATAAATCTACATATGAGAGTCTAAAATAATTCCATGTTTATAAATATTTATATTAAAATTGAAAACATTTAAAATTAGTTATATGAATTTCAAAAAATAATATATCAAATGAATTATTTGTTGCAAAAAAAATCCAAATGAATTAAAATATTGATGAAGAAAAAAGTTATTAAATTCATTCACTAAATATTATATCACAAAGAATATATAGAAACCCCTATGTTCATTAAACTATTTTATGAATAAAAAATCCTAATGTAACAGATTATCTCACTTTTCATTAAGGATAATATTTTTAATAAAAAGTATAATTTATGTGATGTTTTCATGAAATATTTTAAGGGGATGTTCATTAAGATTGATGAATCCTAGAATGAATATTCTATCATAAATATCATATTTAAATGGGTTGATGGCACTAAACATAATTTTCTAGTAAATATTATTTATAATGATGCAATCAAAAAGGAATTACTCTATTCACATGAAGATATTATTTTAAAATTAGATTTCATTACTGATATGTTTTATATATATATTTGGGATATCATTCATGTTAAGCTAGTTAGTGAAATTTTAAAGTTCATTAAAAAAATTATATTCCTTGTGGAATGAATTCACAGTTTATTAAATTGTTACTAAATATGGAGATTTATTTTATATTAAGGACATCAGACATTTTTTTCCAAGGAAATAAATTCCCCCAAGAATATAAACAAAATCCTTTCTATTATTTTAGGAAGATTATTTTTCAAATAGAAACTCCTAATCAATTTTGTTTCATTAATTGTAAAAATATATAGTATGTTCATTATATGTATTTTAAGTATATTATCCTCATTTTGAAAAGATTAAAATGAATTATTTTTACCCTAATGATGGAAATTTCAATATATTTTCATACAACCTAATGGAAGTTCAATTTTATGGTTCTAATATTGTATAGAAATTTTAATTAATTAATTCGATTGATATATTTTATTTTTTGGAGTATAAAAAATGAATTATGATTAATATATACATGAGTAGGTACTTTGTTTTCTTAAGAGGGATTTACAAAGGGTACCATCTCTCTTTAATTATATGTGTTTTTTTAATGGATAACATCAGTAGATACATTTTTTGAGCCATGTAAAGTGGATAATCTTCCAGTATAAAAGAATATAGGTCTAACATTTCCATTTGAAATATCTTTTAAAATGATGTATTGGTTATTTTTAATAAATTAAATAATATTTCAATTAACACTATAATGTTTTCATTCCCCCATTATGAATCTCTGGCTTGGAAATCTATCTTGAAGAGCCTAGATCTATTGAGATCACTGAGAGGGAGAGGGGAGAATTAGTTATCCCTTTTTCATTTTATGAATTCTTCCATTTAATTCAACCTTTATGGTTAGTTAAATCCTTGATCCACTGTTATTTTATCCTAAAACTATCCCAGATTATTTATTAAGTAAAAGTCATATAACACATGGATTTACAAGGTTTGATCTCAATCTGATCCTACTCCAATCTGAAACTAGTTATGCTTCTTGTTATAGACTCATAGAGTAATAATTTAATAGGTTTCAATGGAATAGTCTCCCACAATTCTTATATGAAATCCATAATATGCTATCACATCCCACTAAATGAACCTTTACACTTCCTCACACGATCACCATCCACCCATTGGATCATGCTTTTGTCTCATATATCTTGGTCCTCACAATTGGATTGGTACTACCTTGCATAGTCCTTGAAATGGATTCTTCCGCAAACTTATGAGCAGGTATTTGACTACTTCTCATTATTAGTGTGGAATATATTAGACTTTCTCCTTCATCAATTCCACACAACTACATGTTTTTCAGAATTATCGAATTTTCTCACCTTGAAACATTGAATCTTTTATACTATAGATTCATGTATTCTTCATAGATTATAAACCATTATTTTTTATTCATACAACTATTTCCAGGGTATTCTCATAATATCTTATTCATGTGAGATATTCATGAGATACTCAAACCTTCATTTTAACTTCATATCACTATACTCTTTCATGAAACATTTCACAGTAGCTCAATAACTTTTCATGGATATATTCATGTGGATAAATGAAAGTTAATTAGTGATGCACCCCTTCCTTATTCATGAATGAAAAATCTTAATAGAAAAATATGATGGACCCTTTTTCTTTCACTTATGGTTTTGTTTTAACTCCAACTTCATCCAACAGGTAGGGGATAAACCCTTACCTCGAACACTGAGTGCACATACTTCAATTATTTTTAACATGGTTAAAAAATAAAATGAAATAAAATTATCCATTCCTATTATTACTCATAATATAATTAGAATGTGTATCCCAATTATCCTACACCTCCACTTTAGATACTCGGTATGCGGTTCTAATTCTGTTATAAATATTTTTCTCTCAAGAATCTCTCTAAATGTTTAAGCACAATTCCCAATGATGATAAACTATATTTAATGAAAATATTTAATAATAATATCCATTGATTATTTTGATAAATATGGTTCTTTATTCCACACCTCATGTCTTTGAAAATCATGTCATTCATTGAATGCAATCCTTACTGCTTCATGTACTGTATCCACCAAATAAACTCTATGTGATCCCAAACTATCCTCTTAAAAACATTTCACTACATACACATTATTTATGAGCCAAAATCATCGAATCATACACTAAATTCATATACTAAACATTAACCATTTACTAACTTGATCACAAGATAACATCGTAAGAACTCATCCTAACCTCATGAACTACTAACTCTTTCTCTTTATGGCCACCTGTCATCCACACCACATCACCAAAAAATCACACATTTCTAAATAATTTATCATTTTTTTCATCACTTAATCATGCTTTTCTTTCCCCACATGGTCAATATCTCTTCCCATGTAAATGTTTCATGAGAACTCTTTCATACTTAGAAAATATTTAATACCATGTTCATCAGTGTGGTCTACCCACCCTACTTAATGGAGAAGATGACGACTCTAAACATCATTGTATCATTTAGTCGTATAGTCTGTATTAAATTTTTAAAGTGGATTAATTGTAACCTAATAAAATTATACACATATAATACTATATAAATTTTAGAAATCTAATAAAAATATTTTGTAATCCCATTATGGGTCAGTAAAATAATATTATTTTGATGGTCACATACTTTTATTTATATTACCCTACACTATTAAAGCTAACCACCACTCTTGAATTTGCATGAAAACCTCACACTATTGTATAAATTCATAACTAAAAAATGTGTTTGGTTTATCATCACTAGTAACAACCTCCAAGCTAGTTGGGATAACATTGTGTGGTTGAGCTAATTCTTACAACCACCTCATGTGGTGATGGTTGAACAGGTTCCCATAGTTGGCTTGAGTTGGAATATTTTTTTAAAATAATTTACAAAAAATACATATCTGTGTTATGTATAATACACATATAAAACTCTAATGACTTAATGAATAATAACATGTGAAAATTAAATCCATCATTAAAGTTTTATTCCAAATCCAGTTAAATTACATTCCAATTTATAATAATAATTACATTCCAAAACATCATCCAATTAATAAACATAATTTAAAATTATTAAAATATGATTCAAATTCACTTATTTATTTTTTAAAAACAATGTTTTATCATTATCACACATCATGAAAATTATGATAAGATCAACAATCATCATAATTATGGGGAAAATTTACTTATCAATCATGACAACCACTAAATCCATAATAATCCATTATGTATCATTACTACTCAAAAATTTAATTATTCACATGTTAAAAAAATAAATAATTTGGTAACTTAAATATCCCCATTTTATATATTATCAATTCATAATTTTACTTATAAATTAAATGTTTTCTTCTCTTTTATCTAATATTTTTCTACCCCTTATTGGCAAAAAATACAAAGGGGTATTTCAGGATCTGATCTCACTCAGTTGTAGACCAATTGTTCAAAAATGACATATTATCACTCTTTTATTCTATAATAATATATTAGTCCACAAAATCAAGAAATTAATGTACCCAATTTTGACTGATAAATGAGTCATCAATTCCTCAACTCTATGTTTAAATTTGTTAACATAGTGTAGAAAACAAGAGATACTTTTTTTCCAAACATTGATGTTTTCTATTAAAATAAATAATGTTATACCATTAATGATTTCTAATTATTATGGATTTAACAATATATTTATTATAAATTACAATAAAATATTATATCCCACACACACATCAACAAATATAATAAAATTTTAAAAGTCTTGAGTATACATCTCTCTATTTCATCAAGCTTTATCATTAAAACACTCATTGTTTAGACACATATTTCTATAGAAAAAATAATAATAGGAAATATAATTAGTATACCTTAATATTCAAATTTTTATACATTTTAGCCAAAAGAATTATGTTTATATAAAATGATAAAAAATTGGAAGTGTCTTCTTCAGATAAGAATCTCCTGAGGGGATACACTACATTCTTCATCTGGGAAATTGATGTGCCATATGATAGACACATTTTCTTATTTCAAATATACTATAAAACTCTTAGATCTCCCCATTTAGATAATAATATTTATTTACCTAAACATTAAAAAATCAAAGAATAATTAAGGAAATAAGGAGGTGTTTACTTACTCTATAGTAAAAGTAGAAAGGTAGAGAGTTTTCTCTTAACCATAATTCTTTTCTCTTTCCAGTTTTAGAACTACATAAACTCAGCATTTTTTATTTTTAAAAAATTATATCATTTATATTTATAAGTATCATTTTGTGTTCAATGTCCTCTTTCTATAGATATTTTTCAACAATGTGGGATAAAAAAACAAATTCTTCATAAGATGCCAACAAATTCCTTTTCATTATATTTTCTTCTTTTATAGAGAGAAATACATTTAAATTATTTGCAATATGACCAGATTGATTTTATTTTTTATATAGAAACAAATTATTTTTTATTCATTAATTTGAATCCTTTTAAGTTCCTTTTATTAGAAATTACATATTCTCATGAATTTAAAATAGAATCCACTCTCTTGTATTCCCAAAGAGATTTTAGGTTTATAGTTCTAGAGAGTTAGGTCATAACTATTACATGTCAATCTAATATATATAAACAGTGTGAAATTTTAATTAGTATTTATTTCTCCTATAATATAAAAATTTTAAAATAAAATATGATTTCCCTTCAAGAAAACATTATAAAATGTTGGATAAGAAAAAAACAGAGTAATCGATAAAAGAATAAATATGTTAGTCTATTGAAAAATATGAAAACCTATTATTTCGAACAAAATTGGGTATAATAATTTCGGGAAATGGAATGGTATGATAGATACTTGTTAGTACATACATTTGGTATTGCTACGAATATTCCGTAGTTTAAGTCATTCACATTTGGTTCATCCCTATAATGGTTTTCTATTTCTAAACTGTTTCTAATGGGTGTGTTTGTGGAACAAGAAACACCCAATTATTTTGTATCCATGGGGGAATACATTCCAATGTAAGGAACATGTTATGTTTTTTTACCTAAGATGCTTAAGAACTCTCAAAGGTTGATAGGATGATATTTTGGGCGCATCCAACCCTTTTGTGGGGAACTACTGCATACTCTTGGACTCTCTTATTGATTTATGATATGTTCCTAAAAACTTCATTAATTCCCAATTATGATGTGGGTCATCCAAAATTAGAAGTAAATTATTAGAATGTATTGAATTCAGAATCATTTTTTATGAATCTTATGTTCTTCATTGCTGGAGATATATTTATGTATTTGAGGTTCTCATTCAATGGTATCCTCTCATATAATACTTAGAGATTCTTTGGTAATTATTATGATGATTTGGTTTTCTATCCATGTAGTGGGGAACTATTGATTTTATTATCGTACAAGTAGATGGAGGTCACTCTAGAATTTATTATCATCTAGTTAGATGAAGGTATCTCTATAATTTATTGTCACCCATGTAGATGAAGGTTACTCTAGAATTTAACATCATCCAGGGAGATGGGAATTTTTTGATGTTGGGATTGAACCCATAAACGGGCTTCCAACGTATCCTTGTAAAAGGAATTAGAACCCAAATTGTTTGGTGATACTAATTGGTAACATCATAACCTTTAAATTCATTTTATAAGGTCCTAACCATATAGTTTAACATCATTTGGAAGGGAAGTCTATTCAGAAGGTTCCTAGTCAAAAATTTAAGTGTGGGACTTATGCTGAAACAACCCAAGGAACCTGTAATGGATATGATCTTCCAAGTTAAATAAGACCTATGAGGTGATATGGCCTAAAATGAATAGGGTTGATGTAGATATTGGGTTTCAACCTCATGGAGGCTTCTTACCTACCCCATTTGGATGGGAATTCAATCCCACGTAGTTTTTTATTGAGGATGGACGCCTATGAATCCAATCAAGGGTATGTCTCTCAAGGGAGTGTGTCCATTTATGAGGATAATTTGGGGATTAATATAGAAAAGGATACTCCTAGGAAGGGACCATGATGTATTTTTTAACTCTTGGAGATTTATGGGGCCTAACTCAAGGTTTAATACTGATGAGTATACCCAGAGTAATGGAATTTTGATTGGGGGTTGTTCATAAGGGGGATTCCCATTGAAATTGGGCCCTAGGTGAACTTCTTAAATATCTTGGGTAACATAAATCAGATTTCTTGAAGTTCAATCATTCAGGTGGATTGTTTGGCTATCTTGATCATAAGTAACATTTAAGAATGCATGATTCATGCTCAGAGTGAGAAACAATAGGAAGTAAAAGATTTGAAAAACCACACACTTTTCCTATTTCACCAGTGGAAGAGGCTGGGGATATGGAGAATGTGGTTGAGGCTAAGACACATCCCTCTCATCACCTTCCATTGGACAAGAGTCTAAGGTAAGGATGGAGTGAAGGTGAAGGACGTAGAGTTGGAGAGGCAAAATGTTGCAACCTCCCACAAGAAAGGATATGGACTTACTCTAAGAGGGGTGCCCTGAAATTGGTTCATACAGTGGGAAGAGGATCTCATTCATTGTTTAATAGAAAATCATGAATGGTCCTTACCCTTCCTACTACGAACCAGAGGATCCAATTATCAGAGAAAATTAGGGTAGGACGTGGTCCAAAACATAATCCTTTAGACTGGTAACTCCATAACACTATCCCTATGGTTAGGGTCCTCATGCCCACATATATAAAATCCTATATACTTCCTATGTATCCTAACCCTCTGGTTGGACAAGTGTCTTAAATCTCGGACTATATATATACAAATCCAAATGGAAGACACACTAGTGTGGCTTTTTCCATGGCTTTTCAAGTCCAGAGGTCATGATGGAGGAATTGATTTGATCCCTACTAGATAGGGGAGTCAAAGTTGGAGAGGGGTAACCATGAATGTCTTAGAAGGATCCCTGATAGATGGATCACCTAGGCTAGAAATAGGACAATTTAAGGGGGATCATGTGGGGGGTGCTCCATGTAGGTAGGACTAAGAAGGAAAATACCACCTTGGATGGAAAAACACCTAGGATAAAACACTTAGGAGAGACCTTTCTCAAAGTTTAGGAGTCTCCATATGTGTTACTGGATGTAATTCATGTATGTCCCTTGTTAAAGAATGGGACCTCATACTAGTTGTTATTGATTAGGGTTTGGGCGAATGCCTCATGCATTTGTAGTTTATTTTAAAACCTTAGAAGACTTAAGTTACATTATTTTCATTTAATTCCATCTTATTTATCTATTTGAAACAAATATATAAGGTTTTAGGGGAATTTAATGAAGAACTATCATAACCCGAGAATCAATTGGCCTTTAGAAAAAAAATTCTTCCAAACGGACACCCCAGTGGCCTATTTATTAGAAAATATGGGAACCTTGGAGAAGGTTTTTTTTCTCACAAGTGGTAAGTAAGCAAGTGGATGGTGCGTAGGTTCTTGTGCATTGTTTTTCCTTGGGGATACCTTAGCTGAACTTCTCTTTTGAGATTTGTGATTATTTGAAATCTTCATCTGTTTTCTCCTCTTTTTTATAATTCCTTCCCCTGTATTTATTTTTTATGTGATAAAATAGACAGTCAAACCCACCCACCCCCCATCATGATTTGGATGTGATCGAATAAATGGGGTCTAATAATTGGTTAAATGGATGAAAAAAATTAACGAGTCGTGCAAGATTCCAGGATTGGTTGTTCACTATGGTATGCCATGCATGATCGTCACAGGGAATGGCAGGACATATGGAAGATAATTTTTGAGACACACATTGAGTATTTTATTTCATAAATCCAATGACATTCATATTTTTTCATCATGTTGGGATTTTGTGGGATTTATTACCCTTCAATCCATGCTTTGTTGAAATAGATTGTTCATTAGTGGGAATAAGAGAATAAGCTTTTGCAAGAGCATACAAAGGACAAAATTTTTACTGACATTGATGACTTTTGAGCTGAACTATCCCATGAGGAGAAAACTCATAATAAAAATTTGGTGGGATTTAAAAAGAAACCCATGGATAATTACATTGAAGTGTCGTATCTCTAGTGAGAATTTAATGCTGCTCATGGAGAACTAAAACAACTACATTGTTCCTTAGGAAAATCTGATATGGAGAGGGAAAATATCATTGTGGATTCCAAATAAGTGCTTTTCTAGGCCGAGGAGACTGAGGCTGGTAGACTAACTGAGATTCAACAAGTAGATGATGAGGCTCAAGAAGTTGTTCATCATATGAAGAGTTATTTTGATGTCCTCTTGTAATATATGATAGAAAGACTCCATTTTTGGATATTCCTCTTCTTTTTTTCCATAAATAAATGAATTTTGTTCTGATAATATATGAATTCATCCCTAAATTCATCAAATAATCATAATTTCAACACTAATTTCCATAGAATTAAATCTTCATATCAGCTAATCATAAATACAATGACAGGGATGGTGGCTCTTTAACTTTTACCTAAACCATGGGGTATACTGAGAATAGTTTAACTGTTATTGGGGGCATGTGGAAAACCCTAAAAAATTGTGTCTTTTGTTTCATCAACATCATTTTTTCTACCCTCGATTTAAAAGAGACTTATCAAGAGAAACGCGGTTTTTTTTGTAGGAAAATATTTTTGGTTTTTAAGCATAACAAGATTAGTGGATTTTAACTTTTAGTCTCTCTATATTTCCTAAACAATATATAGTGTAGGTCTAGAAAGATAAGGTTCTAATTTTTTCAAGGGTTCCCTTTGTAGGTATTCAAAATTATGAGTAATTTTTCTCTTTTGAGGGTAGGTTAAAGTCATGAATATAGGCTAAAAGAGCTAGTGTTTTATTTCAATTAGCTTTGACCACACATTTTGAGATGATAAAACAAATAAGGCATGGTCACTAAAATGTACCAATATAATTTTGATACTTCCATGTTGAATCATGAGCCATAATTATATGATTCAAAATTTATACATTGATATTTCGAAAATGAGGAGGTCTCTCTGGTGAATGAAGTTAACACTAGTTTAAAAACTTGTTATGAGGGTTGTTTTTTAAAATGCCAACTAGGAAACATATTACGTGGTAAAATCATGACATCCATAAGATGAAAATCCCATTATGGGGTGACTTATGAAAGTACAATGTGGGAACATACTACATAGTCAGGTAATAGAGTCCCTAGGAATTTTGAAAATCTATTACTCCTGGGTGAAGAAAGTTTATGGAGATTTGGATTTCTCAGTAACACAAGCGATGGATTTTCACAGTAAGATGTCTGAAAATTAAGGGAATATATATGTCCAAACATGCTACGAATGGGAAACCACTCCAAATCAAATTTTATGTGTGGAGGAGGGTACATTTTGTTAGCTAACCAATGTTAAGGGGAGAAGACACCTTTTTTATAAATGATGATGGTATCGTGAATTTTAAAGTCATATAGAAAGGAAATTATTTTGTGATGTTTAATGTCATGGAGTGAAGACATTATACTATATATTTTAAAGTCATGCAGTAAGAACATTATGGTTTTCTATTTAAAGTCATGAAGTAAGGACATTATGTTGTGCTGTTTAAATTTGGGCAGCAAGGACATTATGTTGTGCAGTTTAAACTCATACAGCAAGGACAATATTATGTGATGTTTAAATTCATTCAATATGGAAATTATGTTGTGAAGTATAAATTCAAACAACACGGACATTATGTTGTGAAGTTTAAAATCATACAACAACGACATCATGTTGTGAGGTTTAATGTTGGGCCGTAAGGACATTATGTTTTTCTATTTAAAGTTGTGCAGTAAGGAAATCATGTTGTTCAGTTTAATATCACGTTGAAAGGAAAATATGTTGTGATGTTTTACATCATGTATCAAGGTCATTATGTTTTTTTTCTTAAAGTATTGCAATAGGGACATTATAATATCTAGTTTAAAGTCTTTCAGAAAGTACATTATGTTGCTCCATTTAATTTCATGTATCATTGAAATAATATTGTGCAGTTTAAACTCATACATCAAGAAAGTCATGTCATGCTGTTTAAAGTCATGAAGAATGGAAATTACGCTATGTAGTTTAATGTCCTGAAGAATGGAAATTATATTGTAAAGTTTAAATTTGTGTAGCAAAGACATGGTGTTGTACAGGTTAAAGTTGTGTAACAAGGACATTATGTTGTGTTGGATAAAATCAAGAAGGAAATTATTATGTGCAGTTTAAAGTCATGAATAAAGTACATCATGTCATGTATTTTAAAGTCATGCGGTAAATTTTATTGTGTAGTTTAATGTCTTCAAACTTGGACATTAAGACGTTCAATTTAAATCCATACAGAAATAACATTATGTTGTGTAGTTTAAAGTCTTGTAAAAAGGAAATTATGGGGGTTATAATTTAATGTCTTTATCGTTGATAAAAAGGTTGATGACTCTCTGATTCTTGGTAATCTATCAAAAATTGTGCTACTATGTTCAGTTATATAAGGGGAAAGTAATAAGAAGTGATTTGGGGATCCTCACATTTGAATAATTGTATGGGGAAATGTTCATAAAATGTTCAAGGAGGTCTCTCCCAAAAACAAAGTTACCACTGATTGAAAACCCCTTTATGGGGATTTTTTAAGAAAGGATAAAAATGGAATGCATTGTATAGTCACTAATTTATTCCTTTTTACGAAAACCTCATTATGAGGGGTTTTTTATGGAAGGCGAACTAGAGAACATACGGTAAGGTCAAGAAAAGGAGCTCTCTGTTATTCTAACATTCTATTGTTAAAAAAATATGGATGTTTATGGTGATTAAGATCTTTCCAAGCACAAATTCTGGTTTATGGAGATTTTTTTTGAATATAGAAGAGGTATTCGAAGTCATGATTTCCAAATAATAAGCAGATTAAGCTTTCTACGAAGTCCTAAACCAAATATAAGAAGTATGGTTCTTATAGTTTTAGGTTATATGATCAGGACCATAATATTATAGAAACGGTGGATAAAACATGGTCAAATTGACCAATATTATTCCAATATTATTTGAATATATAATGGGGGTAATTTAAACCATGGTCTTGAAGAATTTCAGGTCGGGATAAAGGAAATAGTAAAAATAGGAAGAGGATAACTACTAATTTTAAATTACGGTTTCCAATAAGCCATCCTCAAAAGCATAAAGGGACAAAAAGGCCTCTTCTACGAAAGAAGTTTTGAATAGTTAACTAACTTGTTATGGAGGCTATTTTATGAACAGACAATTTTCACACATACTGAATAGTCAATCATTGGAATCCTTTGGCTGGCTGGCCTGTAATTAGTTGATTTATCCTAGGTCACCTGGGATGCATATTGCATTATTAGACAAAGGCGATCTTCAGTTTTAGAAATTCTGACACCAAAAGATGTGGAAAATTTATGAAGATCTAAAAGTATGCAAGATTAAGAGTATGAAATTCGAAAACAAAGTATTATTCAATGCCTAAAGTAATAATTAGAGTGATAATGTCCATGAGTTTGGATTACCTTTCCCATATTTGACTCACATGTATAAGGGGGACATATCGTGTTTCCTTGGTGGGTTCTTTAAGGATAGAACCCAAAATAAACGCCCCATTATAGATTTTTTATTTTATACAGGAGAGGTTAAATTTTATTTCACCCTATGGTTGGGGATAGGGTTCAAGTCCTAGGATACACAACGTATCTCAATGGTATGAGAATCAATACACACATAGTTCTATTGGTACTATGCAATTTGAAGTCATGCGGCGAGGATATTGGTCATGCAGTTTAATGTATTACAAAATGGACATGGGTGATTTCATTGTGAAAGGAATATTATGGATGGGCTAGGGTGTAGATCCCAAACATTACTATGTATCTTTTCATTGGATGAATCAAGCCATGTGTAGTTCTAGAATTATGGTTTCATGCAAAATGTCAGTACTCGTATTGGATCTCCCCATATAGATCTGACACATACATTTTAGAGTAGGGGAATTTCCATGCCATGATGTGGATGGGGCTAGGAATAAAGATATATATTTTACTATATAACTCATAGGGATGAGAATCAAGTCACACATAGTTCTTGAAAATTTCTCTCCATGCTGTATAGACTTTGACATGAGAAAGTTGACTTTTGATAACTTCTTAAACCGATGGTTATGCCTAAATCATGGATTCTAGGCATCACCATGCATCTCATTATAATTAAGATCAAGAAATCAGTCTTGGAATGTTTCCCTGTGTAGATCTAATTCATATATGTGGAAAATGAAGGGGGTTTTCTTTTCCAAAATCCAGGTTGGGCCAAACATTGAAAATCCATGGGTCACTACATATCTCATTTGGATGAGAATCAAGACAGACATAGTTTTTGAGGGACCCTATAGTTTAATATCATTCAGTAAGGACACAGTTGAACCAAAATTAAAGGATAAAAATATTACGGGTGTACTAGGGTATAGGACTTGAGCTTCACTATGTATCTTTCTAGGGAAAGAATCGGGCCACAAATAGTTCTTGATAAAGTTCCCCATGCAAGTATAGTCCATATAAATGGAGTGGGGGATTCTTTTTAAATTACTGATAGACCCATGATAAGAGATATAGGCATCACTATGTATCTAATTAGAATGAGAATAAAGCCACACGATGTTATTGAAGTTTTTTCCCCACACAAACTGAGGTTAGATGTGGGTAAGGGGGCCTTAATATTTATTAGATATTTTCTAGATTTTTGGTTGGGATTAATCCCAAAATGGTATTATAATCAAGTCATATTTTTTAAAATAGTTCCAAGTCTAGATTTGATTTATACATAGGGAAAATGGAAATTGTTTCTTTAAAGTTTTTGTTGATGCCCACAAAATAAGCATCGAAAAAATCACAAGAGATGAAATTCCTAAATATAGGTATTATTTTCCCCATATAATCAAGAAAAAAGGTGATGGTCGAGGATTTGTGAAGCCTCTATGGGACTCATGATCGTGTGACCATATCATGGTCACATAAAGGCCTCGCACATGGCACATCTCCCATAGCTAGTCATGTAGAGTCTTCATCAACAAATCTTCCTACTATTACAAAGGCCCCCAACACAACCAAATGGAAACCCCTATGACTCATTGTTTTTATTGTAATTCTCCTAATAAACCATCCTAAATCCTTCAAGAGTGAAGAGTTATGAAATTATAATGGAAGAAACCTCAGTGGTCATGAATCTAATGCACCAGGTCATCATTATAAAGAATAAAACCCCTCCGTGATATCTAAGAAATTTCACAGGACCAATGATCCTTCAGCATATAAAATGAAGAAGATAAAGTAGAGGAGGTGAAAGGGGTTTCTTCTCACTGAAAGGCATGTGACACATTCCCCTAGTGACCCGCAGTGCACCACATGACCTCAGCGTCATGCCTGCCTCGGCACGTGGGGGACCTCTAGCTTGTCAACCTCTCCGCACATAAGACATTGAGAGTGACAAGATAACTTAGCATTATTATAAATATTGACAGATAGAATTATCTAATACATGCTTACACACTCTTGATAATACCCCTATAGGTAAATAGAGATGCCATAAAAAAATAAAGTGAAAATAATGGGCATTACTTATGACAAATCTCTGGATCCCTATCCTTTCTAAAATAAAACAATGGGTCTTAAAAAGGAATAAGGTGAGAGGGGTTCACAGTCACCGAAGGACATAAAATGCATGCCCCTAATGACCTGAAAGTCACTGAGAGTCCTTGGCCACAATCCATCCATGCCTCAAAAAATCTATTGGGATTAACAACCATGCTATGTGAAGTTCTCTAAAGAACTCACTGGTGTATATGTACAAGTAGAATTTCTCGTCCATGGAATGTTCACCCACCCCCCGTGCGACCCATATTGGTCACGTGACGTGTCTCTAAGAAATTTAAGAAATACCCTCGACAACACACATGAAATCTTGGAAGACTACCAAAATTTGTTACATCAAATAATGGAGATTAAAAGAGAGTATGCGAGTGGTACTCATGCACACTGAAAGGCATGTGATGCTCTCAATGCCCCAATAGCATCGTCTCACAGGACCGTAGGACAAGTCACCCATGGCCTTATGAGTGTGTTCCCACAGATATTTGAATCTTGAGATGGCACTCAAACATGTCAGCATAACAACATGGAGGTCCTTCAACACAACTGCATGATCAAACAAGACTTCGACATTCTGAAATAATATGATAATGTATGTGTTGATAAAGGAGACTCACAATCTCTAGAGATTAGGCAACATGATTGAGATAGTCTAAAATATAGTATCCTAAAATAGCATGTCACCAGGTTCCTACACCAACTCCAACCTATACTTGCGCCCTATACCCCACAAAAACTAGTGTGTATCAGGTTTGGAGATGCGTATAAATTCCCCACCCCAACAAGAATAAAGAGTTGTATTTTTGATCAACTAGAAGCCTAGGGTCTATCAGATTTTTATATAGACTTCTGTAGGCTTCATGGGGAAACTGATCAAGTGACCATCTAGCTTTCCATCAGGTAATATACTGGTGGGATGCTATAGTATTCATCCACTAGAATAAAAGTTATTCAGACGATCAGGCATAGATCATTTAAAGTATTTATGGAAGGAAAAGTGAAGAACACACCGTAGGTCCTCCAAATAATGTGATACTTAGATAAAAATACACGGAATGAAATCAGAGCATTCACAATACAAGGGTTAGATCTAGGATCAGAGGTAGAAGGCTTAAGATAAAGACATGTTCAATGCCCCTCATGTGATTTTCATTTCATAAAAAGGCATGCGATAACACCAGGTAATGTTTCATAGATTTGAATAAACCCCTCCATCATGTCATCAATGACAAAATAATTCTTCCATACATGTCAAGGAACATCATACAGTGCCCCCACGGATGCCCCTTTGATCTTGTCAACCCTCTAGGTCTATCACCCAGGATAATTTACATCCTCTGGAAACATCTTCTAAATCATATAATGACACCTACTAACATCAGTTGAGTCTCATGATAGTATCTGGGAATGAAAAACAATCCCCAAAACACCCTCTTCTAGTGTCATATGAGATTCACGATTCCCACCATACAAGTCGGCCAGGTCTCACAGTGTCTTCTAGAGCTTTCAGTCAAGACACATGAAACCTCTTGGACTGTTCCGAACTAGTTCTCACAACACCATCCATATGTGAAAAGCTAGGTCATTCAATAACCCCAAGGGTGTCCCTAATCAGATTTGCGACATCTTTAGGATAAGAAGGCTAGATCACTAGGGCATCCCAAGATTGGAAAATTCTATCTATCCGTGGAATATAAGCCCCAATCAATAGGGAATCCTTAGCGTATAATACCTAGCAGAAAGGTATCTTTGAAGACTCTGATTCCAGCCATATTAGGGATACATAGACCACCTCCCCCTAAGTTATGATCTCTATATTGGACATTCATATAGGGACCATCATATGAATCCCTTATCCAAAGTAATATCATTAGTTTCATTCTATCCCTTGTTTCTCAAATTGATCATGGATCGCGTGACCTTAGGGAGTTGTGGAAATCATGTCATTTTCACCACGAGTCTCTATAATGACCCTGTAGACTGCATAAATAAGTCATGAAAGAATCAACTAAAATAACTCTAATTATCTCTATATTCAGGATATATAGGATGTATCTCTTGGACAAAGCATGAAGGTTTCATAGATCACCCTTATAAGTCCATCTGCACGACCTAAAACTACACGAGTTAAAAGAACTATGTGGGTTTTGATTCCTATAACAACCAAGATATGTAGGGAACCTCATAATGGTTCAATACTATCCTCAAAACTTTAATATCCTCCTCATATGGAATTATGTTCAAAATTACATTGTTATATGGTTTCAGCATATAAGAAACCACATGTCGCTGACGAATGATGAAGAACCTTGGATACATACCGATGGACTCACCCCAGAGATCCCAACCATTTTCATAATAATAGAGAATTGATCTAAAATCATTTCATTAGGGTAAATGGTCATATATCAAGAATAATAAGACATTTATAATCATATCTTCAATCTATAACAGAGAACTGGAGTAGGAAAAAATTCCCCCTAAATGGTGCAATGAGCCCGACCTCCCATCCACTCGACCAATGTGAGTCCCTAAGTGACATGGGGCCTAGAAACCCGAATGATGGTCATCCTTTGGAAAGAATATTTCTACCCAGATATGGATGGGGGAACCATTGGTAGTTTCATGGAAAAGTGAAAATGGTAATGTGATGATTGAAACCCATTCCATGCCATATTTTCTAACAAAAAAATGGTGAACCCAACATGAATCTCTCTAATGAAAAAATGATACAGTTATAATGTGTCACGCGTCTTTGTCTTAGAAAACCTATAAAAAGAAAGAAATAATACTGATATAACTTTACAAATGATCCTCTATAGCTAGGGTTCTCATAAGTCTATCCTTGTTTTGATAAGTCCAAATGAGTGGAATGGCCAAATCAAGAATAAATGTACAAATGAGTTAACCATTCATATATAATTGATCATATTATACCTACGATACTACAATAATCATTATCCTTGTTCATTGATTTATGTTTAATTGTAGATACTTCTTCTGAATCCCAAATTGAGATGATGTCTTCATCATCCAACATTTATTACTGAAAACCATCCTCAACTTCAACTTCTACATCTCGTAAAATAGTCTCTCTAATATGACAACTCTAATGGCAGGTAGAAAATACAATGGTTCAGATGTACCACCAATATGGTACAATCTTGACCATGGAGGCTACTCACGAAGTCCTCTAAATGTGATAGCCAGCAAGACCACATTACCCAAGGATGGCTACTGTTGAACCTGTGGCTCTCATCGCCCCAACCAACAGCTTGGGAGATTATCCACGGAGAGTGATAACTGTCACGTTCTGTATCTAAGGAAGGTGCGCCCTGAGGCCCGATATGGATATCCTTTGGTTTAGGATCAACCTAGGAGGTATCCTACTAATTTCCATCACCAACCCTATCCCACTGGTACCCCTCAGTCGCCTGCTAAGGGTACCATCTGATACACAACACCCTCTAACTCCCATGCACTTGCAGCAAGAGGATATCATTGGATGAGAAAGGTGTCAGGTGCCCAGGAGAGGTCACATATCACTGCTCCCACTGATGATTTCTACCTTCATACTCAGGCTGAGACCATCCATAAGGCTCCTATCCCTGCTCTCTCTAAACATGTCTATAGGCATATTCCCATAGTAAGCATGGGGAATGCTCATATTTATTCCTTTGTATATGAATCCAATCAACATACTATGATACCAAAAGAAGGAAAGAAGTGGTAACATATCCCTACTTCAATAAAAGACATATAATAGTTCATCATGGAGAAAAAAATGTGTATTCTCATATCCCTGCACACACCTTCATAAACTTTCAATACAATTTTTCCACAGCTGATGAACTCCACAAGTATATTATGAAACTATTATAGATGAATGGATAAGAGCATACTTCTATCCCTATATCCAGGACATCACAACACTTTGATCATCACAAACAAGTGGTTGTACTAGAGAAATCACACAGTCTTACTCATGCACAGGAGGATTATGGGCATATCCCGATGAAGGGATAGATCTAGGATCAGGATCATATACTCATTCCAACCAGGGGAAACCAGGTGAGAGTGGCATATTCTTCAGGATAGAGGCCAATTCTTTTCAAATAAGTCTTTTAGAATACTCCAAAATACCAAGATCGAGTGCATATCCCTAATCTATTCAAGGTTGACCAAGTAGAAATGGACCAACCCTCTAAACAGGCTCATATTACTCTCGATGGATCCATTCATAATATTCAGGAAGATCACCAATGTCAAATTCATATTCCTACTTCTTCTAATGAGTTACTGTACCAGCATCATTCTAAAGAAACATAGGGGAAGGCTCATATACTTTCTCCCATTGCGGATGTATGTCGGAATATTCCGATGGGGAATTCAAATTGGACTAAAAAATATTCTTGAACCAATTAGAGCCAACCAGGTGATAATAGTACTTGGCTCAGGAAGGGCTCATACTCCTGCCAAGAAAGACTAGCGGCATATTCCAAAGGGTAAAGATTGAGCTCATATTCCCTTCTTGATTGAGGCTCACAAAGTGAGAATGGAACATGCCTAAGGATGGGATCTTATCCTTATCAATAATGTAACATCTTATCATAATATTCCAATTGCTTCTCAATAGTTGGATTGTACTCCCATGGTACTTGAAAATTATATACATGTTTGGGAAACATTCATACAACAATTACATACTCCTGCACAACTATGAAAGGTATGTCATCATATTCCGACCACAACACAGAACATGGACCATAACCCTAATTTTCTCAGTTCTTGTGTCATTGGGGTCATTCGAGACACATTATCAATGTCATAAGCATCAGTTGATTCTTCTATTGATTCAGAATTAGGAGATATTCATTACTATGATAGTCTTTCTTATGGTAGTGTGGAGATAGATTAGAGGTACTATACTCCTAAGATCCACCGTGGTTAACCTCCTCACGATGATATCTGCCATGGGAAAGGAAATAAAATTTTTTTTCAAATAACTCTATATAGAGAGGTGAACCAAACCATGACACCTTTATGTAGAGAGGTGCTCGAAACATCGGATTCAACTGTATGTGGTTCCCTATAAAATTCTAGAAACACTCAATTCAAATAAGCAGGTGACCATCAGAGCCATCTTCTTATGGTCTGACCGGGTGGAGCCATGTAATTCTGATGAGAAGGAGTCTTCCATTGACATATGGAGAGATTTAATATGAAAAAACCACGCCATAATGTTCTATCCCTTCAATACTTCTAACTACGAGATCCTAGTCGAGTTAGAAAAGGATTGGATTCCTTATCTACACAAAAATATGTGGGAAACTCATCAGTGAATGAAGGATCAATATCTCAATTATCATGGATACGAGTGTCAACTTCAGACAATTAGGATACTCTATTTCTAGATTGAATGAGATATTATCTCCATATAATAGGATCCAAATTTGTAAAAGCATGGTACAAATTTGAAACACACTTTCCACCACTACATCATAATGGTTCAGTAGCTAATCTTCAAAGCTACACCAGACATCCATATTTGAGGATGGGGATAGTATGGATTGTAACACTTCATCTCTCACTTGTAATAGTCGAGCCATTCAAAAATAGCATCGTACAATGTTATGTCCTCTGGTGAGTTCAGTAGACCAAGAAATGATCGGGCACGTTTTCCACTGAAATAGAATTCCTATACTCCAACAGTGCCTAAACATTATGCATATAGAGGGAGGATAGTCAACTGAGCTTCAAAAATGGCCCCTAAAAACTATAATAATAAATTTCAAGCACTGAGACCAAAGTTTCAATCACATTGACAACTTCCCATGAGAAATGATTCTCATCATGGGTCGTTATCTCACCCTACTCCTATGAGAACCCAATTGCACCTCATCAAGTGAGCCGCTATTATAGCTGTAGTATCAACCATCCATGAGCATACCCATACCGCTAGGTTGGGGTAATATCTACCACCACCTCCACCTCTTGGATCATCAATTCTTGAGACAATTTGGGATGCATCGACCACAACTGCAAGATAACCTCAGAGAGGAGCATGGAGACATCATCAGTGATCCCATAACAACCCCACCCCACTGGACTAAGGTAATTTATATCTTCATTTTCTATTCCATGAGTCGTCAAATCCATGAACCGAGCCATTGGATGCTCAACAATTGGACCAATCAGTGCCAACTATGGCCCTGAATGACCCCCACCCCACACGGTTATGGAAATTTTCATCATTATTACCACCAAATAAGGAATCAATATTCTTTATATTGGGGGAAATAAATTAATAGTCAGCATCCCACAAACCATGAGACACAACTATGTTAGTTGGGGGCCATTTTGAAACCCCAATCCGAAACTCCATGTGGATTACTTTTGATAGACCAAAGTGGGCTTAACACATATTGAGGGAAGTTATCCCCTACCCAGTTCACAAGACAAAAATGCCCAATAATGACAAGGGATCAAATAATGACCCTCATGAACGTTTTGAAGAATCATCATGTTTCATCGAAAGCAAGGGAACAACCACCATTTCCAGATATACGGCTATGAATTTCATCACTGTCAACATGGAAAGTATTGTTCACAATGAAAATAAAAAAGGTCATGACATGGAAAACATACCTCAGGAGGAGGGTGACTTGAACAAACCGAATGTGGATGCATGATCTAATAACCAAATACATTTCCAAAACATGGAAATTCGGAATATCATGTTTCCACCTCCCAAAAAAATTGCTACATAGGGGAAGGGTATAACCATATCTTTATCACCTCCTATAAGTAGTGGGGATCCTTAAATGGAGGAATAATTATCACAATATGAGAGTGAAGTACAATCTATTCGGAGACTTAATGAGGAGTTCATCTGGGGAAATATTCATGTGGGGTATCATCTCCAACAAGAGACAAATATTCTCCCTCCAGCAACTAATATATAATTAAGGGATGAATCTGAATATCAGATTGGATCCAAATCTAGGAAATCATCCCACATGCATGAGGAATTTAAAAATTATCCTGAATTGCCTCTTTTTCAGCAACACACTATTCACTTCCAAGATAACCATTCAGTCATGTGGAAAAGTGAAAATATGAAAGAAATAAAAATGGGGCCACCTAATCAACTTCTGTCTACTCCTCATGGGTAGGAGATGTTCCATGCAGCATTTCCACCTAATCTCCTTAGCATCATCGAATCCCTGGATACTCGAATGGAATCCATGGAGGGGTGAGGATCACCTGTGCATTTTGAAAGGAATCCATATCCTGAATGTGTGTATGATACTCCACCTCCACTGAACTTCGAAAATCCTACATTTTCTACCATTGATGAAGCTGGAGACCCTAAGAAACATCTCACACAATTTATCTCCTAGTGTGGGGAAATGATAGGACCTCAAGATAAATATGAGGAAACCAAGCTATGGTGTTTTATACATACTCTGATAGGTCTAGACATCATTTGGTATAACATTCTGCCAGCAGGATATGAATTAGGATGGGAATACCTATGTCAATAATTCCTTTACCAATTCAGTTCTATTCCAAGGAGGAAAATGATAGTCGACCTAAAAAATCCTAAAATAATTTCTAAATGATAGAGTATCTTATTTTATATCTAGGTGGAATAGTTTGACCGATTTTATCAATATCCCACACTCATAAAAGTTATTGATAAAACTTTGTGCTGAAAATCATAGGGATGAGGTGAATACATCCCTTTTTTCAATGAAATGTCTGGGTAGATTCTATGAATTTTCTAACATAGCCCAAAGTTTATAGGACGCCATTCATTGGACTCGATCCAAATCTCGACTCATGCCTATTGCATAGGGAAAGAGGCTATCCAGAACGAAAGTTGTAGCTATCACTCTCAATCACGTATAGAAAACTATCTGGATACCTAGTTGGGGCCCATACTACCCATAACATCTTATTGAGTGGAAAAAAATCATATAATTTCCCTCAGTTGGAATCAGATAGAAATGAAGGTCATTAGGGATTGGAAGAACAGTTGAATAAGTTGTACTCCTTACAAAATTAATAGGTCCCCGGTTATTTCTTGGCAGTAATGGATAATTAACTTCTCACACTTCCATAACCTAGGAAACTTGATGTGTACAACCTCACTGAATGGCCCAATTACTTTCCTTTCCACCAAAGTTTTCATCCTAATATCTGGAATTGTTTCATCCTCAAATATTTCCTTCAGGCATGATCAATTCCAGACAAGTAGTGCTAATAATTCCCTAAAGAAATTGGATTAAATAATCAGGGTCCAACTAGAAGTATAGGATGATTGGAAGGATTTATCTTCTATAATTGCATGAAAATTCTACAATTTGATTGTTCAGAATATAGTTGTCTGATCCCACACCACTCTGAGTGCACAGTTTGATAGGCTAGAAGCAGCTTCACAACCCAAGAAAGAATAATTAGAAGAACCTCCCAAATGTAGGAGTGAACACCAACAGAAGAATGAAGCAGAAGAATAATATTCAAATTCTTCTCCAAATCAGGTATTAACCCTTGCAGATTTCATCCCTATGACATCGGTATCATGGACACCACCCCAAAAAAAATAGAATTTTTATTATAAGAGGAGCACATATTTGGTTATGTCAACACAATATACTTGGCAGTACCCTTCTCCGATGATGATTATTCCCTTGAATATGGTTTTCCCAAATATTACTAAGGAGTATGAGGAAACATGCACCAAAACTAAGGGTATATGGGGCATCTTGAACATGGTCAGACTCAATATTTTAGTCATGTCCCCATAAAGAACATATATGCAGCCCAGACTCATGGAAAAGTGTTTGAACAGGACCAAAGGAGGTGAAGAGGTGCCTTAGATTCATCCATTAGTCGCTCACATCTGATTTTATTGTATGAATGCCTACTAGGGGTCGAATATGATCAACTCAATCAATGGTGATGGTTGGTGTAACCTGAATTGCTGGTAGCAAATATTCCCTAAACCTTAACACAAGAACCAGATCCATCTTCTTCAGATTATCTAGCTCTTGAACCACATGCCCAAGAGCATCCCCATATATGGAATTGTAGACCTTTGGCCCAAAAATATGATGTTATGAAATATCTAGATATGGTCCCACTCGAGCTCTCCATGTTAGATGCACTCTGTATGTTAAAAGAACATTGGGAGGCACTTGCTGAAGACCTTTGGATCCAATTGAAATTCGAGACAAAAGTTTCTACCATCATTTTATATCCAGTGGAGACTATTCTTTGTCTTGTCTTTGTCTCATTCACTGCTCAAGATCATTAGGAGGCCATCCAGGGGCGCATCAAACCCTTATATGATTTGGGAAGACTCAATAGTGTCAATGTCTAATGGGTGGTGATTGATAATGGATCAGGGGTCAATATTATCCTACTACAAACCATCCAATGATTGGGGTATATAAAAGGGGACTTATCCCCTAAAAATTGGACTATCTAGGGACATTAAAAGCGTTACCAAAGACCCTAATTAAGATAAAACTCAAATCCCAATTTTGGGAGATCACATCTGATGATGAGATCATGGTTATCCAGAAAGACACTACATATAATGTTCTTATTAGAAGGCCCTAGATCTATAACCACCTCGCGGTACCATCAATTTTCCATAAATGTCTAAAGTACCCCATCAATGGAGAGTTTTTCATACTCCATGGTTCTAGAACCCGCTTCAAGACTTGCGGAGCTGCATATGCTGAATAAGATTTCTTTAAGAAGGAAGGTGAGCAATGGCGGATGATGGTGTATATTTTGTATCCCCCAATACCATAGAGACCACCCTATGAATTTTGGGAGCATGATAGATGATGATAATGTGCTCCTCATAAATGTGGTTGAAGTAGTGTACCTAGTCCCAAAGGTCCAAGTCTCTCCTATCCTCTATGACAATTAACTCTGGCATCTCCATGCAGCAATTTAGATGGAAAGGGATGATGATGTTTCTTCTCATGGATTCCCTCACCTTGATAGTGATGGAGTGGCCTCTAGGTTTCTATCCTCACCTAAATACATCCCGACAGACACATAAATGGATGAGGATGATCTCATGAATGCCCCTCCATCATTTGAGGAAGGCGTATCTACTACCAAATATGGGATCAAGCAGATAAATCTCAGAAGAGAAGTAGACATGTGGCTTACCATGATTAGTTTTTTCATGCATCTGGAAAAGTAAGAGATTTGAATTTAATTTCTAAAGAAGAATCAATATTTTTTTTCTTGTAACTACACATAAATTACCATATTAAATTTGGATGTTCCAACACACCATCTCGGACTGCCCGATGGGCATTGGGGCTTCAAGAAAGTATCTTGGAGGATACACCACACTTGTGCAACCAATGTAGAGGTGGAAGTCGGTTGTTTGATCAAAGATAAATTTATTTGAGAACTTCAATACCTGAGTTGGATTTCCAAAAGCATCCATGTTAAGAAGAACAATAGGAATAATGGGGTATACATTGACTTCAGAGACCATAATCAGCATTCCCCAAAGGTTTATTTCCCATACCGATCATATAACTCTTGATCGATGAAACTTTTGGCTTCCAAGACCTTTCCTTCATAGATGGGTACTCAATGTACAATCAAATCAAGATGTCCCCCAAGGATTTAGAATCCACTAACTTCAGAGCACCTCTAGGGATCTTTTATTATCAGGTTATATCCTTTGGATTAAATAAAGATGGAACCACATATCATAAGGACATGAATTACATCATTAAGACATTCTTGGGATGTATAGTCGATTGTTATGTCATCGACTTGGTTATTAAATCCTAAGAGAAAAGTTATCACTTCCCGGATCTCTGAGAAATATTTAAAAATCTGTGATTGCGTATTCTAAAGATGAATCCGCTGAAATGTGCATTCAGGGTAACTTCAGAAAAGTCCCTCGACTTTGTGGTACACCACTGTGGCATTGAGGCTACCCTAGAGAATACTAGTGATATTTTAGAGATGTCACCCCCAAGAACCTGAAAGAATTAAGGGGACACCAAGGGCACCTCGCCTTCATTTAGTGATTCATAGCCAACTTGGATAGAAAGGCTCTCCCCTCCACCAGGTTAATGAAGAAATGATCCCCCTACCAATGCGATGATGATTGTCAAAAAGTCTTCAAATTACTCAAGAGATATTTTCTTCACCCACTTGTTTTTATTCCTCCATTGGGAGGGAGGAAACTCATCATATATGTGGCCTCTATGTAATGCTCTTTGGGTGCACTCATCAGGCTGAAAAATTATGCGGGAAGTGAGAATAGTCACTTTTACCCTAGTTGGGCCATGATTGGTACCATGACCATATACGAGGATATCAAAAATTACATCCTTTCACTCATATTTGGGGTGAAAATCTCAAGCATTACATACAACACCATGAGGTCTACCTGGTCTCTTATATAAAACATATTTATCATATCATTAGCTTCCCCATGTTGACTAGGTTCTTGGATCTGTGGGTGGAAATTATTAGGTAATATTCAGTTTACATCTAAAAAGATATTGAAAGAGAAATCACTAGTTGATTTCCATACAGCACACCCTACACTGAAAATTTGATCAGAAGACACTGAGCTCTATGATGAATATTCTTTTTATGGCCATGGCACTTCCCAAACATGGGAGATGTAATTGGATGGAACTTCTTGGAGTCTTATGGACCCAATAATGGAAAAACAAAAGCTCAATTGGGTTGGTCAATGAATTATAGATGTCTCTCCATAAAAACATTCCTTACTCATTATCTCTATCTAATGGATGCACAAATAATGAGTCTGAATACCAATCCCTCCTCACTAGCTATGAATTAGACCTATAGCTACACATATCCTACCTAACCATCAACATGGATCTTTAGTTAGTTATAAAGATGATAAATGTCGATTATTCCATAAAAATAGGAGTTTTACCCCCTCATTGTCTATGTTAGGGGACTAATGGTTGAATTCCCATTTGATCCAACACTGAATTATGTTCCCTAATCATAGAATTCTTGTGCCGACACACTAGCCAATGCAGCCACCATCCTGGCTGACCGTAAATGGTTGGAAGAATACTTTCATATTACACATCACATAATGGTGTCATTAGTCACCATATGTGATATGTAATAGATAAACCATGTTAGCACCACCCCGTAGTGTGATTAACCAATGACCACCCCTCAATAGATAGAGCCTATAATCGTCTATCTTCAAGATGGAACTCTCCCATAAGATAAAGTCGAGAGTGAACAAATTCGGTGTCGGAATGTGAATTTATCTATATTGGATGGACCAAATGAGAAAAAACACTCAATACGAATGGATTTGATGTAATTCTCTTCTGCTATTTAGTAGTAGAGAAATAAACTGCAATCATTCAAGAAGTTCATGTCGGCTCATACAACACCAATAAATCTAGAATCAGGCTCTCCAAATAAATTAAGAGGTTGGTATATTACTATAAAACCACGATACAAGAATGTGTGAAAATCACCAAGAAATCTAATTCATGATAGATCCATGAAAACTTCATCCATCATCCCCCTGAATTTTTGTATATCACGGAATATTTCTGGCCATTTTTCATTTGGGGGATGGATGTCGTGGGGCCATATCCTGCAGCCACAACAATGCAGTTCAAGTATACCCTTACTACCTCTAAATTCTTTTCCAAATGGGCTAAGGTGATATCCCTCAAGGAAGTATGGATGAATAATATCATAAAAATTTTTAATACACATATCATCACCAGGTTCAGAGTCACTCACACAATATTTATGGACAACAACACCAACATCGGTTCTACAGAGTCGAAGATGCTTTTCCACGAGTACAACATTGAGCCCAATCACTCTTCCGGATATCATGAAGGGGGAAATGGATAGATATAGGAATTTAATATTACCTTATCAAACATACACTAGATTATTGTGAATATGGAAAATAATTCCTCTCAAGATAAACTCCTCCATTATTTTTGGGACTACCGTACCACCATGCGTACAACTACACAAGTAACACCATGCTCACTAGTATAGGAGACTGAGGTAGTGTTTCCCATTGATGTCCATCTTCCCTCACTCTAAGTATCCATTTTCGGAAAACTCTTAGATGATGAACAATTAAAAAAATGGATCGATGATTTGAAATGGTTAGATGAGAAAATGTTTCACACATTGCACAACCTCATAGTTCTCCAGAATCAAATTGCATGAGATTTTAATAAAAAATTTCACCTCCTCTCATTACTTATGTGGGAATTGATATTGGCTCCCACAACCCTGATGATACCATGAATGAATCCCCAGAAATTAGATCCCAAATGGGAAGACCCTTACATCATACATATGGTATATCATAATGAAGCCTATTCACTTTCTACCATGGATGGGGAGCATGTCACACCACCCACCAAAGAGAGTATTTTCAAGAAACACTTTGCCTATGATGTTAAGAAAATGGGAATCCACATCAGACTATGTCCCATCATTCAACCTCTATGTATGACATTAAATATCATGGAACATTTCATCCTAACCACATGACCTTAAACTTTATGGATTTTGTCTTGACTACATGATGTTAAACTGAACCAAATTATTCTTTACATCAATACATTAAAATTCATGACCAATTTTTTTACCGCGTGACACAAAACTGTACATATCTATAACTTCCCTTCCCCTTAATATAGTGTAATCCATCATCCTTGATGCATTACATTAAACCGCACATCTCCCTCCATGAACTATGTGTGGTTTGATTCTCAAGCCCATGAGATACATAGTGATTATCGGGATTCTATCCTTGGGACCAATCATGATATCCATGCAAATTCATTTTGGTCCACATTATTCCTAACCACATGATGTTAAAGTACATGGAACATTAGGAACTAGTTTTAGTTTGATTACTCCCCATACAAAATCTATAGTGATACATGGATCTCCAATATTGGGACCATCTTCAACTGTCAATGGAAATAATGCCCACTTCTACATATGTGATGTACCTATGTAAATTATTTACTTTTACATAACTATGTGTGGCTTGAATCTCATCTTAATGATATATATAATAATGCCCTGACATTTCATCTTCAGTACCAACTGTAGACATGATCCATTTTTCCCTTTTTCCTGAGTCTTCTTGGAAATGTGAATGGTTTGGTTGAGACTTATTTAGTCCCCATACATGTCATATTTCTTCATGGAACCACTCTATACACCCCCACATTGAGAACACCATCTTACAGTCTGATTTAAATAACCCTAATCTGTCTGCACATGTCCCTAAGAAATGACATTAAACGACGTTTCATCATTCTCACCACATGATGTTAAGCTACATGGAACATTTCATCCCAACCACATGATGTTAAACTATATGTATTTTTTCCTTATCGTAATACATTAAACTAAATTACCATCCAAAACTATGTGTGTATTGATTATCATTTTCATGGCATATGTAGTGACTCCTAGGTTCCCTTATTTAGTCCTAGATGTAACATTACTACAATTCATGACTGTTCTTACATCCTTAATGAATGATGTTAAACTTCATGGAACCATGTACTTACTGCATGATGTTAAAATGCATAGATACAAATACATCCATACTACATGATAATGATTTTTACAGACCATCTACCATTTTTAATACCTCATAAAATTCACACAAGAGACTTACCTTGATCAACTAGAGTATGGAGTTTTTCCATTTTACTTTAAGATAACCTCAAACCTATATACCACACCTCATGTGTTGTGTGTATCATTCCACCTTCAACCTTCCATGGCCCATGGAAAGGATACACATCTTCAAGAACCATTTTCTTGACTATTCATGCATGTCCATCAATCATTCATAGGCACCTATGGACGTCAACCAAATTCATCACTCTGAAAAAGGATAGCCTAATTATCATGAGCCCTGACATCATCACAATAGTACTCAACACCCCATCATATCTGAGCTGCTCCATGTATGATTGTCCTACATTATTACTCATGACATGATAAACTCGAGTTGTGATTTACTTAATTTTCCCTACATGCTTGAGAAGTGGTTGGAGCTCTCTTAACAATGGGTATCCTAACAAACCTCTTGTGTCAAATCCTCCATGCCAGGTCCATGAATGTTATGAACATAAATTTTTTAATCTTTTATCAAGAAATAGGACATTAAACTCTATCCCATAGTGGTCAAAATCACAAGACATTAAAATAATAAAAAAATAGACACAAAACATTTCAAGATGAAACCCATAAATGGTGACCTTCAAAAAAAGTGAGTCTACACCCACTAAACTCTCCATCCTCATAGATTAGGTAAAAATTAGGGCACAAAAATATTGGCGCAAAGCTCATATGGTCTATAACCCTGGTAAAATCTAGTTTAGACTCACTAGACCCACTAGTCCTAGAAGAATATTGTGTAATATTTGTCATACCTCCTCGCTGTGGGATTATGTTCGCTAGATTTTAACACATCCTTTATGTCATTCAGACCATTATTGGATTTTGTGTCTTCTGAAAACCATAATTTGTGATTTGGGGTTCCTTGAATCATTATAATCTTCCATGGACCTTGGAAAGTATATTTGGATTCAAGGACCCTTTCTATGAATATGCATGCATTCCCATGGATCCTACATATGCTCCTATGGCAGTTAACCAAATGTTTCACTATGAAAAAATGAAATTATAATTATCATGAGCCCAGGTGTCATCACGGAAGTAATAAAAACCCAAGTGGTTTTGGACCACTCCGTCTATGATTGTCCCATACCATTCTCTAGAGTCTTGATCTCTATACCGTGATTTATAATCCCCATACCAATCTATCTAAGTGGATTCAATATCATCGACGTTATTTCACCGTGCTTCATACCCTTTCACAAAGACAAATTGAGACACTTCATTTAATATCATTTGATGTCCCACTTATTGTGATTCGAAACAAGATGGCATAGATCTCAAACTTGATTTTAAGATCTAACAACCCTATGTTGATAGAACCCTTCCTAGATAGATTTCTTCCCATATCCAACTTTATGATCTAGATGTTTGAGTCTTATAAAATCATCTGTATCCCTCAGAAAGAAGTGGGGATCATATTTATCTTGGCATGGCACTGATGCATAAGATATTTGGAATACCAACTAAATTTATATTCTCCTTCTAAGAAATGATCTTTGATCATTTTGAGCCTTTGCAACACTACAGTGGAACCTGGAATTTCATAATGTTAAGAAACATACCCACCATGTCATGACCATCTGTTTTTTATGGACTCAAACTCACATGTCATGATTTACTGCATCCATACCCCAACTACCAAGGAAGGTTTGGTGTTCCTAATATTCCAACCACATCAATATTACTTCTATAGATCTTCCTTATGCCTTGGAAAAGATACCCTAATTCAAGGTTCCCCTTAGCAAGACTATGTATATATGTTCATTACTCCTACATATGCATATACAACTATCAACCAAGCATGTCACTCTACAAAAGGGCATTCCAATCCTCATAAGACATAGAAATATTGGGGTATGATCCAGCACCTCGGAGTGTTTTAGGTTACACCTAGAATGTATGATCTATATCCCATGCTCGAACAGATGGTCCAACCTGAAAGATCGTAAACTAATGAAAAATATGGTCTTAGATAAAAGACCTTAAACTAAAGAAACATATGATCCAAGCTAAAAGACCGTAAACTAATGAAATAGAATGTCTAAGGTAAAAAACCATAAACTAAATAAATATATGGTCTGATCTAAAAAACCATAAACTAATGAAAAATTTGGTCTGATATAAATGAGTGTAAGCTAAATAAGTAGTTTTACTAAGCTAAAAAACCTTAAAATAACACAATAGATATTCCAAGCTAAAAGTCAGTAAACTAAAGTAACAGATAGTCCGACCTAAAAGTCCTTAAACTAAATAAAGAGATGGTCCGAGCTAAAATACCTTAAACAAATGAAAATGATGGTATGTGCTAAAAGAAATTAAAATAAAGAAATATATGATCAAAGATACAAACCCTAAAACTAAATAATTATATGGGACAAGATAAAAGTCTATACACTAAAGCAATGTATGGTTCAAATATGAAAATCACTCATTCCTCATGACATATATCCTACCCAGATGATCCCTCAGTATATCAAGCATTCATGATCATGCAGTGAAAAAAAGGAATGGTTATCAATAGTAACTTTCAAAATTATAGAATTGTGGGATATCATACATATAATATAAAGTTCAACAAACTCGTCCATCGATAATACATAAAAGGAGTGATATCCACATACCAGGGCCTCTCCTATGAATGTACAAGACAAAGTAAGATTGTAAAATTTTATTTCCACTATATAACATACTTAGATGAGTTCTTAAGAACAGAAATTCTTTCCTCCACAAAAGTCACAGATTGGTGTAGTTGATCAACATATTTAGTATCCACCTCTGCAACACACTGTTGCTCCTCCTCTTTGGAAACTACATCAAGCATGGATTTCCTTACCAACTCTAGGAATCCATACTAATCTAGAATGTAATTTTCCAATATCTGGAAATCATATTGATCCATGGATAACATCATCTAAAGATGGTCTATTTCATACTGTAGATGACCTTTCCAAGCCTTAACAATGTTAATTACATCCCAGTGAGGAGAAACCTCCATCTCTCGTTGAGTAGCTTCATTCCTTACCTCCCTCTAATCCTGATTCACTGAGGATGAATCCACAACAGCTATTACCCTAATCTCAAGGGCCCTCTTCTATTGTCATTTAAAGATTAACTTCTTCATCCAAGAATATAGAATGTAATAGTCAAATCCTTCATAGCCAAGGGTGGAAAGCTTTAATTGGAGATAACTCAATAGGTCCTTCAACTCATCTAATGGGGTTTCTGAATTTAAAATCCAAATATCCTTCCACAATTTTCATTGCATTTATTTAAAGAGTTTTGTATATCCAAGTCCATGTTCTAAATTTTTCATCAGTGTGGGAACATATTTCATAATAAGATCACCCAAAGATAGGGTTGTGCCCATGATTTTGGACGATGGGGAGAGAGAACAAGCCTTTGCATTAGTATATTCAATTGGAGAATCTCTTAGAGGGGAAGGTATCAAAGCATCTGAACTCTGAGGTGAGGTCACAATACCAAGGGTTGTAGGATTACATTAGTTAAAGGAAAAATAATGCGGTGCTACAAAATAATAGTATGTGTGACTATGATTAGAAACATACCTTTTTTGTCACATCATTGGTAGCATCCACTACCTTAACTTCATCTACAAGAAAATATGCAACTCCTTATTATTATTAATGGTTTCACACTACCTGTAACACCCCAATCTTCCACGGTATGCTTCCCTTTGACTAATACAGTAGCGTGTGTTGTACGCAACTTCGAGTTCTAACACACACCACAACCAATCAAACTAGCCATTATGAATAGTAATACCCAAATTTTGAAATTTTATTCATTTTATATTTCAAAATGGACATCATTTTTGGATTCGGAATACCAAAATTCTCTTAGGGTGAATTTATGGTATTTTTCTGAAAACTTTCAATTTTTGATGAATAGTGAAAATCACTAACTTTTAATTAAAAACAACTTTTTTAATAGAAATAATTAATAGTGATAAATAATGATTTTAAATGGTTTTAAAGTATATTTAGAATATATTTTTACCATTTAATAAAATCTTGGTCATTGGACGTAATTTCACATTTAAACTGGACATAAACAAGTGTCAATCTTTTGATAGTTATTATCTCTAAAAAAACACGCTTTTTGTTTTAACAACAAGAATTAATTTTAAATTAATTTCTGCAACTTCTGTGTTTTGAATTTGGAAAAATGGATTCCATATTTGTAATCAAGATATCAAAATTGTGTAAATAGGTAACTTTTATTTTTAGACATTTTGAATAATTACTTCGGTAAATATTTTATTTACCATGGTTAAAGGGTAAATCCGGTAAATAAGGGTAAAAAATAATATTATAATAATAATAAATTACCCTAAAACGTGTCCTAACATTATTGGTTGATACCTGTCTGACCATGGGCATCTTTGGGTCGATTTTGGGACCTAATGGAGCCACACGTAGGTGATAAAGACACTTTATATTAATTATGTTAAAGTAAATACAAAAATGACATAAGCATATATCTTTTAGAAATTTTTTTTGATATAGGGTTAATTATCTTATATTTTTGACTATAAATATTCATTAGAAAGCTAAAAATATTTCCTACATAATCGTATTTTATTTATAATTTTTAGACATTTAATTGTTAAATTTATTCATGACACAATAATGATGCAGCATTTTCCATATTAATGAAATAATCAAATAATTGGTATTATAAAAGTTAAAATAAATATAATTTGAAGGTTTTGATGCCATCCACGAATTTTATTGGTTAATATTACATGTTAGGATTTTTTAAATGAATTTTATTTGAATTAATAAATTTTTAATACTTTAACAAAAATCAATTATTAAATATTTTCAAAATTGACATAAATGCGTTTTTAAAACAAATATTATATTATTAATTGATATTCTATTCCTAAAAATCTAAGGTTCTGCTAAAGAACTTATATCATGATAGGTTTATAATTAATGGACCACTTGGGGGTCTCTTGTTTGTATATATTAAGTTTATTAAATATATAATATAAAAATACAAAGTGACATGGTAAATGTCAAACTAATTAACTAAGAGTTAAAACTAAAAGATAAGGTTAATGTAGTGAACCAAACTTGTCTAAGATCTATTGGTTGAACGTATTTTGAACCATACCCACATTAGACTTTGAATAATCTACCTTGTATTTATTATAAACCATTTATGAATTTATTATAAATTAAAACTTTAATTTTTTCTTAAAGAGCCCCTCCCCCCCCCCTTATAAAAGGACACCACTTCTAACCAATTACTCAAACCTCTCAAGCCTTTTGGATCATCAAAACTCTGAACAATTAATCTCCCTACAAATATATCCTCCTCTTAGAATCCTTACCTTAGGCATAAGGTACTTAAAGAGTCCTTTTTGGTTCAAACCAAAGGGAGTTACCCAAATTAAAGGTAACGATTTCTCTTAGCTTCTTTTCTTTTATTTTAATTTTCCAACCCCTAAAATCTTCTTATTATTTTATTTTGTAACAAAACCAGTATACTAAATATTCTAGGATATTTTTAGGAGAACTATTCTAATTAAACTTACACACATATCCATCTAATGGGTGAAGAACATAATGTTTCTGTGGATGGAGGAAACCTAACGCCTCACGAAATGATGATTGTTCAATTATCTTCTACCACCTCTCATGGTGGCCATTATGATGGCACTATAATTAAATATGATATTAATGATATATAATTTATATCTAATATTTTTTAATTCCATTTTATAGCATACCATTATTCGTTTCATGTTGTATATATATACGATAATTTCATTTGAGGAAGTACGGACTACCGCCCCCTCAATGTGATATGACTCGTTCATACCATACATGGAACATATAAAGGATGGTGTTAATGACATTAAGTAACACATATAAGATATTATACTATACTGGAATAATAATATACCTATGTATCATTTGGTTTAGATTCTTTTTAAAATTAAAAATGAAATGGAAGTAGCGTTCGTGCGTACGTATGGATTACCGTCTCCACGAACGCGATGAGATTCATTTACCCATCATATCCATTAAAGAATAATTCTTGTTTGATGATTAAAACTAATTTTTAAGGACTTTATATAATTCTATATATGAATAAGATACAACCTACCCCTAAAAAGCATGACTTATGTAACAAAACATATAAAAAAATGAGTAAGTTAACACCTGAAATGACGATAATACTAAGATATTATTAACAAAGAAATTTTAAAAGATAATATATGATATCATATTAATGTATATGATACTTGTATGATTCAGTAAAAATTATTTAACCATTATTCTTTAGGCGAACATACCCTCTACCAAGTAAAAAGTACTAAGTAAGGGGTTTTTTATCTAAATTTTAATTCTGTGAGATTTCCATTGTTCGCCACTTATTTATTGCATGAGGTGTGTGTACTTCCCATGATTGTATTAATTTTGTAATATAATTTAATTTTTGGATATTTAAATCATCATTTTATTATCCTTCTTTCATGGGGGTATGTCTCATAGGTTACCAAATCGATAAGGGAATTTTAAATTTCAATTTCCAATCATTCGGCATTACGCATACTTCTTGATTATTTTACACAAAGATTATGTGTGGAATAAATATTCATTTACCTATGTAATAATTTACACTCCTATTTATGTGGATATACATTTGATACATATAATCACTCCATTGATAATTTCTCAAGTCATCGATAGGAACTTGATAAGAGTAATTTTTAACTCATTCTCAACTTTTTGAGTTAAATATCCAATTCATTGGTGTTGTCTTTACAAGAATATGTGTGAATTTCCTATGATTGATTAACAATGAATATCCAATAATATTGAGTGTATTTATATTTATCACACGTAATTATGTAATCGATTTTTCCTTAACTGAAGGATATGGTCTTTATAAGAGATTTCATCTCAATTTACATTCCCTCGAGACTTATTTGTTGTTATACACCAAATCAATTTTATATGGGGTATATAATGTACTTTGACATAGTATATCATGAATCTATTTTTTCTCATGATATTAAAATTTTTTATTACCTCAATTATTTGTATTCAAGTGTCACTCTTTTGGTTCAGAACTCTAACTAAAATATAATTTTAAATAATTTAAATATTTATTATTCTAAATCATTCTCATTAATGTCCATGTTTTAAAAATGGTTTGAAAGATTTATTTATATGGATATTAATGTTTTAAAATTAAAACTCCTTTTAAAAGGTACAAAGTGGTATGTGACACTTTGATTCAAAAATCTATTTTAAATGGCTTCTTGACAAATAGTGTGACTTTTAAATGTTTTGAGGAAAAAGGGGGATATTTCTCTCAATAGTTTGATGGTTATTTTAATCTATGTCAATATCCTTAATTATTCTCGATTGAGGTTAATCTGATACAATACAATATTCCATATTGTATCGAATGAGTTATGTTTGATTGTGGATGTGCTATTTTTATACCATTCATGGTTTGTGGTTAAAAGTATTGACATTCCGTATGCTAGTTTTAATACGAATGTTTACGTTATGTTTCAAACTTTTCATATGTGGAATGCATTGGACTTAGTAAGTGATGGGTGGAGCCTGCTATAGCTCCTCAATGCATCGGTAGGTCTCATGAGACAAACTAGTGTCTTAGCATGAGGCCTTGAGAAAATATTATTTGTAGTCTTGGAATGAGGCCTTGGCTACATGGTTATGATAGTGTGGCATTATGAATTCCATCATTATGAAAGTTGTTGTTGATATTTCTTGTGATTATTCGACTAGTATAATATCCATGTGAATAAGTAAATGGCATTATTTCATTTGATTTCTGCCATATTATGCTAAAGTTTAATTTTAAAAGTCTTTTGTTTTAGTTATACATTACCTTAAATGTTTATTCTTATTTACGAAATATTTCGCTATAATTTTATCCTTACTGGGAATTTGAGCTCACCCCTTTCTATGTTTTATTTTTCTCAGGATGTGAATAAGTATTTTATGAATGACCTGTAGGGATAGTATAATGGGATATGAGTGTGGAGACAAGATGTTGTTGTTGTTTTCACTTTATGATATAATGTAATCTTTATAAATGTATCTAGTTATTCCAAGGCTTCTAACTAATCAGTATTTCGAGACTTGATCTTTTGTGATCATGCCAATGTAATGTAATAATGCACCGACTCTGGGTAACTGGGGTCAGGGTGTTACAGTACCTCCAGCACCTTGTCTACAAAAGGTTCTTTCTCACCACATTTTAAAACAATGATATTATAAATAAATGTTAGGAGGCATGGATTGAGTAAAATGAAAGGTATGGCCATGAGGAGATCCTTTACCTTTTTCGATACCTACCTCCAAACCAGATAATGTAGTAGAAGAATGAATACCTACATCAAAACACTCTAAAAATGCCTCTGTCATTTCCAAATTTAATGACACATTGATTGTAATGTCTATGTAAGGAACCAAACCCCTTTGAATGGTCCACTAGACCATTTAAAATCCTTGATGGATTGGGTCTAGTAGTGGAGGATCCACGAGATCCACTAATCAGTCAACAAAATCCTCAAAAACATGCATGTGATATTCTAAATGATCTTAGTGGGGACCTAGGAATTCTCATAAAATCATGAATGTGCCGCTAGAATAATTCATCAAAAATAGGGGAATTGAATACCATAGTTAATTGGGGGTTTCAGAGAAGATGCATCTAATAATGCAGACTACATCATTTTGTTTTTCTCATTTTTTCTGAATAAGGGCCACCAGAAGGTGTTGATGTTGGGGGAATCACATCAAAACTGGCAGTCACCACCCTTATTTGAGCCTATAAGCATAGGGACCCCTTATCACTAGATCCCTGGTCACCACCAAATTCCACACCCATGACCATATCATGGGTAGTATACTAAGCAGATGGTTGGGACAGATGATCATTATTAGCTTCCTCTTGTATAAATATATATAAGGGATTTCATCATGATGGAAAGTACATTTGGGAATCATAAGAGCCACAATAGACCAAGACTCATCGCTTCCTCAATAATAGGGTAACCGAGCTCATTTTTAGAAATTTGAATCGTACTCGGAAGATCTATTTGGTGGACTCATGGAGAATAAAATAACTGACGCTAGGAACTCACCAAGATCTCGTCAATACTTCCAAGGAGATTCCTCACTTCCCCTAGATGCTCTTTAAAGTTAATTTCATGAGGAATATTGATATAAGAATAACCATCCAAAACCACCTCTTAGAGGGCCAGTATCCCCCAAAGGGCATCCTCTGAGTAATTTCCCTTCCATTTTTTCCATTTTAGTGATTTTATGGGTGAAATCAATTCACACTCATCCCTTTTATCCATAGATGTAGATGCCTCTATTGGAAATGGTCTGAATTTAACCTCCTTGTGTGGTTCCATTGGATCTTCTGGCCTCTTCAAAGCTAACAGATTCCTAGGCATGGAGTTATATTAAACTACTGGGGGATGAAAAGATTCACTCATCAAATTGGATAATTGATCATTCGGATATGAGAAAATATAAATATTTTCATATCCATGGGAAAAGATGATGGTTACATCCTAAGGGGGGAGATGTATTTATGTACAAGTTTATTCTCTAGTGAACACCATCCATAATTGACAAGAAACCATCGGGGGCCTCATTTCTCTAACATGAACAGTTCCAGGACACCTTGTTTAGACACGCAAAAAGTAGCGACTAAATTGGAAAGGTGCATACCATTCAAAAATGAGATCCTAATTAATGTGGGTTTATAAACCCCCCCCCCCCCCATGAACTAACATCATATATGAATATTCACTAAGGCTAGACTTACCCTCATAGAACAAACATTCTATTAGAACATGACCAGTTGTCCTAAAGGAGAAATATTCATGATGTCACAAAAAATATTGGATTACCTAAAACTTCAATAAAATGTGACTTACCCCATTAATACACTCAAGGTATGGTATAGGTGATCACCTGTCATATGCACTCCGCCCCCACCATCTTAGTCACCATTTCAAAATTGGAGAATCAGACTCCACCCTTCTCTTTTTTCATGAGTAAGTACCCACTCAAGTACATGGAAAGAAACCATACAGTTGGACCAACCAGTCAACACCAGAAATAACCTACCATCCCCAATCTCGGAATATCTTGCCTTCAACCATGGGACAGTAAAAAACCAAATCACTACGATAATCCTTCATAAAATATGCCTTTGGTGTCTTGACATCTGGCTCAGAACATGTCTTCTTAATAAATTACATGGCCCTTGTTTTAAAGGGATATGCTCCATAGGAAGAATCCCATTCGAGTGAGTCTTATCAGTTAACTTAATGAGAACTTGTGTAAAATGATGGGTTTTGGTCACATCATCCAAGGATGATTGGGGAGGAAATAATTTTTCATACATGCTACCGAAGGTAGGCATGCTACAAATTTATTTCATATCCCAACGACTAATCCCGATTTTAACATGTGTGAGATTGAATGTGTTTGTATCAGGTATCCAATGGATAAAATAGCCCCAACAATAAATTCTTATTACAATATCTCTATGTATGTGATATCTAGATAGCTTCATACATACCGATTTCCTTCAGTTTCATAGGGAATTCAGAAATAATATATTGAACCCAGAATGGTCATCCCCAGTCCAGTCCAAAGCTCCCCCCCGAGTGGATGTCCCAATTAGAGATACACCCATTTTTTGGATCAGTGGATGATGTATGAAACATCGAGCAATACATATTGATTTCCCATTCAGATACACAATCAGTCCCATTGGAGTTTGTTGTCATGAATGTCTGAAGATGACCATCCTCATGATTCCCTTTATAGATAAAGTTTCCCCCGAGAGAAATGATAGCTCAAAGATTATTTTGAGGAATTTGGATCCAGTAAGAGGGTAAAAAAGATGAATTTAGTAGTGGGATGGAAGATTTATTGGAAAGATAAAACCCATAAAGGGGAAAATTTTCAAAAGGAGATAGATCAATAATTTTTATCCCATCAATTTTTGGAGGCTCTGTTGATATGACCCATCTAAACAACAGATGGTAGGGTCCATTCTTGCTACCATAGCCTCAGAGTGGGAAATTTCTACTCTTGCCTTCCTCTCTGAAATCTTTTAGGAGGTTCTATGACAACCATAAGCCATCTCAGAATAAGTAAGCAACAAAGGTCAAATAAAGAAAATGAAAATTCATGAAAAAAACTAAAGCATGACATGAGATAGTGGAATCATGTCCACCACATGACTCAGCAAGGGATTTTTGAACCACATATAGAGTTCACAAACCACTAGACCTACAAAGGATTTGTGAGGCACAAACCCCATAAAGGGAATCACGTGAATCATTTAACCCCCCTAAAGGCTCACGATATCATGAACCAAACATGGTCATTTGGTTCACAAATGATCTTAATGATTAGATCAGGGAGTCTCACGAAACCACTTGAGGCAACCATATCTCTCATATTTGATGTTTATGGAATTACTGAAAATCAAGTTCATGGTTGAGGTAGATGAGTTCCGGTGGATAAATTATTTTTTCACAAGATCATTGGCAAGATGTGTTTTTGAAGTGTACATGTGGATAGGGTTCATGATCAGGGTTCAGGGTAGGGTCTCACAACAGGAGAAACAATAAGAGGGCTCTAAGAATAGGTGTTTCATGGAAAGAATTATTCTACCCCGATATATAGGCAGCTCACAGAAAACAAAACATCACCTATTAGACCAAACAACATCAGAATCAATGGTACATGACATCATCAATGCTTCTATCGGGCATTAGTTTTCCTCCGAACTGAGTCCATGTCCCCCCCTAGCATCACTCCTAGGAGACATTTGTTAACATATGCCAAATAAGCATAAAAAATCACAACATAAGAGATAAATGAATATGGGTATTATTTTCCCTACAAAATATATGAATAATGGTATAGTCAAAGACTCATGAACCCTCTAAGAGACTCGTGATCACGTGACCATGAAGTGGTCACGTGAAGTCCCCATGCCTGATGCATCACCTGCGGCTAATCCCACCGAGCCTTCTTAAAATCTTCCAAATCTTGCGAAGGAACACTAGACAACTGAATGATCACACCTAGGTTGCATGGTTTTTAATTGTAATGTTCTTAAAAAACCATCTAAAATCCTTCATGAATAAATAGGGATGACATTCTAAAGTAGGAGACACCCGATGGCCATGAAGCTCACACACTAGGACATCCTTAAGAAGAATAAAATCCCATGGTGATATTTAAGAAGTCTTTCATGACCAATGAACCTTCACCACATTTAAAAAAATGAGATAAAGAGAGGTAGGAAAGGTGTTCATGGTCACTGAGATACATGTGACGCGCACCCCTCATTACCCACGAAGAACCACTGGACCATGGTGTCTTGTCTACCTCAGCCTGATTTAGCCCCCTGGCTTGTCATAAATGCCAAGCGGAAGTCCTCAGGAGTGACCAGAAAACCCTGTGTTTCTTTTAAGAGAGACGAATAGACCTGTCAACTATAATCTTGACCAAAACAAACTTTTTATTTTATTATCATGTCAGAATAAATAGATGTAACATAGGTATCAGTATCATGGGGTTTTGAAATAGTTCAAACACATTCCATCAGCTCTAAATAATTTGGTCCCCTTAGGGAGGAAGGACCTGAGGCTACTGAAAGTAGATATTCACTGATCTGGAGTTACCATAGATGCCAGGAATTCTGCAATAGCATTATCTTCTCTCTATGTGTGTAGATTATCTACTCGACCATCCAAAAACCCCTTGAAATTTCTAATAGAATAATCAATGGTCCATGGGAAGTTACCTTTTCCCAGAAATTCATTATAGAGAACCAAATAGTCCATCTCAACTGTGGAATGATTAAGATCCCTTGACCTACATAACTAATGACCAGCGAGCATAGCCTTTGCCTCAACATGAATAGAATCATTGTCTTAAAAGAAACCTAAAAAGTCCATAACCACAGTACCCCCATATGTCTCTAATTACCTCCTCACATCGCATGGAACCCATAAGACTAGAACTATCAGTATTCGAATTTGGGATTTTCCTTGGAGGTAGCCATCGAACCCACCACCCATTAGTCATGCCACAAGATTGATAAGGAAGAGTCTTCAAGAAAGAACTGAAGGATGGAGCAGTCTCCAAACTATGAAATATCCATGTCAGATCTGGTATCAGATTCTTCATTTTGAAAATAATCCAGCATAAGGTCCCCGTGACTACTCTCTGCTTAGCTTCATTTATATATAACCATATACTCTAGCACCTAGAACAAGAACTATGGACCTATACTTTCTCTTCCGCCTTCAATTATCTACACCATTAAACTAGGAATAGAGGAAATCCAAATGTGTTACCTCTTTCCCAACCCACCCATTGATGCTACCAAAGGTACTCCACACTACCTTCACCCAATCCCTCTACAGAAAAAGTTGTCTGATCGAATCACTATTAGACTCCCTCCCATAGAAACATTTGTAATCCAAACAAACTCCCAAGCACTGAAGGCCATCCTCTCTTGGTAGAACCTAATTCCTAACACAAAAATCTAATAATATGAACTTTGATGGGATCTCCTTACACCATACTATCTCTCCCCACACATCCTGAATGACCACACCCACCTGAATCCTAAGGTAATATCTAGAAGAAATAACACATGGGGAATAAACTGCAAAAAGGCACTTAACTGGATCATCATTGATGAAGATATTCTCAAAAAAAGCCTACATAATCTCATTAATAGTTTCATTATTAAGTCTAGGATAATCACTCTCCTCTTCAATGAATATTTTTAGGCTGGGAAAACTCAAAAATCATTAGAGATATCATTCCCAGTTGTGCTACCAATACATAATCACCCCCTTACAAAAAATCTAGTTAGCATACTAATTCAAAGATACATAAAAGGATTTAACCATTCAATAAATGGGATAGGACCTTATTTTCTACATGGACAAGATCTTATATTTAAGTTGTATGTGTTTTCCCCACAGAATCATCTCCTCTATATTCTCCCATGAAATCTAAGCATGAAGACCCATTAATATTCCGGTCACATTTGTGATATTGATACCTCCCTCTGATAATGGTTTAGAAAACCATTTCCATGATGCCTAGTGGAGATTTCCATCTATTTTACTTTCCCACAATAATGATACCAACAATCGCTCCATGTTAGCGATCACCATTATTGTAATATTTAGAGTAGAGAAAACACACATTGTAATTGAAGATAGAAAACTATTGATAAGATTAATACACCCTCCAAAGGAAAGAATGTTTCTATTATAGTTCAGGATTATCCCCATAGTATGACTAATAACCTTATCAATGTGATGAATGAGAATAATCTGGGGGACAACAGAACACCCTTGTACTCCATTGGAAACTCACCTCTTTTCATGCCCAGCTTACTTCCCATAGAATTGGCCATCATGTCTGAGCACTTACTAGCTATGAAGAATCAACTCTTCTACCTATTTACCACATTCCCACACAAATAATAGTACTCCTAAATGACCTCATTAATCCCATATATACCTCTTCTAATACCATTTATAAAAATAATAGAATCGCTAGTGAAAATAAGAATAGATATTCCAATTTTTATGAATTGGATGCAGTAAGAGAGGATCCTTTTGGAGTTGACATGAAAATTAATGTACCGACTCAACACATCCAGAGATATGATAAATAATGATGGGGAGAGGGGGTCCTCTTAATGCAGACCCCATACAACCTTGAAGAAGCTAAACTGCTTTCCCATGAATAAAATTGATAACATAGATGACATGAAACATCAAAACATGAGGTCAGTCACCAAATATGAGAACCCCATATAGAAAAGAACCCTAATAAAAAATGATCCAGCAAACCATGTCAAAAGGATTCATCTTTTCCTACTTTATGACCATGTTTCTCCCATAAACTCTTTGATTAATATCACTAATCAACTCTTGGGATCAATTTCCCCAAGTATATTCTGGCCTTTAATAAAATGGTTCTTCTCGTCTGTAATCTAGACCAAGATAAATGATGCCACTCTTTTATTGAGTATGCATGCCATAACCATGTAGGGAACATTGCACAAATTGATGGGGTGGTATTGGTTCAAGGATTGTGGATCCTTAACCTTACGCACCATGAGAAAATTCATGGCACATGCATTATGAGGAATATTCCTATCAATGAAGAATTCATGAACCACAAAAAATGGCCTCTCTTCACTGCATCCCATAAGAACCCATAGAAATAGAAATGGAATCCATCGGTTCTTGGGGTGATTTTAGGGTCAAGGGACCAAACAACATCACAAAATTACTACTCATCTAGTACTGCTTCAATTCATTCATTATCCTCCTCAGTCACACTACTAGGGATGAAATCAAAAATCTCTATTGGCCCCCTTGGATAACCTCATAGAATATGAGTATTGGGACCAGCCAGTTAGGATTTAAAGTAATCATCTACCTTAGAACCCACCACATCCCTTTCATTTGAAAACTAACCATCCCCTATATGTATGTTTGGTCTTATGAAAATTCTTTTCTCCATGATGTACTCATGAAGAAATCTATGGTTGTGATCCCTATCATTTTAAAAATAAAATAAATGGGATAAAAAGGTAGGAGATGATTGGGGTTAGTGGTCGCTAAAGGACATGAGACACACAAACTTGACGACACGTAAGGAACCATGAGTCCTCAGTGACATGCTCGCCTTCCCTCACAAAATCTCTTTGGATTTCCATCCTTGCTATGTGAAGTATCCTATAAAATTCCATGAAACATAAGATAAACTAACAGATTTATCCATGGATGCTCATGCACCCCCAGTGGGGCCCATATTGGTCACGCAAAGCGTCTATAAAAAACAGAATAAATACCCTCAACAAAAAAAACGAAATCTCTCATGACTCCCAACCATTATTACATTGAATAAAGAGGATTAAAAGGGAGGATATGGGAGGTACTTGTGGTCACTGGAAGGCTTGCGACGTGCGTATCACAACCGCAATGTTGTCCCATGAGACCCTAGGACAAGTTAATCAAGGTCTTGCAAGTTTCTTCCTATAGGAATTTCAATCTTATGAAGGCCCTCGGCATGTCATCATAATAACATGGAGGTCATTCAAGACAACCACATGATCAAACAAGTCTTTGATAATCAGGAATAACATGATAAAGGATGTGTTCATGAAGGAGACTCACAATCACTAAAAATCCGGAGAAACTCTTGATGCAGTCAATAGAATAGAATTACGAAAATGTGTGGAACTAGGACCATTTTCTAAATCTAGCATAGAATTATGCCAGATATGACTCATAAACTAGTGAGTAACAAGGGTGGTGATGCCTATAAATTCCCCACCCCAACACAAATAAATGGTTGGATTTTTTATCAACCAGATGCCCAGGCTCTAAAGGATTTACCTCTTGAATTTTTTGGAATTCTCAGGGAAATTGATCACATGAACTGCTAGCTTTATGTTAGGTAATACACTAGTGGGAGGCCAGAGTAGTCATACACAATACATAATGTGCTTTGAGTGATCACTCATAGATCACAGTAATGACTTTTTATAGGATATGAGATGAACATACAACATGTCCTCCAAATCACATGAGACTTAAAGAAACTGACACTGAACAAAACCAAAGCATTCAGAATAAAACGTTTAGAACCAGGATTAGAGGCATAAGGGTTAAGAGAAATAAATGTTGGCTGCCACTCATGCACTTTTCATGTGTCAGAATAAAACATGAGATATCACCTGGGAATGTTGCCCAGATTTCCTGACACACCTTTGGCATGTCATCTATGAAATACTAAGTCCTCTAGACATGTCAGGGCACATCATAAATTTCCCCCATGGGTGCCCCTTCGATCATGTGAACCCTCTATGTCTATCACCCATGACTTTTGACATCCTCTAGACATATGATTCATATAATGGAAACTTCTCACATTAGCTGAGTCTCACGATAGAATCTGGGAATCATAACCAATCCCATATGACGTCTTTTTATCATGTTACAGGAGATTCATGATGTAATCCACACACGTCTTACATGTCTCAAAAATGTCTCCCAGAGGTGTCAGCCAAGACACGTGACACCACTTGGACTTTTCCAGATATTCTCTTGAGAAAACATCCATATATGTCAATCCTAGTCATGTGATAACCCCCAAGATGTGCCGTCTTTGACTTGGGATTTTTTCCAAACAAGAAGTATAGATCACAAGGGGCATCCTAGGATTTGACAATGTTGTGTTTCCTCACCATGTAAGCCCTGATAAATAGGGAAGCCTCAGCGTATCAGCCTCAACATACATGGAACTATTACGACTCAGATTCCTTCCATATTCATGATACATTGGCCACATCCCCCTGAGTTCCAAGATCCATATTGATCATCCATGGAGGGACATACATATTATTCCCATTCCAAATCAATAAAATTGTTTACATGATATCCATTGTTTCTCACACCGATCATTGCTCACATGAGCTTAGGGAGTTGCAGTAATCATGTCTTCTACACTGTGAGTCTCTATAATGACCTGAGAGAACCCAGTATATAAGTACTGAAACAATGAACTTTGAAAACTCAGATTCTCACTATATTCCAGATATGTAGGATTTCCTTCCATGACTTGAGCATGAAGGAGTTCTAGAGCACCCATATAATACCTTCTACATGATGTAAAATTGTACGGGTTAAATGAACTATGTGGGGTTTTATTCCTTTATTACACAGGATATATAGGACACCTCATAATGGTTCAACAACATCCTCGTAATATTAGTGACCTCTTCGTATGGGATAATGTTCTGAAGAACTTGGTTATATGGTTTTATAATATAAGAAACTGCCTATTATTGGAGAATGATGAAGAACCTCAGATACATACAGATGGACTCACCCAATAGATCCTTGTATTTTTCATAATAAAAGAGAATTAACATAAAGTCATTTCATTATTTAACTAGTCCTCTATTTTTATTAGGAAGGGATTCATGAACATATAATAAATCTATAAGAGAGTCCCAGAGTAGGAAACAATTCCCCACAAAATGGTGTGATGAGACCAACCTCCCATCATCTCGACCAATGTGAGTCACTAAGAGTCATTGGGACTAAAAACCTAGATGACCACTGGTCCTTAGAAAGTAGGTATATACCTAGATATGGATGGGGGAATCATTGACAGTTTCAAGGAAAAGTGAAAATGGTAACATGACGAGTGAAAACCATTCCCCACCATATTTCTCGATGAAAAAGCCATGGATGGGCATGAGATTATGGATCTAGGTTTCACTACATATCTAAATGGAATGAGCATAAATCCCCATGTATTTATTAATATTAATTCCCCTTGAATGTTTTATCCAGATATATATAGAAAAAATTGGGGCTCAAGTTCCACTAGAGAGTGACAATGATGTGAGTGAGGTTTACGCTTGGAATATACTCATCTTTTGAGAGACCACAATGAGTATATAATCTTGGTATCATAGGTATTTATTAACTTAAAATTAGGGAGATACTAAACACACAGTTTAATGTCATATGGTGAGGAAAAATTGGGTTACACAGTGTAATGTCCTGCAGTAAGGACCTCATGTTGTTCTGTTTATCATCATGTGACAAGGATGATGATGCTATGTAGTTTAAATTCATGCATCATGGATGTATATGGTGCTATGAAGTTTAACATACTACAGCTAATAAAAACTCTATGTGATTAAAAAAAGTAATTCTTCATGAACCTTGCATGGGTTAGAGTTTTAGTGAGTTCTCCTTCCATTTAGATTAAAGAATAATCTCCATTAGTGTGGACCTTATGTATAGAGCAAGGTCCCTCCCACTTTGGATAAAGATTTAAATTATTCTTTTCTAGGTATCACCATAGTCATAAGAGCCAATAAAAATTCTCCATGGAGTAATGAATAAAGATATACCTTCTTGTTAATGGTTAGTGCAATCTGATTCTGATGTACCTCCAAGTGATGCAAGGTATTCAATCTCTTTTCTACCAGTCGCTCCAACTCAACCAATAATTTCTAGGACTTCTCATCAATGAATAGCTAGTCACACATGGAAATATAGAGCATTGGAAACTAAAACGTAATGAGTAAGACTGCTTCTATTCCATACAATAATAAGTTTGGTGTTGCACACATTTTAGTACATGTTGTAGTACGATAATCCCATAAGACTTGAAAAATATTACCAGGACAAGATTTCTTATCATTATTAACCATTTTCTATAGTATGTTTGATAGGTTATTTTTAATAACCTATAACTTCTTTTTAGGTATGTTTTTCCTTTTTCTAGAGTTTTTTATAAAAGAGGAGTTTCTAGAAATTTTTGAAGTACATGTCTTGTACTTTATGAGTACACGCCATGTACTCCCTTACCGCGTGAGGCCGTGTGCTTGTAGAGACCCGAAGCTTGACGTACATGAACATTACATTACTTTTGCGGAATACTTAGTACATAACAAAAACACACACACAAGGATCGTAATAGTTTAGTGTGTTTGGAAACTCGGAATAAAATCTTCTAATCGTGGTGAAAGATCTTCAACATCTCCCACAAAGATCTTCTTTTTTTTTACCTAAAACCTTTCTTTATATCCTGGGGAAAAGAAAACATAAAAGGGTGAGATCAAATGCTCAGTAAGGGTAAATAAAAGAAATATCAATCACATCGTCTTCATAAGAACATAACATTTTGGAAATCATAACCTGAAAAGAGAGCATAATTTCATAACATGAGATAAATCATGGTAGTGAAATGTAATCACAATAATCATAACTTAAAACATGAAACTTTGTGGCATTCACACATAATCATAGAGAATCATTTTTTGTTAGTCAAGACTCATTGCCAAGACTATCTTAGTGGACAAAGTCCCTTTCTGAATCGAGTAACCCTCGTTTCAGTCCTGTTTCACTGAACCGGTGTAACCTACCATTCCAGCCATGTCTATCTCATGAGATATAAAATCTTTACCCAATTCATTGGAGGGAGATATAGGTCCCATCCATCTTATAATGAATCCTTTCTTATGTGTTCCACATAATCATAAATCATACATCATCGCATAACACATGTAACAAAAATGGGATTCTTGAAACATCATGACATCATAAAACAAATCATATAAGGTAAATGACTTCATCAATGTAATAATAGGGATAAAAACAGAACCCTATATTATCTTAGATGAAAAATAATTTTGATAAAACACTTGAACTCCATTCTTGAGGAAAATATCCTTTCTACTTCAAAAACACTTTTCTTTTCTTAACATGTCATAAAATTATAAACTAAAAGAAGTTGATTAAAAATAAACTTGAATACTTGTAAAGGAAACTTCTTGGAAATAATGTTTTAGAAATCCATTCATGCCGTATAAGTTAAAAAAAACATTCTTCATACTTTTGTCGGAAAAGTCAAAAAGTACCTCGTACGAAAAACGACAAAAGATTCCTTTCATACATATTACTAAAAACTCATCGAAGGGTAAAATGGATTTAAACAATTGTAGGTGTATGGAAATAATATTACATATTGATGAAACATGGATGTGGATGATAAAATACACCCCAGTAAATACTTACGAATAAACAATCTCGGATAAAAATGAGATTGTGATATTTCCCTTACCTTAGGTCCGATTTGCTTTGTACGTGTCCGAAGCTCCTGTATAATGGTTTAAATAATGTCATTGACTTATTACAGAATCATATTCATTGTTATGATATCATATATGGTTCACTTATGACTTTATATTACCCGTTCTTTTGTAAATTCCATGTTAAAGAAGCGTTTTGGGTAAAATCGTTTCATTTATCGTAGGTGTTTTGACTTGTTGTTCTTGACATTATTATTACTTATATCATGATTTACTTACTTCCTGAATATAAAATATGATTTATATATCATATATATTCAGTATATATATATATATATAATATAGATAAATGAAATGAAAAACACCGTTCATGGAGACGGTAGTCCGTACGTACGCATGAACGCTGTTTTCCTTTCCTTATTGTCTTGAATGGAAGTAAGTAGATGACATACATATACATATATACATAAATCTAGTAGCTTTATAATGTCATATATTTCATTATTATTTCTTATATATACTTTTTAATCATTCTTAAATGGTTAACATGGAGAATGAATCTCATCGCGTCGTGGAGACGGTAGTCCGTACGTACGCACGAGCGATGATATCGTTCTCATGGTCGTGGAATTGTGTTGAAGTGTATGTATACTATTTCAGTATCAATATAACTTTATAATAATAATATATAGTTACTCATTACACCTTTATACCCATCCAATTAAGGTGGTGGCGGAAAATAGATTACACAACGGCGTGGAGACAGTATTCCGTACGTACGCACACGCGGTGATTTCCTTTTTCCGTATGATGGATAGAAGGTTAATTAGAGTTGTTTCATATTTATAATAACATATCAGTATATAAGAAATACTGATGTTATTACTTTATCATGAAACAACTAAAGAAGAAGAAGTTGAAGAAGAAAGAAGTTGAAAAAGATCGGTAATGGATATTACCTCTTTTTGACGCGCCTTTTCTTAGCCTCCACTTAAAGAACTAAGGATGGTCTTTGAAGAAGACCAGGACCTCTAGGATGATACTAGGGAAGTGGAGGAGGGATTTTGGCAGGGGTTGTACGATCTTGAGTGCTCAAATTGGTGGGAGGAGGAGGGGGAGGAGGTGCCCTTTTATAAGGGAGGAGAGGGGCACCTTAGGAATACCTCAAAATATTATTTTATATTAAAGTCAAAATCGGTTTATAATGGTTCCAAAGGGTCTTATTTCGAAGGTAAAGTAGGGATGGGTCTAAATACTATCAACCAATAAGATTTATACAAGTTTAGGTTATTATTTTAACCTTATCAATTAGATTTAACTCTAAGTTAAATAATTTAACTTTTACCGTGTCTTTTTGTTTTCTTACACTATATGGTTAATACACTTACTATAACATGCCAAACGAACCCAAAATTGTTTATTATTAATATATATATCCTTATCTAAGTAATTTGGCCAAACCTTAGATTTTTAGGAAAAAAATAACAATTAATAATATAATATTTGATTTAAAAACTATTTTGTGTCAATTTTGACACTATTTGATATATGATATTTGTGAAAGTCATAACAGAATTATATGTTCGATCCAAGTTGATTAAATCAACACTAATATATCATAGTAACCTAGAAAATTAGTGGAATTCATAAAAAGTATCAAATTACATTTATTTGAGCATTTATAACATCAATTATGTTAACATTTCCTTAAAAGGGTAATTACTGTATCATCGTTGTGTCATAAATAAATTAATTTATTTAAAGTCTAAAAATTATAAATAAAATATCATTATGTAGGAAATCTTTTTAGCTTTATAATGAATATTTATAGTCGAATATATCTTATGTATAACCCCATATTAAAAAAATTTTAGTTATTAAACTTTTATTTTAACTATTTTAACTATTCATTAAATAAAATAATATTAAATGTCATAATCTAATCCAAGTGGACCTAAATGGTCATATTATATTCATAAGGTTGTTTTTGGTCGAATTACACTTATCCAATAGAATTAGGACATGTGTTAGGGTAATAGTAATATCATATTTACCCTTAGTTACCATATTTACTATTAACCGTGGTAAAAAAAAGTAAAAAGTTACTATTCACCAAAAATTATTTTCATCTCATTGAACCACATTTTAGTCCTTGATATTAACCGTGTCTGTCGGATTTTCGAAATTCCATTCACAGAAGCGGTAAAATTAAGTTTTATGCAAAATTCAGTTTTTAACCTACCACTTAGTGGTTTCACTATTCATCAAAAATTGAAAGTTTTCAGAAAAAATGCCAAAATTTCATCCTAAGCTATATTTCATATTCCGAATTCAAAAATGAAGTCTATTTTACCAAATTCATAACATAGAAATTGCTTTAATTAATTTTATAATTAAATCCCGCTGTGAAAACAAATAGCGTGTTTTTAAGAAACAATATCTATCAAAAGATTGACACTTGATTATGTCTGGTTTAAATGTGAAATTACATCCAATGACCAACATTGTATTAAATTTTAAAAATGTATTCTAAATATACTTTAAAACCACTCAAATTAATGATTTATCACTATTAATTATTTTGATTAAAAAAGTTGTTTTTAATTATAATTTAGTAATTTTCACTATTCATCAGAATATGAAAGTTATCTGAAAAGTACCAAAATTTCACCTTAGGCTAAATTCGATACTCCGAATCCAAAAATGAAGTCCATTTTGAGAGCTAAAATTTCTAAAATTTAAAAAGTGGTTATTACTATTCATAACGGCTAGTTTTAATAATATTTTAATAGCATATCGTTGTTTCGTGAAACTCAGTATTACGTACTACACACGCTATCGAGTAAGGTTGCGATTGCGTGTAATGCAAGGCAAGTCAAGGATGCATGTTGTGCAAGATCCTTTTTGTGTTGCGTACAACACAAGACATTAGTGAAATTAAAAAGAATATTTTTTATAAAATCTTGGGCTGTTACATTCTACCCCCCTTAAAATGAATTTCGCTCTCGAAATTCGTCGGGGTTATAAATGGTTTACTATTCGAAAGTTTCTTTAATAGAAACCCACATCGTAAAAAGGAATACCAAAACCAATATTTTAAAACAAAAGTATGAAACTTAACGGTTACCCAAATAAACTAATCACTGGGTTTCCACATAGGTGAAAATATGGATATGGAAGAAAAATCAAACCATCATGTTCTGATGGAGAGTGGTAGAGAACATGGCTATGGAAAATCCAACAATCAAAAATCCATAAATTTGTGACGATCTAAGGTACCATCCGATTCATCAGGTATAAGATCACTAGGACAACATTTTTGGTTTTCAAGATCATTTCCCTAAAGCTGAAAATTTGAATTAGAATAAATACTTTCTTTATTTTGGTACAATCTCACTGTTGTTCATGCCTTGAACAATTTCCACTTCATCTCTTAAATAAATGAAGTTGAATTTGTTATTCGTGAAGTGTTAGCAGATCATGTGATAGAATGACGGGTCATTCCATCTGTCTCAAACAAAAGGTTAGCAAAAAGTTATTAAATATACATAAGTCATTCTTTAGTGAGATTAATCATATATGGTTCTTAAAATGGACTTATACTTCATATATCATACTGCTTAATATAATAAAACTAGTTTCTACTAAACAGGGACTTCCTGTAGGTCAGTGGTAGGCGATAAAGGCCAGTCGCACTTCGGTTGTGGGTTCGATTCCCACATCCTTGTCCGACGCGATGGGCTGTCGCCCGTCCTGCAGGTTGTCCTTTTTCTAAAACTATATTACTATAACATCCCATAAATAATATCGAGAAAACTTTGATCCTTAAACAATACTAACTTATGTTCAACATAATCCATTCCAATCTTTAGGCTTATCCATAATACTGCAGTCCACTCTCATAACATAGTAAAAACGATTACCAGAGATTTAACACCATCGTCGATCCCCATATATCATAAGATATGTTTTGTTGGTCACATTCCAAACATTCAAAGTCCTTAATCATGTATTCTCATGAATACCCATTGAACCTTAATGAAATCATGAATGCATTTAAAAGTTAACACTTTCCACATACCAAAATCCAAAAATTCTATATACTCAAACCATGATATAACCTTCTCCTTATATCAGTCATGAGCTCATGAATACTATCAAACATTTAATTTTCTCCTTATCCCTTCATTATGCGCATATCATCTACATTCCAAAAATATCTGAATAACCTTTCATGGATACTGGTAACATTAATCATACACTTTCAAAACTCAAGGAAAGACAACAGTGTAACAATCCATAGATGTCTCCTTATTCCATAGTAGCATGAGATTACTTATACAAAATTACACATGATAAACATGCAATCATTCCACTACATTCTTAAACCATTGACCGAGCTTCAACAATTCTTTCATCTCACATATCATTTGTAGTCTCATCATCGTCATCCACATAAATACTACCCATACGACCATACTGATTTTGTTCATGAGACTTTCCCTTAGGGAATTGGTTTGCATAATGCCCGTACATTCCACATTTAAAACATTTAACCATTGTTGATGTTGTAGAAATACCATTATCCTCATCCCTGGTGTTAACTGAACCTTTTCCTTTGCACTTACTGTCTTTTTGTCCTTCCTTTCCACACCCAAAGCATCGTCCAGTTCCTTTGAAACATTCTCCTTGATGCCTCTTCCCACATGATTTACATAGGGGAAATTGAACTTTCTTTCCTCTATGATCATCATGAAACTCCATCTTTCTCTTATTAGCTGAGCCAGGAAACTTACCAAATTTTACTTTATTGATCATATTATGAGATTGCTGATTCGGCATAATAATGATGTTTGGACCTCCAAATCCCATTTCATTTGGTTTCTCATGAAGAATATCATTCCATTGTCCATCATATCCTCCATTATCATGAATCATCTTGTTTCCAGCCATTTTCTAAAACCCAAAAAGAATAGTGTGAGAGACAAAATCATAATAAAGGGGGAGTATCCTCAATATCTAACTTCTTAGGTTAAATTCTAAGATCGTTACCATAGTTATAGGACTGTATCCTATACATATACTTATCCTTAGGGACATCCCTAGACAAACCTTATAAATATCTCTAGGGATCTCACTAAAGTTCTCAAATCCTAGTTTCCAAAGGTTGACTAAACCTTTCCTCTGATACCAACTGTAGAGACCCGAATCTTGACGTACATGAACATTACATTACTTTTGCGGAATACTTAGTACATAACAAAAACACACACACAAGGATCGTAATAGTTTAGTGTCTTTGGAAACTCGAAATAAAATCTTCTAATCGTGGTGAAAGATCTTCAACATCTCCCATAAAGATCTTCTTTTTTTTAACCTAAAACCTTTCTTTATATCCTGGGGAAAAGAAAACATAAAAGGGTGATCTCAAATGCTCAGTAAGGGTAAACAAAAGAAATATCAATCACATCGTATTCATAAGAACATAACATTTTGGAAATCATAACCTGAAAAGAGAGCATAATTTCAAAACATGGGATAAATCATGGTAGTGAAATGTAATCACAATAATCATAACTTAAAACATGAAACTTTGTGTCATTCACACATAATCATAGAGAATCATTTCTTGTTATTCAAGACTCATTGCCAAGACTATCTTAGTGGACAAAGTCCCTTTCTGAATCGAGTAACCCTCGTTTCAGTTCTGTTTCACTGAACCGGTATAACCTACCATTCCAGCCATGTCTATCTCATGAGATATAAAATCTTTACCCAATTCATTGGAGGGATATATAGGTCCCACCCATCTTATAATGAATCCTTTCTTATGTGTGCCACATAATCATAAATCATACATCATCGCATAACACATGTAACAAAAATGGGATTCTTGAAACATCATGACATCATAAAACAAATCATATAAGGTAAATGACTTCATCAATGTAATAATAGGGATAAAAACAGAACCCTATATTATCTTAGATGAAAAATAATTTTGATAAAACACTTGAACTCCATTCTTGAGGAAAAATATCCTTTCTACTTCAAAAACACTTTTCTTTTCTTAACATGTCATACAATTATAAACTAAAAGAAGTTGATTAAAAATAAACTTGAATACTTGTAAAGGAAACTTCTTGGAAATAATGTTTTATAAATCCATTCATGCCGTATAAGTTAAAAAAAACATTCTTCGTACTTTTGTCGGAAAAGTCAAAAAGTACCTCGTACGAAAAACGACAAAAGATTCCTTTCATACATATTACTAAAAACTCATCGAAGGGTAAAATGGATTTAAACAATTGTAGGTGGATGGAAATAATATTACATATTGATGAAACATGGATGTGGATGATAAAATACACCCCAGTAAATACTTACGAATAAACAATCTCAGATAAAAATGAGATTGTGATATTTCCCTTACCATAGGTCCGATTTGCTTTGTACGTGTCCGAAGCTCCTGTATAATGGTTTAAATAATTTCATTGACTTATTAAAGAATCATATTCATTGTTATGATATCATATATGGTTCACTTATGACTTTATATTACCCGTTCTTTTGTAAATTCCATGTTAAAGAAGCGTTTTGGGTAAAATCGTTTCATTTATCGTAGGTGTTTTGACTTGTTGTTCTTGACATTATTATTACTTATATCATGATTTACTTACTTCCAGAATATAAAATATGATTTATATATCATATATATTCAGTATATATATATATAAGATAGATAAATGAAATGAAAAACATCGTTCATTGAGACGGTAGTCCGTACGTACGCATGAACGTTGTTTTCCTTTCCTTATTGTCTTGAATGGAAGTAAGTAGATGACATACATATACATATATAAATAAATATAGTAGCTTTATAATGTCATATATTTCATTATTATTTCTTATATATACTTTTTAATCATTCTTAAATGGTTAACATGGAGAATGAATCTCATCGCATCGTGGAGACGGTAGTCTGTACGTACGCACGAGCGATGATATCGTTCTCATGGTCGTGGAATTGTGTTGAAGTGTATGTATACTATTTAAGTATCAATATAACTTTATAATAATCATATATAGTTACTCATTACACCTTTATACCCATCCAATTAAGGTGGTGGTGGAAAATAGATTACACCACGGCGTGGAGACAGTATTCCGTACGTACACACGCGCGGTGATTTCCTTTTTCCGTAGGATGGATAGAAGGTTAATTAGAGTTGTTTCATATTTATAATAACATATCAGTATATAATAAATACTGATGTTATTACTTTATCATGAAACAACTAAAGAAGAAGAAGTTGAAGAAGAAAGAAGTTGAAAAAGATCAGTAATGGATATTACCTCTTTTTGACGCGCCTTTTCTTAGCCTCCACTTAAAGAACTAAGGATGGTCTTTGAAGAAGACCAGGACCTCTAGGATGATACTAGGGAAGTGGAGGAGGGATTTTGGCAGGGGTTGGCCGATCTTGAGTGCTCAAATTGGAGGGAGGAGGAGGGGGAGGAGGTGCCCTTTTATAAGGGAGGAGAGGGGCACCTTAGGAATACCTCAAAATATTATTTTATATTAAAGTCAAAATCGGTTTATAATGGTTCCAAAGGGTCTTATTTCGAGGGTAAAGTGGGGATGGGTCGAAAGCCTATCAACCAATAAGATTTAGACAAGTTTAGGTTATTATTTTAACCTTATCAATTAGATTTAACTCTAAGTTAAATAATTTAACTTTTACCGTGTCTTTTTGTTTTCTTACACTATATGGTTAAAACACTTACTATAACATGCCAAACGAACCCCAAATTGTTTATTATTAATATATATATCCTTATCTAAGTCATTTGGCCAAACCTTAGATTTTTAGGAATAAAATAACAATTAATAATATAATATTTGATTTAAAAACTATTTTGTGTCAATTTTGACACTATTTGATATATGATATTTTTGAAAGTCATAACAGAATTATATGTTCGATACAAGTTGATTAAATCAACACTAATATATCATAGTAACCTAGAAAATTAGTGGAATTCATAAAAAGTATCAAATTACATTTATTTGATCATTTATAACATCAATTATGTTAACATTTCCTTAAAAGGGTAATTACTGCATCATCGTTGTGTCATAAATAAATTAATTTATTTAAAGTCTAAAAATTATAAATAAAATATAATTATGTAGGAAATCTTTTTTATCTTTCTAATGAATATTTATAGTCGAATTTATCTTATGTATAACCCCATATTAAAAATGTTTTAGTTATTAAACTTTGATTTTAACTATTTTAACTATTCATTAAATAAAATAATATTAAATGTCATAATCTAATCCAAGTGGACCTAAATGGTCATATTATATTCATAAGATTGTTTTTGGTCGAATTACACTTATCCAATAGAATTAGGACATGTGTTAGGGTAATAGTAATATCATATTTACCCTTATTACCCTATTTACTATTAACCGTGGTAAAAAAAAGTAAAAAGTTACTATTCACCAAAAATTATTTTCATCTCATTGAACCAAATTTTAGTCCTTGATATTAACCGTGTTTGTCGGATTTTCTAAATTCCATTCACAGAAGCGGTAAAATTAAGTTTTATGCAAAATTCAGTTTTTAACCTACCACTTAGTGGTTTCACTATTCATCAAAAATTGAAAGTTTTCAGAAAAATGCCAAAATTTCATCCTAAGCTATATTTCATATTCAGAATTCAAAAATGAAGTCTATTTTTCCAAATTCATAACATAGAAATTGATTTAATTAATTTTATAATTAATTCCCGCTGTTAAAACAAATAGCGTGTTTTTAAGAAACAATATCTATCAAAAGATTGACACTTGATTATGTCTGGTTTAAATGTGAAATTACATCCAATGACCAACATTGTATTAAATTGTAAAAATATATTCTAAATATACTTTAAAACCACTCAAATTAATGATTTATCACTATTAATTATTTTGATTAAAAAAGTTGTTTTTAATTATAATTTAGTAATTTTCACTATTCATCAGAATATGAAAGTTATCCGAAAAGTACCAAAATTTCACCTTAGGCTAAATTCGATACTCCGAATCCAAAAATGAAGTCCATTTTGAGAGATAAAATTTCTAAAATTTAAAAAGTGGTTATTACTATTCATAACGGCTAGTTTTAATAATATTTTAATAGCATATCGTTGTTTCGTGAAACTCTGTATTACGTACTACACACGCTATCGAGGAAGGTTGCGATTGCGTGTAATGCAAGGAAAGTCAAGGATGCGTGTTGTGCAAGCTCCTTTTTGTGTTGTGTACAACATAAGACATTAGTGAAATTAAAAAGAATATTTTTCATAAAATCTTGGGTTGTTACAGTGCTGGCCGTGTCCGGGACACACACATGGTCATGTGGGGTGATGTGGAGGCTACTTAAAGTGGAGTATAGAAAAACCTATCACATGCCATGTACTCCAAAAGTACATGTTGTTTAATTTTTTTTTTCATTAAATGGACTGGGCTCGTGTCTGACCGCCAAATTGTCTTCTTCTAGGTCATGTTAGACTAAGAGAAGTAATACGGTAATGAGAATTCTCTGAGCCCTCGACCCTCCATCTATTCTCTAAATCGACCATCGTCGATTGCGTTGGAACTGCAGCGGTAAGCTCTCCCTTCTTCTAGAGCATCGTTTTCAAATTCCTCCTCTTTTGCAAGTTTTCATGGGTTGGATATTTTGTGTTTTTTCATAGATCTACGACGTTCTAAGGAGATTAAAGCCTCGTGGTTCAAGTATATATATCTCCTAGAATCAAGGTAGGTGTTTTGTGACATTCTGTTCAAAGTATTTGAGTATTATGTGCAAATTCCACCAATACCCTTGAATAGGGTATTGCGTGTTTACTGTTTTACCCCTATTGTTTTCCCGCCTTGATTGTATGACCGTGTTGAGGTAATTTGGTTATGTATAAGGTTAATTTCTATGCTTGGATGTTTTGTCCATGCTTATCTGTTTACAACATTTTGGTCTTGTTCAGCCTATTGGCTGTTATACATGTTTTCCATTCCTTGTGACCGTAGGATGTAGATTTGTTCCATGAAATGCTTGAGATGTTGTAGACTGGTTAGCCAAGTAGATCTGGAGGTTTTCTTTGGCCATATAGCATTATTATGCACTGACTAGCATGGGTCTGTGAGAACCTAGTGCTATAGACTATAAGGGGATAGACCGAGTGAGCTTCTTTAGAGAGTCTTAGACAATATAGACTATATGGGATAGACCTAGTGAGACTCCCATAGAGTCTTGGATAATATATACTATATGAGGATAGAAAGAGTGAGCTTACTCATAGAGTCTTTGTTTTGTTTGAATTTCCTTAAACCATTCCAGGCTATAGGAGGAATTGACTGAGTGAGATTCCTCAGAGAGTTGGTGATAGACCTAAGGATATAAGAGGAATTGACCGAGTGAGCTTCCTTAGAGAGTCTATAGACCTTAGGTCTATAAGGGGAATTGACCATTTGATCTTCCTCAGAGAGTCCCTGACCACCTTAGACTATAAGTGGAATTTACTGAGCATGCTTCCTCAGAGAGTCTTATAATTTCGTATGACCAAACCAGAGGGGTTAGGCTGAGTGTACTTCCTAGAGGGTTGTTGGTACTTCATGGATTGGACCAGAGGGGACAGATGAGAGTACTTCCCATAGGGTTTCCTGTTTGTGGTTAGCTGTTTGCTTCATTGTTGCTTGTTTGATCTGCAGGTTGTTTGCTACTGTGTATCACCCTGTTTACTACTTACTGTTTATTGTTTATTGTACTTTACCTTCCATATACTCACTGACTGTTAGGCACGGATCTCTAGGTAGTTGCCTACTGGGATTTAGTCTCACAACCTATTTGGTTCATGATTTTGGGCCCAAACAGATTATATTGTTGCAGGTATATACAATGGAAAATTCCCTTCATCTTCAGGTACTTGATTGCATTGGAGCAGGAGAGCATGGGACCATGCTGAGGCTTGCGATGCGGAGGAGTTTCTTATTTGTTTTTCTTTTTCACTTTGGTTTTGCATTGTTGTATTTCCAACATTGTGAATTGTTTGTCTTCTTTCCTAGACATATGTCTCATGCATCATTTCATATATATATATATCTATATATCTGTGTGTGTGCTCCAGTTGTTTATTGCATTAGTCTTCTGTTGTTTACTATTGTTGGATATTTACTGCTTCCGCTATTGCATGTGTTGTTTACTTTTGTTGTGTACTCTTCCAATGAGGTCATAGTTTCCCCACTATCACTCCCAAGGCCCTCACTGCTATTCGGCAGCCTCTGGTGTTTGGAGAAATGCATTTCAGGCCATGTGACCAACCAGGTACGGGGTGACTCTAGGTGGATTTTGGAACCGCGGCGTTAGAGTATTGTTAACATACATTATCAATTCATTGTACTCTATATGATAGTGAGACAAATGGTTGGATTTAAAATTGTATTCATGATATAGATTGTTTACCTCAGAAGAAGTGAAATCAGTGTCGTTTTTTCTTAATGTGGTATGAAGGATGCCAAATATTGTAATGGTGTTATCATTGAAAAATCTAATAAAGATTTTTCATTGAATTATTTGATGGTTATTACCTCATCCCATTTGGATAATAAATAAGTAACAAGAAGGATATGGTTTAAATGCTTTGTAATGGCTAGACGATAAGGCCCCACTATGTTTATTCCCCATTTAGAAAATGTACAGGAGTATTTAGCTTTATGTAGCAACTATGAGGTTTGATGGATGAAATTAACATTCACATGAAAAGGATGACACTTCTTAGTGAATTCTATGAAATCCTTAATCAGAGTTGGCCAGAAGTATCCAAGCCTTTGAATTTGATCAGAAATCCTATACCCTAATTAGTGGGAACCACATGATCTTACTTGAACTTCTTCTAGTACAATCATAGTCTATTCTCCATCAACACATATAAGGACTCCATCAGAGCCATGCATTTAGATAAATTTCTGGTTATTTAGGTCATCATAAAGAGTGAAATTAGCCACTCGTTATTAGATCCACTCTCTTCTAACTCTATCGGATAAAAGTACCTTTTCTTGGAGATATTCCATGTTGGGTGTCATCCATACCATGGTAAGACTATATATATCAAGAATTGGGATGATTTTACTAATTTTATCTATTTTGATTTGAACAAAATGTTAAACTATGAGATGATGGGAAATTATTATGATTGTTTCATCCTAATTTAGATCATCCAATGTTATAGCTACTTTTTTCAATGTATCTTCCTGAGAATTTTTGACCTTGGGATGTAAGATAATATTGGTTTTGAGGTTAATTCTACCATTAAACCTTGGAAATAATCACAAAGGGGGTTACTTTTTATTTTTTGATTGTATAATCCTCATTGATATTCTTTGTTATCAAATATGAATCACCCTTCACCTCTAGGTGGTTCATAGGTACTTGGAGTGCCAATTCTAGGCCTCTAATGATAGCCTAATATTCTGCCTCTTTGTTCATTCCACCTTATGATAACATGAAGGAGTATGTAAGTACTTCCTTTTTTGGGGAGATTAGAACAATTATTAACCCAACTATATCGAACTTAGGGTCCTCAATTATCTTCCTATTTGGACTACTAGATGAACCATCAAAATACATTTCCCATGTTTTGGGTGATATTCAGAATAGATAAGATTTATTCATATGGAAGTTTAGTATTTAATGACGTATCCCTTGAAGATGTGTTCTACATAAGGAAATCATCCCATGCCTAGAATTTTACTAATTTTTGAGGAAAAAACTATATATCAAACTATTTCAGGATAATTTTCCATTTTTCTTGGTGTTCTATCAATATAAAGTAACTGAGGATAAACTTGATATGGTTATCATGAGAAACCAAGTGAATCTTGTGTTGCTATAGGTAGTTCCACAACAATATAATGAAAAATATTAATGTTGTAAATCTATTCTCAATATCTGAATATCAATTTTCTACATCGAGCACATTTCGAATTAGATAATTAAAGATATTTTAATTCCTAAAATCATTCTTTTGTGGGAGGAAAGAACCTAGTGATCACAACAAGTTTTTCACGTACAGAATTAGTGGCGTTCCATCAACCAGTGGCATCAATACTAGATGTCTCAAGATGTATTTCTTGGGTGAATTAAATTATTCTTGATAGTAATCATTACACTGATATGTAACCCCCTTCTTCATAAAGTTCATGATGGTTAACCACTTTCTTTAGAGGTTTGATACAAAGGGATGAATGTAGACCATTTTACCATTATGTCCTCTAAAATCTTTTAAGTTTCTAGGAGGTGACATTCCAAGGATGTCTTTTTTGTTCCCAGTATTATCTTTTATTCATGATGGTGTGTAATGAATTCAATAATTTTTCCTAAGGTTACCCCAAAATCACATTTCTAAGGATTCATCATCATATTATATAGTCAAAACATACTGAATATGGTCTATAGTTCAACCAAGTGATCATAAAGATACTGGGATTTGACCACTAGATCCTCAATATAAAAATAGACAAACTTTCTCAAGAAGGGTTGAATATGTGATGAATAACATGTTGGTATGTGGCATGAGTGTTCTTAAAGGGAAATGGCATTACCTAATAGCATAATACTCCATGGGGGGACCTAAAATATGTGAATTATTAATATTATAGGGCCATCAAGATTTTATTGTACCCAGATTATCCATCCATGAAGGAGAGGGAATAATAACAAGTTGTTTCAACAATCAAATTATTTGTGATTAGAATTGGGAATTCATATATAGGACAATTCCAATTGAGATCTTTGAAATCAATGAAAATTCATATTTCCCCATTGTTCTTTTTCACACGGGAAATATTGGATATCCATTTTGTGTATTTTACCTCTAGAGTAAAATCATCCTGGTTTAGCCTATCCACTTTAGCCTCAATCTTGGAGTCATGGTTCGGGTGCATCCTCCAGGCTACTTTCTTGTATCCTTGATGATTTTATGGAAAACCCATGTAATGGGGGGAAACCTTGTGGTCAAGGCCTATAATTTCCTTGTAATTCCATGAAAATACATCCCGGTGGTGCTTTAATAATGAGGTGTATACCTCATGTTCTTCATGAGTCCTTGCCATGTTAATTATAGATGGGTGTGTGTCTTTTTTTCACCTATATTTATTTCTTTTAGTTCATCAATAGTGGCGGAGACACCTTCCTTAAATTCTAGAGGGGTGTCCCTAAGATCATATTCTTCTTAATCTTCTTCATGCTCCACTTCTTATGCTTCTTATTGGGGATGAGTTGATAAAAACATTTCCTCAGAGGGCATAGGAGAGTTTCCATTGGACAATTGGTGGATAAGGAAATCATTTTGGGTTCAATTGATTGCATGAATTATTTTGGATTCCTAAAGGAGAAATGTGGGACTAATAGTGAGTCTCTTCAAATTCATCTATATTCAAGAAGACTTATTCATGTTAAGTTGGCATAATTAGGGTTTGTTGAAGCTTAGGGGATAGAATGAAGACATATTCATTCAATATTTCATTATTATATAGATAGTTGATAACTTCTTCAATGTCATTGGTCTGAACTATCATGATTTACATTACAGAAGCTGTAGAATTGAATTCTTTAATTCTAGCCCACCCTTTAGATTTTATTAATAGGAAGAATGTAATCTTCACTATACTACAAAAAATGGTGGGTTGGAATCATCTCCAAAGAAATTTGGGGAATGTATTTAGGTGACATCATTATGCATTGATCCCTTCCCTTTATTCTGATAGGACCAAAAATCAATGTATTGTGTCTCCCCAGATTTTTATTAGGCCTTGTCACCATACAATGTACCAATTTTACCATTGATATAATTTTTGAAAAATTGGTGGTATGATGATGGAATGGACTCATGCTGATGTATCCAAGGCCTTCCTAGTAGAACATTAAATGTTGTGTCCTATAGGACCAACATGAACCCTAAGTCAGATAAAATATATCCAAAATAATTACTAATTGTGATCTCACTGAGAGGTTCTTTCTCATTCTTGTCATAGACCTATAACATTAGAGTGCATAGAGACAAGTGAGATTCATTGAGACATAGTTTATAAAGTTTCTGAATTGGGATTAGGTTTAATCCTTAGCCATTTTCAATGATAAGATTATCAAATATCAATGTCATTTAACCCTCTAGATATATACAAGGGTATGAAATGTCTTTTTATGTAAGTATCATCATCTTATTTTGTGAAGGAAATGATCATATAACATTCCTCATGATAATTATCTACATGATATACTTTAGCAGTAGCAACACCAACCAGAAACTCCTAAGGGCTTGACAATCCCTCAATGAATTCTTCCTGGATGTCTTTTGTTAGACTCGAAGAATCCAAGATTTGTAAGTTAGCAGAAACATGGTCTAATTTCTTCAAGAAATCATATTTTTGGTCAAAATATCTTTGCTTTATAGAATTAATATTCACATTTTCATACTCTTTAAGAGTTCATGTTCCTGATGTGGATGGATAGTCTCTTGGGGATGGAGATAGAAGTGCTTCTATTCTTGTAGATTTGGTTGTCTAGGTATTCCTACCAACTGAGGAGGTGGTAACATATCTTATAACAATTCATCAAAGATAATCATGTCATGGAATACCTAGTCATGTGTGGGGGGAAAACTCTATTGTTCTTATTGAGCTCATTAGGGAGCTTTCCTATGAGTTTTGGCCATGAAGAAAATTTGACTGGGTGTTTGGTTGTAGTTTTGGATCCTAGAATGACTATGTCTTTCCCTATATCATAATCTTTGACGGTGTCTTCCCCCTCTTCCCCACTCAAGTGCGGGGAAATTAGGTTCATAATCAAAATCATCATTTTAGTTGGGATCTTATAAGGCCATAATATTACTAGAACCAAATATCAAATCTTTATCTGATGAAGATTCTTCCAAGGGGTTGAACCATGTTGTAACATTTGGCAGGGAGGTTCCTATGATTTTGGGATGGTTGGAATGAAGTATTTTAATTTCAAGGAAATCATTAGCCATGAAATGAACACATATTCTTATAATTGTTATTTATCCTTATAGATAGGTTTCTCTAATGAGGTTGGGAATTCAAAGGAATGGGATTTTGATGAAGATAGATTTGCTGTATCAAAAGAAATAGGAGTGATATTTTTTTATTCCAACTGTTTTCATAGATTTTAATGAGTTCTGCTGATTTTTTATGACCATCTAGTCACTGAACATCTACACACTATTTATTTTAACTTATTTCCACTTTTCTTCCTCCTTCTGAATAGTAATATAAACATATTCTACCTGGGATGGAAAATTATTATGTTTCTCTATCCCAGAATCAACTGTATTTTGTATGAGTTCATTGAAAATAAAATACTACTAAATGGGATGCCATGGAATTTGGTGGGAAGGGAAATAGTTTGGTAGATCGAATTAAAATTCTTTTTTAGGAATCCTGAGATTTAGAAACTAGAATATGTTTTTTTCCAAAGATGAGATGAAGTAGTCAGGGACTTGATCATGTTGAAAAAAATATACCCTCTTTTTTAAACTTTTCAAACTATTTATGCCTCTGATATATTGGATCATCCTGATGTGGTGGTTTTTTTGTTGACAATCATGAGGTGAAACACTAACGTTTTATGTATGATTTGAGGTAGGATCGAGTACCAGGGCTTGCATATGTGTAACTATAGCAGCCTTTGAATTTCCTATTCTCCTTCCCTGAGCTTATGGGATTACTCGAGACTTGGCTTTGGTATATGTGACAGATTTTTCCAGCAATTGAGAAATTGTGGCCAAATCTATAAATCCACCTATGTATTTTATAGGGATCAATGCTATATGAAACTTTTCCTAAATATTTTCCATATAGATAGGAAACAAAAAATTCTGAGGGAGGGGTAGGTTCACGGAGTAAGAAAATAAATTCCTCTAAGAAATGAAATTTGAGACCCTTTCATTCTCCCTCTTTTTTCATTTCCTAATATATAATATTGATGTCTTCTATAGATTTCACCTAAACAATACTAGGAACTTATGATAGAGATATTCCCATCCAGTAATTGATTGATAATGTAAACTCATGTATCATATGAAGGATGGAACCTGTAATGATTGCACAAAAAATATGAGTTTCACTACTTCCTACTGCTCATGGGTCCCCATCATGGGATTACAGTTATAGATGAAGTGCATCAATAGATACACCAGATATCCCATTCCATTGAAAATTATAAATGTTGGATTACCAATTCTTGGAATAGGAGGGGTTTGATACACTCATTCATGGTAACCCTTCTTTTCTAGATGTACTCATACACACCATCCTTCTATGGATTCCAATCAAGTCGTTAGTGACTCAATGTTGTTCATAAGAATTTGAGGAATATATGGCTAATCTAGGACCTAAATAGGTGTGGTGGATAAAGCCTGAATGGGTGTAGGGACTTAAAGGACCACTTGTGGGGGAATCCCTGGTATCTGTCATGGGTAGCCAATAGGGGTTGGCCTGTAAGGATGTTCCTGACCATACTTTCATTCTGTACCCAATTGAGAGAATTCATGATCTTTTATTATGGGATTCAAATATATTGGTTGTTTATGTCCCATGTTGAGAGGATTTTTCGATCTGCTTCATTTTTTTGTAAAATCCTCATTGCTGAGGTTCACCAATTAGTAGTGTGATTTGAGGGTCTAGCTGCAAAGTATATTTGGAAGGAAGACTTTCTTAGAGTAATTCTTCATTGAGTCTTACCAACTATCTCATTTCCTCCACTTTTTGAGAATAAATTTCCTCTAGCGAAAGGGATTTTTCTTCTCTGGGGGGAAGTTGAGACATGGTTTGAACCATACCTTCCCCCTAATTAGGTTTCTTTTATGGAGGTAGAGGGTAATTATTTTAGGGGATACCCAATTTTTTGGTGAGCCTCTGACTTTGGGTATGAAAAAATCTGATATTTGTTTTGGTATAGACTATCTCATGAATATAAACTTCTTCTTTAGAATTATATGAGTCAGTATTATGTTTTGGAGGTTCTTCAATGACGGAGTTGATGACATTCACATCTATGTAGTTCATTTTAAGAATTATGTTGTAATTTCTATGAGATCTCCTTCTTCTATGTCCACCATAAAACATTGTCCTATTATTTTTTGGTTCTTTGGGGTCTTTTGATGGGCTGTGAACCAAAGGGAATTCTCAAAGATTTCATTCATTCACTTTCCAATTGATTGAACTGAATCATGGGATGAGACAAATTAAGAGGATTCACATTATATAATCTTTCCTAATTGAAAGAAAACTGATTCTTGCTGAGGAGGGGATTGTTTATGTGAAAAATACACTAGATATTAGGGTTAGGGATGTTCCTTCTCTACCTTTACAACACTTCAAGATTAATTAGATTGTCTTGAAGGTTGGATTAAAAAAACCCAAAGCCCTGCGGGCTGGGGTTGTTCTCGAACTAAAATGGTTGAAATTACTACAGTTTCTCTTCTGATTTTATGGATTCTGATCTGAACATGGGTTGAGTACATTATTTGGTACTCTCTTAAATCATCCATTTCGGAACACTATTGTTATATGTCTTACATTTTCATGATATAATAGATGATATCCTCTACTTGTGATGCATGTTAAATGTCATTATATGCTTGATGAAAAGTGTATCCTCATATTTTTCTCTTCTAGCCTGATGTCGGAGAGAGTCTGTCAAGGCCTCTTCTTTTTGAAAATATCTTTGGTTATGGATAAATTCTGTTTGTTGTAGCCATCCTATGAAAATTACATTGCATGATTCGACCTTTGGACTTAATTTATAGATTGGGAGTTCAGTAAAATGAAATGATTTATGTACACCCCATCCTTTAATATGAACACTAGATGGGGTATCTGTGATTATCTTTTACAACCTCATTAATGCATCAATCCATTAACATTGACAAGCTCCTTGCTACTTCTCAGTCTTCGGATGTTGGGAAGCCATGAGAGATTCGAAATCAATTTTGCATTGTATCCCTTCTATTACTTTGATATATGTTTGATACTCATCATAAGTGAATACCTTTTATTTTGTGTTAATAATAGTTTTTAATATATTTAGGATGATTTCATGCACACAATATTCCACCAACACCTATGGAATGTTGTATTGAGAGGTAGGTAAAGAGTATAAGATGACTGATATGTCATCTTTATCAATTTTCTTCCTCATGTTTAAAAGATCTTAATTGTATTTCACAAAAGGTTCCTTGAACTGATCTGACCAAAGTGGATTCTTCCCGGTTGTTTTACCACAAGCAATTAGATTGGTTAGAATCCCCTCTTCTATGTTTGAAGTTAGGTGACCCTAGGGTGGTTCGGAGAATGATTTTCACCTTGGTATGTCTTCTGGTTGAGAAAATATTTCACCTACCAGTGACATGGAATTATACATGACTAGCCTTATGTTCACCAGTGCATCACAATAAGAGGTCTTTCTTGTCCCTAAATTTTTATTGGAGAAATATTTTGAAAATGTGAACCACTATGGTAGAGATAACTTTTGCAACAATCACCATCATTGGGTGGACCATCATGGTGTATTGAAGAAATGGGAATACCCTCTTGACCTTTGTTTTTCTATCCACACAGAGGGTTTACATAGATCTCATCAAGATATAGACTCTTGAGATCAATGAAATTATTTTCATGAAACAAGCCTTCATGGTGAGGTGTCTAATGGGGCCCTTCAAAATTCCAACTACTACTCCTGTAACTGGGTAATAGGATAGTAGGATCTTGAGTTGCAATAGATAAACATCTAAGGTCTTCAATAACTTCAACATTAAGCTTAACCAAATCTTAGTTCATCTCTTGATTCTACAATTCTTCTTGATGAGACTTCTTCTTGGACAACTTCTTATAAGTAGATAGGGCCACTTACTGGGAGAAGTGGTCATCTTGGGCAGGTGTTTGTACCTACCTTTGAGTGGCGATTGGGAAATTTTGATTACCTATGATTGTAGTGGGTGTATGTTCCTGATCGTATTGTCTGTATATTATGGGGGATTTTTTTCCTGAGACCCTTTGGATGAGAGTAGAGGTATTTTTCTACTCTAGAGTGGTATACTGATGAGACACCCAATTTTTGGGATAGATTTATGTGTCTATCATTCAGGAAATAATGTAATCACCATGATTACATCATGACAAGTATGTAGGATGTGGTAAGATATTTCCATCTTCTCTTTTACCATTTCCAATATATGCTTTGTAAATTCAGCAACCAGAACAGGGATATACATCCATTTCCTATTAGGAGTAGGTGTGTGTTCCTCCTCCTATCCTCCCTTTCCTGTCATTGGATAGATAATGTACTAATGGTAAGAGAGTTTAGACTTCCCTCTACTTTTCATAAGAACTTACCACCTGACTTTCCTATGTGCACCCAAATGAGTCTATTGGCAGGCTTGATATATGATAGAATGTGAGTGTTCCTGCTTGTTGTTTTTTTCCGAATAGGGTTAGAAGACTTCTTTGAGTTATTTCAAATTAGTATAACGGATGGATTGGTGGGTTCACGAAGGTTAATGTTACTATATATAAGTTGTCACCATATTTTTTTGGTGGGCTTCTTTAAATTCTACTAGGTGAGTTTGCAGGCTGGCTGAATGAAGGAGGATGAATATCTAGGCCACTCAAATTTTTCCACCATACTGGGATTCTAGGATTCTTTTGAGGGGGAAAAGGTGTGTTCCATATCTATGTAGTCTAGTTGCCATCCCTGAAGGTTCGTCTTTCTTGCCGAGGTCTGAGGGACCGGGGATGGATAGTCAAAGGTGACACCCTCGTAATATTGAGGGTTAACTTCCACACAGTGTTGTTAGTGGATATTTCTAGTAGGATACCGTGATAAAGACTTGTGTTTCTTCTGGATGAGTCCATTAGTAGCCTTCGGATCCACCAACCTAAAATACATGAGTTGATGGTTGTTTCATTTGGGGGATAAGCTCTCGAAACAATTGAATATGTCAGTCGATGCCATCTTCTTCCAGACCACTAGTAATCTCTAGCTAGATGATCATAGATGATTGATAATAAAAAGGGAATGTTGGAAAGCCTCTAGGGTTGGGATGGTACTGCGATGATGGTACTCTCAAAATAGAACATTAGATACACAGTGTAGAAGATGTTGAGTTGGTAATGACATCATTTTTATGAAATAATTTCCAGTCTGAATATCAATTGGGGCATTCATTTTCAAAAACATGAAAGGTTTCATTAGATCAGTGGGTGTTCTAAAAAGGAGTTCTTGTACATATGAATAACGTGATCAAGAAAACCATTTTATAGTAGTGTTTTTTTTTGATGAACACATATGTGATTGATTTCCCTATCATTCCCTCATTTCCTCTGAGAATGGGATGGGCCTAACATCTAGGTGATACGATCATCTTGGTTATGGATTCATTTCGGGTTCACCATTTTTTGTTTTCAATGGAAATGGTTATAATCATTTAGAGAAAAAAATGGTTTGATGGATACTGGTTAGTACATCCATTTTATATTGTTAAAGAGATTTCATAGTTTTAGTAATTCATGTCGGGTTCACCCCCATAATAGTTTTCTATTTCTAAATGGGTTCCAATAGGTTTGTTTATGGAATATAAAACACCAAATAGTTATGTATCCATTGGGACCAAATTTCCAATTTAAGGCACTCATTAGGTGTTTTGGACTATGATGCTTAAGTACTCACATTGGTCGAGAGGAAGGTAGGCTGGGCTCATCACACCCTTTTGGGGGGAATTATTTCCCACTCTATGAATCTATTATAGATTTACTATATATTCATTAATCCTTAATTAATTTCCCAATTATGAAGTGGGTCATCAGAAATTTAAAATCAATTATTAACATGTGTGGAATTAAAAATCATCTATATGTATCTGAGGTTCTTCATTTATGGAGATATATGTATGTATCTGAGGTTCTCTATCAATGATATACTCTCATATACTACTAAGAGATTATTTTTTCATTGTTATGATGATGTTTTTTTATAACCACATTGTGGGGCACTCTGAAGTTTATTTTTATCTAGGTAGATGAAGGTTAATCTAGAATTTATTTTCATCTAGGTAGATGATGGTCACTCTGGAATTTATAATCATCCAGGTAGACGAAGATCACTCTAGAATTTATCATCACCCAAGGATATGGTAATTGTTTAATATTAGGATCGAACCCATAAATGGTCTTCCTAAGTATCGTTGTGAATGGAATAAACACCCATAAAGTTTCGTGAAAATTAACGGGGAATATAATTCCTTTTAAGGTTGTTTGATAAGGAATCAACCATATAGTTTAATGTCATGTGGCAAGGATGTCTAGGTGGAAGGTTCATAGTTAAAAGGTTTAGTGTGGGACTTATAACAAAACAACCAATGTAACTTGAAAGGGATATGATTTTCCATGTTTAGTTCGAAGCTGCTAGAGATACGGTCCAAAAAGAATAAGGTTGATTTAGGATTTGGGTTTGAACCTCAGAAAGGCTTCATACATATCTCATTTTGATGGGAACCAAATCCCACATTGTTTTTTAGTGAGGAACCACATCGTATAGAGTCCATAGAGTGTATTTATAGTATGGTAGTATGGACCATTGAGAAGATAGGTTGAAGCTTACACTTGATAATGATACCCCCTGTGAAGGGACCATGATGGATGTTTTAACTCAATGTGATTCTGGGGTCTTAACATGATGTTTAATCCTAATAAGTATACATTGATTATGGGAATTATTATTGGTGATTGATCCTATAGAGGATTCCCATTGAGCTCAGTCCCCATGTGGGCTTCTTATATATCCTAGTTAATACGAATCAGAGTTATTATAGTTCAATACTTCGGGTGTATTGTGTGAATGTTGTGATAATCAAAAATCTATAATCCAACATGAGTTGTTCTTTTTTTGAGATAAATGAGGATGAAGAATATTTGAAAAACCGCATGGTTTTACTCCTTCTTTGGTGGAATAGGTCATGAATATAAAGTAATAGGTCGGAGCTATGAAACTCTCCCCGCCTTCACTTTACATTGGACAAGATTCCAAGGTAAGGAAGGAATGGAGGTGAAGGATGCAAAGTTGGAGTGGAGATGCACTACAACCTCCCACAAGAAACTCAAGGGGATTTCTTTAGGAGTGGTACCCATTAATGAGTTCCGCAGTGGGAGGAGGATATCATACCATGTTAAAGGGAAAAGAAACTGTGATCCTTACCCTAAATTCTATGAACATAAGGCTCTAGGTCTCAGAGATGAGAAGGGTCAAACTTGGTCCAAACCATAATCCTCTAGATTGACAAATCATTAACACTTTTTCAATGGTAAGGGTCCTTGTGACCGTTGATAAACAAATCTACAGTCATCCCAAGAATCCTAACACTCTCTTAAGAGTGTTTTGGAAAACCTATGACCGTAAAAATATAAATCCAAATGAAAGACACAGTGGAATGTTGTTTCCCATGGTTTTGAAAGACAAGATCTCTTGGTGGGTTCTTTATTTGATCCCTTTCAGACTATAGATCCAAAGGAGAGGAATTTCATCCATGATTGGCTTTTAAGAAGACCTGATGGATGGATCTCTTAGGCTAGAACATATCTAAAACTAAGGATGGTCATGTAGGGGGTTCTCTACATAGGTATTCATAAGTGGACAGATATCCCCTTAAAAGATGGACCACCAAGGTGAAGACACTTAGGCAAGACCTTCCCCAAGCCTTAAAATATCTCCATAGGTGTTCTCGATGGTAAGTCATGTAAGTCCCTGCTTAAAAAAGAGGGCCACATGAAATTCTTCATTGATTAGGAGTTTGAAGAATTCCTTGTCCAGGTTTTATTATTTTAAAACTTGGTAGGACTTACATTCCACTATTCTCATTTAATTACATCTTCTTTAGCTTCTAGAAAACTACCTAGAAGGTTTCTGAGTACCTGAGCGAAGCAGTAGGTTGATTAGAGTAGTAATTGGCCTTCAAGAAAATTATTCTATCTAAATAAAAATCCAAGGGGACTATTTATAGGAAAATATGGGGTCATGGGGGAAGTTTTTTATTCATGAAAATGGTAAATGAATAATTGGGTGGCGCATTGGTGCTCTCGCGCTACTATTACTTTGGGATACCTTGGGAGAACTTCTATTTTGGGATTTTTTATTCATGCATTTATTCATATATTTCCCCTCTATTTTATAAGTTCGTTCCCACTATTTCCTAATCAATGTGATAAAATGAAGTTTCAACGACTATAAAAAACCTTTTCTTAAAAACAAACCTCTTTATCAAATAATAGAATCATTTTTCTTAGATAAAAACATCACTATCTAACCATTTAAAATCAAATTATTTTCATAAAAACTCATTTGTAAGAATAAAAAATTCAAGTTGTATAAACTGGAAATTATCATATTCACACTCTTATAAAACCCTTAAAATTAGAAAAACCATATGAAATACTTCAAACATAATTTTCTATGGAATATAATCATTACTCAATGTATTAGATCACTATATGGGCGCACTCATCTTATAAGTAATATCACACTTACCCATGTGATATAATAGGAAAAAACCCTTAATATAAACTATATTAGGCTCACCCATTATCTATAATTGGGTTCATCCCTTTGTTAACAATTTCCATCAACAACATAATGAATGATAACTTTCAGAAACTCTTTTAATATCGGGTGAAAAACACTTTCAAATATCTAAATAACCTTTTTCATAAAAAAACATTTTATATAACAAAATACATAGAAAATGGGAAATATTTGTTTCCATTAAATAAAACATGAAATATTATAGTGGATTATTAACTCAAAATCATGGTTATATTGGAAGGAAATTTTTTTGTCAGCATATATTTTAAAATAGAACATTCGATTAGTCTTTTGTAAATAAAGTAAAAACATTTCCCAATAATATTACACTTTAAAACATTTCCAGTAAATTAAAAATATAGTTAACATTTACATTATGAATCCTATGTTCCCATATAAAAACTTCAATAATTTTGTTTTAAAAAAATATTTACATAAAAGAAAAAATATAGATTTAACGTAACCATTAAAAGAATATTTTTCTAAAGAAAATCTCTTTCCTTAAGTCTGACTCATCACATACATTCATTATCATCCATAATAATAAAATTATGATAAATATTTACTTTCTTGAGAAATTTTTTAATTTTTTTATTCCTTTTATTTTATATATCACATTGATATAACAATTACTTAATTATCTATGTTTACATTAGATGTTCTGAAAAAATTTGATTCATAGGTCCAAAATGACTTCAGTTGGTTGACTATGGTCAAAAAGGACATTATACCATAATATCCAAAAAAATAATCATTAAATAATTTTCATTTCAAAAGTTCCATTAATTATTTTTTAATCCTACCATTTTACATGGTTATGAAAATTGAACAACATTACAATCATAGAGATGGTAGGTCATACATATGCATGAGTGACATTTCCAATTTTCAGTGATCATAATAAAAAAAAGTACGAATTATTTTGTCCTTAAATAACGATAATAATTTAATAAATCTCATATTAACTCTTTAAATATAGTTAAATATATCATCCATGTGATGTAGTGATTAAAACCAAATTAAAAATCTACGTTGAGGTGGTAGTCAATCGGCACCGACCAACAATGTTATCATTTCTTAGTTAAGGAAAATGTAAGAAGGAAAATGATATATAATATTCTCAGAATTATAAATATTTTATTAATATAATATATTAAAATTAATTTTATAATTATAATCAATCCATAAGATATGGTAATGGAAATTGAATTACATCGTTTTGTTAGGTTGTAGCCCTCCATACACATGAATGATGGTTTTGTTTCCCATTTGATGAATGTAAAAATTGATATAAATTATTCCATTAAAATAAAAACTCATAGTTATATTAAATATTCTTTTAATATTATATAATCATGTTTAAGGAATATTTGAAGTAGGTAGAAAGGTAAATAATACTTAAACGCTTGGTTAAGAACAATATTTCCACTTCAGACAACCTCTTTTTCATAACACCTTAGAACCACTAAGGATGGTAATATTCCCAGACTATGTTATATACAACTTGGTGATGGATTTTATTAATATATTTGGACAGATATTGGATTATCAAAACTTGTTTTTAATTGTAATGTAAAGGGAAGAAAGGATGTCATTCTATAAGAGAGAAGAGGGGCACTCTTGAAATTTCCCAAATTATTAAATTAATATAAATTAGTTTTTAGTTTCAATTGGATAAAAAATAATTTATATAAAATATAAAATGAATATATATCTAAATATTCTGATAAAATAAAAATTAAGCATGTTTTTTAAAAAAATTACCCTTATGTTTTGGTTTTAACCCTTAATTAACCTCTTTCAAAATTGTCGTGCCAATAATGTTTTTTATCCATTGGAGGTCAAGATAGTCTTTATAAGTAGAAGAGAATCCTATAAATGGATCATTGTTAAAATTATCAACCATAACCTAGTCATTTTTATTAACATAATATTTTTCTGTTTTTTATAACAATTAATAAAATAATTTTTTTATAAATTAACATTAATGTTAATTTTTAGAACTATTTGATACTTTTACTTTAATAGCATGAATAAAAAATGAAAGTTTAGCTAAATATTTTATTACATCTATAAAAATATTATTTAAATATATAAAATTCATTTAAAAATTAATTATCAAAATTATATTCCATGTAATATTCTAATATCATTTATATTATTTTTTCATTAATTGAATAATTAATTAGTTTTCATAGTGTAGGAATTTAATGTAATTATTTATTTAACAAAAATTTTAAAAAATACGATGATAAAGAAAAACTAATTAAAAATACCATTTATAACCAAATATATCCATAGGTTATCCCTGTGTTAAAAATATTATATTCCTTAAAAACTAGAGGGTGAAATTTTTGACTTTTCATTTAATAAAATATTATGATGGTTATAATCAATAAAATTGGAAAAATAACATATAATGTATTTTTTGATGATTATGGATGATATATACTCATTAAATAAAATTATTTCATGTTTGAGTGTCATTATTCAGTCCTTAACATTTTATTTTTTAACATTAATTTCATGATTAACACTTTACTATGTTAAAAACATTACTAGGGTTCCTATTCAAATTGAAAAAATTGGACAATATATAGAATTTGTAGCCACTAATTAAAAATATGGAATCAATTTTTCATGATTCAATCCACATAAGTGGAAGATTTTAATTTACAAATGAAACTCACAAAACATGTTGAAAAAGAGTTTTTTAGAAAAATTAGATTTTAAATGAAAAAAGTTTCTATAATAAATTCAAGTATAAAATACATTTTCAAAAACAATAATTGGACTATTTTAAATCCTAAATAATAAATTTATTTCTCAAAATTATCCAAAATATAACATTACATTTAAAATACTTGAAAGAAAATAAATTTTTTATAAAAAATTCAAAAATTTTCATTATTCACTAAAAATTATCGTCAGAAAATTTGCTAAAATGAATCATAAGATAATATTGAAATAAATATTTGAAGAATAAAATTCATTTTTTCAAACTAAATTTCAATAATTTTTATATGAATAATTAAAATAAAACTTTATAGGAAAATAGCTTTAATAAACTGTTTCCTTTTTATTTAAGAATTACTTTTTATTTTTAGAATGAATATAACTATCTAATTCATGAATTCTATAAATAGATAAAGTATGTATGTTATCATTACTTGGGTTGTTACATTCATCCAACTATTAAGAAATTTCATCCTCAAAATTTTATTCACTTATTAAACTAGTAGAGATACCTTTCCGTCATATAATTTTAAAAATATCATGTTACTTATTTAGCCATATGGTTTTTTCAAAAAACCATAACATGGTAAATTACCATATACCACATTATATTCTCTCTATATTCATGAATCTGAATAGTTTTTTCCTCATAGGAATGGTTCTTATCCAACAGAACTACTTCAGGGTTAAAAATTTTAGTTGAATCTGGAATTTATTTTTATAAAAATAAAAACATAAAAAATATTTTCTTCTATGAATAAATTAATAAGAAATGATACTTGATAAAAAACTAATCCAACTTTTTCCCAGATTTAATATTATGTAATGAAATATATACTTATCTTCTCTATTTTATTAAAAATGCATAAATATTTTTAATATAGTAACTTTAAGAAAAACGTAATCACCTACCCGGAAAGAAATATATTTCCTACATTCATCCAAATAATGTCTTTTCCTACTCTATGTTGTTGTTATATATTACTGAATTACATACACCTACTCGACTAGTCACTCTAAAAAAATTTCCCCGATCAACTTACTTTCACCAAATTCTTCCCTAGAAAGTCAGACTCTGACTTCACTTTCAATATAATTCCTCAAAATATGTGATCTGTTTACGAGAATGGAAAATGTCATTATAAAAAATCAAATATAGAAAGATATTGGTCTCATATTCCCTAGTAATCCATTTAACAAAATCAAAAAAATATCTACCAAGGTTTGAATAAATTACTCATATAATCCCTCACACTAAGGATTAAATTCTATAGTATGATTCAATGTAGTAACCAATGACTTCTGAGGTCCATTACAAAAATTATTATTAAACCTAGGATCACGATCTGATACTCTAGAGAGAGAAACTACATGTAACTTTAAAATATCATTAAGATTAAATCAATAAACATTATACAAAAAAGAGTATCTCAAATGGAAAGGAAATTTGGAAACTTAGTAAATCGATCAAAATTTCCCAACATGATTTATTATCTATAGATGTTTTTGGTAATCCCACTATGAAATTCGTTGACACATTTTCTAATTTACAATTTAGGATTAGAAAATAATTAAGCATCCCCTTTAATAATTTTCAATATTCATTAACATTTTAAAAAGTAAAATATTTCTTGGTAAAATTTGCATTATATTTTTTCATTTCAACCCACCAGAAATACATTTAAAGTACACTATAGACCTCAGTGATGTAAGAATAAACAGAAAATAGGGAACTATGAACTTCACTCAATAATTATTTATTCAATCGTGAATCACAAGTCATGAATAATCTCTTTCCATGTCTAAAAAAAATATTTTCACCATTAAATTCACGCACATTTCCCTTATTAACCAAATATACCTTTTTTAGTAACTCATGGTCTTCCTTCTGAGCTAGTTTAATTATTTCTAGTAGAGATGATTATACTGACACATGAAAAAAAAATTGAGTAATTTCCTGCATCCAAACTTTCTAAAAAAAATTCTTTAAATCTTTAACTGAAGGGACATAGTCTAAATATAACATGGTTAATGCATGATTATTTTTCCAACTCAAAGAATCTACTGCCATTTTTCTTTACTTGGCTGATAATGAATCATGCAGTCATAATCCTTAATCAGTTCTAGTCATCATCTCTACCTCAGGTTCAACTATATTTGAGTAAATGTATACTTCCAAACTTTATGATTAGTATATATTTCATATATTACACCATATATATGATTCCTTGAAATTTTTAAATCAAAAATAATATAATATATTTCCATTACACGTTTAGGATAATTTAACTCATGAGGTTTTAGTTATCACGAATTATAAGAAATTATGTGATTATTCTCTATGTGAACACAACCAAGACCCATAAAAAATGATCATTATAGATGAAAAATTCACCATCTCTATAGGGAAAGGCTAAAACTATAGCATTTACCACTTTTTATTTTAGTTTCATAAAAAAATTACATTATTTTTTCAGTATGAATTTAACTCCCATTTGAGTTAACATAGTTATAGGTCAATATAACCAAGATAATATTTCACCAAACCACTAGTAGTAACCTACAAGGCCATGAAAACTAAAAAACTCAGTGACATTATTATATCTTGTCAAAAAATTAACAAAATTAGTTTTTGTTGGCCCAAAAATTATACCATATTTAGAAAAAATATTACTAAGAAAAGATTTTTTTTCAACCAAAATAAACACTAAATAAAAATTCCGTATATTTTCCATTCCATTAAGGTTTTCAAAAACAATTCTCAGTTGTATTTTATGGTCCTAATTTTTTGTACCATTTAACAATATATAATCAATAAACATAGACAAAAAAAAATCCAAACATTTATGGACTCTATTCATAAGATCCAAAAATAAAACTGCTATATTAGACAATATAAATGGCATAAATTTAAACTCATGGTAACCATATCTAGTCTAAAACATAGTCTTTAATATATTATCCTCATCCACTATCATGTAATTTTACCCTATCCAAAGGTTAATATTCAAAAGAAATAATGTCCCCCCTGGAGCTAATCAAACACATCATTGATATGAGGAAAAGGATACATGAACTTAATACTGATGTTATTTAATGCTCTATTCCCAATAAAAAGCCTCATGTGATCATATTTATTTTTTTAAAAAAAATTGGTGCACCCTAAGTTGAATCACCTTGATAATTATAACCTTTATCTAGAAACTCCTGTAATTTATTTTCCAATTATAAAATCTCAACTTGGCATATTCAAAAGTGGGATCCAAAATTGGATTAACATCGGGAACTAAGTCATTAGTGATTTAATCTTCTCAATTAGTTATAACACAAGGAAATTTATCAGGAAAATCATCTATATACTCATTCACTTTTGGTATATCACTAATTTTTATAGTTTCTTTCTTTTTAACAACATTGTTTAATTAACATTCACTACCATCTGTATTAAATTCTGTATATTCTAAGTAGGTTATCAGTGGTTTGAAATCATTTATCAAAAATTCCTTTCCCATTCAATATATACTAGCATGGTAAATTAAAATTCAATCTATACCCAATGTAAAATTGAACTATAATATGTTAAATTCAAATAAAATTTATAGGGAAGACCATATCACTAATAAAAATTTGAATATTATTGTAAAACATTGATTCTTTAAAACATAAACCCACAGTTTTCATAAAAAGTTGTATACTACATTTATAAGGTGATACTCTCAATTTAGATGATAATTTCTCAGAAATTAATGAATATGAAGATCCAAAGTCATATAGGTTAATGGAATAATTAAAATAAAATAGTAACATACCAATCACCACTTCATTAGATGGGCTAATATCAACCATAGTTGTAGAAAAATATTTTTCCAAACCATTTTTCTTTTATCCATGATGATTTTCAACCAAAGTAGAAAAATTCATACATATGTTTTCATAATAACCCAACTCATTATGAAAATAACATCTCATTGATGTATGGATATTGATTTCCCCATTTTTAATTGTTTTGGACTCTTTTCTACCACACTAGTAACACTTTATATAATTTAACATACATTCCCCATGATTCTATTTACTAATTTGTTTCACAAGAAGTGAATTTAATTTTATGGCATATATATTTATTTGATTAATTCTTCCCCATTTCTAAACATGGAAAACATTTTCTATGGATGCTTATATGGAATAAATTATCCTCAAATAACTCCATTTTTACATTTTTCCCACACATAAAAAGTTTCACGTAACATTTTAATTCATGAGAAGCTAATTACCATTAATATCTTGGATTTTTTTAAAGGTGGTTCCTCAGTCAAAGTCCAAGGCATAATTTATTGATCAGGAAAGAAAAGGAGATACAAAAGTCTAAAAGACGGAATCTTATTACAATCCTTATTAAAAATGGGAGCAAATAACCAGGCAAATCATCCAGCCAGGTAATATCCTAATCAACCCCTTTATTGTCAAGGCTATCAGCATCTCTGTTCGCTTCACAGAAAGCATACGTGGTAATGAAGTTGAGATCTGTGAGTGAGGCAAGACAATTCATCCATCTAGAGGTGAGCGGCTAGGAAAGGTGCACTACCCCCTTCTATATATCTTGGATAATAGTGGTTGAATCACTTTCAATCCATATATTGTTCCAACCTTTTTTTCTGGAAAAATCAATAGCATGAATCACTCCCTGCATTTCCGCCTCCAGAACTGAGGTCGTACCACATCCGCTGAAGAAACAGTCGTGGAACCTACCAAGATAGTCTCTAAAGATGTCACCAAAACCTGCCGGACCCGGATTTCCTCTCGAGGAACCATCGACATTGACTTTGATCCATCCCAGAAGTGGGGCTTCCCAGAAAACTTCAAAGGTGTGACGAGGTTGCTAGAAAGATCCTGCAATCCTAAGACGGCAAAGGATCTCAAAATATCCTACAGAGTTATCACAATGAGCTTTCTAAATAGAGGCAACATCCTTGATGGAAATAATAATACGCATTTTACCTGCATTGAGACTGAATGAGAAATTAATATGAAGAAAATTATTTCTACCATACCAGATCACATATAGGAGTTCCGCCACCACAGCCAGAAAACAGTTTTTAATTTGAAACGAGGAGTCCCAATTAACCCAGAGTTTTAATTGAGAGTTGATAGCATAAAAGAGAGTCCATATGAAACCAAAAATGTCAAGAGTGTAATTCCAAAGAGCTGCAACTATAGCACAAGAAAAAAAATAAATGATTATCATCTTCACTAATTGATATCATTGATTTAACCTTGATAAAAACTAATTAATCTTACTATCAAGGTCCCAGATAAAATATGGTATATACCTGGATATTCTTGTAAAATTATCTCCATACACACAAATGAATCTTTATCCTTTTTTCCTCAATACTATGAATTATTTTTCCATCCTGAGTCAATCAAAAATAGGGAAATTTTTTCCAAGAGATTCTTAATCATGCCTCATTTTATTGAACCACTCTCAACTATCTCTTTAGTTTTCTTAACCTAATACTACCATCAATCAAATTCACATTCAAAAAAATAAATGGAAAGGGTTTCATTTTGACGTTATGAACAACACATGACTTCAAATATCTTCTCTATGGAATTCATCCATCCTTCTGCTGAAACAAGTTCAAAATATCCACTGAATAATGGAGGGTGTTATCTCATAAAATTTTCTACTATAGTCGTGTTATTATATGGTGTATTTGGATGTTATGGAGCATGGATTCCACAACCATTTAGTGTTTTTATCAAATAATACATCCCCATAAAAAACTAATCAGTTCTAATAGTAAACATTTAAATATCAAATTAGGAAATATATAATTATCTTGGTTCAATTCTACTGGATATTCCTTATTTCCTTTATAGAAAACCGTTCTAAACACACATAATTTAGACAAAGAAAAATGGTAATATTATAATTATATATCATTTCAATTTGAACATAAAGTATAATATTTTAAAATAGTTCTATTTACATTATCCTAACCAATATATTCATATAATCCTTTGTCTGATTCAATGTATATATACCCCACCTTAAACATTACATATTACATTGACATTATACTATAATTAACTTTTTTTCACTCAAAAAATTATTTTATGTTTAGGGTTTTTTTGGTTTAGTTCATAACTCTTACATATTAATCCCATATATATAAAATGTGGAAACATAAAATCAATATCCATTTTTTTACAAAATTTTAAAATTTTAAAATAAAACATGATTTATTTTCCTGAAAAATATTTAAGACTTTCAACATAACTTCTTCATTTATCATACTCATCCTAGAAACCTATGAATTTTTTTTATAATATGTTATGAGCACAAAAATATCATTATCTGACATTAAAATAATAAGACTAATGGTCTAGTGAAGAACATTAAATCCTGTGAAAATACTTTTCATAAAAATATTCTATTTATCCAAAAAGGTAATAATTTGTTTTGTTTGAAAAGGTCATTATATTAATATTTCAAATAAAAATATTACCATTAAAATTTATTAGAGATCATAGAAAATTTATTTAGTTGAATTGTGGAATCATTATCTTAAAACCCTTAAAAACTATAGTAATTAGAATAACTATATAACTAACTTCCAATATAATTATCCAAATAACATAATCATTATGTAATGTATTGGAGATATATCTAGTTGTACCCATCATATATGCTATTTTTAGCTCACCCATGAGCTATTATAGGTATTAACCCTTCCAATAAGCAACATCAAGCTCACCCAAAAGCTATAATAGGGTTCAACCCTTCATAAATAATGTCCAAGAACCATATTTTGAATAAAACCCTTCAAATCCCTTTTAAACTAGTGTAAGAAACACTTTCTAATATCAATATACCATTTTATTAAAAAATTAAATAATAAATTAAATATAAAAAAGGAATATTGGTTTTATTTGATGAAACATTAAATCTTTTAGAGGAATCAAAACATTAAATAATGGTTATGATGTTAGGAAATTTCATTGTTTCTGTGTACATTAAAATATGAAATTCAATTTTTCCCTCGTAAAGATGGTCAGAAAATTCCCTAAAAATCACCATTTTAAAACCATTGAATGAATGTAAAAAAGAAAAATAAAATATAATTTATAATTACTCTTTCCTCATATATAATCTTTCATGAAATAAATTTAAAAAATATATACATTGATAAAAAAGGGGAGTTTAAATAGAAACATTAAAAGACTATTTTTTAAAAAAGTCTATTACCTTTAATCTGACTTGTTTCTTAAATTATTTATATTCTAGAATAATAAGTTTATGTTAATTTGATACCTTATTTAAAAATTTTCTGGTTTTTAATTCATTTTTTCACATATTTCCATTTTATAATTTTTACATAATTATCTAAATTCATATCAAATGTTTTGATGATATTTGGTTCATAAGTCCAAAATGACTTTAGCTGGTTGAATATGGTAAAGGAGTTCGTAATTCCATAAACTCTAGAATAATAATAATAAAATATTTATCAATTTTGTAAAGTAGTTATACTTTTAAATCTAATCATTAAATATGGTTATGAAAAATGAACTATGTTACTGTCATGGAGATGGTAGGTTTTACATAGGCATGAGTAACATTTCTAATTTTGAATGATCATTATAGAAATAAATTAAGAATTATTTTATATTTGAAAAATTATAATAATATCATAAATATGATATTAAATATTTAAATATAATTATATTTTTTTATCCATTTGATGTATTGATGAACAATGAATCACATCGCTTCTTGGAGGTGGTAATCGAGATGTACGCATTAACATAATTATCATTTCTCTTTAAAGAAAATATAATAATTTAAACGTTATATTATCCTTTTAAAATAATTTAAATTTAATTAATATCATATATAAATATTAATTCCATCATTATAATCTATCCAAGAGATACGGTGATGGAAAATGAACTATATCAATTTACGAGGAGGTAGCCCTCCAAACAAGCAAATTATGGTTTCATTTCCCATTTGATGAAGGATGAGATAGATATTGGTTATTTAATTGACATAAAAACACCTAAATATTTGTAATATAAATTCTTTATTTTATACTCATGGTTAAAGAAAATTTTAAGGAGGTGTGTGGATAAATAAAATAAAACTGCTTCGTAAAGAACGACACCTCTCCTTTGGAGAACCTTCTTTGCTTAACACCTTAAGACCACTATGGGTTGTATTGTACCCTAAATAATGCCTCTAGAACATGGATGGGGATGTTAATAATGTATCTGGGTAGATATTAGCTGAATTAAATTGATTTTTATGTGAAAATTATAGGGAGGAGGATATTACATTTTATAATAAAGGGGTGGGTACCTCTTGGTATTTCTCAAAATCTTAAATTAATATAAATTAATTTTTAATTTCATATGGAACAAAATGGATTTATTTAAAATATATTATGATTATAGATCTAAATATTCTCATAAAATAATGATTTCAAATGTTTTTATGGGGTTTTAATACATACATTTTCGTTTTAACCCCTTATTAACCCCTTTAACACTTATCGTTATAATAAAGATTTTAACTCTTTGAGGGTTTAGATACTTGCACTAAATTGAAGAATATACCATAAATCGAATATGGTTGATATTTTAAAATGTATCCAAATAGATTTTATGAATCTATTTTTTTTATTCATTTTTATTCATTTAATATAAAATTATTTATTATAACATATCGTTAATGTTAAATTTTATGACTATTTACTACTTTGAATTTAATATCATTAGCAAAGAAAATGAAAAAAAAATTCATTACATCCCTAAAATTTTATGTTCATCTATAATATTAATTTTCAAAATAGTTATGCCAAATTATATAACTTTTAATATTTTTATTATAATTTATTTTATTTTTTCAATAATTTAATAATCATGGTCTTACCATTATGTATGAATTTAACACAATTATATCTTCACTAAAAATTCAAAATGAATTACCATGATGAATAAAAATAATATATTTAAAATTTTTATTTATAATAGAACATATCATATTGTTATCCCCATGTCAAAAATATTATTTTTATTACAAACAATAGGGAGACATTTTTAACTTTTTAAATAATGTTTTTTAAACATCTCAATCACTTCCAAATGGAAACAAAATGTCATTTGTTATACCTTTAGAAAAATATTGATGAAATATCCTTATCCAATAAAATTCAGTTAAGTGTTATAACTATTCTTTAGTCCATATCATTTTAATTTTTAACTCTAATTACTCAATTAACCATTTACTGTGGTAGAAAAAATTACTAGGGTTACTATTAATAATTTCCAAAATTAAATGGACCTATTTAAACAATTTATAACCATTTATTCCAAATATTAAATTAATTTTTCATTATTCAGTTCACAAAATTGGTAAATTTTGTTTAAAATTTAAACTAGAAAAATACAATGAAAACTATTTTTCCGAAAAATACCCTTTTAATGTCACAATGATTTTGTAATAAATACATGTTTAAAATTAATTTTAAATAAAAAATAAATGGATTATTTTAAATCCAAATGAACTAATTACATTTTAAAATTCATTTAAAATATAATTTGAATTTGTAATTACAAGAAAAGAAATACAGTTTTTAATAACAAATTCAAGAAAAATGAGTATTCATTTAAAAATCAATCTTTTCAAAAAAATGTTCAAACATTCATTAGAGAATAATTTTTATTTGAAGAGTTATAAAATTAAATTAAAATTTTCAAATTATATTTTTATTATTTTAATATTATACTTAAAAAAACATCTAATAAAATATTTTATGAAAAATATTTACTTTTTTATTTAAAAATTACCTAATATTTTAATAATGAATATAACTATCAAAATCATGAATGATATAAATATAAAAATTATTTATTCAATCATTAGATGGGTTATTATAATCCTCTTTCCTATAATTATCATGAGCATGCACTTTTCCAATTATTATTTTTTTCTTTTTAAATAGAATCTCTCTGACTAGATATTTAGACCCCTTCTCATTTCTTTAATTATTATTCATTTTATTAGTTTCAATTTTTTGACGTGGTATTATTTTCAAACAATTTTTAGTACAATGACATTGGGGGTTACATCCTCTACAAATTTCTCCTATATAATAATTTTTTTGAATAGACAACATTTTTGAAGTTTAAATAACATAATTCTTCATTCTATGAATATTTCCTCATATCAGTTGTATATTTATTCATTTATTAGAATAGGTAGCCTATAATCCATTACATTTATGTGAGATAAACATGTTATACTATAAATTATTGGCCTTATACCCAAATTTTACACACCACCAACAAAAAACTATGATTTTTTAAATTAAAAATACTTATTAGGAATTTGGTAAAAATGGTTTATGTCTTAGCCCCACCCCATCCATTATTTTCCCCTTTTCTTTAGTAGTTTTCACTCATAAACTCATCATTACACAACCTTGAATTAGGATTTTTCTTAATCTTTTTTTTATTTATTAAAATAGGGTCTTTGTTTTAAAACCATCACCACTGGATGAAATAGATTATGTATCACTATAATCATAAGTAATATCTATTACCTTATTCTTAGGATTGGTTTCCATAGAAACATTAGATGGTTTAGTCTGAACAAAAATAATTTTATCATAGTATTTTATTATATTATTTAATCTTTTCTCACCATTCAGGTACTAAGATTGTTCATTATTCAGGTATTTTTGTTTTCAACCAAATTTTCATTGAGTTTCTCCATTATTTGTTCGTATTATGGAACTATTACCTTGGATTACTTGATTTATTTAATAAGACCATTCTTCTCCTTATCAAATTTTTTTCCTTCATTCTATGTTTTCTTGATTTTATTCTAGAGTTAAGTATTCCTTTCATAGAACATTTCCTGTGAAGTTTTTATCATATATTCAGTATAGGTCTCTTCTCTTTACTCGTTACTTCTTAACATGCCCTCATGATTTCTAACTGGGGAAACAAAGGTTTTTTTGAAATTTTGATGTACATTAATCTTTGAACATAATCATTGAAAATGAGTCATCATTATTATCCTTATTCATCAATTTATTCTTATTCTTTGTTGAAAATATCATCTTCTTCCTTTAATAATATTTTTTTATTCAAATATTTTCATATAGAATTATTCACTTCTTGAAAAATATTATGTTGTTATATTTGAATCATATTGAATATTATTATTCATTGGAATGTTTAATGTGAAATGGACTACACCATTACATAAAAAACACCTTAAATGGGGTTTTTCAAGTATACTCACATTTCTCCTTTTTCATCAACTTTGATAAAAGAGTTGTATCTATCTTATAATATTTATATTTATCTTATTTATCATCTTATAACATACCAAAAGGCTTATATTCCTCTTTACTATTTATATATTTTATCCTTCCCTTGAAAGACATCAATTTTATTCCTTTTTATTAAAAAAGTGCCTTTTCTCATCTCATAATTAATAATAGTAACATAATGTTCACCTACGGATAGTTCTCTAATTTTTTCATGGGATGATATATTTGGGTCAAATCTAACTGAGATATTTTTCATTAATTTCTTCAAAATAGTTGATTCTTATTAGGTATCCCAAAATTCTATTATATTACATATTATCTCCTTAAATTGGGTGAATTATTATTCTATTATCACATCATAATCCATTAAAAATAATTAATACTTGGATCTATAAATTTAATGTTTTCCTTCCTTGATAATTATATTCCCTTCATGCATATTTTTGATCATTTTTTATACATATTTTTCAACTAAGAGCCCCATTAGCATTGTGCATAATTTACCATGTAAAAGTGATATGAATTTATTTATCGTGTTCCCATCCACTTTAAGATTTATTTATTAGGCAATTTCCATAGGTACATCACTTTCTAGTGGAGTAAATCCCACTATTATAAAATCACTATCAACAAGCCATTGTGAAAGAATATATGAAAGAATTATTTTAATTCATCCACAAATTTTCTTCCCATTGAATAAATGGAATCCTCTATTGTTGAAATAATTAAATATCTCTATATTTAAACATCATTAAATTTCGGATCAATCAATAGAAACTTGGTTTACTCTTATACAACTTAAAGAACTCAAATTCATTGAGATATTTAAGAGGGTGAGGGATGAATTATTGATCCCTTTTTGGAATTTTTTCTTTTATTTCAACCTCTAAGAGTAGTTAAATCCTATATCCGCTCTCCTAGTGTCTCATAGAATCACCTGAATAATATAGTAATTAAAAGGAATAAAATAAATGTATTTATGGGGTTTGGTCTCAATGTCAGCCTTATACTCACTACAACAAGTTATACACCTTGGTTTGAAAATCATACACTATTAACTTAAGAGGTTATAAAAGTATATTATCACTCCATTAGTATAAGGTATCCATCATGTGCTCTAACATCCCACTCAAAAACCATTATATGACCTTACACAACGACCTATATCCGAGTAGTTCTTATTGCTGTCTCAAACATCTCAGCCCTACCAACTAGACAATGATGTCCTCATATAACCTTCCAAATAAATTATTCCAATAACTATGGAGTAGGTTGTAAAATCATCCTCCTCCATGTTATGGTACATGTCATCCTTTCACATTCTTTAATTTCACAAAACCAAATAATTTTTACACTTTTTGGCCATGGTCACCTGTAAAATCAGATGATCTTATACTATAGTAACCTTTATTATTTATTACTTATCATACCTCCTTATTTCTTTGTTTAATGATTTCCATATTATTATCATGAAGTCTTATTAATTTTAAATTTGAATGTGATTTTATGACCTTCCTTTTAACTTTACTTAACAGTACTCCTTCTCACAATTGCTTATAGTACCTCAATAACTTTGGATAGACTAATGCATATGGATATATTCATATTAATTATCGATGTACCCATTAATTCTTCATAAATATAGTTCTATTCACACTTAGTGTATGACCCATACTTCATGAACTAGTTGGGTTGTCTTTACTCTAACTTCATGAAATTGTAGAAGGACTGCACCTTCACCTTGTGCACTGGGTGCGATGTCTGTACTTGTTCTATATGTAACTTAATAAGCCCACAAAATGATATCAGAATCCTCTTATGTACCCCTAACATTCTTATGTATTAAGAACACACTTCTCCTTCACCTTTAATTTGAGCACTTATTATGTGGTACTCAAGATCTAGTAATAAGATTTTTATCTTGATAATCTCTCTCAAAGATTAAGAACATTTATAAATGGTGTTAACCAACATTTATAAGATATAGTAAATCATAATATCCTTGGATTAATCCAAAAATTATAGTTCGATGTTCAATAACACACAGTAAAAAAAATATATCATTCAATGAACATGACCCTCGCTACATCCTGTACTGCATCCACTGCCAGAAATCTATGCATGATCATGTACTATCCCCATGAAAATATTCATCACATACAACTAACTCACGATATGACTTCAAGTCATCAAAAAGTAAACTCATAGGCTTCCCATACATTGTATACTCACTTCATCACATACTAAACTCATGAGAATTTATTTTTACTAATTTTTATGGTAATTCTTCCACCAAACAATCACCATTCATCCTCATGATGTCGCCAACAGAGTACATGATATTCATTCCATTATCCTTTTTAATCACTTCAAAAATCATGTATTATCTCACATGGTTGATATCTACACATGTGGAAATGATTCATGTATATTCATTGAAATACAAAAACACTCATAGATCTGGGTCATCTGAGTGGTCTTCAATCCATAGTTCATAGTTAATAAGATAAATATGAATGTTGTTACATCATTCAGTTGTGTAATATTATGTCTGAGTTTCATAGAGGACTAACGATGACATACTAAAATGAATCCCACATTTAAGTATTGATAGTGTGAGAACTACTTAATAATAGTTTATACTCCCCAAGTAACTCAATTAAATCATATGGGTGATGATGGTCACCTAAAATTGTTTGTGTCACCCCACACTAATGAAGTTAACTACCACTCTTGTCTACAAATTCTAACAAGCACACTCTTACATACATGCTAACCGGACCCGTATGCATACTCTGGCCTCACTATACACCACCAACTAGACTTTTTGGTTGGCTTTGTGTGGTTGATAAAAGTAATACTGCCACATCATGTGGATAAAGTTGAAAAGGTTCCCATGATTGGCCAAATTTGGAATAGTTTTTAACATATCTTCCTAAAAATGGTAATCCAATTTAAGTATACTGCTCATCTCAAACTCGAAACACTTATATATCAAATACATGTAAAATTATAAGACCTTATATAAGTGTTATTAAACTTACCATTTAATTTATCTTAATTTTTACAAAACATTGAGTTCATGAAACAATATCCAATTAATGATATTCAATTAAAATCACTAAAATATTATTTTTCATCTATTATTTATTTTTTGTAAACAATGTGATACACATTTAATGAATAAAAATAATAGTTTAACAATCATCATAAATAATAGGAGGGTTTTCTTATCGAACATAGAAACCAATGAAATAATAAAAATCCACAATATAATATCACTCAATTTTATTTGACTTCTTCACATACCTATAATAAACAAATATAACTAATTAACTTGGGAACATCATATATATAAGAGTAAATCACATATTATATTTCTAAAATTTTACCCTATGAATAAAAAAATAGATTATACAACATGTAAATATTAACAAGGGTAATATAGACTTAAATTACCTATAGTTATTTAATTTTTAGGTTAGAATTAAATCATCATGCCATGAAACTATCTCTTGTAAAATTATTTTTAGCTTGTGAGATCAAAATGTAAAAGCATTTCATAAACTGTGATAATTTTTCTAATAAATTCTATGATTACTTCCATTTTTGTGTATACTATCACAATTTAGAAATTTCTTATCACTACATTTAAATGTGTTAGAGTCCATATTATAAACTTTATTTCATCATGTCACGCCTAGGAAAGGAAAATGGTCAATGTGGATAAAAAACTAGATTAAAACTATAAATATGGGTGATTATGGTGTAAATACCCCCAATAAATTCATCTATATTCAAATTAATAATTTTTAAAAGAGTTTTATAAGAAGATAAAAAGAACCCTAACATTTTTTTGAAATAAATAATTATTTCTATGATACAATGGGGAAATAATGTTTATATAACTTCATTTTATTAGTCAATCAAACAGATAAATGTGTAACATAATGTTCCATTTTAATTGGATACCTTAATGGTATTAAAATCATAAATTTTGTATAATAATTTTCATGATGGATTATTAAAAAAAATTGGGACGTACCTAGTAAAATAAAAAGGATTACTATTGGTAATTAATTTAATAAGGATGTTTTGATTTCATGAAAACCTTTTTGATAATTTTAAATTGTGAAATTTGTTTATTATTTAGTTATTTTTACATGATACTCATTTTCATATACATTTGTGGTATGGGAAATTATAATTAAGACCTATATAAACTTTATGGTGTGACACTGAAATATTAAATCATGACATAAGTGATGAATATAGGCAAAGAATGAAATGTGTTGTGAAGCCAAAATTTTTGTCATGTATGGAGTTACATAAAGATCTATAAATGGGTTAGGTTGGAAGATATAATGAGTTTTACCATGTAACATTAAATATATGAAACATATATTCATGAAATGAACTAATAGTTAACATTATTTTTAAAAATATGTTTTTACAAAATCTTGTGAAGATATCATGTTGACATGAACACGAATCTCTAGATGTGAGTTGGATGAATTCAAAAGGATTTTTTAGCTATCATATTTAAATAAATGAATATAAAATTTGGGTATTGGGACTTATTTATAACTCTATGTTAAGTGTGGATATAGATCCTTCTACTACGATAGGTTTTGGATTCTTTATTTCTAGGTCCTTAATTTGTTTCTTCACCTCCTCATAAATAGAATGAGGGGGTAATGTTTAATAGTGAGAAGAAATATAATTAAATATTGATTCAATTATTGTAATTTATTCTATGATTTGGTCTATTACTTGGTAATGAATTCATATTTCTACTTGAAATATATTTCATCTTTCATGAATCATGTTCACTAAATTGGAATTTTGGAAGTGATTTAAAATTGATGTCTAATTGTTTTGAATTGTGAAAAAAATTATGTGATTTAGAATAATTTTCTTAAAATAAGGTTTTAGGAAACCTAAATTAACAATGGATCCAATGTAAATGACCATGATAATATGGATATTATTAATATTGAGTGGGAGTACCAAAACCAAGGACTATCATTATTTTCATTTAGAAAACAACTTGGTTGAACAAATTATCACTTCACTGCACTAGAACAAAAACCTAGAAATTAAGAATCCTTGCATGTTCCCTATCATTGATTCCAAAACCATTAAATTCATTTTTATTCACTCAATTTTATTAAATTATATAAAATTATCATAGGGTTTTGACCTAATAATCTTCATGTACGAGAGTGATTTAGTTATATGTAGCTTGTTCCAAGTGTTATAAATTTTTAATTTTTTTGTTCTATATTAATAAATTATTCCCTAAGGGTATTAAAATTTATAGAGTCATTTTCAGAGATAGAAAACTAACAGAGTTATGATTTTATGTTTTTTCTTCTATTTTAGATACATTCTATTTTATTTATCATTATTGGTGTTTGACACTATCATTTTTTTCCTAGGATTTTATACACTACCACTCCACCTAGTCTAAAGTTAAATATATCATTGACTATTATATTAAGTTGAATTAAATTTTAAGGGTTGATAATATGTAAGAAATAGGGTATGAATAAAATAATCCAGATCAATAAGTTGTTGGAAGTGTCATGGAAAGAAATATGGGGCTGAAAACACCTATAGAATATGGGTGACCATCATATATGGGACTAAAACCTATAATAATCATACCTCTAGTGGTGACCTATCATTTCCAGATCAATTTGGTCACCATCCAGATGATATCCAACTCTATAAAATTCCATGGGAAACCATGAAATTATTTCAATTGATATTTGGGGATTTTTCATAAACTATACTTCACTTTTTAATTCCATTAAGTATATAATGATACAGTAAGGTTGAGATTATTTTTATTTTCTTTATAAGATAGAGTAATGGAATGAATACAAGGATTTATACCATATTCTGTCACCACATTGGAATAAATTGGAAATAATTCTCTTAACCTACTCCTTACTTCCCTCAAAATCCTTGAATATTTACACAGATATTTTAAATTTTAATCAATTTGATGATTAAAAAAATTATAATGAATGGGATAATTTTATGGAATTAATAAGAAAAATTCACACCATGGATTTGAAGTTTGGATTTTGATTCAAACATTTTACAACGGTTTATCATTTTAAAATAGATCCATCATTGTTGTTGTAGTTGAATGTTAACTTATAGAGAAGTTTCTAAAAGAGTCCTATATCCAAATAAATGAAAGGATTCAGAATAGATTTCCATGGAAAATCAAAGAGAGGAAGATAAGATCAGCGCACGTAGTTCACACTAATGAATGGATGGTTATCCAAATGGATGCCTTAAAAAAGATGAATTCTTGGAACCTCATTATACTTATACTAAAGAAGTAAATAATACATATTAAAATCATGGTAAACAATTTTAGTGGTGGTGGATATAATAGAAACTAGGGAAAGTATATCAACAAATGGATTCATTCTTCCAAATAAAATAACATCCATCTATCAAGAGTCAAATCCACTCACTAAAAGAAACCTTTTCGACATTCATAACCACAACAGGTGTTTCAATAATGTAACTAAATGATGAAATTGAATACTAAATATATGAAATCAAAAACCTATAATACATGGTTAGGAAGATAAAAATCCATCATAAAGATAATATAATAGGTATGCTATAAAGTGACATAGAGGTCCACCCATGAGAATACTATAAGGAAATATTCCAAATAATTAGTAAAATAGTAAATAACATCACTGATACAAGTGGAAAAGAGCATGAAAAATTGGAAAAAGGGAAAGAGAAGTATAACTAAATAAATAGAATAAAGAATAAGAAGATGAACCACTTCCATCATTCAATATAATAGTAACCTTTTTGAAAATCTAATTAATTGAAACATTGATAAATAGTGAAGATACTTTATTGAAAATATTAAAATACAACACATTGGAATTACTTTTACAAAATCTAATACCTATATACAAATATAGGTGAAATTCATGAAAGATTTGGTAACTAACAATAAGAGTCTAGAGGAGATAGACACAATCACACCCAAATTTGAGTGTTCATTTATGATGTAAATTAATCTCCTGAAGAAACAAAATGGCCTATATAGATTTTCTATTTTGATAAATATAGGTTATTATGACTTAGTGAAGTATTTGTGTAATTTAGGTTTGATATTGAATGTAATTTCATACACCATATTCAAGAATCTTGGATATGAAAACATGAAGACCACCTAATTTAAGATCAAGATAGAAAATTCAAGATTAAAAAACCCTTGAGGACTTATGGAAGACATTCCAATCAAAGTGTAAAAGTTTTAATTCATGGTGGATTTTCTAGTGATAGATGTGGATGATGAAACAAAACCTCTAATATTAGGAAGACCATTATTTTTAATGGAATGATAATTGATTATTAAATAATGTAAGAGCTATAATTGAGATTTAGTGGTGAGAATGTCACTTTAAAAATTCATAGGGTTATGAATAATCCATTTTAACAAGAGAATGATATACAAGGTAATAATGATGAACAATCCAAAATAAGTTGATATCATTGAATATTGGAGGGATATAACTGATTTTGATAAGAAATAATAAAATGTAGTAAATAAATAATGTTGTGACATATAATTGAAGAAACTATAATAAAGAAGAATATCCTCGCCAGTTTTGAAAAATTATTAAAGGATTGATTAGTACATGACCTGAATTCTTAATTTTCATGTCTCGCCAAACACAGGTGGATTGGTACAATGGATGTAAAGAAGGTTATTTACAATTGAATAATAAAGTTGATTTTAGATAAATTTAAAGGGAACACTAATGTATATTAGTGCCAACTATGACCGTTCATTGTCTAAAACCAATAAAATTATTTCCAATTCTCCATAACTTGACCTAAAAAAGTTTTGTACAACCTTAACATACTTAACCAAAGTGATTCAATGGGGAAACATTAGTTTTTAATATTTTAAGTTTTCCATTATTATGTGTATGAAATCTTACCCCATTCTCATTGGGTTTCATTGAAAATAGAATAAAATTTAATTTTTTATTTTTTCCATATTTCTATTTCTATCATGATTGAATAATTAAATTCAAGGTTACTTGGCATAAAATAAATAGGTGTTAGGAATAATTCACATTGTTAAATGATGGATAATTCCTGGAAAAGTTTCAGAATAGAACCTGTAAAAATTAGATTTATATTTGGTGGTTATAAACCCAAAATATTTAGGATCAAAGAGGATTGACACATTAAATTCATAAATTCATAAATTCATTTACTCCCCCATTTTTATGATTTTTTAATGTGTTTAAAATGAAAATGAATGCCACTGTTTTACATGTGTTTTCATTTTGATCTAAAAGAAAATATTTTCCTAGGATAATCATTATGTTATTTTTCAATTTTCCCTTTCTGAATAATTAGATGAGTATAATGGAAAATGAATAAGTAGAGTTAAGCATAGGGGAAATAATTTTATAAATCACGATTTAAGAGAATGCGTTGATTTTTGTAAATGAAATTTATCGTAGATTTTGTATGTTTGGAATTTATGAAATTTATTTTTATTAGTTTATTTTTGGTATTAATATCCATATATTATTGACTCTTTAAAATTCGTCAAATGGCCAATGATTTTAGTGATTACTTTTCCAAAAGTATACACCCTATGAGTATCTAGTTTTGCATGCAATACTAAACAAAAATAAAAAATCATGTTACCTTAATAGAATTGTTACCATTATAATATATCCAATAATTTTTTGGGTATAAATATAATTAAACACTTTATAAAAACTATATAAACTATTATAATGAAAAAGGATCATTTTATGCTAGAAAATTTACAGTTCTCCAAATTGTTTTATGCATGTTTATAATAAAAATAATTTCATCACTTTTAGAAATTGAATCAAATAAAATGATAGGAATATTTTTAATGAACATGATAGAATTAGGTAATATGATAAATATATTTTTATTTATCAAATTAATTTAATAGGATGAATATTAGTTACCATGGTGAAAAAAATATATTTTAATGAATAATACTTTTCTAAATATTATGTATTTTATAAAAATTAAATGAATTTATTTAAAATTAAAACTATATTATTTTTTTAATAAAATATGAAAAATAATCAACATTCATTTAGTTTTCAATCAATTTTAAATAATATTAGGAACACTAAATGATTAAAATGGAAATTTTCTACAAAAACATTTTTTCAAAAAATTACATGATTTAATTTGAAATATAATTGTCACATAATTACTAATTGAATTAAGTTAAAAGAATCCTTAATTCATAATAATCACCTCTAAATTTTATAATAATTTTACCATATATTTTTACTAATAAAATAACTACAATGATTAATTTTTAATCAAAATTAATTAGGGTAAAAATAGTCAATTAATGTATCTCGAGTTTTTAATAATTAAAATGTCACTTATATCATATATAATACCTTGATTGGTATTAAAATCATTCCCACATATCTCAACTACAAATTCTCCACATAATATATGAAACTTACTGAAATCATATAACACCCTCATATGATTCTATTCTTACCCCTTACCTTGGACTAGTTTTCCCTGAAAATGTTTCTCATTTTCAACGATAAAAGGAGCTCACTCCCACCTTTTATCTCATACCACTAATATAAAATATATATTTTTCAATAATTATCCTTTTATATCAATCTATAAATCCCTTACAATGATTTATTAAGGTTCTAATGAGTTATCCAAATACTTCAAAAGCTACAAAGTAAAGAAAGGGTTATCCTCCTCTTTTTGAATCAAGTACATCATTTTTTATAATCCCATTGAGTTTAAATTATATATTCATTAATATGATCATAATAAACCATTTATTATTAAAATTATTCTCTATTTATAATATATTACCATTCCCTCTAATAAAAAAAATCTATAAAAACCTTTTCTATAGTTGTTTTAATGTAGAAATCACTCCTTGATTATATACCACATCCTTTCAATTAATGAACATCCATTGTTTAAATAATTTAAGTGTCCATGTGATTATGAATCCACATAAACAAAATCATTCCTTTAAAATAAATATTATTTTTTATTAATGAGATATTGTCACTCAATAAACTCCTTTCATAATCCATTTTGTAATGTCATCATACTGCCAAAATCCCTCCTTGATTTTGCATCTTCATATTGATAATGATGAACTCAAATATAATTTATGTTTATATATATTAATAATTCTTATAAATGGTTGTGGATATTAAAAATGATATTATATTGGTAAATAAAATATTTATTTTTTATATATTTGGTTTGAGAAAGACCATGTTAGTGGAAACCGAATGTAAGAGTTTTTAATGGTAGTTTCTCTTCATTAAAACCTCTTTTATGTTATGCACCAATTCTAATCACTATTTTTTATATAAATACCAAGATTTTATTTTATAATAATATATTATTTAATTATTTTTATTTATACATCCATATGATATTAAAGATTCCAATGACTTTTGATTTAAATATTACAAAAGTCAGAAGTGTTTGGATGACACAATTAACTTTCATTGAGATATAGTTATCATTATTGAACCATATAATAAAAATTTCATTATAATAATAGATATGGGGATTTTATGTTATAAACCCTAAAACGTTTCTAGGGAATTATGTTTTATATCCATTTATTCTTCTATGATGATTTCATATATAAAATGTGAGATTATATAGAAACTATTATATATTTTATAACGAACCCTTAATTTCCATGTTCATATATTCCCTCTCCACAAACTTATTATATATTATTTTGAAATATATTATGTTTTATCTATTTTTACAATAACAATATTATTAACTTTTTTTAAAGGATGTTTTATCAACTATTAAAATAATGGGGGTTTCAAAAAATTTATAATTTTTTATATAAAAGGATTTTAATTTTAAGCTCATACATTTTATCTTCCAACCCATGTTTTCTTATAAAATAAAATTAATATTTAATGTATTAAGTTTTATAAAAGTAATTATTTAAAATAATCTTTCAAATTTATGGAAAGTAATTTTCAAATGATTTAAAACTCTTTTTTATAAACAAATTTACAATTCTTCTAATGAAAATCATTCTTTAATATTTTTCCTATTATTATTGATATCTAAAATATTTACATACAATTTTCTTATAATTAATTATTTTCCTTCTATGTTCTATTATAATTTACTTAATTTTGGTGAACAAATTTTTTATTATCTGATTTTATTTTTTAAAATTATTTTATACAATACCATTTCATAATGTCATAAAACCCATTTTTATTTCTATAGGTTATTTTAGAATGTGACGATTGATTTATAAATGGAATGAAAATTTATAGACTATTAGATGGATAAGACCTATATATGACTTTAAATATTTGGGTAATGGATTATAACTCATGACATATAATGGTTTTTTAAACATGTTACTAAGAAACTAGGTTCACAAAGTATGAGTTATAAGATGACTTGCACTACTCAAAATTTTATATGTGAATTGGTTAGTGTGTAGCCAAGTTCAAAATGATAAGAAATAATATTTTTATGATTTTGAATCATTAGTTACTTCATTCCATGGATTAAGTTATATGACTTAAAATTTATTTTCTCATTCCATGGTAAAAATATTTATCTTTTGAGATGATATGTCTATCTATTAGGATTATAGTTAACACTTGTTTATTTATGTTCATGTAAATAAGATATTTTCTCATTTTTTATACTTTATAACATATTTATTATCTTACCATTATGGATTTTGATATCTTATCCCATAATTAGTGTTTTATCTCACCCATTCTTATGTTTTCCACTCCTAAGGATATAAAGAGTATTATGTCTCATGAAATATCTAATAAGGGGTTTGGTTTGTAGATAAATGTTTATAGAATGTTAAATAATTGTTTTCTGCTTTATATCCTACATGTCACTAAAAAATTAGGTAATTGGCTTGTGAGACTATAATTAAGATATATTAATTAAACCATGGTATCAATGTATTGTTTATAAATATTTTTCTTGATTTTATTTAGTTGGTATTAGAGAATGGTTAAAATATTTTTGTGTACTAGGTAGAGAAAACAACAGTGAATATCCTACGGATAAGTCTAATATAACTTCTATATATTTTATTAATGATAAAATTGTGTGGTTTTCTTAGAATATACATCCACGTCTAAATGCTGGAATGTTGATATGGCATCTAGTATAGTTATACCTAAGGGTAATAACCCTAAAGATGGAATGTTTTTTATTTACTCAATTGTGGTCTGGTACAAGTTAATGAATAAAAAAACACACCTAGATAGACACTCTCATAATATATGATTTAGTTAATTCAAATTCAATTTAATAAATTATTATGAAGGATTTATTTATTATGTTAACAAGTATGGTTATGAAAAATTTAGTATGGTAATTTCTATTGATAACCTAGATTGAAACATAGATATTTGTTAAAGAAGAAAGTAAAAAATTATATTTTATTTATTTCCTTTAAGATCATATATGTCAACATTATGTGTTTACTTATTTAATATTCCTCACGTTGAAATTTACTCCATCAAGTATTTGGATTTGACCAAAAGGAACAAATAAAATGATGGATGCAATGTACAATGTGGTGATTTTACAAAGTCTATGGGAACTAGATTTAAAAATCTCAAGGCAATTCTCACTCAAAACTCTCATGTTATTAATAATAGAAAAAATAAAATTCTTCTCTTAATTATAATTAAAAGGGAGGACCATTCTATTTAATTCATTATCATTTAATTCCCACCATCCTATAATGGGCCTTCGAACCCAATAATTATTGAGAAATGGATTAATTTTATGGAAATGTAATTTTACATCCTTCAATTCTCATATCATGAGAATTTGGTTTTTGGTAATATATCATCTAGTAGGTGATCTTGGTCGATTGTGGAATATCATTAAGATTATAATGACAATTTAGGAATTTGATTCTATGAACTATGATAATTTCAATGTAATATTCTTCACTAAATATTTCTCTTAGATACATTTCCATAAGTTGGAATGATAATTCCTTGAATTGAACAAAAATAATATGATTCTATGAAATATTCCTTGGAAAACATCATGGTTGTTTCGGTGCGGATGTGCGTCGGGTTACGCTGTTCCGCCAGGACGCGTTCGCGCGTGCACCCGTCAACCCGAGGGGATGGGCGCGCGGCTTGTGGTCCCGCAGTCCCGCTTTCCAAGGGCGGGCGGCATTCGTCCCTTATTCAGGGGCGTCTTCTCCTTGATCGAAACCGGGATGATGGGATGTCGGCTCCTCCTTCCTTGGACGTCTCCTCGGAACTCGTCGCCTAATCCGGGTCTCCCTCATAGACTTAAGAATGTTCGTGAATCTCGTTCCCGGCGCCATATCTTCATGGACACCGGTTAATTACGCTGCTTCCGCCCGGACGCTCCAAGGAGTCTGGTCGGGGCAGCAACCTGCGGTGAGGAGGCCGGGTGGCTCTGGGTGCTGGGGGCGTGTCGTAGCACTACGGCTCTGCACGTCTGTCTTCCGTCCCTAATAGGGCTTCTCGAAGGCATGATGGCCTGAGGCATCCCGTACTGGGTGCGGGGAACTGTGTCACCTGAGGTTTTCCTCAGCTTCCCATGTTTAACACGGGGTATGCCGCGAGTTTAACGTCCAGCGGGGACGGCATCGGACCGATCAACACGAAAAGTGGATCAGATGACAGAACCCCTTGCGGGGAACCTCCGACGCTGGGGCCAGCACATGGGCGGCTTCCCAAATGATATGGAGTGGAGTGAAGTGGCATGACCCCACCGGGATGTGGCGGCCCGGGTAAGGATCAGGATGGATGATGGAGTGAAGAGCTTGGACCCCGTAGGGGCTTCCTACGTACCGTGCGTTAGCACGGATCAAAGTCAACGTAGTTCGGGTATACAGTTTAACGTCATGCTGGACGTCGGCAAGCCGACTCACGAAGAGGTCTAGGCCGCCGGGCGGAGGATTGAACCGGACCACCTCGCACAGAGGGGGGTGGAACGGCCGGGTGGATCACAGTTTCACGTCATGCTGGACGATAAAAGGAGAAATGGGAAAAGGGGCTGTGGGGAGGCACAGTGGAGATACACACGGGCAGTCTCCCACAGGGGCGGATTCATAGGTGAATCGACGCAAGCGTGAACCCTGGAGGGGTCCACTGATGGACGAACCGACGTAAATACGACCGGGACGACCAGGTGGCGGGCTTGGACCTCAGGGAGGCTTCCTACGTACCCTGTATAGAAGACAGGGATCAAAGTCCACGTATTTCATTCTGTCAGGACTTACGCACTTGAGGCAGCCCGGATGCGACAAAACTCAGTTGGAAGGGACTTGGACCGAAAGCAGAAGACACCTCGATCCCAGTCACACCCTCTACTGGCTTCGGCAATGGGGAGGCGCAATGGAGATACACATGTGCAGCCTCCCACGAGAAACTAAGGGTTTGTAATACCCTACCCCCGTAGGGAAAAGCCACTCCCATTAAATCGTCCCAAAAGCGGGACAATCCCGACATCCCTGCAGAGACGAGCGGGTGGGGGCCACGTCCAAACCGGGGGAGACCCTGCGTGCAGAGCACGGGATCGGACGAAGCGGACGGTTTAGCGTCTTCCCAGACGAAGTACAGTTTAACGTCGTGTGTTGAGGACGAAGCGGACGGTTTAACGTCTTGCCGGACGAAGTACAGTTTAACGTCGTGTGTTGAGGACGAAACACTTGGCAGTTTAACGTCTTGCAGCGCGGACGATAGGGGCTAGGCAGTTTAACGTCGTGCAGCCTGGACGTATACAGTTTAACGTCGTGCAGGACGTGGTGCAGTTTAGCGTCATGCAGGACGAATGCTGAACAGTTTAACGTCTTGTAGCTCGGACGTAGTGCAGTTTAGCGTCATGCTGGACGATGAAGCCGCCGGTAGGTCCGTGTCACTTCGCGCGAGCCTAGGGGGGGGGCCGCACGGAAAGACGACGCACAGTGCGGGCACCTGCGATGAAGACCATCGGGCGCCACGCAGGCGGGTACCCTCAGGGGGTCAAGGGAGGCGACCCTGGCGGGTTGCGCGCAAAAGAGGAGCTTTGCGCGCAAATCCGCGGGTCGGCGCGCAAAATGGCGGGCTGGCGCGCAATTGGGCCAGCGCTTCGCGCGCGAATGATTGGGATTGCGCGCACCGGGCTTCGGGTAGCACGCGGGGGCAACGGCTCATTCTCTAACGAATGGCCACTTTGAAGACGGGGGGTGCGCGCAATCGGGTTGGATTGCGCGCACCCGGGGGCAATTGCGCGCAAGAGGCTTCTTTTGCGCGCAAAGGCCTTAGGGTTTGAAATTTATTCAAAGTAAATGAGCCAAGGGGATTGCGCGCGAAGGCGGACCCCAAGGCTCTATTGCGCGAAAGAAAGGAGGTTACCTGAAGATCGGCATTGCGCGCGGAAGGGGTTGGATTGCGCGAACGAGCGACGCTTCGGATTCTGGCAACCTTCAAAATGTCGGGGGTCGCCTTATATTTATAGGCAACCCCGGGCGCGGAATCCGGTCTCGGGCGCGCAATTCGCTTCGCGGGCGTGGAATCCGGACCCGGCGCGCAAAGGAGCCGCGCAGGCCACGGCGCGCAAAATAGCGCGCCGGCCCGGCGCATTGCGCGCATCCCGGGAGGATTGCGCGCCGCGGGTCAACTTTGCGCGCGAGCCTCTGAAATTTCGCGCAAGTCCTACGGGCCCTCCGGAACGTGCCTCTGACTCCAAATATCACTTCGCTTTCCGCATCCGGAGCTTCGTTTGGGAACAACGGACTTTTCCGGCGTCTACAAAAGCCCCCCCTCGGAATCTGGTCGGCGAGAGGTCGCAACGATCGGGTTCCGAGGGAGACGCCGGAATGCCGAAGTCATGGGCGGCGCGGGACTTAGGCGCGCAAAAAGGGGCGTCGGGCGCGAAATTCGCCGCTGCGGTCGCGCAAAGCGCTTTCCGCGCAGCGCGGACCCCGGCCTCGCCTATAAATAGGGGCCCTGGGTCCCGCATTCCGTACACAGGCCTTCCGCGCGATAAGCTCCAACGCTCTCGTGCGCGAAATTGCCTTTTCCGGCGCGAAATTCGCCCGATCGGCGCGCAAAACCATCCGGATTTCGCCTGTCTTTGCGCGAAAACCCGGAACTTTGCGCGACAGTCTTCCCAATTGCGCGCCGTCCACTTGGATTGCGCGCCAGCCTTCAAACTTCTCTACCAGCCTCGTCCGATCCCGCACGCTTCATCCCTTAACCCGCACGACTCCCGAAACTTCTGAGATGGCCGCGCACAGAGGAAATGAGGGGGATGCCGCCACTCGCAGAGCTGAGATGGAGACGAACGAGGAGGTTTACGGAGCCAAGGATATTGTTTCCAACAATCAATCCCTGTTCGACTTGCTGACGCCGGCCCAGAAGACATATCCGCTGTCGGACAACCTGCCGCTCTGGAACTTCGGCATCCTAGATGAGGTTCCGGTGCCAGGGTTCGAGATTGATGTGCCGCGGACCTGGGTGACCCGGGAGGACGAGCTTCTCCGCTATAACATCACCAACAATGGGCATCCTGCCAGGGAGACCAGACACTTGGATGTCTATGTCCTGAACCCGAGGACGCGAACCATTGATGGGGGTGAGCCTACTGCGGAGAATTCTCCAGCCCTCTACTCGAGCATATATCGCCAGAGCGTCACGGACGACACCAAGGGCTGGCTGAAGGACTGGGACTTGCGGTCTGGGGGCAACTTCACCAGTGAGTGGGCCTGGGCGTTCTGGGTACGCCACACTTGCGATCACTTCGCAGAGGAGCTGCGGTACATCGGCCTGTTCGAGGCGGTGTGGACGTCGCAGTTCCACTTCTACCAGCAGTCCGAGCTCGGGCCGGAGCTGTTCACCCGATGGTCTCCGGATACCAACACCTTCCATCTTCACCATGGGGAGGTCGGCATCGGTCTCTGGGACATCCACTGCATCGGAGGTATCCCGCTGGAGGGCTACCAATACGATGAGTTCCTGCCACCGAAGAACACCTGGGAGGACAGGTCACGGACTCCCATCCTGACCTGGCATCTGCTTGACCTGGCTACGCAGCGGCTCGGGATCAAAGACTTCCAGAAGGACATAGCCTACAAGGAATGGTTCGGCCAGTTCTTGGAGCATGACCCGGCGGTCAAGATGCCAGGCAGGGGGAAGCGGTGCCCGACCGCAGCTCAGAGGAGCCGGAACGGGTCGTACTGGCGGGTCCTAGAGACGGGCGACTACCGCTCATGGGGGTACCGCGTCATCGAGGCCCGGGACCCAAATGTCCGGTATGCGGCGTTCCTGGCCGCCTTTCTGAGTGGGTGGCTCCTGCCAGTGCGGGACGCGAGAATGGGCATTCGCCCGGCGACACTGGCGGTGGCGGGCGCTATGGCCGCCAACAAGAGATACAACCTCGGGGTCCCAGTGTTGGCGAGGTTGTATGCCATCCTGGGACGCATCTCACGAGGGGGGTCGCCATGAAGGATCTGTGGGCCCTTTCAGTTCTTCCACGGCTGGGTGGCTGCTCACCTCGGTGGGTACACGTTTCCGAACGCCATCGTTCCTCCGGGCAACGGCCTGCAACCCTCCCTGCTGAACATCGCGGGGGTCGCTCCGATGACCCTAAGTGAGGAGGGCGTGAGGATTCGGATTGGAAATCATGCCAATTTCAACTTCAGTCCGTTCCCCACTCCCGTCGGCCAGATGATCGACAATGGGCAGGGTCCGCTGGAGCAGCATGAATACTTCCTGAACATGCGGGGCGGGGTGCTCGTGGCTCGGATCGACGGGAAGGTGATCTGCGAGCCTTACGTGCCGACCCGTTTCGCCAGGCAGTTCGGGTGCCTTCAATGGATGCCGAAGAGGGTATTCACTGCTGTCCGGGAGGAGACGAACCCTGGCGTCCTTCGCCAGATGTGGCTGATGTTTGCCGCTTTCGGCTCTGGCGACGTCATCACTCTCCCTCCTACCGGAGTTGACGCAGGCTTGGCAACCGAGTACACCGAACACTGGGCCATCGCGTACCCCGAGGGGCTCTTGCGGAAGCTAGTTCGGCGGCTCGAGGTTACCCGTGCGGAGACAGGGCGTCAAGGAAGGAGGCGAGGCGCCGCCACACGGGGGAGAACGGAGGCGCGCCAAACAGCGGAGCCGGCGCGGGCAGGGACTTCGGCGTCGGGCACATCGCGAGCTGCCGCCACGACCTCAGCGCCCAGAGAGGGGGCACGCGTGGTGGTCGAAGAGCGGCCCGGGAAGCAGGTAAGACGTCTGCTCGAACCCTCCCACGATGCAGTCTTCCCGGCGCTGTGGTCGGCCTGGATGACCCTGAGGCAGTCACTGGGGACCGACGCCATCTGGAGAAAGATTCTCAGAGAAGGAATCCATCTGCCAGAGGTCGGGCGCCTCCATATTGCCGACATGGTGGACTTCAAACGGCATTATGCGTATCTGACGGCCATGGACGAGTACGCGCGCCAACGTGGTCAGCGCGCGGAGCCATCCCTTCTGGTGAAGGTGATGCTCGGTCTCGAGCCCGCTCCGGAACAGATGCCGCCGGAAGAAGACGACAGTAGCAACGACTCCGAAGAAGAGGAGGAAATGGGGGAGGATGAAGGCTCCGAGGGAAGATCCCATCAGGGGAGCCCACGGGAGAGCGGTGAGGTGGCCGGCTCTGACAACGTTGATGTCACTGAGCTCCTCGAGGTCCGCTTCTATCCCTACTCAATCTGCTCCATCCACTCTCTTATGCAGCTTCTAACCCATTTCTCCATCTTTCTCAGGAGCGCACGGATGTTGGTCAGGCATCCTCAGCGGGAGTAGGAGGGGTGCCAGCAGGACAAGGCGGGGGCCAGACACCCATCATTGAATTGACAAGCGCTAAGGGGTCCCCTGCTGCAACTGTTCCTGCGGCGACCGGGGTAGCGGAAGATGACGCTCCGAACTCCCGTAAGTCTCCTTACTTTACTGCTGGTGCTTGCCGTTGACGATCTGTGACTAACCATGGCATGCCCTGCGCAGTGATCTCAACACTGGAGGCTCATCGGGTTGCCGAACCCGGGCCATCCACGAGTGGACCGGTGGCAGACATGCCGCCTGCTCCGGAACAGACTTCCCAAACCGAGCCGGCCCCACCAACTGCTGATCAAGGGGCCCCGGACGTCGGCGGTGCTGACATCGGAGAGAGGTTGGGGGCTGACGAGGGTGTCAGCGCCGCTGGGGAGAGAGAAGAAGGTCACCCGGATGTTGGGGAACCTATCCCTCGTGAGGACCTCCCAGGGGCGGACCCTGCAGCAGACCTGCTGGCTGCCTTCCCTGCCTACCGGCCTGCCGATCCCGAGGAGATGGACGACTCAGACACGGAGGCGGTCGAGGAGAGCCGGATAACGCGCCGCAGGGGGTGGAAGTGCATCCAGCGCTTCCTCAAGCGAGACCCGTCGGAGTGGCTGGGGCGCATGGGATTACTTCAAACCTGGCTGCGCTTTCTGTGTGCCGGGGGAGCTGATGCTCAACGCCTCCATCTAACGGTCCGTGATTTCATGGCCGAAAAGATGCGCGAGAGCTGCCGGCGTGCCGACGTCACACAAAGTCGGGACATGTCGGAGAGCACGCGGGCGCTCCTCGCGGCGGAGCAGGAAGTCCGGCGCCTCGAAGGGCAGGCGGCAGAGAAGGAGGCCTTCGTCGCAACGTGTACCGAGCTTGTGGAGCAACTAGCAGCCCAGCTGGTTGACGCCCAGGTACAGCTGACGGAGGCGGGCCAACAGATGGTCACAATTCAGGTCGAGCGGGAGCGTGCATAGGCCAGAATCGATGAACTGCGCGCTGCGACCGCCGACGAGGAGAGGGCACGCAGAGAGCGAGAAGCAGCTCTGGAGGCCACCAGCCAAAGGGTAGCGGCATTAGAAAGACTCATTCAGCACGCTAATCCCTAAGGGCTTTGTTTTGCCATTCCCAAAACATTTTCTTCCGCTACTTTGATCCATCTGTATGAATCAATATATTTATCTGCATCTTTTGGTTTAATATGCTCAACCACAATTCACTGTCTTGCGGGAGTGTTAACCAAGCATCAGGCATCCATAATTGGGCCTGGATTTCTGGAGAAAAGAGGGAGGTCATTCCTAGGAAAGGAGACCTCAGACCTAATCAATGTACCATTCCCCCAACCTGTTCCAACACACGAGCAGGACAACGCTAGGGGCGTTGAGATTTTATCCGAACATAGGGAAATGAGAAAGGGTGAATCGCGTGTCCCGAATCCGGACATCCACAACGGTCGGCCTTCCAGGAAATGCCCAAGATGGTAGGCGGACAGTGGATCGACCATAACAACTGCAATAGACGGACCGAAAAAGGCCATCATTCATATTGCAGGAGGCGGACCACATGTCATCATGAATACCGCTTTGGGGTTCCTTCAGACACAAGGGTGGAAATCCAGATCAACAGGGCATGCGAAGCGTGGGGCGAAGTGACGATTTGTTCGGACAGAATCCAACGCTCTCAAAATTGCGCCACCGTGGGGAAAACGTATTAGGCGGATGCACTAATCTGGCCGTGAGTCACCTCAATTCTCAGACAGCACCTCTCTGGCGAGGAAACCGTCGCTTCCCATCCTTGCGATGGGGCATCCCGAGCTGAATCGGGGAGAATATCACAACTGCACCACTCTACCCGAAGTCAGGCCAGACGGCCGGCGACGAGGAGGGGCGGGACTTAACGATCCCTGAGGCTGGACTCGAGTTGGAATGCCCGGGCGTTCCTACGTACTCCATCAGGCTGGAGATCAAGCCACACGTAGTTCTGAGAGTGCAGTTTAACGTCATGCAGGACGTAGAACCCCATTTGGGGAGATCTTAGTTTAGGGTCGTAGAGCTCGGACCATAGGGGTAGATCTTAGTTTAAGGTCTTAGAGCTCGGACCGTAAGGGGGGATCTTAGTTTAAGGTCTTAGAGCTCGGACCATGGGGCTAGATCTTAGTTTAAGGTCTTAGAGCTCGGACCATAAGGAGGGATCTTAGTTTAAGGTCTTAGATCTCGGACCATAAGGGGGGATCTTAGTTTAAGGTCTTAGAGCTCGGACCATAGGGGGAGATCTTAGTTTAAGGTCTTAGAGCTCGGACCATAAGGGGAGATCTTAGTTTAAGGTCTTAGAGCTCGGACCATAGGGGGAGATCTTAGTTTAAGGTCTTAGAGCTCGGACCATAAGGGGAGATCTTAGTTTAAGGTCTTAGAGCTCGGACCATAGGGGGAGATCTTAGTTTAAGGTCTTAGAGCTCGGACCATAAAGAGAGATCTTAGTTTAAGGTCTTAGAGCTCGGACCATAAAGAGAGATCTTAGTTTAAGGTCTTAGAGCTCGGACCATAAAGAGAGATCTTAGTTTAAGGTCTTAGAGCTCGGACCATAAAGAGAGATCTTAGTTTAAGGTCTTAGAGCTCGGACCATAAAGAGAGATCTTAGTTTAAGGTCTTAGAGCTCGGACCATAAAGAGAGATCTTAGTTTAAGGTCTTAGAGCTCGGACCATAAAGAGAGATCTTAGTTTAAGGTCTTAGAGCTCGGACCATAAGGGGAGATCTTAGTTTAAGGTCTTAGAGCTCGGACCATAAAGAGAGATCTTAGTTTAAGGTCTTAGAGCTCGGACCATAAAGACCTCAAAGTACGCCGCATCTGGTCATATCCCCTGGATATGCGAAGATGCACTGAGGGATAGTGTCAAGAGTGTCGAGGTTTCGCCTGGTCAGAATGGGAGGTGGAAGATGTGAATCATGCGGCCATTCACTCGAGGACCGGGAGCACCGGCGTGACGATATGAGAGTACTGCCGACCGTGGCGGAAAAGCAGCATCAACATCGCACTAACCGTTGGTGGAATGAGGCAGCAAACGAGCATCGACCGCTCAATCGCAGGATTCATATCGATTTGCTGCCCGAGGCCATTGGGGGTACCGGCCCGAGTCGGTGGGAGAGCACTGAGGCATTATGTCCGAACCGTTCACGGGGGCTCCACCCAGGGCGTAGACGATGGGTCCGAATGAAAGGGAGCACGAAGCCTGAAAAGCGGAGGAAACCTGACCAAGCGGATCCTGACCCTCCTGGCAATAAACCAGAGTACTCTTGACACCGGTGGACCACTGCAAGGGGTCGGGGAACACGCCTTGAGGGTGACCTGAAGGCGGCGGATTCCCCAGAGAAGGGGGAATCTCTAAGAGGTGGGGGCTGGACCCGAAGTTTCAAACATCCGGGCGTTCCTACGTATCCCATAAGGATGGGAATCAAGCCGCACGTAGTTCTTGAAGCGCGGTGAAACACAATCGGTCACCAGCGCGGGGAAGAGTGCGGGTCTGACCCTCGCACACAAAAGGAGCGGCATTTGATATTTCTTGTTTGTCCTTAGAGATGAATGGTTTTTCGTGCGGCGACATGCCTGTGATTGAGAAATCTCTGGCGTCGCCACAATGATCAAGCCATGGAAGGCATTGATGAATGGCGTGGTTATTAACCAGCGCCCAACATGAGTGCCCCCTGAGGGGAACATCACGATGCAGTGCCGTTTTCTCGTCGGGCGGCCAAGACGATCACAGTTTACGGTCGTGTGGTAGGACCAGACAACACAGTTTAAGGTCGTGTGGTTCGGACCATGGAGGAATCTGCTTACCGCGGTACGGCGGACACGGCGGAGGTGGGAACATACCCAGCCCTGCGGTCACGCACGACTCCAGGAAAAGAGTCTTGGGATGGGGGTCTGCGTATGTCCATCACCCGAGGGGCAGAGATGCTAGCCTCCAGACATACTGGGCTCAGAACGCGATTGTTCGAGCGACTCCTCCCTCCTTATGGGGACGAGGGTCCAGCTACGCATGGCCCTTGGGGAGAACATCCGCATATATCCTTGGTGCTCAGATCATGGGAGCCTCGAACGACATCATTACCTTGGTTGGTCTGCCTAACGTGTAAAGGTGTACTGAAGGTCAGTATGAAAAGAGTGTCGAGATTCCACTACAACGCATAAAGGCGGAGTGTGATGAGGACTGCGCAACCAATGTTCAGAGCCTGAAAGAGCCGACATGGCGATCAAGGATGTTGCTGACGCATTCGCAACACAACATCCGATCGCGTCAGCCTAAGACGGGGCAAGCAAACGAGCATCAACCGCTCAATCGCAGGATTCATATCGATTTGCGGCCCAAGACCCGCCGGTAAATCGACCCGGAGCGGTGGGAGAGCACTGAGGCATCGTACCCAAACCGCTAACGAGGATCCCTTTGAGTGAAGGCTCGAACAAGAGGAAGCGCGAGGCCTGACAAGCAACACAGGACTTGTCGGGGTTGAATCTGACACTACGAGTCATAGACCGAAGTACCCAAAACATGTTAACAGATCTCCGGAAAGGGTCGGAGGACTCACCCTGAGAGCAACCAAAAGAGGGAAGATCCCCATGATCAACCGAGAGACGGGGCTAGACCTGAAACACAAGCGTTCAGGCGGTCCTACGTATCCCATAAGGATGGGAATCAAGCCGCACGTAGTTCTTGAGAGGCAGTTTAACGTCATGCAGGACGATGAGGGGTGTGAGGTAGACCCACACACGGGGGAGGCGTACGGCGCGGCCAGTAGACCGACGTGAATGAGGACATAATCCCCCGCTCACGCGATACGCCTCGCACAAAAAGGAGGGGAACTGGGGCCAGAGGCCCAACGCGGGATAGAGATTCCCGGGAAATGGGGCTGGGCCTGAAACATGAATGTCCAGGCGGTCCTACGTATCCCATAAGGATGGGAATCAAGCCATACGTAGTTCTTTGAGAGGCAGTTTAACGTCATGCAGGACGAAAAGAGAGAAAAAAGGAAGGGGGGAGCAGAAGGCATCCCCAAACGTGGGGGGGGGGGGCGTACAGCGTGACGAGCAAACCGATGTGAATGAGGGCATAGCCCCGCGCTCACACCATACGCCGCACACCCGGGGGCAACTGGGCCAAGGGCCCGATATGGGATGGAAATTCCCGAAGGATGGGGCTGGGCCTGAAACATGAAGGTTCAGGCGGTCCTACGTATCCCATAAGGATGGGAATCAAGCCGCACGTAGTTCTTGAGGGGCAGTTTTACGTCATGCAGGACGAATGCTGAACAGTTTAACGTCTTGTAGCTCGGACGTAGTGCAGTTTAGCGTCATGCAGGACGAAGCACTTGGCAGTTTAACGTCTTGCAGCGCGGACGAATGCTGAACAGTTTAACGTCTTGTAGCCTGGACGAGGTACAGTTTAACGTCATGTTGGACGAATGCTGAACAGTTTAACGTCTTGTAGCTTGGACAAATGCAGTTTAACGTCGTGCAGGACGTGGTGCAGTTTAACGTCATGCAGGACGAAGTGCAGTTTAGCGTCATGCGGGACGAATGAACACTCAGGAAAAGTATTGCTTGAGGAACCTAGCGTTGGTGGGAGGAGTGACACGCTCACCATCCATAGTCGCTAGGGAGTACGCGCCATTGGGATAGACCTTGTGGACAACAAAGGGTCCCTCCCACTTGGGCTCCAACTTGGGTGGCTTCCTGCCGGGGATCATCGGTGCTCTTAGGGCTAGCACTAGATCACCCTGCAGGAAGGAGCGGAGGCGAACCTTCTTATTGAAAGCTCGAGCCATTCTGCTTTGATGCCTCTCCAAGTTGTGCAAAGCGCGAAGTCTATTCTCATCCAGTGCTTCCAACTCGACTAGACGGGCTTCAGCAACTCTGTCCGGCGCTTGCTGGTCGTAGACCACAGTGCGCAAGGACGGCAACTGGATCTCGATGGGCAGGACAGCCTCAGCTCCATACACCAGGGAATAAGGGGTCATCTGGGTGGAATTGCGAGTCGTCGTCCGATAAGCCCAGAGGGCGTTGGGGAGCTTGTCCGGCCAACTCTTCTTGTTCTGACCAACCATCTTTTGCAGAATGTTAGAGAGGGTTTTGTTAAACGCCTCGATCTGTCCATTCGCCTGCGCATGATAGCGAGATGTATGGTTCGAGCGAATGTTATACTTGGCGTACAACTTCTTCAACTCGGCTGCTCGGAAATTGGTTCCGTTATCCGTGAGGATAGCGTGAGGCACTCCAAATCGATAGATGATGTTGGAGGTCACGAAGTCAGCGATCGAACAGGATTTGACCTCTCTGAGCGGAATCGCTTCTGCCCATTTGGAGAAGAAGTCCGTGGCGGTCAGAATGAACCGGCACTGGCGAGCTGTCGCCGGCGGGTAAGGTCCCACAACGTCCAGTCCCCAGACTGCAAAGGGCCAGGAATACCTAGTGGTATGGAGAGGCTCCGGTGGCCGATGCACAAAGTTCGCATGAACCTGGCACGCATGGCACCTCCTGGCATACTCGATGCAGTCATGGATCATGGAGGGCCAGAAGTATCCTAACCTCCGAATCTGGTGGGACAGCTTCGGCCCAGTCTGGTGGGCGCCACATGAACCAGCATGAACCTCTTGCATGACTCGTGGGATCTCAACTCCGTGAAGGCAACGGAGGAGAACACCATCAAATCCGCATTTGTAGAGGATCTGCTCCAGGCCGGGACTGCTCTGGAGGACGAACTGCGATGCGCGGCGTCGAACTCGCTCGCGCTCGGCCCGATCCGATGGAAGAATGCCATGTTGGAGGTACTCAACCAAAGGCATCCTCCAATCAGGGGCTGATCCGACTGTCATATCTGGGGTACTCAGGTCTCCGGGCATAGGGGCAACCGTGGTGAGGTTACTTACCAACGGGCCGCAATCTTCTTCCGGGATAACGGGAGCGATGAGCCTGCGGCGCGTCACGCGGACGATCAGGTTGTCCTGTTCAGGCTCTGCAAGTGACGCAGCGAGGCTGGCCAAAGCATCTGCTCGACCGTTCTGCGACCGGGGAACATGGACAATTTCCGGCCGAGAAGGGAACCGAGCCATCAGAAGGAGGGTGAACTCCAACAATGGCACAAGTTCTGGCTTCCTGACAACGTAGTCGCCATTGATCTGCTTAACGACCAGCTCGGAGTCCCCTTTCACGCACAGACGGGGCACGTCGATCTCGAGAGCCAACTCGAGGCCGGTGATGAGGGCATGGTATTCCGCCTCATTGTTGGTACAGCCCTCTGACAACAGGAAAGAGTATGGCAGCACGGCTCGCTCCGGGGTAATGAAGACGATGCCCAAGCCCACTCTGTTGAGCTTAGGATTATCGAGTCTTCTACCGATGGGGCTCCGGGATGCACCGTCAAAGTGCATCTGCCAGCATGGATCGGCTCGATCAACCGAGAGAATGGCCTCATCAGGAAAGCCTAGATCCAGCGGCTGATCCGCAGAGGTCGGGTGAGCTGCCAGAAAGTCTGCCAATGCTTGCCCTTTGATGGCCTTCTGAGACACATACCTGATGTCGAACTGCTGGAGAATCACAGCCCACCGCGCTAGGCGGCCAGTCAACATAGGCCGGCTCAGGATATATTTCAACGGGTCTACCCGAGAAACCAACTGTACCTCATGGTGCTGCAAGTAGTGCCGTAATTTCTGTACGGCAAATACGAGCGCCAGGCAGCTCTTCTCGATGGGGGAATACCTAACTTCCGCATCGAGGAGCATGCGACTGAGGTAATAGAGGCTATTCTATGTTCCCTCGTTGTTCTTCTGGGCGAGAAGGGCACCCAGGGACCGTTCCAGGGCGGTCACATAAAGGACCAGCGGCTTTCCGGATATGGGCGGCATCAGGACCGGAGGTTGAAGCAGGTACTGCTTGATTTCCTCGAAAGCGGTCTGACACTCTTTATCCCAGACATAGGTGGCACCTTTCTTCATGAGCCGAGAAAAGGGCTTACACTTGCCGGCCAGATTCGCGATGAATCGGCGTATATAGGCTAAGTGGCCTTGGAACCCTTGCAGTTCCCGGACGGTACCTGGGGGAGGCATCTGGCTAATCGCCCTGATTTTCTCTGGGTCGATCTCAATACCCCGGTATCTTACAACAAATCCAAGGAACTTTCCGGAGGTGACCCCAAAGGCACACTTCAACGGGTTCATCTTCAGGCAGCGAGACCGGAGGAAGCTGAACACTTTCTCAAGATCTTTGAGATGGTCCTGATGCTGGCGCGATTTGACCACCAAGTCGTCGACGTAGCATTCCACCAGTGTGCCGAGGATTGGCTTGAATACGCGGTGCATCGCCCGTTGATAGGTGGCACCTGCATTCTTCAGGCCGAAGGGCATGACCCGGTAGCAAAAGGTACCTTGGGGGTCCCTGAAGGCAGTGAACTCCTCATCCTCAGGGGCCATCCGAATTTGGTTGTATCCGGAGTATCCATCCATGAAGGAGAGGGCTTGGAACCCTGCCGTGGCATCAATCAACAGCTCTGTCAATGGAAGGGGAAAATCATCCTTCGGACAGTGGCGGTTGAGATCGCGGAAGTCGATGCAGACTCTAATCTGCTCGTTCTTCTTCCTGACCGGCACAATGTTGGCCAGCCATTTGGGGTACTGAACTTCCCTCACGAAGTTGGCTTTGATAAGCTTGTCAACTTCGGCCTCAACCATGGCACCGTGGGATGGGTGCATCTTCCTGGGAGGCTGCTTGAACCCGCGATGGTTCGCCGGGAGACCAAGGCGGTGGACGGCTACCTGAGGATCCAGCCCCGGCATCTCGTCATAGCCCCAAGCGAATACATCACGGTGCTGCCTGAGAAAGTCCACGTACTGCTGCCGCTCCTCAGAGGGCATGGCGGCACTAACCAATGTGGGTCTTGGATCGGCCTCGGTTCCAAGGTTCACCTGTATTAACTCATCGACCGTGGCGGGGACGCCCTCCTCAAAGGCTGGGGGTGCGTCTTCCATATCCTCTCCACTCGGGGAGGGATCGTCCACGGGAGAGACTGCGTTGGCAACTGCATTGGGGCTACCAGATCCTGTTGGGCCACTGGTGCTGGCGCGGGCAGTCGCGGCCATCTCATCAGGAGACTTGCGGACCGTCAAGACCATGGCGACGTCCAACCGTTGAATCGGGAGGACGTAAGCGTCATCCAGACTTGCCCAGGGATCACTTGCAACAGCGACAGGCTCAACCTCACCTGCCAGGATCTGCTTATCCTTGCTCTTGTAATAGTCCGCGTCCAGATAGCGGGCTTCACATGAGGAAAAAGGAGAGGCATCTCCTTGAAGCACACCTACTCGACCATTAAGGGAGTATTTGAGGCACTGGTGGTATGACGAGGGAACCGCCGCGTGAAGGTGAAGCCATGGCCTTCCCATCAATGCGTTGTACGCGGTGTCCTGAGAGACTACCATGAATTCGGTGTTGGCAACCAAGTCACCGAACTGGGTCTTCAAACGTATCTTGCCGACCGGGGTTTCCTCGGTGCGATCGTACCCCTGGATCCTGAGGTCGGAGGGAATCAAGTCATCCTCAGACAACCCCAATCTCCGGAGCGTCCGAGTTGGAATCAGGTTAATCCCGGACCCCGTGTCGACAAGACAGTGCCGGGCTTCAAGGCCATTGAACTGGCCAGTGACATACAGCGGACGAATGTGTCCCTGTATAGGAGGGTCTTCATCCTTACCAGAGAACGAGATAACTGCCTGACATTCGGCGTCCTCGATCGTTTCGGCGTGAAAGGCCTCTGCAGCCGCAACCTCTGTCTCAAACTGGAGGGGGCTTTTCAGGGCTTCAGCGAGTGCCTCGCGCATCTCAGATGACATGCGCAGAGCCTCTAGGATGGAGAGCCTTGCTGGGATGTCGGCCAAGTGCTTCAGGACATCATACTTTTTGGCCAAGCGCGAGCCCCTGGTTGCAGGAGGTTGCTCTGCGGTTGGTGGCATGACGGGCCTTGCCGGTTGGATCGGCGGCCGACTGGTACTTGGCGCATCTCGCTGTTCACTGGTCACAGTCCGGGAAATGGTCACCGTACTGGAGTCAGGAGGCCGGGATGGACCCGTGGCAGGGCGGAGCTGGTCATGACGCGGCTGAGGCGGTTCTGCCTGGTCCCACACCACAAACAGCGGCGGAGGCGAATCCGTCATCCCCGAATGGGGGGGCGGCGCACGTTGCGCTCGGTTTTGAGCCTGCTGCCTAGTCTCGGTGGCGTGCACGGCCTGGCTGGAGGCACCAGCGGCTGTGCCCCGGCGACTCCTGCTGCTGCGGTTCTTCCGACGGTGGCGACGACCGGGGACACTAGGGAGGTCCACCTGGTGTTCTTCAACGTCGGGAACCGAAAAGGGATTTACCAGCTCGACGGTGTTAACCGAAGCGTACCCAATACCATCATCGGACGAATCATCCATCACCGGGCGGATCCGAGGAGGGACCCCCATCTCCGGGGGCATGAAATCGCCGAGAGTGCGGGATAGTGGCGGAACCGGCGGGGCGCGCTCTTCCTTCTTGCGCTGCCGCCGTTTGCTCCTCTTGGAAGAGGCAGGCTGGGACGACGATGCCGAAGCAGCACCCGCAGATTCTGGGGGCTCAGGCTGATTCAAGCGCGCACGGATGATTCCATGGGCGCGAATGGTCGTCTTGCGGGCCATCCAGTTATTGTACTTCTGGGATCCGCGGTCGGAGACCAGCTGCCATTCGTCCTCGTTGCCACTATCGTCATCTGATCCCACGAACACGCCCGCCACTTGTGCTGGAGCTGGGCCCAACCTGATTACATTGTTGTTAATCTGGTCTTGGAGCCAATCCTTAAACACATAGCACCGCTGGATGGTGTGCCCCAGGGCCCGATGGTAGGGGCAGTAGCGGGGGTTATTCGTAAGATGTGCCTCCTCTGGCTTCCAACACTCAGGCAGTCGCACAATCCTCTGCTCCAGGGCGCTCCGGAAATAACCGGGGACCTGATCCTCATGAAATGAGTAAGTCAGGTGTCGCGGGCCCCTGGGAGCGTGGTCTTGACGAGGGGCTGGAGGGGCCTGCCGAGGAGGTGGACCCTGATTATCTCGCCTGGGTTGCGGCGGTACATTACGCGGAGGGGCCGGCCGGTTCTGAGGCTGCCGCTGCTGGGCCGGGAACTGAGCCCGTGGAGGCGGGTTCCTGTGAGGCTGTGGAGCTGGCCTCGCCGGCAGTAGCTCCAACGGCCTGGGGGCCTCTATCTGGGCAACAGCAGCGGGCTCAGCCCTGCTGACTCTCCTTGCAGGAATCATAGGAGGCAGCGGGTGTGCCTGGCTGGCCTGTTGCAGGGCTTCCTCAAGACGTTGAGCTTTGTCTGAGAAGTCCCTGAACCCTCCGGGGTAATTCTGAGTGATCAGGGAAGGGACCATCTCGGTCTTGACGTTCCCGACGCACATTGTCAGCAACTGCTCTTGAGTCAATGGCATGTCAAGGGAATACGTGAGACCCTTCCATCGGGCGACGAAGTCCGCGACTCGCTCATCAGGCCTCTGCTTGCACTTGAAGAGGTCTGCGATACTTGTCTTCCGGGTCGTGGAACTGAACTGGTAGAGGAACTGTCTATGGAGGTCCTCCCAGCTGGCTACCGACCCGACGGGGAGCTGGCTGTACCAGACAAATGCTGGCCCTTCCAGTGTCTGAACAAAGCAGCGAAGCTTAGCGGCCTCTTGCTGCGCCGGAGTCCCCAACATAGGCCCGCACCTCGAGTTGAAGTGGGCTAAATGCTGTGGCGGATCTCTAGTCCCGTTGAAGGGGGCGAAAGTGGGATTCCCGAATCCCGGAGGCGCCGGCATGTCATCCACCCATGCTGGGTAGGGCTTGCCATCCGGTGGGATCGCCACCTGCCGAGTCTCCAAGGCTTCCAAGCGGGCAATGAGTGCCGCCATCGGATCGTCCGGACATGGGTTCCAGTCCTGGCGAGGATCTCTAACCACGAGCGCATTGCATGGCCCTTCAATCGGGTCGTCGACCGGGTCGTCGAACTCGGCAGCTCGTGGGATGGCGGGCGGAGCGGCCCTTGGGGCAGCGGGAGGAATCCGAGCGGGGTCTCTCAGGAAGTCACGCCGCTCGGGAGGGTGTGGCGAAACATACCGCGCCCTCTTGCCATAGGCAATGGCCTCTCTCCTGTCGGCGAACACGGCGTAATCACGGTTGCTCGGGAGAGTCTCGTCGAGGAGCGGTTGTTCCGGTCCCTGCTGTCCTGGCCTAGGATCACCGTAGTCAGGCCGCCGTTCTGCAGCGCGCTCGGCGAGGAGCTGGTCAACCAGCTTCTTCTGTTCGGCGAGCTGCTGACGTAGCGTAGCCTTCTCGGGATCCTCCTCTGCCCTCTGCATGGAGGCAGATGGGTCGGCGGGCCTTATAGCCTCGCTGTGCTCTTTTCCTTTGCTGACGTTTCGGCTCAACGTCAGTGCTTCAGTGGGTGCGGGGAGCCCCAGGAGGTTTCTCTGATGACGAGTAACTCTCACTGATGGATCTGATGACGGCTTGTCTTCGGGGGGGAAGCCCCCGTCGAGAAGTTCCAAGTCGTTCCCCTCTCCCGACAGGTCAGCCATATTGACTGTTTCTGTCCCTGGGGATATACCCTCAGGGCCACCCAGCGAATCGGGCTGTCGGCGAATCACACTGAAGCGTAGGGCAGCGTACTGCCCCCATCCACGGATATACACGTGGGGAGTGGCTTCCTCGATAACTTTGCGGAGTACTTGAAAACACTCAACGCATCGTTGTTGGAGGGCCTCGTGGTGCTCAAATGACCCGGGGTGCCGAACCGCGGGGAGCATGGCCAGGTCAATTTGACGGAACTGCTCACCAATATCCTGTAGGTGCGCTTGACTCCCGGGGTATGGCATTTGTAGGCGGTGAAGACAGGAGCGAGTCTCCCGGAGAGTTCGGCGGAAGCATTCGAACTCATCCGGGGTGAGCGATTCGGGTGCATCAAAGCCCGGTCCTGCGACTGGCCAAAACTTCTCAGGGAAGTGGCCCTCTGCAAGGATGGTCCAGAAGCTCCACGACTCAAACTCGGGACCCAGATCTCCTTGGTCCTCTTCCATGGCTGGGAACGGACGGGGAACCGGCAGTGGTGCCGAGGCGGGCCGCCGGGCCGACGGGCTGGCCGACGGTGAATACGGCGAACAGGCCGATTGGCCTCCATATCCCGGGCCGCCCTCTGAGGGTGGCGGTGCCCTTACTACCACATCACGATAGGACGGGCCGGCGAGCGAACATCCTGTCGTAGCATCGGTGCTCGCCGAGGGTGCACCAGATCGTGGTTCGACCGTCGATCCACAGAAAAAGTCTCCGGCTTCTCCGATCGAGGCGGAAGGCACTTCCGGAGGGGCCGGTACCAACCGCAAGCTTGATCCTTGGGGGTCTACCAGGCCCTCGTTACTCCGGATATACCTTCGGAGAGAAGCGGGGATCACATCGATCTCGCTCTCGGGGAGCACGAGGCTGACGTGCCGCATTCCTACCCCTGCCCTTGACTGGCGGGATTGGGGAAGGGGATCTGTCGCCGAATCGTACTCCGCCTCTGAGTCAGAGAAGCAAACCGGTCGGATCTCCGTCCGGAATTCCGTAACATTCTTCCCTCGGCGTCGACGCCTTGCCTTCCTGCCCCTGGGTGGTTCTTCGGGGCAGGGCTGATCTCTGTCCTGGCGTCCTCCGGCCGCACTGGTGCTGGGGCCAAGAGGACTGGGAACCAAGGTGCGAGGGGCACCGGGACAGATATCAAAGGGGACACGGGGAGAGATGATTCCGGGCAGGACTCCGGGCCGGGATCGGAAGGTGGGATGACCCATGCCTCCTGGATCGGCCACACAGAGTAGATCCTGCCGGTGAATAGCGCTACCGCGAGGTGGTCCGCGGTGGCTACTGCCAGTGCCAGCAACCGGGAGAGTCGACCCAACCTTCCTTTGGGGCGGTCGGGGCCTCGATCCAGGTCGGGCATAGGAGTTCCCCTGCTCAGGATGCGCAGAGGCCTGGCGACTGGAGCCAGCAGTGGCTTGAGCCAATGCGGCCGCTGTTGCTAGAGCCCCAAGGTGGGCATCCTCTTCCGCTCGTGCCCGACGTTGGCGTCGAGACAGACGAGTCGGGATGAGCGGCGCGGGCAGGTGGAGAGCCCGCTCTTCGACTGGAGAGGCCTGGCGGCGGTGTCGCCGTGGCCTGGCGGGAGTCCTTACCGTAGATCCCTGGAGCGAATCCCGGATAGGGTGATCCCGGGCCTCTTCCACCTCATCCGCGTAGGGAAGGGAACTGTCAGAGCGCTCCGGGGATAAGCTCCCGAAGCGGTTGGACGTTGAGGTAGGCAGCGGTGCCTCCCTGCGCGGCCCTCGGGGGCGGCGGTGGTGGCGAGGCGCAGCCTCCTCAAGGTCTAGGCGAGCCATTTCCCTAGTGGGGATGACTCCCTCTTCCTCGTATCTCCGCACCAGGGTGTTGATCACCCTTCTCTGGATGACCTCCGAGGGGGAGAGAGGGCGTGGTCGTCCCGCAATTGCGGCTGCTGGGACGGCTGTGGAACGGGCGGGACCGCGCGGAGTAGCCGCGTCGGTGTTTCCCCTATCCCTGCGCCAGTGGGCGCGTGGCGATCGGGCACTGGATCGGGCGACCTGATTTCTGAAAGCAGGGAGAATGACCCATTAACACTGACAGGAAAAAGGAATCGACAACCAACCATTAGCGCCACGACGCCTTCCGTGGGGGGAACCCAGGCCCTCGACGTTGCGAGACGGAGTGCCCGATGTCCCTTCCCCAGCCCCTGGCGGGTAAGACTGAATGCTTGGCCGGGCAACACGCCGGTCTTCCAACACCTCTGAAAGCCATCGGTCTTCGTATCGAGGAGAAGAGATTCACGTCGGGTTCACCATTTTTCTGTTTCGGTGCGGATGTGCGTCGGGTTACGCTGTTCCGCCAGGACGCGTTCGCGCGTGCACCCGTCAACCCGAGGGGATGGGCGCGCGGCTTGTGGTCCCGCAGTCCCGCTTTCCAAGGGCGGGCGGCATTCGTCCCTTATTCAGGGGCGTCTGCTCCTTGATCGAAACCGGGATGATGGGATGTCGGCTCCTCCTTCCTTGGACGTCTCCTCGGAACTCGTCGCCTAATCCGGGTCTCCCTCATAGACTTAAGAATGTTCGTGAATCTCGTTCCCGGCGCCATATCTTCATGGACACCGGTTAATTACGCTGCTTCCGCCCGGACGCTCCAAGGAGTCTGGTCGGGGCAGCAACCTGCGGTGAGGAGGCCGGGTGGCTCTGGGTGCTGGGGGCGTGTCGTAGCACTGCGGCTCTGCACGTCTGTCTTCCGTCCCTAATAGGGCTTCTCGAAGGCATGATGGCCTGAGGCATCCCGTACTGGGTGCAGGGAACTGTGTCACCTGAGGTTTTCCTCAGCTTCCCATGTTTAACACGGGGTATGCCGCGAGTTTAACGTCCAGCGGGGACGGCATCGGACCGATCAACACGAAAAGTGGATCAGATGACAGAACCCCTTGCGGGGAACCTCCGACGCTGGGGCCAGCACATGGGCGGCTTCCCAAATGATATGGAGTGGAGTGAAGTGGCATGACCCCACCGGGATGTGGCGGCCCGGGTAAGGATCAGGATGGATGATGGAGTGAAGAGCTTGGACCCCGTAGGGGCTTCCTACGTACCGTGCGTTAGCACGGATCAAAGTCAACGTAGTTCGGGTATACAGTTTAACGTCATGCTGGACGTCGGCAAGCCGACTCACGAAGAGGTCTAGGCCGCCGGGCAGAGGATTGAACCGGACCACCTCGCACAGAGGGGGGTGGAACGGCCGGGTGGATCACAGTTTCACGTCATGCTGGACGATAAAAGGAGAAATGGGAAAAGGGGCTGTGGGGAGGCACAGTGGAGATACACACGGGCAGTCTCCCACAGGGGCGGATTCATAGGTGAATCGACGCAAGCGTGAACCCTGGAGGGGTCCACTGATGGACGAACCGACGTAAATACGATCGGGACGACCAGGTGGCGGGCTTGGACCTCAGGGAGGCTTCCTACGTACCCTGTATAGAAGACAGGGATCAAAGTCCACGTAGTTCATTCTGTCAGGACTTACGCACTTGAGGCAGCCCGGATGCGACAAAACTCAGTTGGAAGGGACTTGGACCGAAAGCAGAAGACACCTCGATCCCAGTCACACCCTCTACTGGCTTCGGCAATGGGGAGGCGCAATGGAGATACACATGTGCAGCCTCCCACGAGAAACTAGGGGTTTGTAATACCCTGCCCCCGTAGGGAAAAGCCACTCCCATTAAATCGTCCCAAAAGCGGGACAATCCCGACATCCCTGCAGAGACGAGCGGGTGGGGGCCACGTCCAAACCGGGGGAGACCCTGCGTGCAGAGCACGGGATCGGACGAAGCGGACGGTTTAGCGTCTTGCCAGACGAAGTACAGTTTAACGTCGTGTGTTGAGGACGAAGCGGACGGTTTAACGTCTTGCCGGACGAAGTACAGTTTAACGTCGTGTGTTGAGGACGAAACACTTGGCAGTTTAACGTCTTGCAGCGCGGACGATAGGGGCTAGGCAGTTTAACGTCGTGCAGCCTGGACGTATACAGTTTAACGTCGTGCAGGACGTGGTGCAGTTTAGCGTCATGCAGGACGAATGCTGAACAGTTTAACGTCTTGTAGCTCGGACGTAGTGCAGTTTAGCGTCATGCTGGACGATGAATCCGTCGGTAGGTCCGTGTCACTTCGCGCGAGCCTAGGGGGGGCCGCACGGAAAGACGACGCACAGTGCGGGCACCTGCGATGAAGACCATCGGGCGCCACGCAGGCGGGTACCCTCAGGGGGTCAAGGGAGGCGACCCTGGCGGGTTGCGCGCAAAAGAGGAGCTTTGCGCGCAAATCCGCGGGTCGGCGCGCAAAATGGCGGGCTGGCGCGCAATTGGGCCAGCGCTTCGCGCGCGAATGATTGGGATTGCGCGCACCGGGCTTCGGGTAGCACGCGGGGGCAACGGCTCATTCTCTAACGAATGGCCACTTTGAAGACGGGGGGTGTGCGCAATCGGGTTGGATTGCGCGCACCCTGGGGCAATTGCGCGCAAGAGGCTTCTTTTGCGCGCAAAGGCCTTAGGGTTTGAAATTTATTCAAAGTAAATGAGCCAAGGGGATTGCGCGCGAAGGCGGACCCCAAGGCTCTATTGCGCGAAAGAAAGGAGGTTACCTGAAGATCGGCATTGCGCGCGGAAGGGGTTGGATTGCGCGAACGAGCGACGCTTCGGATTCTGGCAACCTTCAAAACTTCGGGGGTCGCCTTATATTTATAGGCAACCCCGGGCGCGGAATCCGGTCTCGGGCGCGCAATTCGCTTCGCGGGCGCGGAATCCGGACCCGGCGCGCAAAGGAGCCGCGCAGGCCACGGCGCTCAAAATAGCGCGCCGGCCCGGCGCATTGCGCGCATCCCGGGAGGATTGCGCGCTGCGGGTCAACTTTGCGCGCGAGCCTCTGAAATTTCGCGCAAGTCCTCCGGGCCCTCCGGAACGTGCCTCTGACTCCAAATATCACTTCGCTTTCCGCATCCGGAGCTTCGTTTGGGAACAACAGACTTTTCCGGCGTCTACAATGGTACTCATAATGTTTTACTTAGAGTCTATATATAGACCTGAATATAATATAAATATATTATTAGGTGGAATAAACAACTATCATCATAAAAAATTATCCTTAACTTAATTTGGAAGCTATGATGATATTTATTGATGTGCGCTTGAGGTTGAAATAAAAGGCAGTGACCCATGCGACTCTAGAGAAAGTAATGGAAAGATAGAGTATCATGGAATCCCTAATTAAAATTATCAAGGAATTAAGAAATTTTAACTAAAACATGTAAATTATATGAGAGTACTTATCCTAGTTGGTAAGGACTCCGTAGTGCATCCAGAAGACCCAGGATCAAATCCAGGAAGAGATATTATTTCTAGGGCTACTGTAGCAGCACTGTAGCAGGTATTGTAGCGGACACTGTAGAAGGTACCGTTTGGCACTGTAGTAGCTAGGAATATTCCCCCATTTGGGCCTTCAGGCCACCGATTTGGTCCTCATGTCCTTTAAGGCCTTCGGGCCACCCAGGAATTCGGGCCAGTAAGGCCTTCAGGACACCTCAAGGCCTTCGGGCCACCATATGTGCAGATGCAAACTAGACGACCTATGAGGAACAATCTATACAAGGAGGAGGAGCAAGGAACTTTCACCATAGTAGAAGCTCAATGGATTGCATGAATGGGAGGGTATAACACCTTACATCGGGACAAGCCGATGCATGCACAGGAATGTCTAGCCGAATAGCCTTGCGAAGGTGAAGAGATGATTTCACGATGAAGATGCTAGGGATGAGCAGTTCCAAGTAGTTAGTCTGGGTTGTATGTAATGTTTGAAGCATACGGGCAAATAAATTCCTCTAAGACCTATGGTACATGTATTACTTACGCCTATGGGCCTTGTAAGGGTTCCACCTCACCCTTTGAAAGGTGGATTATCAAAATTCAATAAAAAATGAAGGCCTTCAGGCCATTGGATGGATATGGGAGGAAACACCAATGGAATTGACTTAAAGGTTTTGGAATGTGTTACAAATGTTTTAAAGTATCTATGAAAACTTTTGACTATTGAAATAATAGAAAGCAATAAATAACATCACTAAGATATGGAATTCCATATATGATTCTCCACATGCTCTTTAATGATTAAAATAAAAATATTAAGGGATTTATGTGGTTGAACACCCTTAAGAAAGTGTAAATGAATCTAATAGGATGTAACATACTTCTAAATAAAGGTAAACAATGAGGTAATGTGAAATAAATACTATATAGGTAGACCATAATAATGTAGTGGTAAAAGGTACACTCAATCATGAACCATGAATTCATTTTTTTATTTTTTTTATTCACATTCTTTCATATCTTATATTTTTTTCAAATAATATAAATTCACCTTATCAAAAATTGAATAACAAGAAATTTATGAAGACACCTAGTGGTATGCTAGATGAAAATAAGATCAAAAACTATCCTCTAAAAGAGATTTTTGGGGAGATGCTTCCAGAAAATCTAGTTCTACATCCTCTAGTTGAATATTACATAATTTCATGTTTTTAATGGATTTCCTTATATAAATCTCTTATCAATTACCCAGAAAGGGAAATAACATTTCTGATCAAAATTAATTTTATTATTGACTACCAATATAGGATAATTTTACAAATTATTCAGCAAAAAATTATATAATATGGGTCTTTATACCCTTAAATAAGGGGTTTTTATTTCATATTATCAGGGATGAATTCAAAATTTAGAACAGGTTTTTTATGTGGAAATATTCTGATATAATTTCTGATGAAAATTTTAGTCTTCTCCAAGAATGTGAGGTTGAATTTTCAATCAAACTTATCCCTAGATACTTAATTATCTCAACGAATATATATACAATATATATTTTTTTAATTATAGGAATTGACGAATACATTAAAAGAAAAAATTGATAGTTGCTTTATATTCCCTAGTGTTTCACCATGGGGTGAAACAATCCTATTTTTATTGAATAAGGATAGATAAATGTGTGGTTTCATCGATAATAATCAACTCATCAAAATCACAATAAATTATCATCTACCGCATATAGATGTAATTTTGTATCTAGTACAAGAAGCTCAATTTCTCCCAAAAAATGACCTCTGATCATCATACCATCAACTAAGGGTAAAGGGGGAGGATATTCCAAATACAACATTCTACATAAGATATAGACACGATGAGTTTATAGTGTTTCATGTCGAACAAATTAATTCCCCTTCCATCTTTATGAATCTAATGAATATTGTCTTTAGATACTACATTGATCAATTGACAGCTGTCTTTATAGATAATATTATTATATATTAAAAGAAAAATGAAAACCTTTAAGATAATTTAAAAAAAACTAAAGACATTGATAAAATAAAAAAATTTATGATTAATTTACTATGTTTTATTTATATAAACAATAATTGTCTTTCCTAGGTCATGTAATCACAAGAAAGGGAATATCAAAAAATCTATAAAAAAATATATGTCATCTATTGATGGCAAAATCCTACCAATGTAACCTAGATTCGATTTTTTCTTGGGTTAGTAAGATATCATCGATGATTTGTGATAAATTTCTTGTGGACATTAAATCCACTAAACAAGTTTACATAGAAGGTATTAAAGTTAATTTAGATTGAATAATGAAATTAAAATTTTAAAATCACTAAAGAAGATGTTGGGAACTAATCATGTACTTACATTACCCAACAGTGGGGAAGGGTTTATAATATATAGTTATGCTATCAAAAATGTATTAGGTTGATTCATCATATATAATGATAAAGTAATTATTTATACATTATTATGATTAAAAACTCATCATAAAAATTAACCAACCGATGACTTAGAGCTTATAATAGTGATCATTGGATTATGTATATGGTGAGAATTGATAATTGTTTATGACTACTCAATACATTAACAAATGGGGATTGAAAATAAGTTAGTTTATGATCTGAGTAGAAAAAAACATGCTACTCTATCTATGTTTTGGATTAAAAAAACAATACTCTAATATTTTTATAGGATGAATCTTGAATTCCTTATGGGATGACATAAATATTATCTTAACAAATGTACTACAGAATCATTCATTCATGTAATGATCAAATAATCACATAAATATGATATGGGTATTTTTAAATAAATAAAAAATATTTCATAGTTAAACATTGATATATATAGTGTGATATTGTTTGAAGACCCAGATTTGTGTCCCATAAACTCCAGTGTTGGAAAGAAACATTTTGGATGATGAAAATAGCTTATCTATAACTATCTTTCCTAGAATCAAAAATATGTACAAATAAATGAAGAAATATTTTATGTGGGATAACATGAAGATCGAAAATATTCAGTATATATCATGATTCTTTGTATGAAAGAATGTTAAGGCTAAAAATTTAACAATATTTTTCAAAAATTACCCATAGTAATATTGAAATGGGAAAACATCGCAATAGATTTCATCATAAGAATACCTTAAAATATATATATGACAAAATTTTATTTGATATGTAGTTGATAGTCTTAAAATTTTAATTCACTTCATTTTTATTAAATAATATTATTCCCATAACCATGTATATATGATATACATAATGGAAGTGGTGAGGCTTCATGGAGTACCACTATCCACTGTATTTGACAAAGATCTAAGGTTTAACTCATGGTTCAGGATAAGTATTAAGAAAATAATAGACAAATAGCTAGGTTTTATCATTTTTTAAATCCTCAAACATTTGGTTATTTTGAGATGAAAATTGAGACTCTAGAGGACATGATGAAATCTTGTTTGATAGATTTCCAAGGATTTTGTGATCAACAACTCTCCCAAGTAGATATTTCATATAATAATAATTAAAATTATATAATTAATACGACACCATATTAGAACCTGTTGAGAAGAGGTGTAAGACTCTATCATGTTGGCATTAATTTTGATATTGAAATATTATATTTCCAGAACTTGTCTAAGAAATGATTGAAAATGTTCTGACAGTTTAGCAGTATATGAATGTGGAACAAAGTTGACAGAATAGTATTGTATATTATCATCGATGAGATATAGAGTATGAGTTTGGTGATAAGTTATTCCTTTAAATATCTATTTTGAAGTGTGTCATGGAATTTGGGAATAAAGGGAACATGATCCCAAGATACATCGGTCCCTTTGCGATCCTCGATGGTTTTGGGGTTATAGTCTATCTCTTAATGGTCCCTCCACACCTCCCTTTTGAGAACAATGTATTCCATGTTTATATCGTGAAGAATTACATACCATATTCATCACATGTACTAGGATACAAAGTTTTACAATTAGAACCTGACATTTCATATGATGAAAAATACGTGGAAATAATTAATTGAAGCGTCAAGGTTCTAAAGAACAAGACCACCCATCTAAACAAGGTTCTCCGATTGAATCAAAAATTTGAGAATTATACATGGGTACCTGATGAAATGATGTGATATAAATTCCCTCATATGTTTTCTTTCATGTAACAAAATTTGGAAAAAAATAATTTTAATGGGGGTAGAATACAATGACCCATGATTTCAGTAATTACTTTTCCTTAACAGAATATCTTATGAGTATCTTGTTTTGCCTGAAATTATGAACTAAAAGGAAAACAAACATTACCATAATAAAATTATTTTATTTATATTATATCTATTATTTTTTTGAGCTTAACTAGAAGTAACCACATTATGAAAATAATATAAATTAGTATAATAAAAAAGGTCATCTTTATATTAAAATATTAATGTTTCTTAAAATTCATTTAACCATGTTTATATTAAAAATAATTTTACGAATTTTACTAGTTTAATTAGATAAATTTTTTAGAATAATTTTAATAATTATGACCAAATTACATAATGTTTAAACTTTATTTCTAGGCATTAAATTATATTACAAAGTTAAATGTTAGTTACCAGAGTGAAACAATTATTTTACAAAGAATAATAATTTTATAAATATTATTTATTTTATATAAAAATAAATAAATATATTTTTAAATAATAATTTTTTATTATTATTAAACATATATACATATTAATTAACAATCATTTAACTATTAATCAATATAAAATAATATTAAGAACACAAAATTATTATAATGTATTTTTTCTACAAAAACATTTTTTCAACACATTTTATTTTTTAATTTAAATGATTGTTTTTTGTAATTATAACATAAATTATGTTAAATGGATAAAAAATTAGAATTAATTATTATGATATTGGGTAAGAAAATTAATATCCTATTTTTAGTCACAAAATAATTAAAATATTTAATTTTCAATAAAGATTAATTATGGAAAATGGGTAAGTAAATTATGTAGACTTTTTAATAATTAAAAGGTCACGTACACCTTATAAAAGTACATTTTAGTTTTTAAATTCATAACCATGTGTCTCACCTACAAATTATTCACTTAATTTTCCAATCTCTCTAAACCTACCAGAAACTGCATGTGATTCCTTTCTTACCCATTACCCAACTCTAATTTTCCATGAAAAAACCCCACTTTTCACCTATAAAAGGATCTCACTCCCACCCACCCCAAAGGTATTTATCAATAATTTTTCTTCCCCTATACTCTATAAATACATAACAATTTGTTACTATGGTTTCTAAGTCCTCCTAAGCATTAAGAAAATACATTGATATGTAAGGGTTCTTATTATCCTATTTCTTATTCAAATTATTATTTTGTGATAATCCCTTTGAGTTTCAGTTTATAAGGTTTTAATATATTCATAATACATATTTTATCATCCTAATGATTCTATATTGATCATATTCAACCCCTCAATATCATTAAACACATTATATAATAACAGTTTTTATAACCTTATGCTATCTAAATCACTCCTTGCTTCTATCCGTCCACCATTCAATTCATGAACATCCTTTATTATAATCCATTAGGATTCCATGTGATTATGAATCCAAATTTTCATAATATTTAATATAATTTTGAAATGATTTTATATTAATTATATACTACCTTTAAAACTCATTAAATTCATTTCATAGCCCCTTTTGCATTTTCATTAAACAACTAAAATCATTCCTTTATTTTTCATCTTCATATTTAAAATATTCAACTATAGTCTCATTAAAGGGTATTCATATAAATGAATTTTATAATTAATTATAGATATTAAAATTATTCAAAATTTCTTTAGTATGACAACTATTCTTTTCTACTATGAAGTTATAGAAAGGCTAAGATTTCATAAACAAAATATAATGGGTTGTTATCTCAATTTATCTTTGTTGAGAGATGTTTTAGTATTAGGCACCAATTTATTCTCTATATGGTGTATATACTTCCCAAAAAAATATTTTCATATAATAAATTAATTAATTTTTGGGATTTACAAATCCAAATTATTTTGAAGCTTCAAATTAAATTTGATTTAAACTTTACTTAATTCATAAGGGTTTTCATAACATAATTAATCTTCCATGAATTATACTCTTGTTTATTAAACATTATCATTGGAGGTTTGTTACAATAATCTCATGATTATTTTATTTCATAAACACTCCAAAGATTCTATGTAATTTTGTTTCATATCCATATCTTCTTCCATGATGATTTCATTTCTAAAATGTGACATTTAAATGAATAATTCCAATATTTTTTAATGAACCATTTTTTCCTATGTCCCTACTTTACCTCTCCAACAATGTTTTCATTATTATTTATAAACTATTTGTGAATTATTTATTTTTACACTCATATTTCATATTAAATCTTTTAAAATAATTTTTTATCAACTATTAAAATGATACTAGTTTAAAAAAAAATTATTTGATATAAAATGAATTTAATTTCAATAGTATATATTTTATCTTCTAAAAAATGTTTTCATATTAAATAAATTTTTATTTAATGAATATTTATATCCAAAAATAATTTTTAAAATTTATATTTGAAACTTTAGGGAAAATATTATGGAAATTATTTTAAAATTATTTTTTAAAACAATTTTTAATGGTTTTATATAAATAATTTTTTAGTAGTTTCACTTTTAATTTCTTCTAAGTATCTAATATATTAACCTCCAATATAGTTTTTTCCATGTTGCACATAATATTTTATCTTATATTGTATTTAATTTTTGTTAAAAAAATTTGGTATAATTTTATTTTATTTTTGAAGAAATTTTATTACATACCATTTGATAATGTCATGAAACCATTTTTTGGGATATTTTATAATGTGATGATTTTTTTAAGTTTCCCAAAAATGTATGGAATATTTTATTTGTGGGACCTTTGTCTCTCAAAAATGAATTTGGTAAAGTCTTATATATCATTAAATTGAAATTTTAAGTGAACAGGTTAGAAAATAGTGAGTCTCAGAAACGGTTGGTGTGATGACAGTTAACTCCACTCCCAATTTTATTTTGATAGGGTTTGGGGAATATATGTAAATAATGATAATAAATCCTATGTCTATGATTATGAATTTTATTTTCTACGTTCCATGGATGATGTTATATTCAATAATTTTTCACTTTTCATCACAAAAAATATTATCATTTGTAATGATATGTATATCTTTAATACTTATGGTTAAAAATTATTGATTTTTGTCCATTTAAATCAGATATTTGTTTCTTTTTATTCATGTTTTATCATATTTTTATGATCTAACCATTATGTCCTTTGATATACGATACCTTAATATGAGTAAGATCTCACCCATTATTATGTTTTTCATTACCCAATATTATTATATGACTATGTCCCATGTAATGTCTAAGAGTGGGTTTATTTTATAGAGAAATGTTCACAAAATGATAAATATGTTTTTTTTATTTTTATAGTCTCCATGAAACTAAAACATTAGGACCATGGTTTTTGTGACTATTCATGAGATGTATTAATTAAACCATGGTATAAATGTATAATTTATATATGTTTATCTCCGGAATCATTAACTTGGATATATTCTCAAGAGGATTCTAAACTGATATTCCACATTAGTTCTTGGTTAAATTTCATGAGTAATAACTGGGGAATATTTTCCTATAATTTTTTTGATATCTTATCAAAGATGTGATTATACAAACTCTATTTTAAAATTTAGTGAAGAGTTTTTTTTATTCACCAACAACCCTATTAACACATTGTACATTAATTTTTAATTTTTCCATTAAAATCAATATATGATATTTTTTAAAAACATCTGCATTACAAGATAATAATTAATTTGGTAGCCTTTATATATTAATTTTCCCGATATTAAAATTTTTATGTGTGGGGGAGTGTTTGTCCATGGTGGATGAGAATGCTTCTTATTGAGAAGGTGGTTTGAGGGTAGTTTCATTGGATTATGATGTAGGATCGTGATATATTCCTTCTTTATAGACTATTTTTTACCCCAATTATAGAAAAATTAAAAAAATAAATAAATAATTTTAGAAATTAAAAAATATGTTGTGACTTAATAGGGTAAAAAATCATCATTTCTTGAACAATGATAAAGGAAATTTTGGGGTTTTCTGATGGATGTTATAATTGCCTCAATAATAACTATTAAAAATGGAATAAGTAAGAAAAAACAAGAAGGGTATAATTTATCATGTTTTATTCCTGTATATATGAGCCTAATTTGATTTTGGAGGGATTAAGAGATTTCATTTTGAAGAGAATTACTTACAATTAGTTATTTTTTATTATCCTGAAATATTATTTATAGTTAATGTATCATTTTTGGAATTTTAATTTTTTTCACATCATTACTTATTTAACTTTAGAACTAAAAATCATTTGAACCTAACTTCAATGTCATAATGATTATTTATTACCAATTTCATTATTGGTTGGAGATAGTAGATTCCTTTCATTCCTGTGGTAACTAGAATGTACTAAACTTATAATGAAAAAATATTAAAATTCAATTCATTGATTAATGAGAAAAATGAATTAATGTGAGGTAGATTATGATTGGTATGAACATTAATGATGAATTAATAAATAAGAATAGAATAGAAGAGAGGAATTTTCATTTTCAAATATGTAAATTAGAAAAAAAATTGAATTGTTTCCTTGAATTGGGAGTATATGAAGAGGTATTCCTATTAGTTTCCTGAATAATTATTCCCCTTTAAAAATTATTTTATTTTGTTAGTTGGAAATTTGAATATTGGTAGGGTGAGCTATCATGTCCTGACCCAGTTTATTATATGAACAGTAATCGTACCTGTCAGTGACAAGGCTTCAAGTGTGCCTTCAATTATACTAGAGGTAGATAAATACTAAAAAGGTCTTAAGGTGTGATGTTGTGGAGACTATACCCTCATATAAGAGTAAAAAACTAAATTAATTAAAAAAACATACATTAAAGAAACAAATAGTGTGTGGAATCATTAAATATTACAAGGGTTCAATAATAAATGAAATTAAGAAAAATCATAAATGACCATATCATACATACAATACTGAATTCCCACTAGGATGACCATATATATAAGAGTTTAAACATCCTTTTCTTTACATTTAATGTCTTGGATTATAGATAGTAATTGTTTTGAGACTAGGTGCAAAGAAGGCGTGATATTTTTAAGCACGGTGTTCCTGAAATTACTTTTTAAATTATATTAATTATATTAAATGGATTCATGCATGGTCTTACTAAAAATGTGAAATAACATATAAATGGGGGATCTAATATGGAATTTGTGGTTTTTGTTGATTTTAGAGTGTGGGTTTTACCCTTGGGGTGATATAACCTTGGAAAGCATATGGAGTTTGGGTTGGGTCCTGATCGTGGGAGGATGTTTCAAATAAATAAATTAATTAAATAATTAATTTAATTAAATGACCTTGTTTAATCCCTCTATATTTATAAACATATGGAAAAAAATTAGGGTTAGTTGCATAACCCAAAAATTTATGAGATCCATTGGAGAGCCATCGTAGGAACATCCATTGGCGAATGAAAGATGGATCAAGTATTGACAACCGGTGTGTAATGCAGTAAGTGGACTAGCCAACGACTACAACACTTGATCATCTTTTCCAGAAACTGATCCAATAGATGTAAGATGTCTAATTTTTTTGTATTTTTTCACATTTTATTATTTATAATATGAAAATGAATCAATTGAATAATGAATTAGTGCACGAATCATTTGTATTTCGGGTATGGGTTAGATATATCCACAAATTGAGGAATTTTTTTTTCTTATTATCATTTTGTTTATCATTATAATGAAAAATAATCAATGAGAAAATGGACATTGTGTGAGGTTAATTATTCATGTTTGAAATTCAATGTTTATTTGTTCATCTTAGGAAAATATAGTGGCTTATGGTTTGAAAAATACTAATAAATAAACCTTTGTAAACCTTTTTTCATGAGGAAATGGATTAGATTCATTGATCTAGCCTCGTATCAATGATGTAATCATGCATCAATTATTTTGATGATGGATTGAGATCAGTTTGATGATTCACATTCCTTACAGATTAATGGTACGACTACATATGACACAAATAGGTGATCTTGAGTGGTTTTGAATTATGGATTTCCTTGAGAGATAATGGTGAGGATTGTATATAGTAGATCTATGTTCTATAGTTTTATTCATATCAAGAATTGATTCTAGAGGAATGGGTGATTATTTGGATGAAGGTCATAGATTTACAAAAAAATCTCGATATACAGGGCATGTATTTGGGGAACACACATCGTGTGGGATCCATATTGTGGTGGGTACGGTTTCTATGGTTACGATAAATATCACAAGACATGTGACTCCAAACTATGGGTGTTACTTGACATTTAAACTCAACATGTAACTCATAGGGTACAAATACATGTCCAAGAGTACATGGTTACACACTTTTTGTGTACTCTGACATAGATTGATCTAGCCCAGGTGTACACAAGTAGAGCCATGTAGTTGGAAACTATCAAAAGTACACTGGATCATAAAAACCATGTACTTTGTAATGGACATGGTAATGGGATTTGATACATGGGTAGGAGGAGGTTCCATAGGGACATAGTATGTCCTACTAGTACATGTCGTGTACTTCTTTAATGTTGGATTAGAGCCCAAGTCCGGCTTAGTTTAGATAAGTTTTGATAGGTTAAATTCTCTTGATCCCTATACTGAGGGTTGGTATGTAATATTTTACTAATCATATTATAGTTATCCATTTAGTGGGAATTATTAATAGTATTTTTGGATTCCTTCCATGAGTCCTGAAGTGAGTTCATCAATCATCATCTTTCCCTAGGTGGATTTCCTGGTATTGTCATGACCAACTCTATGTGGGTATTAATCCTCTACTTAGGAGGATATTATATACTAAGTTATTTATATAACACAAGGGCTTGGGTGTAATATTCATTTTTGTATAGTTATATACAGACTTCCAGTGCATAAATCTTATAGAAGGATCCGATGAGTAGTACATCTCAAATGGATGCCATCAGTACTGTCTGACTCATGGAGTGTGCTCTCCTTGATGATTTCTATGTGGAACTTTCAAGGAGTATCCTACACTAGAATTATAGTTGTGGATTTACCTTGAGATTGTGTGTCTTCATTGATTATATCTTTATATTCTTATTATATATGTTTTAGACAAATATTGTTGTATAGTTGACTATTATTCATGTTTTTTTCTACTTAGTGATTTTAGGGTGTCCTGTTATGTATTATTATACTCACCCCTGCATGGGATTTTCCCTCATGTTTCATGTATTATGCAGATGATCAATGGTTTGATGGAGTCCTAGAGGGTCCAGGACCAGGAAGAACATAGTGAGATTGACTGAATGAGGGTATTCTGGTTGTTACCTTTAAAGAACCCCCTACTGTATTTTCTAGTTATACATTCTTTTAGACTATTTTTGGTGGGCCTATATTTGTCCCTATTTACTTTCTAATGCATGTTTTCATACTCTGGTTTTGGGTTTTTATATGTATGCATACATGTTTTATCATTAGTTTTACATTTCAACATTGTATATTCTTGGATATTTGTGTGTGCGTACACGTACTTTAGGTTAAGGCATCTTGTGTTTGTGATATACCTACTCGGAACTAGTCTCCTGCCCCCAGAATATTATAGGAGATCTTGGGGATTTGTAGAGTGGGCCTCATTAAGAGGTTTTATGATAGAGTGGTACCAAAGTATTTGGTTATACCTTATGACTGAAGTCTATTCGATTGGTTTTTGGAAATAGTGTTTTGTGTCTTGAATTTAGCTTTCAGGCCAGGGACTCCTATGTTGGTGTGACAACCTATGTGTCGATACACTAGGACTCTAATCACCAGCCTTTCTACATGGTACATGAGGAATTTGGTTGTATGGATTTAAAATGGAACATGAATCTTATAGTAATTGGTTTTAGTTTTTATGTCCTTATTGGTGTGGATATTTTGTTATACTCTTTGACTGTGGAACATCATGTTTATATCTGGATTCCTCCATGACATATTCCAGTTAGGATTCAGCATCAAGACCATGAGTATGATTCCCTTATAGATGAGGCATTGGAATAGGGCCAGGTTCCAAAGTTGTTACCTTGCTGTGGTGTACCCATTATACCACCACATTTTGAGTAGCAGATGGTACCTACAGTACCTGGATATGAGGTACGTAGGCCGAGCATGCTTCATGAGTTTCAGTAATAGAGAACCCCCATGTTTCAAGTTGATCCCAAACCATAGGAATTTGAGGAATTAATTGAGGGGGTGATCCAGTTTTTCCTTATTTTTAGGACACCAACTATTCAGATGGTGGTTCTATTAGTGATCATTCTATATGGATCTGCAAGATGATGGTGGGGTTTGGCCACCCAGTCTTATAATGAGGTGAATCTAGAATAGAAAAAGTTCAATAAAATATTCAAATAGGGGTTCTATTTAGCTATGTTTATGGATGTACACATCCATGAGCTTCTACACCATCATCAGTGAAGTACGAAGGTGGATGGGTATTCATCAAGGATCACCAACTCTCAATGTACTATATGGATATGGTTTATGATAATTTATTTCAATGTCTAACCATTGGGTGAAGAATTTTTGGTGAAATATGACCCATTTTTATACCCCAATGCATTCCAACCAATGATTGCATGATATAGCATGAATTGTAGGTTAAGATTTTCCAAGATGAGAAAACATGGATAGTTTTTTTTCAGCCTTGGGAAATCAGGGTTATATACTTTGATAGCAGGGATTCAACCTTAGTATTAGAGAGTTTATGTGAAAGATGTTTCCAAAGGTGATCCCAGTATAGAGTTTCTACAGTTTTCGGTTAACATAATGGCTCCAATCATTCCAAAGAGTGGTGGTTCTACTCCTATAATAGATGAGGACTCCTTTCCTGAGATTTTCTGACCCATCAAATTACTGACATAGAGATAGTGGATATGACTCCTAGGTAGAGTCATCAGTAGGATAAGATAGTTCTTTAGGTTGGAAGACATGGAAGAGGATCTAAGAGAGTATATGGAGTTTTTAGATGCTTCAACTTATTACAACCACCACCCCTAGGTGGACCACGCTAGGCTTAGGGAGTTAGAGGAGAAGGATGGGGGCCCAGGTCATTGAGTCTTATAACCTAGATGCTCCAAGGATGATACAAGGTATGATCTATTTCAATTATACCTTAGTTGTTGTATTTATAGTCATATATTCTATTAATTTCTTTATTTCCAATTATCTGGTCAAAGACTTAGAAATACAGGTCGCACACATCGCTCAACCCTTAGGCTTGTATAATCCTACTTAAGATAACTCAGCGATCAAACACTTTTACAAACTATGTGACTTGACTCTCGGAGGTGAGTGTTTCAGTTTGGATTCTTTTTTATTCGTAATGATGACTTATTATTTCATCATATTTATGGAATGGTTATCTAAAGTTCATTCCCAGATAGACTATTTCAAGGGGGGGATGTGGCGTGCTCATAGAAATGGGACTAGTTTTCCCTTTCTGGGTGAAATGGAAACCCATGAAACATAAAATTTATTCATTCATAGGAGGGTGCAACTGATTACTCATAATTTGGCTTTCTTGACCATTAGATAAGTTGATTCTATGAGTTTTAAGTTCTACTCAATGGTGGCAGAGTATGAAGATGTCTTTCATAAGGAAATTCTTGGCTTTCTTTCCAACCAATAAATAGACTTTTTCATTGATCTACACCTTTAAATGACCCTTATATTTGTTCCAATATATCAGATAGATCCCACATAGGTTCTTGAGCCAAGAGTACAGTTAGAGGACTTGTATACGAAGGAATTTTTAATGCCCAGTGTTTCACCCTAGGCATCCCCAATATTGTTCTCTAAGAAGATGGATGATAGAATGAGGATTTTTTTATACTAACATTACTAAAAACTAGTGATCATAAAGAAAGAGTATCCACTACTAAGATTACATTACCTCTTGGATCAGTTGAGATAGTCATGATAGTTATCAAATATTTACCTCATATTAGGATATCACCAGTTGTGAGTATTGTATGTGGATATAATGAAGATGAAATTATTATGTTGCTATGCTAACTATGAGTACTTTCTGATTCCATTTGGTATGAAGAAATCCCAAAAAGTGTTCATTCCACTCATGAACATAATCTTTAAGCCTTTCTTAGACATGTTAGTGGTAGTATCCATTGATAATGTCTTGGGGTACTTAGCATCAAATGAAGAGCTTCTAAGATACTTGAGGATGGGTTTGGACATACTTTAACAGAACCATATTTCTGGAAGGCTCACAAAATTATAGTTCTTGATACAAAATATTCACTTTCTGGGACACACTATCTCAAAAAATGGTGTGGTAGTAGACCTAGAGAAGTTTGAGGTAGTGTTATCTTGGGAGCCACCCAAGATCATGAATGATGTTTGGAGGTTCATTGGGTTGGTAGTCTACTATTATATATTTATTACTTAATTCTCAAGTATATAATGTCCCTTAATATCATTGACCCAAATATGGATACCGTAATTGTGGAAAGAGAGGTGCTAGTAGTATTTCTAATATTTGAGGCATTGATTGATGATCACTCCCATCTTGAGATTTCACGAGTAGGGTGTCAATTATGTAGTGTTCTACAATGAATTGGAAACTAGGCGTGGTTGTGTTTTGATACATATTTAGATATTTATTTCCTATGGTTCACGTTAGTTGAGGAAATGTGAGCATAACTACACAAAACATGTTCTTTAGTTAGTTGTGGTAGTCTTTGTACTGATGGTGTGGTGACACTGCCTGATGGGTGAGTTGTTTGTCATCTATTCTAACTAAATGAGTCTCAAGAGTATCTTCACATAGAATGATCTTAACTTTAGATATAGGTGATGTATATAGTTCCTGTATGGTTATGACATTGATATTTTCTATACTCCACGGAGGGGGAACATGGTAGAAAAATTCTCTCGACGATAGATCATGTTCATAATTGATGAGAAAGGTGTTAGAGTAGTTGACATCATTATAGTCATGCTTTATGGATGAGAATGATGTATCTTAGATTCAATAGATGGTTATTACCCCTCCTCTTTTATAGTGAGTCAGGGAGGCACATCTTGAGGATACTAACATTGAGACCCTACCTACTCTCATAACACTTGACATGCTTCTGATGGATTTTCTAAAGGTGGGGAGCATGTTATTCCTTCCAGAGGATTCACAATGGTTTTAATGATGTTTTGATAAGTGGTTCGTAGAAAGTTTCATACATATCCTTTGGTGGTACATTGAGGTGTGGTAATGGTGTACTAGGACCTTATACTTTAGTTTGGGTGGCAATGGATAAAAGGAAATTACAGGGTTTCTCTATTGATGCCTTACTTTTCAGCAAGTAAAGTTTGAGACCCATGTTCTATCTAGTTTAGTTGAACTCCTTAAGGTTTCAGAGTGAAGTGGGATGGGATATCCATGGACTTAGTGATAGTATTATGATTTACATCTTGGTTACATGATGTTATCTATGTGATCATAGACTGACTCACTAGGTTGCTCCACTTCTTATATATTTGATATCAGAGTTTAGTAGAGAACATTGGATGTCTCTACATGGAGAAGATATTCTAAATCCATAAATTCCCTCAAATATCATTTCTAACCATGATGATTTCTTTTCATCTCAGATATAGAAGGGATTTTAAGATGATTTTTGACTATCTTTAATTTGATCATGGATTTTCACCCCCGACTTATGGCTAGAATGAGCAGACAATTCATGTTTTGGAAGACATGTTGTGAGATTAAATGTTTGACTTTGGTCATAGTTTAGAGTATCACCTACCATTAGTGGAGTTTTCATACAATAATAGTGTCCATTGTACCATCATTATGGAACCATTGAAAGCCTTTTATGGGAAACCCTATAGGTCACCCTTATATTGGACTGACCCTAGAGATTCAGCACTTACGGGCCTAGGGTTAATGTGGCCACTATAGAGAAGCTGTGGATATTCCAGAACTTGATGATGAAAACACATATCCATAATAAGATATATTTTATCCGACTATATATGCCTTTATATTTCAAGGAGGAATACCATGTGCTCCTACGGGTTTCACCTTGACATGGATTGTAATGATCTTGTAGGGGCAACAAGTTATCTATGAGATTCATTATCCCTTTCTATATGCTATGTAGAGTTGGTGAGGGGGAATGGTAGTTATACCTTCCTCCATAGTTAGATTTGGTACCTAATATCATCCACATGTCTTTGTTAAGGAGGTATGTGCACGATCCATTCCCATGTTATCGACTAGGGAAATCTAGATATCAAGGATAGAACTACCTTTTATGAGTGCCCGATAGTGATCGAGCATTGGCAGTAAAGGATCCTTCGTGGGTGAATGATTCATTTGGTGTGTGTCCTATGGTAGCATGATAATTTTCAGGATATCCATAAGGATTTGGAGACCCATATGTGTGATCAGTACCAACATCCTTTTTATATAGCCTTTTTTTGGATTTTCGGGATGTAAACCCCTATGGTGGGGAGAATGATAATTTCATGTTTCTTCCATGTAAAGTATTAGAATATATCAAGTAATATTTTCAAGATAATACACTAAGATGAAGTGTGATTCTAAGGTCCATTGTTCCCTGAATTACTTTATGAAATATATGAAATATATTAAATGTAAAAATGCACAGTTTTCCAAAAAAAAATTGAAATAACTTATAAACAGAGGATTGAGTTGGATATCTAAGGACTTAATTGAGATAAAATCAGGATTTTTACTATAGTAATGATATAATCATGGAAGGAATTAGACATTCAGGTTGAGGCACGATCATGTGAAGATATTTAAAATAAATTAAATTCATAAATTTATTTTTTTGTAACTGAACTAGTTTAATTCCTCCATAATTAAATGCTTATGAAAAATTTTTAGGTTTAGAAACATAACTCTACAGATCTATGAGATCCATTATAGATCCATTGAAGTACATTCTTTAGATAATGAAAACCAGATCAAATATTGAGAACTATTATTCAATAGAATCATCATATTTATCCAACGATAGCAATGCATGATCATTCATTTCTAAAAACTAATCCAATTGAGGTCGGATGTTGACTTTTTCGTTTTTATACCAATTTTATAGTTTATATGATGAACTCTAATCAATCAATTGATGAATATATTTGTTGATCATGCATATTATGGGTATAGGTTAGATTTATTTAGGAAATTGGGAATATATTTTTTATTATATTATTATCTATTTGTTTATTGTTCTAAAAAAAATATTGACTAACAAAAAAAGTATGAGGTTCACTCTTCATGTTTGAAATTTTGTATTTCTTCCCCATTTATTCATTCATAGATAGAAAATATCTTTTCCCTTAGTTTTAAAAATACTATTAAATCAAATATTATGCACATGTTTTTTGGTGCAACGGTTTGATATGACAGATCCATGCTTCGATTGATGATGGGATCATGTTATGATGATGAAGATGAAATATTAGGATTAGTTCAAATATCAATGTTATTTCTTTATTAATGGGGTAGCTATGAATGGAACAACTAGGTTATTCCCAAGCAGTTTGAATGGGTGGATTCTACAGATTGATTAAGATGAGGCTCAGTCAAATTAGATTCATGTTCTCTAGCATGATTTGAGGCTATAATTGAGGCCATAGGACAGTGTTGTGATGCGGAGGAAGGTCTTGAATTCCTGTAAAATCCTAATATAAGGAAATTTTATTTTAGGAACACATGTTGTGTGGGACCCCTATTTCCGCAATGGTGGATAAATTTTTCATGGTGATGTTAAATATCACACATCATGTACCTCAAAGTGTACAAGGACACAACCAAAAGTACACAGTCTTGGACCTATTGTGTACTATGACATAGACATGGACAGGTAATGTGTGCATAAGTAGAGATATATATTTGGACACCATGAGAAGTAACCTAGATCATACATGTCATGTACTTTTAAATGGAAACAAGCATTGACCATGATACATGGGTAGGACCCAGTTCCAAAGGGGAAACACCGTATACTCCTTATAATTTATCTCAAAGAACTTTTCCTATTTATCTTGCACAACATTAATCAGGGTAAATTACCTCAATCCTTTCCCCTATGGTTTATTATGGAATTGGGTCTTAATTATAGGATATTGATCCCTTCAATTACACTTTTTGATAGATTTTTCAGAATTATTTCGTGTGTCTTGGAGTTAAATCCACTATCACCATCGTCCCCTAGATTGAGTTCTTGGTATCATCATGTACAACACTATATAGGTGTTGATCCTCAACATTGTGGGTTTTTCTTGATTGAGTTATTTTTATACCCTCATATGGTGAGACATGATGATTAGTATATCTCAGATGGATTCAATGAATGTTATCTAACTCATGGAGTGTGTTCTCCTAGATGAGTGCTATGTGGATCTTTCGAGCAGGATCCCCAATGTAGAATTGTGCTATTATTTTCACCCTAAAATTTTTTGTCTTCATTGAGTATATCTAGTATAATTTTTTAATGTGATTTAAACATTTAACTATGTATAGATTACTATTATTCTTTTAGTTATCTTTCTCGTGATTTTTGAGTGACCTATTCTGTATTATTATACTCACCCCGACACGGGATTTTTCTTGCATGTGTCAGGTCATTAGAAAATGGATGACCCTTTGATGGATACATAGAGGGACCATAGACAGGTGTATCGTAATGATACATACTAACTGATTTATATTGAAATGGTTTCCTTTATAGAAATATAAATCTATATTTTCATGTTGGACTTGTTCTCAGACTCTTTATGGTGGTCTTATATTTGGCCATGTTTACTTTCTTGTACTTGTTTTGATATTTTGGTAGTGGTATTTTATATATATTCATTCATGGTTTGACATTTGTTTTATATTTCATAATTTTATGGGCTTGTATATGTGTGAATGTGTACAGGTACTTTAAGATATGGCCTCACATGCTAGTGATATGCCTACTTAGTGCAAGTCGTTATCCACTGGCCTATTAGAGGAGGGATTAGGGAGTCATGACAAGGGCCCCATTTGGATGGGTCATGACAATACTACATTAAATTAATAATAATGAAATTACATGCCTCTACTACCATATCTAAGCCAAATCATATACCCGAAGTCTATGTACATATTTGATTTTTCCCACCCGATCAGTATTGGGCCTCATCCCAACATGTAATTACAATCAATTGAACGTATGCTCAGGTAACCTAGTGCAATGGCAGCCTGAGTAGGGTATGATTAGAAAAATAAATATGGAACCATGAAAATTTTCCCATACAGATCTTGTAAATGAAATATATTTGTAATAGATTAGCTCATCAGGATAAAAATAATAATAAAAATAATAACTGCTAAAAATAAACTAAAATATAAAAGTATTTCCAAGACATGATTTCTGAAGGGCATGATCATGCATTATTCTTAGCCTATTTGATATTCAATAAGAAGAAAAGAATAATATAAAACCATAATTGATACTTGGGTTCATGAAATAGATTAACTGTAAATCCTATGAATGAAGAAGTGAAAAGGATGTCTAACCTCTCTAGCCATGTACAATCCTATCAATCCTTGGGTATGTAATCCTAATTGACAATACATGGTTTGTATAGTACCAAAATGTATCTGAGCAAGATATGTTACCATGGGGGGATATATTTCCTAAATCTTGGTTCACCTACACAAGCCTCCAATCACTCTGATGGAGGATTCAAGGATGTATCTAGACGTCCTATAAATGACTCTAAGCTAGATTCAATGCCACTAAAGACATGTAAATATAGTCTGTTTATTGACTCCTAGGTCATGAACTGTACTTAAATCATGACATTGAGACTCAAATGATCCCAAAGGGGATGAAACTTATGTTGGTTGTAAGGAATGATCTCTAGATATAAGTATAATTTTAGCATCAATTTAATAAATGGCTCAGTATCCCACTCCCAGACAAGTCAAACAAGTTTCATAATGGTGTTTCTACACTTCCCTTGAGAACATCCTAATCATAACCCAAGGAGAGTGGAGTCTTCCTCAAGATTATCTGAATTAAGTCATGGATAATAATTTTATACCATACCCATTGAAATATTAGGAGTTCCATGTCTAACATTTGATCACGTAAGGATCAAAATTCAGATCCCAAGAAATACCTATTAGAATCCCTAATCCTATAATCAACCACATAGGCATGACAGTTGAATCCTATGAAATACATCTCGACATCCCTATAAAATACATCATCACTTCAGGATCTTCAACCAAACATACCATGAATCACATAGCTACATCCATAGTAACTATGTGAATGCATAAATAAAAGGTTTAGTGTGTCCAAATGCTTAAAACCACCACTACTTCTACAGCCCCTTGGGATAACAAGTTTGGTATGGGTTCAAAGCTGAAAAATTCTACCATATCAACCTAAAACCCATAATTTACTAGGTAAGGTTCCATCTAACATTGGGGAACCCACTGGTTCCCCTATGTTAGTACTATAGATATGAATCCTACTTGGGATACTCGACGTTCACATGTAAATAAAGGCATCCATCTTGGGATCCTATAAGTCAACACATAATTAATGGAATCCAACTTGGGGTCCTCAAAATTAATAATCAAGTGGAGGAATCTTACATGGGATCCTCTATCACACTAGTCACGGGTAGAGGAAAGAATCTTGCACACAGGGGTTGTTAGTTACCCTTGGCATTCATCGATTTCATTAAACAAATTAAAAAAATTAAACATCCCATTGAAATAAAAAATATAATCAAGGGGAATTGACTCTAAGGTTAAGACCAAACATGAATATATTACCATAAATGTTCATAAATACCATATGAAATCATATAAAGACCACCTACCATTCATAATAATTCAGTTTATTTATTCATGAGCTGAAAATAGCTCCCAAAGCCTCTCCAATCTCATGCAGACGTGTGAGGTCCTGACTCAGAAGGAAACGATAATAATTAATTAATTAAAACTATTGTAATTAATTAATTATAATTCCCAGGTAGCAAAAAATAAATAAAAAACTATTTGTAATGGAATAAATCTTGAAAACTCATTGACTGGTCACCTCCCAAAAGAATGGGAACCAAACACTCATCAACATCCCACGACTCATCCTTATCCTTTAATCAAGAATAATCCCATAGCTGTGATGTCAAAAAACAACCTTATTATTTATTTTAAACCATTAAATATTTATAAATTAACCACAATGACACGCTTTGATGAAATGATACATGAAAAAGCACAGACAGCCTCCTAGGTCACCCTCTTTCTATGCATAATGAAAACCCCATCACCAGTATATGCCATGTTCTAGTAGAATCGGGTCTAAAATCCCTAACTATATAATACAATAAAATATGAAGAAGATAAATAATTCAAGGTAGGATAACCGTGTTGGAGTATTATCTAAAAATTCCAACGCATCATAAGGAATTTCATTGACCATATATGAGTAATAACTCCTATGGATGAAGGGAAAGAAGGTTATTGAATTCAAGGGGCCTCCTAAAAGAAATAAGGGATAAAGAGTGGTGAAACCCTTTAAGGGTTGGAGGGGTTATTGGTGATTTTTTTCCCTTTAATGGTGTTCATGGTTAGGTTATACAATATGGAAAACAAAGCACCAAATATGTGGTGGTACTATACACATGAACCTCTAACTCACAGTATTTCAATGCATGGTTAGTAAAAACGCGTTCCAACTATTTGACATGTCATTATAAAATGTAATTACCTTGCACAATTTCCCTTGTACTTCCACATTCTGTTTTAAACCATGTTCTTGAACAAGCTAGGTTACATAATTAGGATTCATGGTTAGAACTAACCATGTTCTAATTGTGAACCATTAGATTCACCTTTACAAACCTATATATTTTGACCCCAAACCCCCAGGATGCTCCTAGAACCTGTAAACCTTTTTATAAGAATCAAATCATGTGTAAAAAAATTTCTAGAAACGTAAAAACCTTCTATTTACCTTTAAAAATATCCTATCAATATTTAACCGATCTAGTAATTGAAAATTTAAAATCTTTATGAAAATTTCCATCCCAAAAACTACAAGATCTTATAACCTCCCCACCATAACACATCTCATCCTTTAGAAGACTTAGTGGGTATTAAAATAAAAAACCGATCTATATGGGTCATGAACTCTATACATATGGTCATGTTTTGTCTCGAAGAACCCAATTTGATTCCAAGCATCATTTTAAAAAAAACTTGATTGACACACCACACTCTTATCCAATTCTTGTAATCAAAGATTCAACGTCATGGTGGAACTTACACAAGACTATCATATCCTGAGACATGCTCATTCCATTGTTTCTTTCTTCAACTAGACTATGATGCTCCCCAATACATTTCATCACTTAAAATATAAAATTTCAATCCACAGTATTCCCATCATTAGAATTATCAATTGATGCACTCTCCCGACATCTTAATTATTCCCCTAGAACAATTCTTAATTTTATTTTAATTTTCAAAACCCAATTGACCACATTGAACTGGTCGTATTGGATTTTCAATAAAAATCCTCCTCTAACCCTTAGATAGCACCCTCTTTATCCCAATAGCATGCCTGATGTTATTTATCATCCATTGTATCAAAATATATAAAATAGAGTATATGGAGCCACCTATGGTTGACTATTCTTAAAAATGATCACATTCTATCACTAACATGTCACTAAAACTCAATCCATAACCCTTATATCATGGAACATTGATATTTCTCAAAAAAAACTCATTGAAGCTCATAACCAACTTCTAGTGACATTTCCTTAAATAACCTACCACTTTTTTATTTTCATTGTTGTGCTACAACATGAACATTGGAACCAATATAATACATACCCTTGTATCATCAAAACTATCACAATCCTTAAAACCACACTTAAACTTCACCATAATTTATATTCAAATAAGTACCTTGAATTTTCTAATAAATTCATCCATGCATCATTAAAATTATATAATGGAATATAATATCCAAAATATTATCCAATGATAGTGCCCCTCATCATCCCTGCCTTAGGATTATACTTTTCATTACACTAAAAAAATGAATTATTGTTCATCTTAGTCCTTGTATATCCATTATCGTACGTAATAACTAGCATGGATAAAATATTTCCCACACTTGAGAATCAATGAAAACATCACTTATCTAACATTACTAATCGATGGATATGGAACCAAAGGAAACTCTAAAATTCAAAATGTAATGAGGGTCACCAAACTCAAATGACCAATAATGCACTCTTCACTATATGGATTACCTTTTTACCCCTCGATAATTAAAACTCTCAAAGAATCCCTCTACCAACCTAGAATTTTTTTTTGTTTAACTCAGTGTATATTCAATACTCTCTTAGCATACTCAAGTCGATAACAATATATGTTCATGGTCATCTCTAAATAAGAGTATAATAATATTCCATCGATATGAATGTATCTCTTATCATGGTCCATGTTCACATACAACCAATATACATTGTCATTAACCAATATGTGACACCATGTCTCCTGACCATGTCTGTGCAGATCTAGGAATGGGTCAACCACCCTTGGGCCCCTAATTTATCCTCGATTCCTCATCTTTCATGGAGGGACATTTCTATTTTTTAATCAAACCCCTTGTAAAACCTTTCCTATTTAATTTTATTGAAACCATCATTCCTCATATCTCAACCTTCCAATAACTAATTCATGATTTAAAAGATACAAAGTATAAAAAATGAGTAAAATTTTCACCTGAATCATTCTACCATGATTCATCTATCATAAAGACATTTTGATCATGTTATACAACAAATCATTATCATTAATCCATAATCTCCCTCAGAAATCCTCTTCAAAATGAAGCCCCTCAAATGTTCCATGATTTATTTCCATGACTGTCTATCACATTATATCATTCCTACCATGAGAATACACATGTTCTCTAACGACACTAGAAATAGAAAAAATAATGGTTAATAGGGCCAGACCCCTAAACATTCCTACCCATGAAATCTAGTCTTGGTATCCAAGCATCCAAGTTGCTTCCTCAAAAATGACAAGAATCATCATACCTATATATCAAAACTCAATAACAAACCATCATTTAGTCACAAATTGAGTGTATAACCAAGATCAAATCCCAAAAAGGCATCTAAAACCCTAGTAAAACCTATCTATTGAATTTCCCTCTATCAAAACAACCATCAGCCTATAAGATTATTAGTAACAACTAAGGTCTCTTGGTCTCCCACATAGCCCTACCAATAATGTCTCAAAAAAGGGTTACTTGGTCTGACCACAAAGACCATAATTCAAACCTTTCACTAAGGCTATATCTCACAGGGAATCATCTGCACACCTATCTCAACACAAAGAATCTAAACCACTTGGAAACCCTCTCTAAAGGAGGTGAATATAACATCTAACAATGTGGTAAAAACCTATCCAAAATAATCCTACCTTGGCCTAGATCCAATACAAACATTCTAATAAGTAACACCTCTCTAAAGGGTCATGATATTAAGTAAAAAAGAAAACAAGATGATCCTCATCGGGTATCTGTGTATGGTAAAACCCCATTGAGGTCCCAGTTTACAATAAATGTTTAGGCATCTATAATAATAGTACACATAGGACCAACTAGATCACCATAAATGAAGGTATCAACTTTTAGCATTAACCAACACTAGTCAAAATTACTCTCACAACATCACCTCAATGATCTGGGACATATCATAAGAACATGTTTTAGTTAAGTATTATTACATTTCATTATCTATAGAAAAACACCGTATAGGTTGTTTCTGGAATTTTAAATAACTGAACCTATGTAACAACACCCTATGAGTGGTCTATCATTGGGTTGAATATTACTTATCAACCTACTTAAATCACTACACCTCCAGTGAGTGAGGAATAACTCATCATCCTTAATATCAAACAACTCACTATATATCGTCATGATCTTCTATTAGAGATGAATATAGATACAAGTTGTCCCAATTGAGTAGAATTCCACAAATAAACTATGTGTAAAAATTCCATTTAGGATGTTTCATACACATTAATCAATTATCTGTTTTTATCATTAGTATAATCACACAGAAAATGGCATGTAACATGTATACCCTACATGCTGAATATGATGCATGTCCAAATACCCCTTGACTCTGATGGCCAAAAGTGAAAATAAATCACTAGCCTCTCACTAACAAGGAAAGATCCAAAAATCCATAATAAATTATAAATCCACACAACAATTGAATCTTTTAAAGAAAAAATCATATAAAATTTTAATTTCACATATCATTAATAAGAATCATGTATCCCTACTAACCTATACTTCTCATTGGGACAAGTGTTCTTGATACCGTAATCTAATATTCGTCACAAGATTGAAAAAATCCCATGTACTTCTATATACCATGTCCCAAAATAATAAAATAATAGGAAGCAAACTCCTCTATGAGAACTTTGTCACATCCTGACCAAATTAACTCTATGAACAATAACAGGAGAAATTGGAAACAATCCCCCAAGCACGGGACCTTATATTCTAGAGGCTTATGACAAGCATCGTGAGCCTATGGTGTGATAGTGGTGAGACTATGACCTCATTTCAGAGTAATAAAATAGAAGATATAAAAAAATATCATTCATATAAGTAGTAAATACCATTTGGAAAAATTAAATATAAAAACAATGTAGTAATAAATGAAATCCAGTAAATGAAAACCCTTCAATGTCATATATACAACCCAGATCACCCACTACTCCAAACTCATATAAAAGACTATATTAAATGAACATGAATAAAATTAAAATTCATTTCTTCCATCTCTGATCCAAACCACATTCACAAACTCCATGTACTTATCTTATCCATATTTCTTGATCATTACTATTCCACATCCCAAATTGTTTCTGAAATTAAGTTAACATCTTCTATGGTACTATCCAGAGCAATTTTTGAGTACCAAACATACTATGCACCACCAATGAGGTTGTGTACACGTATAGTAAATGGAATGTATGTAAATTTGAGATAATCATCAGGATAACTATAATAATAATAACTATTAAAAATAAATTAAAAGAAAAAAGTCATACCATGTCATGTTATCATATGGGAATGATTATAAAATTTTCTCATTCTAGATTAGACTCAAATAGAATAAAAGAATAAAATAAAACCACAATAAATCCTTGGATTCAGGAACCCAATCAAGTGGACATCTTGTGAATGAGGTAGTGTGGTATATTTCATACCACTTAAGACATCTTTAATCCAATAAATCCTTGAGTCCTTAATCCTGGTTGATAATTCTTGCTTCCACCAGTTCCCGAATGGTTCTGTGTATGCTATGTCACCATAGGGGGATTTATTTCCTAATTCTTGGTTCACCTGAACTCTCCCCAACTCAATGTATATAGGGATTCTTGGTAGTATCTGAACATCCTAAAAATTAACATGGGAATGATTCCATACCACTCAATACATGTTAATAATGTCATGTTTTATACTCCTATGTATTTTACCATAAGTAAGTCATGAAATTATGACTTAGATAATCCTTGAAAGAATTAACCATAGTCAATCTATAAATAATTATCTGTGGATCCAATTACAATATCATTATCCATTCAATAAGATGATAAATAAATCACTCCCCAATAATTATAGTAATTTTCATAATGGTGTATCCGTCCAAACCTATGGAGAATCCTAGGAATTACTCAAGGAGAAAATGATCATCCTTGAGAGTATATAAGGATGGTTATAGGGCATCATGTCAAATAATATCAAATGAATGATGTGGAGTGACATGTACAAAATCTAACCATTAAAGGATAAAAATCCATATCCAATGAAGTAAATCTAAGAATCCCCAATCATTTGATCATTCACATAGCCTCAACAACTAGATCCAAGATGTAACTCTTGGAATACCAATAAAATACTGCATCATGTAAGGATCATCCACCAAAAATACTTGGTATCACCTCTGTAAATCATATTTTTTTCAACAATTACCAAGTGAATGCATAAATGAAAGAGTGAGGGTGGTTGAACACCTAAACCCACCACTATTTCCATAGCTCCTTGGGCTATCAAATTTGGTATGGGTTCTAAAGTGATTCCAATTAACCTTTATACCAAAAAACCATAATTCACTAGGTCGTGTCTAGTCAAACATTAGAGAACCCCTAGGTCCCCTAGGTCAATACTCAATAGTGGCTTCCTTCATGGGATCACCGAGGTTCTCATGTAAATAGTGGAACCCCTATTTGGATACTCTAAGGTAATAAATAAGTAAGGGAATCACTATTGGGGTCCTAAAATGAAGTAATAAAGTAGAGGAATACTACATGGGATCAACTGTCACACTATTCTCATGATGTGTCATTAAGTTGTCGCACATATTTTTTTAGTGACCCGTGGAGTTCATCCTTTTAATTATACAAGTTAAAATAATTAAAGATGTACATTGAAATAAAATCTATATAGGGGTCCTCACCCTTATGTGTAAGGCAATGAATACACAAACTACCATAAACATGTGTAAAGACATTATGGAATGTACGATAGACCACCAGCCTTTTAGAAGATTTCAATTTATTTTTACAAGGGTTGGAATTAGCTTCTATATCCCATAAAAGATCATCAAGACATTCCAGGTTCTAACTCACAATAATAGCATTAAAATTATTTAATTATAACTTTTATAATTAATTAATTACACATAAAAAGTTTTATAAAATTTTAAAAAACTAACTATAAGATCATAAATCTCAAAACCTCATTGGTTGATCACATAATACAAGAAAGGAAAATAAAAACATGTCAATAACACATAGAACATCATAAACCACGAATATGGAATAATCCCCAACTATTTATGTGAAAATTAATAAACAATAATTTAATTTAAATAAATAAAGCTTTATAAATTCACTACGGTGATGTACCTTAAAGAAATAACAAATTTCGAAGTGCAGATAGCCTCTTGAGTCACACTCTTCCTTGTTAAATTAAAATACTTTTCATCCATATCTGATTATAGAATTATCCAAAGGAATTAAGACCAAAATAAATAACCTAAGATGGAAATCCAAGAGTAATAATAAAAATAAATCAATGGTTAAAAATGGAGTGGGATGATAACCTCAAATATTCCAACACATCTGACAACATTTGATTCCAATCAAGAATAAGGAATAAATATATGGAGGAATTAATATGAAGGATTAAGTTCATGGGGGATCTCCTGGGGAAATTGAGGGAGAAATTGGGGTATAACCCTTTAAGGTTTAGAGGGGGAAATAGTAAATTTTACCCTTTAATTGTGGCGTATAGTTAATACACAGGTTCTGGAAGATTGAGTGAAAACCATGTGGTGCTAATAACCACCTGACCCTACACCTCACAAGGTTAAATCACACAGTTATTCAAACCATATTTCAACCATGTGACATGACTATAACAAATTGAAAAACACCACATGATTTTTCTTATCATATTTAATGGTTTCACAAACCATGCACTTGTACAAACTAGGCCACATGATTTCCAAAAATTGTGATCCAACCATGTTCTATTAGATAAACCAATATAAAACACTATTTTAGGACCTTAACTCTTGGGATTCTCCCAAAACATCTAATTCATATTCCTATCTTCAAACCTTATCTAAAACATTACTTAGATTCATTAAAAACTTGAAAGTCCCATTAAAAATCTTCAATCAGGATTTGACACATCCATTAATTGAAAATTAAAATTCCTTCTAAAAATTTCCAACATGAAAAACATGGGATATAACCTGATATTCCTTTTTTATTAATGTTTATATATCATACTTGCGGAAAAGATTGTGTATATGCTTGGGATAATTTGAGGATTACATTTAATGAAAAAAATAATGATTTTAATTGACTAATATTGTTGATTAGTTAATTATTTTTCCATAATACTCAATATTTTGTCTATTTATTTTATAAAACATTCAAATGTGTATCTAAAGAAGCATCATGATGTAACAAAACTGAATTAAGAATCTAAAAAAGTATAGAATCTGGAATAAAATGAATCATTCCATGAAGCTCAATTTTTAGTTATGATTGGAGTTGTGTTATGTTCTAAATAATTGTAGGGTTTTAATCCATGAAGATAATCATGAGACAAAATACATGTCATGAATAAATTAGTCAGTTTGTGATCCCTTACTCAATAACAGTTTTACAAATCTTACATTTCAGACTCTTCGGTATATCTCACATTGACATGATCGAAAATCTCTGGATGTGGCTTGGAATAATATTTTAGATAATTTTTAGCCTATAAATTTGAATTATTGGCTACTAAATAGGGGTATTATGAATTATTTTAACTTTAGTGTGAAGTGATTATGTAGAGTTTTATTCCAAGTGAATCTAATATTGTTTTTATTTTAGATTCTTCTTGTATTTGTATGCATCCTTGTGAATAGAATAAAGGGGTAAATTTCTCAAGTTACAAGAAATGTAATTAAAGAGTGGTTGTTAGTGTAACTTATCTCTATTTTAGTCAATTTTGTGGCTATGTATTCAATTTTCAATTCTAAATTACATTCATCTTTATTATCACATGATCATTGAAAAAAAAATTTGAAGTGATTTCAAATTCATGAGTGGTTGATTTAAATTTTTCATAGACATTACATGATTTAGAATTATTATTAATAAATAAGGATTCATGATATATAAAATAATAATGGACTCACATACTTTACCATAAGAATAAAAAAATATTAACTTAGATAGTAACTACTAAGAATAAGGATGTTCTTTGTTTTTTTTCTAACGACAACATTTCACAACAAATTATCACAAAACTCCACTAGCATACAGACCAGGTATTTAAAAAATCTTTAAAATATTCTACAATTGATTCCAACATCATTACTTTCATTTTCATTCACATGATTTTCTAATATTCTACAAAACTTTCTCGTGGGTTCTACATTGAACTTTCCAAGTACGAAATTATTTTAGATAGTCTTATTTTAGTTTGATAATTGTATAAATTTATAAATTTATTTAACCCTATTTGATTTAATGATACTCTATATGTTTTTAAATAACTATGAATTTTTGGAATTTCTCTAAAATATATGATGCCATATAATTTGAATTTTTTATTTTATAAAAATTAATATTATTAGAAAAAACCATTGAGTAATTTTGGGTTGTGTTTCTTTCTAAATAAAGGTTATAATATTTATAATATTTTCATGGAATCACTATGATTACATGTTGTGTTGTCCAAAGTTCATACGTAGTATACTAAAAAATTGGAAAAATAGTAAAGAGGAACATATGATATTGAAAAATATATTTAAGGTTTTCTAAATAAGCCATAAGATTCCACAGGGAATAATTGGAAAATTAATAGAGTTCACACTATGATATGAAATATCCATATTATCATACATAATATATATCAAGTGATATGTAATGTTTTCTGAAATATATGTAAGATCCCATAAGGATTAATTAGAAAATTACTTGAGGATTCTATGAGACAACTAATAGAAAAATAGTTTTTGACATCTAAAATATGATGATGGTTTCTTATAAACCAAGGAAAAATAATTTTATAGAGAATTTTTAATGTTAGTATTATTTAAAAGTAATGATAATTTATTTTTTGGAAATGGTTTTGAAATAAATATGCCAAAAATAACCATCCACATCATTTTTTGCGTTGATTTTTAAAGAATCCAATGAAAAAAATATTAAAAAAATATTTTTTGCGTCGGTTTTTAATAAAAAAAAGGACAATTTTTTTTAAAATTCCATGATTTAGAACATTTTCTAAGCTTTTATTTGACTATTTATGGAGCTAAAACAAAGTTATGGAAGTAAAGTTATGGATATCAAAAGATGAACTTCTCTAAGAGAAGTCTAAAAGAAATCCAATTTTCAAAGGCAATAAATTTTAATCTATAACTTTGTTCTAGTTCTAAGAACATTCAAATTTAACCTCAGGAAATGATCTAAAACCTAGTAATTTTTTTACATTTTGGAATCTTTTTTTTTTAAATGGATTCCAAAAATATTTTTTTTATTTATTGCATTCGTTTTTGTAAAATTCTAAGCCAAAAATGATTTTTTTTACTTTTTTGCGTCAAATTTTTAAATAATCGACGCAAAAATAAAATAAAAAAATAAGCAACATCGTTATTTAATTTTTTTTCACAACATTCATTTCACTTTTTATAATCTCGCCTAAATTTATATAGATCAATGTTGAATATATTTTTATTTATTATATATAAATACATTTTCCCTTTCATTCATCATTTTTGACCGCTTCAATTCAATCAAATTTTCAAAGTGGATTTAATTGATTAATTGAACATTGTATCTATTATATGCATTTTATTTTTTTTGTTATTATTTTATTTTATTTATAAAAAAGATGTAATCTTACACACACATAATATTTGTTCTTATGATCAAGTTATGAATATAAAAAATCAGAATGAGATTTACCAACCGAGGTGAAAAATTTATTATCAACCACTATTTTGATTGATTCATGAGTTCTACCCTCAAACTAAAAGATATGTGGATAAAAACATATAATTTTGATGGAAAATCCTAAAATAATTGAAATATGTTTGATCCCTATATTTTATTTTATTGCATTTGGTGTATGTAATTTTCATTCATGTTTCCAATGTTTTCTTTGAAATGAGTTATATCTATCGAAACATTTAGAATTCCAACTTTCAATGGCCATAAATTTTGATCTATAACTCTATTTTAGCTCCATGGATAGTCAAATAGAAGCATAGGAAATTATCTAAAACATTATAATTTTTTAATTTTTAGATTTATTTTATAAAGAGACACCAAAAATAATTTTTTTTAATTATTAGCCTCAGTTTTTGTTAAAAACTGATGAAAAAAAATAATTTTCTCTTATCTTTTTGGAATTGGTATCCTTAAAAACAGATTCCAAAAATGAAACTGATGGGTATTTGTGTCGTTGGTTTTGTAAAAAAATGGATGCCAAAAAAATGTAAATCCTTTTTTTCATCAGTTTATAAAAACTGACATCAAAATTAATATTTTTTACATCGGTCTCTTCATCTTCAGTTAAAAAATGATGCTAAAATTAAAAAATCAGTGTTAAGGATAATTTTTCTACTTTTCGACAGAATATTTATCAAGTGATATGTAAAATATCTTAAGTGATATATAAAATGTTAGTAAGAATATGTAAGATATTATAACATTTCATGGTGATATGTAAGATTATATATTTACTATATGAGATCACATTGTTTGAATAATGTAAGGATATTAGGCTCTTAAATTCATATGATGCATATGTTACACATTATGTGGTATTAATATCTGTATTATTATAGGTAATTATGATTACATATGTGATGATATATCGAAGGTTTTTGTATCATAATGATGTGGTTCACATGGAATTTTCTAGGAGGATACAAAATGTTTGATACTTTTCTCTGAACTATTAGAGGTGGTATTCATGGTTGTTGGAGCATGAAGAGGGAAATTCATGGAAATCAATTGTTTACTTTTATACAAAAATTCATGTAGTTTTCAATAGAGAAAATCATATTGGATTAAAAGAAATATTATCACTTGATTAATGATGTAAATTATTTACATAACCTTCTTCCCAATTCAAAATGGAAAGATTAATTGTGTTTGGAATGTGGAAAATTTAAAAACATGGAAAGAATTGTAAAATTTATTAATTTCCCATATTTTAGATATTTTCATGGAGCTTTGCATTAAAAAGGGAATCCATTAAACATTTTATGAAATTTTTGGAATGTAAAATATAACAAAGGATCAATATAGAAAGAAAAATAATAGAGGAAATGATAGTAGTGTGGGTGTATAAACAATGAAAAGGGAATTTTGTATTTTTTGTAAATAATTTTTTTTTTTAAAAAGAAATACAAGAGTCCATCTCATTTATTGATCATGTATTTTTTTCTAGTTGGATGAAAACAAAATTGATTTCAATTTCATTACTAATGTAATTTATATTAATTATTCATGGAAGGAATATAATATTTAAAATAGGAATAGGGAGTTATATATTTTGAACTGAATAGTGAGTTATCTATTTTTTTATGGTTATAACTTAGGAGGGTTAGTACAGCCTCTCTAAATTGTAAAATAGGAAATATTCCAAGTTATTATAGTATATAAATACATAATTGTTGTATAATTTAAGGACTATCCCAGTGTGGGTGAAATAATAAAAACAATTCTCACATATTTATTTATTTATTTATCTATTAAATATTATTGTGAGAGAAATGAGATATTTTATTATATTATTGGAACTTTGTTTTTGATAAGGGTCATTTAAAAATTTGTATACCTTGATTTTCCCCCACCCCCTCTTGGGGTATTATCCTATTTTAGGACTGACATGTGCTATCTAAGAAATAAGATCATTCCGGTTGAGTTTTCCTTCTCTTAAAAAAAATTGTAAGAGCTATAAATAACAATGGTATTATGGTATTTAATAAAATAATATTCAAATTACAATAACCAAATGACACACTTTATTCAATCCCTTTTAATTTATGTATAAACCATGATCATAGATAGAATTAAAGTTAGTACTAAGAGTGAAGATTTATCTACGAGATATAATAATGAATTGGATATTGAATCTAAAGGAATGAATTCATTATAGGGTATCCTTTTCCAGTCCAATATATATAAAGGTGGTGTTCTGTAAATACTTACACATCATATTATAGAAGTTGTAAAAAATATTTAAAGGTGATTCAAAACTACAAGAAGAAAAATTATAGGTTCTATAGTAAAAGAATGAATAAATAAGCATATACATAAATTAATCAATTGGTTCATTCTTGGATCTGGTGAATGAGGTAGTTAAGGACGTGTTTTGTTATAGTAGATATCAATATATCAATATTTTGAATATAATTATGAGAATATTTCCACTCTAAATAAAATTTAAGGATTCAATGCATAATGAAAATGTTATAAAGGAACATAAATTGATTTTTATTCACTGAATTCATATTTCATATGAAATGAGTCATATTGATAATGATTATGTGTAATATTATTAATTTCAAGAATAATAATTTCAGGTATTTAAGAAAATATTTTTGGTTCATGATCTAAATGATAAGAAGGTTGATGAAGCTATATTCGTCCTCCACTCAAATATGAAGATAAGAAAAGTAAAACTTCCACTCATTAGTTTTAGTTGTTAAAAAGATGGGAAACATGTGATATGGTTTCCCATGAATTTTTAATAATGATGAAGATGGTTTTTCCATAATAAAATCAACCAAATATGAGAGATAAAATTATAGAAACTCATTAACATACTTCAAGTATTTTTTTTACTATTTTCTTTTTTTATTCTTTAATTGGATGTGTCTTGGGACTCTCAAGGATAGACATAATTTTTTGGTGAAAATAACTTATGTTTAGGGATGTGTTATTTTAATTAATGGAGTCTGGGTATAAATGTTTTAATGGTTGTATAGGGACCTCCCTGAGTTTGGACAACACCCACGTTCGTTTGGATTTTTTTAGGGAATTTTTTGGTTTGTTTGTATGGTGGATAAATACATACCATGTAATAACAGTACATGAAAAGTAATCTCTGAAGGGAATATGTCATGATCCTGGTATATATTGTGAAGGGAGTACATGTCCTTTAGAGGCTACATGCCATGTAAAAAATTATAAATATATTTTGTAATAAAAATAAAATGGGTTTTTCATCATATGTGATCCCTTCGGATTACGTGACACATAAGGTGATTACATGTCCTGTAATTTTTTCAATTTGGGTTCTTAGGGTTCCACTCAATTGAGTTATCATTTCATTCATCCATAACTTATTTGGATATTGACCTAGATTCCTTTTCCTATCACAACTCATCCCAGAGGGCCCCATAATATAACTCCCCAAGCCCGCCTCTAATAGGAAGAGGGATGGAGATTAGTGTCAAGAAGGCATATCACTAAAATGGTATGCCTTTTCCTAAGTACCTATACACATTCACACATCTCCAAGACTATGAAAGTATGACCTATAAAAACAACTAAACACAACATGAATTCATGTATCTAAATCCCACAACCATAGTATGACATGATGTAATGGTTTTTAAATAGGGCCAAATAAAATCCCACTATAAAGATTGTGTAACAAAACTTCAACCTAGAATTAAAACTAATAATGCAATCATAATACTACAGGAACACACCTCGGTCTGTCCAATATCACTAAGCACTGTCTGGTATTTGTTTTCTAAAAAAATTCTCAAAAGATTTGTCATTTTCACAAGACATTACACGTGGGGGAAAAGCTTATATAGGGTGAGTATAATAATACTCTATAAGACACCTTGAAACCACATAGCATAAAAAAGGAAAATATAGTTAGCACTACATAGGTATATGTATACAATACATATACATAGGATATTCAAATATACTCTATAAAAACACACAGTATAAACGTAATCCATAACTGGAATAACCAACATAGGATTCAAGATCAAAGGTTCCATGATTAACCCATAACGTAGAACCCACCCCATGAGTCTGATATCACTCATGATGTCTATATGAAAGGGGCCTCTCATTGATTTTCATCATGAGAAAGTACAAACTGAAGTTCGAGGAGATTTTATACATATATTAGGATCACAACCAAGGCCCTGGAGTGATACAAACAACTCAATCTAGAATAACCCACTAAGTAGAGGATTGATGACCATGTATTTTTTGTCTCAAAAAAACCAAGAACTCCACATTGGGATTGATGACGAATAGAGGATCTCACTTCAGTCCTCATGGAGGGATTCAAATGACTGTATCCAGGAAGTCTTGTTAAAGAGATCATAGTCCTATGAGTGGGAGAGGATTCCATACTAACCCTAAAGTAAAGGATAAGGGAAACACATCCTAAAAAACATGTCCAATATATGTAGAAAGATGGATATAATCCATTTATAAATAAGTACATGCCGAAATCCAAAGAGATAAAATACACAGATGAGGATCACTCCCAAATCCATGGGGTGATACCAATAACTCAATCTGGAATAACCCACTATTTAGAAGATCGATTCCCATATACTTTTGTTCATGAAGATACCAAAACTTCTACATAGGGAATGCAGATGAATAGAGGATCTCACTCTAAGCCTCTGTGATGGATTCCAATGACTCTATTCAAGAATTACTACAAAGGGGATTGTAATCCTAGGAATGGGAGATGATTCCATACGAACCCTCATGGAATGGATATGGGGAAAACTCCCTAAAGAAACATTTCCAGGATATGGAGGAAAAGGGGTCTAAACCATTTATAAATTAGTACATAGTGTGTAGAAAGGGTCACACGCCATGTCCCTTGACCCCAAGACCTACCCATATAAATAGACCATGTCACAAGTTGTGTCTATGTATTGGAGTACATGGCATGCTACCAACCTGTATACCCCACCATGTGTCTGTATAACCGCTCCTCCCCCACCCCAAGGGACATATAGAGTCTTTAGGGAGAGTTCACACATAATGTTACCATGTCACACATCATGTGATACTTAACTACTACCTGAAACTCGAGCCTCTACACAGGGGGACCCACACAGCGTGTAGATCCATATTACATGTCGTGTAACCTGTAATTTTCTAGAATTATATATCTGATTTTCGTTCATCTTCTTCACCTCTCCAACCATCATTCTAGTTATGACTTTCTAGGAAACCCAAGGTTAGGACATAACACACACCTATCATAGGGTGTAGAAAAAGGGTATTTTTATGTTTTTCTAGTGTAGAATAGATACTGACCAAGGTCGACTCACCTAAAGAGCTTTCTCAGTTCATTCACCTACTTAATCTGATTCACATAAGAAGTAATTATTTTTTTAGGTTTTATGTTTTATGAAAAAAAATTAATTTAATAATAAAATAATTGAAATGAAAAGTAATAGGAAACTAATATTGAATTATAAATTACCATGAAATGATAAACAGAAATGAATTATGGAAGAAATGAAGTTCTCTTGAGATAACTTTTAGGGAGCACCTTCATTGACCAGCATCAAATACTCTTAGGGAACACACTCCATCATTTGTTTGCACACATTAGTCTACCCCGATAATGAATAAAAGGTCAGCTTAGAGATCTCCAAGCACACCCTCCATCCACCTACTCAAAAGAATGAAAGTGGTTAAAGATTAAAAAGTTAAACTTTAGACAATCATAGTGGGGATTACACCCACTATAAAATATCCTTATAATTAACTCAAAGAATATTAAAAACATGGTATTGGGTTCAAAAACCTGATTAATCCCTTGAGATATTCCTCAAATTACTTACTCATAATCATGAGTGTAATAGTTCACGATAGTAAGATAAGAAGAAGAAAAGAGGTTGGATGGGTGGACAAAATAATAAAAAAATGAATGAATTTATTATAATTCTAAATTACAATTGAAAAATAACACAAAAATAAAGAAAATAAGTTAATTAAAAAATTGGGAAAGAGTTGTGTCTAGAATCTCTCAGTGGAGATCTCCTACTTGGTTCCTTGATGGAATGGAATAGATAATGGGATGATGCATTGAGAGGGAGGAGATCCCTTCCTTTTATAGATATAATTTGTCTCTTGAAAGTTGACTTTTTTTATACCCAATAAATGACCTCTTCATGCATTCCACCCTTCATGAATGTTGTTACTAAATATCTTGTCCATCTCTCCTCAAACATTAAGCGTATTTGGACATTATATTAGGGAGTTATGAATTTTTCATTAGACATTTCCTTTTTTGGATGAAGTTTCCAGGAAGCTTCCCTCAAAAGAATAACACCCAATGGAAACATTAATTACTTTTAAAATCCCTCCAATTAATCTTGGAGTAGACCCTTTGTGTCCTTGTCTAATTATACTTAGAATCATAGCAATTTAAGATGTTTATCTTGAGATAGTCTTCTATTATGGTGTTGAGGTCCACCCTGTCCACCCGAGAAAAACATCAACTTCATTGATTTTTTAATTGCTCTAGATTGTCGAATCATATACTGGTCCATAAGAGAAAGTTGAAGAAAATAAAATAAGTATTCTAAAAAAATATATAGTTAATTTGGATTTATATTTTTCATGAAACGAAAAAAATACCCTTGATGTAAAAATCTGTCCACAATCAAGAATTAAGCACATTTCCCAATTTTTCTCAAAACACATCATAAATCCAAAAATAAATTCATATAATCTCAAATTGATAATTTGGGATGATTAAAAAAATTGAAATGCATACAAAAAATGTGTAATATATTAACTCAATAAATTCTTCCATACTTAAATTGTGCTTGTCCTTAAGCATGAAATCTCAACATGGAATTCAGAGGACAACAATGTTACTAATATTCAAATTCCAGAGAAATAAAATTTAACAATTTTCAATTTCAAATTAAACATTGAAAAATCCACATAAAATATCAATTTAATTTCAAATTTTTCAAAGAAACATTTAATTCAAATATTTTAGTTCTCCCCTTTGAAATAAATGGAACTTTATCTTTCTTTCATTCAATCTTCACAATTTATTATTATTAAGCAAGTAAAATCATGATTTACCTCACCTTTGAATTTTTCCTCTCATATATCATGATACAATTCAAATAGAGTTATACTCATATCATAAGAACATGCACCTTATCCATAATCTTCTAAAAGAACTACTTTATCCACATTGTAAAGACAAAATGCACATAAAATCCTGGGGACTTTTCAATAACTATTCAAATTAATCTAAGTATTAATAGTGGTTGGATTTTATGTTTTAGAAATTAAGGCTCATTAAGGAGGTTTATCACTTAAGGAAAATGCATGATATAAAAAATGTAATGATATTCTCCCCTTCAATGTACCCACACCAACTTCCCCCAAAACTCAAAGTAAGGACATGATCATAATAATGCATAATGAATGATTAATTCACCCTCTTGATTTTTTAAAAAAATTGTATTTTTTTGAAAGTTAAGATTATATAAAGCCTCACATACATCACCTAACTACATACGATTATAAGATCGCCGATCTAGAAAATGGTGATTTCTGGTTCTCCCAAATCACAACCCATTTTTTTTATCATTTTTATTTTTTTAATTCAAGAGGGGAAAACAATAGAGTACAATGAATGATTACAAAACCTTCTACAAGTCCCACAATAGCACCCCCACACCTTTTCCAAATAATGTAAATCATCTCTTCCACCATGAATCCCTTCACACCCCACACTTTATCTATAAAATATCATGCAAATTCCCAGAGTAGTGTAGGAATATATAAAAATGTCTTGAAACATGGCTCATCCCTATAAGGGTCATTCATGGTCTTTATGGTCTTAAATAAAGATTGATGTAAAGGTGTTCTTTAAGTATAATGGATTTTAAAAGGATGCCTCACTCATTTTAAATATGATTTTTCAAAGTCATAGCTTTGACAAGTTCAAATGCAAGTTCTGGTTCATGACATGTCCAGAGATCACTCAAGAAATATGCTCAATAACATATAGGAAGTATAGAGTTTAAAAATACTCTTGAGAATGAGATATATGATATTGGAAAATCACTCAAGGCATAATCTATAATATAAAATTAATTCAAATGATTTTCATAAATTGAATATATGAAAAATGGTAGGGAAATTTTATTTACATAAATCAACTAATTCCCTTAATTCATGAGTAATAATTTCAATATCCATGATTTAATTTAACCATTAAATTTTCCATTTTACTCATTCAATATAATTAACATTTAAATCATAAACATGGAATCACTAGATTCCTAAGAAACACATGTCTCTTAGATAAGTCATGTTAAGAATTAATTAGAGTGTGGGTATGCAATTCTTATCTTTAAAGATCAAATCATATTTTAGACCAAAAAAATGTAATGTGTTTAAGAGATAATCATAAAATGTGAACTCCCTTTTGCAATAAAGCTTCTGTCCTCTTCCTCCAATGATTTTGTTTTTCTTCTGCCATCATGAACCTATAAAAGAAAATACCTCAATTAACCACAAAGATCATGTCATCAATGCTAAACAAGATAAGAGGGAGGGGCCGCATTCTAGACTAATTACTAATACTGAATTTGAAATATAAATTCATAATATTGAAAATTAAAGTACTAAAATGCATGTAAATGGTAAATCTTAGTATGATCTCCCTAGTGGGTCCTGGCATCTTTTACTGCCTCCAGAGGGCAGTACCAGCTTTTAGCCATAATATGTCAGTGGGTAAAGCTTCATTGATTTGAACCACCAGATGTGGCTATTTCCAGCTTGTAGTTCTTTGGTCTTGTTGAGAAGGAATCCATGGACATAGTATACCATATATGCCCCCTTCAAAATTTTCTACATGTTTCATGGTGGGGGAAGGATGAATTAGGGAACCTCCCACCTTTTTTTCTACTTGTGAAACCATATTGTCTTCCAGTGCGGGATTCATGGAGGCTTCAGCCTCTTATCTGATTTCCTTAGTCATAGAATCTTGAATCTCTTCCTAATTGGGCTCCTCCAGTAGATATTCAACAACTTCAGAGAGCTCCAGGAGTTCTTCAACAGGTGCTTCATTTTCCACATCATCCTCCAAGGTATAGTATGAGTTTGTCGAATATGAATACAATATAATTAAGAGAGAGAATAAAATTAGTTTCAATAAAATTAAAATAATTTGAGTTAAATAATATATCATCTCTCGGATTTGGTTTGACATTAATATCATCTTCAATTGAAAGTGCCTATAGGAGTCGATATTCCCTTGAAGGAGGTAGCAATTCAGGATCATCCACATCATGTTTGGCTTCAACTTTATGGATGTCCTTAGTGAAATCTAGGAAGACCAGTGGCACTTTTTTCTTGGCCTTGAATATTTTTATGTCAACTTGTAGTTCATCGACCATGGTCATAAATATTCTGATGAGATCCATGTTGTTATGCCTCTTTCCACCTGTTTGACCACTATCATCCATTCATCATCTCTTCATTGGATGGCCTATACAGTGTAGTCTTGTTCTGGATCCTATGAGTAATTCTCATTCCATGTAGAATAATAATCATTTTAATTCATCATGGAAATATATTTTTTAGTTTTTTTCTAAATAAATGTAATCTAAGAAAGATGTGAAAATTGAAAATGTAAAAGAACTAATGATTGGATCCCCATAAACGATGAACATTTTAATGCACACATGTTGTAGGTTGTGGAAAAAGAATATTTTTATGTTTTCCTAGTGCATCATAGAGGCAGAAAAGGGTCATCTCACTTGAGGAGCATTCTCAGTTCGTTCACCTACTTAATCTAATTCAGCTTAGAAGTAATTATTTTTGTTGTTTATTGTTTTATGAAATAAATTTTATTTGATGAAATAATTGAAATGATAAATTATAGGAAACTAACATTAATTTATAAATTACCATGCAATGCTAATCATAATGGAATTATGTAATAAATGAAGTTCCCCTGAGAGAAATTTCTGGGAGCACCTACATTGACTACCATAAAATATTCTTAGTGAACACACTCTACTGTATTATTTCACACATTAGTCTACCCAGGATATGAATGAAATGTATACTTAGATATTTCCAAGAAAACCCTCCATCCACCTCCTTAGTTGTGGGAAAATGGTTGTAGATTAAGAAGTCAAACTTTAGACAGCCACAGTGAGGATTACACCCACTATAAATTGACCATAGAATTAACTCAATGAATATTAAAAACATGGTATTGGGTTAAAGAACCTAATTACTCCCTCGGGATATTCCTCGGATTAGTTACTCATGATCATGAGTATTATAGTTCATGATGGTAAGATGAGAAGAAGAAAATAGGGTGGATGGGTGGACACAATAATAAAAAAAATGCATGAATTTGTAAGAAATATAAATTACAATTAAAAACTAAAAAAAATTAGTGAAAGTAAATTAATTAAGAAGAAATGGGGAAGAGTTTCGGCTGGCCTCCCTTTGTGGCGATATCCTCCTTGGTGCCTTGAAGGAATGGAATTGATAATGGGATGATGCTTTGAGAGGGAGGACCTCTCCTCCTTTTATAGCCATAATATGTCCCTTAAAAGTTGATGTGTTGTAGACCTAATAAATATTCTCTTCATTTGTTCCACCCTTAATGAATCTTGTTCATAAATATCTATTCTGTCTCTCTTAATAATTTTATAATTTTAGACATCTTATGTGGGAGTTATAAATTTTTCATTGGATGATTATTTTTTGGATGGAGTTTCTAATAAGATTTTTTAAATATTATAACACCCAATGGAAACTTTAATGACTTTAAAACTCAATAAAATTAATTTTAGAGATGACCCTATGTGTCCTTATTCTATTCCAGGTGGAATCATCGCAATTTAAGATGTGTTGACTGAGATAGACTTTTGTTATAGTGGTAGGTTCTACACTGTCCGCTCGAAAACAACTTCAATGTTATTGATTTTTTAATGGCTCTAGATGGCCAAATCATCTCCTGGTCTAGAAGAAAAAGTTGGAGAAAATAAAATAAGCATTCTAACAAAAAATTATTCACTCAACTTGGATTTATATTATTCCTGAAATAAAAAAAAATACCCTTGATGTAAAAATTTGTTCAAAATCAAGAATTAAGCGCATCTCACCATTTTTCTCGAAACACATCACAAATAAAAAATTGATTCATAAAATATAAAATTTATAATTTGGGATGATTAAAATAATTGGAATTCATACAAAAAATGTGGAAAATATTAGCTCTATCCAGACTCGTCTAATCCTATACATTGAAAATCATCACATTTTGCCCATCATGTCCATTCGAAAAGCATATTTCAGCATCATTATTCATTGTGCATCGAATAACCTAGAATAATGTGAAATTTGGTATCTAATGTCATTTGATTCATTTTCACTCCCCTTTTTTCATCACTATTGTGTCTTTCCAATCTCAGATCTACAATAGTGGATCTTTGTAAAAAGAAATGGGTGTACAATGATTGATTAATTGGGATATGTCAAACTATGGTCCAAATAAAGAAATACCATGATTAATGAATCATTCTAGGGAGAAAACGCAAAATAAAAATGAGAGGACTGGGCCTCAATAGATGTGTGTGATTATCTTAAATTATTTTAATTATAATGAAAAATGAAGAATCAAAAAAATTGAATCACAAAATAATTCTCCGAAAATAACCTCGAAATAAACCCATCCCAAAAATATGAACGATTCACGAATAAACCAGTTGGTCGATTGATCCATGTTAATTGTAAGAATAAATAATGGGGAATAAAAACAAATAAAAAATATAACCTAATTTTATTTGGATCAATTATTGATGAATAATTATTTTTAACCATTTTCAATGGCTAGATCCCTTGATTATATTTCACATTGATCGTCGTTCCATGATTCGATCATCATTCGTCAATGGGATCTCCTCTAATGGCTCCAATGGCTCTCATAAAATTGTAGGGTTATGTAGCTAACCATAAAATTCTTCTATAATAACTTATTTAAATGAAACCTGATTAGGTTGTTGTATTGTTGTGTTAAAAAAATTTAATTAATTGTTTTAATCATTTTATACCCACAATGTATTTTCCGAAAATGGCCAACACCGACCAAGTTTGTGTTATTCCTAGGGTAATACCCATATTCAGAACTCAACATTTCCCTTGTATTTCTGATTTTATCAAGATTTTATAATTTATTTCACTTTTTCATAAAAAATGTCCATGCGTGATATTTAATATTTTTAATATTTTTCAAAAATTTATTTTGGGGACACCAGGCCTCAGAATCACATGTTATCTAAGGGCCTGGTCTTGAAAATAATCTTTACAACATCCAAAAACATATTACATGGAAAATATGAGTCATTAAAGTATCCCCACCTTGGGAATTTATGTCTTGAAAATACAAAATAAGGGATATAAATAGAAATTTGGGTACTAAGCAGGAATATAATACTCACCCTTCCATGTTCCATCCTAAAGATTCTAATGCTGCCACGGGACACGTGCTAAAGGAATCAATCACCCATGAAGGATCCTCTCCTGCTGATCCTTAATCAATACCAAGTACTCAGTAAAGTTAACCCCATCATTATTTTCATTCTCACCCCAATCGATAGTGTTTGATGGGATATGAATGTTCCTCTTTAATTGTGACATGTGGAAGACATTTTGTGCCCAGTTTAACTCTAGAGGTAGATCTAAGGAATAAACACCTTCATCAATTACACATAGTATCTGAAAAGGGCCAATGAATCTCAGAGATATATTGTAACCTTGACCAAATATTTATAGTCCATGTCAATGTGAAACCAATAGGAAAACATGGAATCCTTAATCAAACTAAAAACGTCTCTAATTTCTATTCATCTAAGACTTTTGATGGCTTTGTGGAGTCCTCATCCACTCTTAAATGATCTATACCTTCTAAGTAGTAGTTCATGGAAATTCTAATCCCATCAGTGCTAACTCTCATGTCCTAGTCCAAAAAAGTGTAAACCTATAGGGTTGCTCATAAAAATCTTCAAGTGGTTACATACTGATGGTGGTATGGTAGTTTTTTTGTATGAAAACTCCACCAATGGTTGGTGATCCTCCTAACTATAGACAAAGTCTAACATGAAATCCCACAGCATGCCTCCATAACCTGAATGGTCCACTCTATCTAGATTCCTTTTTTGGGGGTAAATTTTTTTTCTCAAGTGTAATGGTGTCCCAAATCCCTCCTGTAATCCCTTCAGAAACCATTGTGTGTAACGAGTATCACATTCGGAAACAATCATCAATGGGACTCTAGGGATTCAAACTTTCTCCAGCATGTAGAGGCACCAAAGCCCTCTACTGAACTCTTCTCCAAAAGAAATGGGCTGACTTGGTTAGTCAGTCTATGATCACCCACATGAAATAATTTCCACTAGATCTATGTGGTAATCCCATCATGAATTCCAAGGCTATCTCATCCCACTTATACCCTAGTACCTCAAGGGGTGAACTATACCTGCTGGAACTTAGTTCTTGTACTTACCTTACTGATAAGTAAGGCATCCATAGATAAAATTTGCAACACCATTATTTATTCATACCCCCGAAACTAATTCCATAAGTCCTGGTATATATTTTTTACACCTGGTTTTACCTCTAAATTATTTATATTAAACTCTCTAAGAACCTCCTCTCATAAAGTCACCAGTTCCATCATGCATCCTATGAAAAGAAAAACATGATACCCAGATCTAGAAAATACTTGATGAGCTTGTCCAATTTATATCTGAGTACGTAGGGTATCACAACTATTATCTCTTAGTTGTGCCTCCCTAACTCACTGTAAAAGAGGAGGGGTAACAACCATCGACTAGAGGTAAGCTGCACCATCTCCATCCACAATTGAAAACTCCAATAAGGCCAACTGCTCTAACACCCTGTTCAACAATTGAGAATAAAATCTCTTTCTAAGAGCATCTACTACCATGTTCCCCTTCCAAGGAGTATAGAAAATTCTGAATTCATATTCCTAGATAAAATCTAGCCATCACCTATGACTCATGTTAAGATCCTTATTCTAGAGTATATACTTGAGAATCTTGTGATCATAATAAACAATAAATCTCTCACCCATCTATTAGTGTCTTTACCTTTTTAGTGCAAAGAATAATGTTACTATCTCAATATCGTGGGTTGCATAGTTTTTATCATGTTGTCTCAACTAGTGTGAACCATAGGCAATTAATTTTTTCATAAACATTATATCACAACCAAAAATGGTTACTAATGCATCAAATCACACAAAATACTCAACAAACTCCACTAAAAATATCAAGATGGGAGTGCTCGTCAAACTATATCTCAATTACTGAAAAGCCTGATGGAACCTCTTTGTCCACACGAATGGATACCCATTTAAAGTAAAATATTTCATGGGTAATGATATCTTGTAGATATCATTAATGAATATCTGGTAATATCCTTCCATATTTAAGAAGATCCACACCATTGTCACACGAATTAGTGGCTCTTAAGATAACACTGCCTCGATTTTGGTCGGGTCCACTGCCACTCCATCTGTTGAGATAACGTGTCATAGAAACTGAACCACATGTATCCAGAACTAACAATTTTAGAGATTTATGTAAATATGGTTGTCTTAGAGTAAATTTAGAACTATCCCTTGGTATCTCATGTTCTCTTCCTCAGATGCTGAGTACACAAGTATATTATTGATGAAGACCACCAAGAACCGGTCTAAGAAAGGCTAGAAGATCTGGTTCATGAGTCCCATGAACACTACTGGGGAATTCTTTATTCTAGAGGGCATCACCAAGTACTTTTAGTGACCTTAGTGACATATAAATTTAATTTTAAGTATATCCTCATCTTTTACTCACCAATGGTGGTAACCTGGCTGAAATACCACTATGTCATGTCCCATCCTAGAGGGGCCTATGTTGACACTCCCCAAGCCCGCCTCTAATAGGCCAATGGCTGGAGACTAGTGCGGAGAAGACATATCACTAAAATAGGAGGCCTTAGACAAAGAACCTATACACACCCACACATCCACAAGCCTATACAATGCTGAGAGATAAAAAAATAAACAAATATGGATGCATATATATAAACCTTACCACCAAAGTATGAAAAGAAGTAAAGGAATCTAAATAGGGCCAAATACATGCCCACCACAAAGAGTATGCAACACACGTCCAACCTAGAAGTAAAACTGATATTGCTAACAATATACCATAATTACATGCCTCATTATCTCGAATCTCATGAAGCATTATCTAGTCTTCATCTACCAAGGACTCTTTCAAAAATTTGATCATCTGTATAAGACAATACATATGTAGGAAAATCCCGTGTAGGGGTGAGTAAAAAAATACTCATTAGGACACCCCAAAACCACATAGCATAAAATAAAAGAAAATAATATCATCTAAACATAGGTAAATGTGTAAAACACAAATAATAATGATATCTAGATATTTACAACAAAGAAACATAGTTTAATGGTAATCCACAATTGTAATTACCGACATTGGATTCCAGCTCAAAGATTCCAAAAAACACTCATCCAGGATAACACACTCCATGACTCTGATAGCACTGATGATGCTCATCTAAGAGTTTCTTCTCATTTGGTCACTTTATGAGAAAGTACACACTAGTGCTCAGATAGAAATGATACACAAAATGAGGATCACACCAAACGCAATGGGGTTATTCCAACAACTCAATATGGATTTATGCACTAAGTTGAGGATAGATACTCATGTATTTCTTATCATGAATATACTAAGAAATTCACCAAGGGAACAACAATAAATAGAGGATCCCAATCTAGGAATCTTGGAGGGATTCTAATGAATCTATCTTATAATTCCTACATAATGGATTTTAATTATAAGAGTTTAAGATGATTCTTTACCAGCCCTTAGGGAAAGGATAAGGGGAACACACACTATCAAAACATGTCCAAGATATTGAGGAAAAGTTCTCTATGCCATTTATAAATAAGATAATGTTGAATTACTAAGAGATATGATACACAAATGAGGATCACACCCAAGGCCATGGGGTGATACTAACATACCAATCTGGATTAACACACTATGTAGAGATTCGACGCTCATGTAATTTTTGTCATGATGAAACCAATAACTCCACCTAGGGAATGAATATGAAAAGGGGAACTCACCCCAAACCTCAAGAAGGCATTCCAATTAATCTATCCTTGAAATCCTACAAATGGGGTCATAAACTTAAGAGTATGAGATGATTCCTTACCATACCTCAGAGAAAGGATAAAGGGAACACACCCTGGGAAAAAGTTTCTAATATATAAAGAACAGGGGATCTAATCCATTTATAAATAAGTAAATAGTGTGTATAGTGGGTCAAAATCCATGTAACATGACCCTAGTTATTGCCCATGTAAATGTCCCATGTCTCAAGTCATGTCCATGTACAAACCAAGATTCTAACATTTATACTCCACCCCATGTCTATGTACACCCCTGAGATACACGTCGAGTCTCTAGTGAGATGTTACATGACGTTTTTCCATGTCACATGTCATGTGAAACTTAACTCCTAAATGAAACTCTTGCCACTGTCCAGAGGGCCCCATATAGTGTGTAGAACCAGATAACATGACTTGTAACATTGTATTTTCCATAATTATTGATCTGATATATATTCTCTTTCTTCTTCGCTCTAGCCAAAATTATGGATGTTCCTTTTATGTAAAATCAAGGGGAAGCCTCATCTAAGCCTTTCCATTCACAATCATCATGTTTCTGCCATCAAATCCATTCAAAAAACAGATTTGAGAATTGTTCTTCATTGCATCCCAAAGAACATGAAATCAGGTATCTGTCATCATAAGAATCGTTGTCACTAATAGTTTTTACAATATTTTTGTTTTGCTGATCCCAGATCTCTACTATCAGATACTATCACCATGAAATTGGTGTGAATATTTCGATTTATTGATACATGTAGAACCGTTATCCAAAAGAAGAACTCTCATGAAGTATAATTAATTAAGGAGTGAAAATTTACACGAAAAATGAGTCAAATGGACCTTGAATGATTTTTATATAGATATATTTTTTTCAATTATAATGAACAAAAAAGAATAAATAAATTATATCATGAAGAGATCCTCCCAAAATAACCCTGAAAATAAACAAATCCCACAGATATGCATGATCCATGGATCAATCCATTAGTCAATTGATCTGTGTTCTTAATAAAAATCAATAATAGGGATGAAATCATAATAAAACACATTCCCTACCTATATTTGGATCAATCAATAATTAATAATGATGGGGTGTCATTGTCATTGGGGAGATCCTTTAATTTCATTCCACATCGATCATCGATCCATGATCAGGCCATCCTTCACCAACTAGATCTCCCCTAACAGTTCTCGTCGAATCATAGGGTTATATGGATAAACCTCAAATTATTCTATAATAATGTATTTAAATAAAAAAAGATTATGTCATGGAGGTGATGCATTAAAAAATTGTGTGTTTATTTTAATCAATTTATGCCTATGATGGATTTTCCACAAATGACTCACACTGACCGAGGTCAAGTCGCACCTAGGGTAAAATCTATATTATGGACTCAATGGTTTCCTTAGATTTATGATTCAAGAATAAATTCATATGTTATTCTACTTTTTTAGGAAAACTATGCATGTGTTCTATTTGTTATATTTTATATATTTCAAACCTTTATTCCGGGCACACCAGGCCTCAGAATCACATGCCTTATTAAGGCTTGATCTTGAAAATAATTCATACAATATCCAAAAAAATACATGGAAAATATGATTCATTGCATATTATATGATTTTGGTAGTCTTTATTTGGTTTATATTGATTCGTTTGGTGATCGATCATAATTTTGGTTGGGTTGCATCTCTCTAGGTGATTGGGCCTTTCTACCTTTTTATTTATTTGATTATGGTTTCATTATTTCATTTGATTATCAGATTCATTGACTTATGGTGATTTTTCTTCTTTATTCATTTTAGATCTATAATGTGATATTTTTTCAAGGGTCATTCCATTATTGGTTTTTCTGTGGAGGTAGTGTGTTCTTGAGGTATGTTTTGTTTCCTCCTCTTCATAAATCCTTTTCAAAAATTAAATCAATTATAAGATGTGTAGGTTTATTCTAGTTCATCCATTTTTGTTGGTTTCTTCTTGTTGGTGTATTTTTTTGTGGTCATGTGCGACCTATGTTTTGAGGTAGTTCGTTATGTCTCTAGCATTTGTTGATGAACTAATTTTCTCCAGTGTTGATAAACTTTATTAATTAATGGAAATGAAATGACATGGATTATTGATTTGTGTTCATGTAGAAATGTTTTTTTATAAAATATGGTTTCCCCCTAGTTTTTTATAAATTGAAAAAGCGGTTTCAATGCATTGTGAATTAGTTTTGTGATATGGTTTTCAAATCATGATTTCATGAAAATGGTTTTATGAATTGATTTGAAAACCATAGAACATGGTAAGACTTGGGTATATAGGGGGATTATTTATTAATAGATCATGTTTGTTGATACTTTTGGGGGGATTTATCATGGGTATTTCCTCTTCTCTCTTGTCCCATTGTTATATATTCTTAATACTCTATTGGGAGGGTTCACTTTTTGACATACTCATCTACTACCTAGTCATTATGTATATGTCTAGGGGCTTGATGTGTGTGTGATTGTCTATTTTGGGGGTTTGAGAGTGTCTTATCTATCCCAACCTAGTTATCCCAACCTAGTATGATCCATGGTGTAATTTTACCTATGATTATTAGGTGATTTGGGCTTCTATTATTGGCTTGTAATATTTTTTTACACTTCCATAGATTTGATATGAGATATGATACAAATATTTCATCATTTTGATTTGATATATCTGTTTTTATATATGGATATAAAGTGAATTGAAAAAAATTTCCCTATTTATTTGGAAATGGGGGAAAGTTGTAAATTAAACCATGCTTCCATGCTTTTTATATAAAAACTATTAAAATTTTCTTATGCCTTGTTTTATATAAAGTTGAGAAAAATTGGATTATTTTCCAAAGACATGGCATGAAGCACCTAATTGTGATCCTATTAAGGTTTTCAGCTCAAACCCTACACAGCCCTTTACTGGTACATATACCTTCTTATGTATTTCGATAACAGAAATGGTATGAAGATGAAATGAAGCGGTGAGGTTTTCTATCATCTAAGTTGGGTAGTTGGGGTGAGATGGTGTGGGTCATCCCATTAATTCACATGGATTATATGGATTTCAAATTTTACTAGTCCAATGGTGTTGGACTTGTACATGGATATTGTTACTACAATGTTTTTGTTTTCATTTTCGTTGTTCATCTTAGTTATGGCATATATTTATCTTTTCCACTGCTTTCTCTCTTGTATCTATTTATTCAAAGATATTGATTCATGTTGGGAGAAATTGCTCTCTCTATTTGTTGATCGATATCTAGGGTACTTTTCATTGTCCAATGGTTATCAATAATTCCCTTTGCGTTTGTGGAACATCAGTTCGGGTACTAGTTTGAGATGGTATTCAGGTTTGTTCATCATAGTTTAATATCAATGGTGGTGTACTTTCAAGAGTCCTTATCTTGGAGAATTTAGTAAAATAGAGATATAATAGTTCTGAATTGAGAATTAAATTTTGGGGAGTTCCTAACTAGCTCTTGTCATGATGAGAGTAAAGTTACCATGGGATATTGAGATGTGTGTCTCATGTTTTTAGTTTTCAATGATAATCTCTATTTTTTCTTATTGGTTTTCTTGTTTGTGCTGAGATTTTTCTATTCTCTAATCATCTCTTTGGTTTTAGTGTGAAACAATATTCGTTTGATACTTGTTCCATGAGTTCCATAGGAAGTTGAATCTCATAATCCTCATGGGAGTCTCCCACATTATTAGAATATTATTGAGGTGATGATGAAGGTACAACCAAGAGTTGTTAAAGAATTGTATTGATCATAGGAGTTATTGTGATAGAATCCTCAATCCTTTAAAGGTATGAATAAACATAAAATTTCATAGGAATGGATGGAAAAGATAGATCTATTCTTTTACTTTTTTGATACACCTGAGAGTATAAATGTAAAGTGTGAAGTGTTTAGACTTGAGGGTCCGAGAAAGCGGTTTTGTGATTATATGGTACAATCTCATAGGCATGTGGGCTTGTATTGGAATTGTTTCAAGACTGTATTCTTCTAGAAGATTTTTCTAGAGTCTCTAATGATAGAAAAGTCTCTAGATTTATTCTTTTTGAAGTAGGTAGTTTTTTTGTGTTTCTATACACTAATTAGTTTGCTAAGATAGTTAGTTTTTCCATATTGGTTTTAAGGAATAACCAGTCAAAAGATTAGATGTTCATGTAGGATTTATGACTAGATAATAGATCATATGTATTTATGATAAATATTTTGACGAATGTATAGATAGTGTATATGGATATGGTAAAAGAAACTAATACCATAAGAAATGTTAGATATTACACCCCTTATCATCGATATAGTGGAATCCATAGTAGCACACCAGGGAAGAATAATAAGTGATAAGATCATCATAGGAGTGTTGGAAGTTGTTCTCAGCAGCATTCATATTCAGAACCTCCAGTTGCATCTAGTAGTGTTCCTTTGACTTGATACCAATGTTGAAAGACTAAACACACATGCCTCTCTTGTCCTCCACTTAGAAAGAGGTGTAATAGTTGTGGATGTTATATACAACTATAGAGATTTTTCAGGATATGTATACTCCTTGATATGGTTAGAGATCATCAGCTCAAAAGGCTACTGTGTAAAAATCAGATGCTTTAATGACTATAAATCTCTAGCCACAGGCCTTAGTAGTGAAGTACCTTCTCCCATTAGATGAGTTTATAATTCAGGTAAATGTGAGTCCAGTGATAGTGAGAGGTACCATCTTTAGTTCATCTTCAATAGTAGTTTCTTTTCATTATACCAGTACTTCCAACTCATTAATATCTATTAGTTTTTTTGATATGCTTAATCATACAATGGAACTCATGTCCTTTATTTTGAAGTTAGTGACACCTATTTGAAAGATGAAAGATTATGGGATTCAGTGACCTTGTGTGTTGTCGATAACAGATGCATACTTATTTTATTATTTTCTTATTCTTGATCTAGATCTATTTGATGTCATCATCAGGATGGATTGGCATGTTTCTCTCTATAATGATGTTTATTTTTATCATTATCATGTCTCATTTATTATGGTCGATGTGAGATCCCAGGTTTTTCAAGGAGAGATGGATCCAAGGTCTGGTCATGTAAGTCCTTACCGCCCAGAGCTTAGGAGATTATTGTCTTTTGTAGTAGTTATACTCAAAAATGTTTCTTCTATTTTTTTATCATCCCACAATTTTTTGGGACCTTCTTGTTATTTTCCCAAAATAATTTTTCAGTCCTCCTCGAGATGTGGAGGAATAGTTTGCGATTGACATAGTGCTAGGAATGAAACTGAAATTGATACCTTTTTATCGTATAGTACTAGTAGAGCTAATAGATCTCTAGATTTAATTGGATGATCTAGTGATGAACGGTTTTGTTAGCCCTAGTGTTTCAGTTTGGGAATCCCCAGTGATATTTTCCAAGAAGCCAGATTGGTAACTCCGACTATGTGTGGACTATGGGAATTTGAACCAAGTAATAGTTAATAATAGGTATCATTTTCCTTGTGCAGTTTATTTTTTTGACTAGTAAAATAAGAAAATAGTTTTCAAAAATTGATCTTTGTTCCGATTATCACAATCAAAAATTCTAAGAGTGTGATATACTGAAGACAGCTTTTACGAGTAGGTATGGTCATTAATAATATCTTCTGATTTTATTTTATCTGACTAAAAATCCAATTTTTTTTATGGATTGGATGAATCAAATATTCCATCAGTATCTCGAAATTTTTTTGGTGTTGTTTGTAAATGATATTTTGATTTCATTAAGAACTGAGCATGAAAATGATCAATTTCTAGTATTTGTTTCGGAGTTTTTAAGAAATCACTATTTGTATGGAAAGATTTCAAAATAAAATTAATGGATACAAGATGTGAAGTTCTTAGGGAATATTATTTCTGAGAATAAGTTATCATTTGATCCTGAGAAGGTAAAGGTTTTTTTATTGGTAAGAACCATAAAATGTCTTTGAGATTTTCAACTTACTTGGTCTTACAGGATACTATTACTAGTTTTTCAAGAATTTTTCTATGTTTGCATGTCCTTTGACTGATCTTACCCAAAATTGGGTAAAATTAACTTGGGATTAAAATAGGTATCCTAATTTGATTGAGATGATATGAATTATGATATTGGTGCCTATTCTGATCTTTCCTGAACCTGGTAAGGGGTATGTTGTTTTATTTTATGATTTTCTACTATTTTGGGTAGAATGCTTATGAAGAATTATCATGTGGTAGATTACATATCTCGTCAACTTTGATCACACTAGAATAATTACCCCATTCAAGATTTAGATCTTACAATAGATATTCATATGCTTAAGTTTTGGAAGAATTATCATTTTAGGGATAGGTTCATAGTCTTTTATGACCATAATAGTTTGAGTCAAATATTGTATCATAAGGACATCAATACCATCTAGATATAATGAGTGGAATACCATATAAAATTTCTCCTAGACATTGCTTACTCCCTAGGTAAGGGGAATTTCATTGCAGCTGCTCTTAGTAGGAATGTGCCATCACAGGTTGTTTTGGAATCAAAGGAGCAGTAAAACATTATAGGGATTTTTTCTCAGTTGCATCTGGATTCTCAGGATGATATTTTAGGTGTGGATCTGATGAGTGTTCATGTATCAACATCTATCCCAGAGAAGATTCGTTAGAGTCTATAGTAGGAATAAAAGTTTAAAAAAATTCAAGAAACCCTATATGGGGGAGAGATCATTTCTGGTTGGTCTCTATCTTCAGATGGTATTCTTAGTTTTGGGGAATGGTTTTTCATTCCATCATATCCAAGGAGTTTAGTTTTTTTCAATTTTAATAGTTATTCATTTTTTATTTATTTGAGAACTATAAAGATATAAAGACCCAAAGCTTGACATACATGGACATTACATTACTTTTTAAGAATACATAATACATAACAAAATCAGACACATAAGGACCGTAATAGTATAGTGTCTTTGGAAACTCAGAAAATAATCTTCTAATCATGGGGAAAGATCTTCAACATATCCCATAAAGATCTTCCCCTTTTGATTTCTTACCTAAAACCTTTCTTTAAATCCTGGGGAAAATAAAACATAAAAAGGGTGAGATCAAATGCTCAGTAAGGGTAAGCATAGAGAACATAAAATAATCCATAAACATTTGAATGCAAAAAAACTTGAACATAAAATCTAAACATCAAAATCATGAGCAACAACATAAATCATGGAAGTACACAAAGCATAGATCATAATGGAACATTAGTCATGATAAACTATCATGGTAATACAACATTTAATTGTGGCATCCATTAAGCACATGTTATGATTTCCATAGTAGCCAAGGCATTACTGCCAAGACCATCTTAGTGTACAAAGTCCCATTCTGAATCAAGTTCACTCCTCATTCCAGTCCTGTAACACTAAACTGGATTAACTTATCATTCCAGCTATGTCTATATAATGAGATATAAATCTTTACCCAATGCATTGGAGGGATATATAGTTCCCACCCATCTCATAATTAAATCATTCTTACTTGTGCCACAAAATAAACATACATCATTCATAATAACCCAATGAATAAAATGGGTTTCATAAACATAATCCCATCATCACATAATCCATATAAAAGAAATGGATATCATTTCATAATAATAAAAGTGAAACCATGTAAATCATAGATACATTATACTTGAAACATACACATATGAAATAATGTCATCTTATATAGAAAATGGTTTTGATAAAACACTTGAAACGAATTCTTGAGGAAAATATACTTTCTTATTCAAAATCATTTTCTTTTCACAAAATGTCGTGACATTTTAAAAGAAAAGGATTTTGTTAAAAATAGTCATGAAATCTTTTGGAGGAAGATTCATGAAAATAAGGCTTTATAAAACCGTAAAAATTTGTTCGTTCTATATAATTTAAAAAACATTCTTCTCGTACTTTTTCCGAAAAAGTCAAAAAAGTACCTCATAAGAAAGATTCCTGACATAACATGTAGTAAAAGTCAAAAATGGGTAAAAAGGACTTTAAACATACCTGAAAAAACTTTTATAAAACATGGACATGGATGATAGAAATAACCCCAGTAAATACTTACGAATAAGCAATCTCGGATAAAAATGAGATTTGTAAAATTATCCCTTACCTTAGGTCCGATATGATTCGTACATATACGAACCTCATGTATAATTATTTAAATAATGTCATTGATTTATTAAATAATCATATTAAGTGTTATGATATCATATATAGTTCACTTATGACTTTATATTACCCGTTCTTTTGTAAATTCGATGTAAAAGCAGCGTGTTGGGTTAAATCGTTTCATTTATCGTACGTGTTTCGACTTGTTCTTCTCAATATTATTACATATATCCTGATTTACTTAATTCCAGAATTTGAGACATGATTTATATGTAATATATTTTCAGCATATACATATATATATGATATATCGATAAATGGAATGAAATACACCATTAATGGAGATGGTAGGTCGTACGTTTGCATGAACACTATTTTCGTTTAGTTATTGAATTGAATGGAATTAAGTAGATGACATAAATATATATATACATAAATCCAGTATCATTATTATTTCATATATTTCATGATTACTTATTATATATACCTTATAATCATTCATTAATGGTTAACATGGAGAATGAATCTCATCGCGTCGTGGAGATGGTAGTCCGTACGTACGCACGAGCGATGATATCATTCCCATGATCATGGAATTGTATTGAATTGTATGTATACTATTTCAGAATCAATATCTCTTTACAATAATTATATATAGTTATTTATTTAAAACATTATACCATCCAAGTAAGGTGGTGGTGTAAAATAGATTACACCACGGTGTGGACACGGTATTCCGTACGTACGCACGCGCGGTGATTTCATTTTCCGTAGGATGGATAGATTGTGAAATAGGGTTGCTTCATAATTATAATAACAAATTAGTATATGAGAGATAATTATGTTATTACTTCATAATGAAACAACTAAAGAAGAATAAGTGGAAGAAGAAATAAAGTTGAAAGAATCGGTAACGGACATTACCTCTTCTTTGAAGCGCCTCTTTGAGACCTCCTCTTAGGGCACTAAAATTGGTCTTTGGAGAATACCAGTACCTCTAGGATTATTCTAGGGAAGTGGTTAAGGTAAATTGTCAGGGGTTTGCTGAGATTGAAGGCTCAAATTGGTGTGAGGAGGAGAGGGAGGAGGTGCCCTTTTATAAGGGAGGAGAGGGGCACCATTGGAATAACTAAAAATATTATCTTATTATAATGTCATATTCGGTTTTTAATAGCTAAAAATTGATTTATTTAGAAGATAAGGTGGGTATGGGTCGAACCCTTCTCATCCAATTGAATTTAGACAAGTTTAGGTTTCTATTTTAACCTTATCATTTAGATTTAACTTTAAGTTAAATAATTTTACTTTTACCATGTCTTCTTTTTTTCTTACCCTATAAGGTTAATAAACTTACTATAACAAGACAAAAAAACCCCAAGTGGTTAATTATTAATATATATATCCTTATATAAGTCATTTAGCCGAACCTTAGATTTTTAAGAATAAAATAACAATTAATAATATAATATTTGTTTTAAAAACTATTTTATGTCAATTTTGACACGATTTGGTACTTGATTTTTTTGAAACTTATAACAGCATGATTTGTTCGAAAAATGTTACTTAAATCAATAATAACATGTCATATTAACCTATAAAATTAGTGGAATTCATAAAAAGTCTCAAATTACATTTATCTGGGTATATATAATATCAAATATTTTTATATTTCATTATTTAGGTAATTACTGCATAACCATTGTGTCATAAATAAATTAACTTATTTAATGTCTAAAAATTATAAATAAAATACCATTAGGTAGGAAATATTTTTATCTTTCTAATTAATATTTATAGTCTAATTTATCTTATGTATAACCCTATATTAAAAATGATTTAGTTATTAATCATTGATTTTAACTATTTTAACCCTTCTTTAAATAAATCAATAATAAATGTCTTAATCTAATCCAAGTGGGCCTAAATGGTCATATGTTATTCCTAAGGTTGTTTTTGGTAGAATTACACTTATCCAATAGAATTAGGACATGTGTTAGGGTAATAATAATATCATTTTTACGCTTAATTATCCTATATAATTTTAACCGTGGTAAATAAAAGTAAAAAGTAACTATTCACTAAAAATTATTTTCATCTCATTGAAGCACATTTTAGTCCTTGATTTTAACCTTGTCTCTCGGATTTTTGAAATTCAATTCAAATAAGTGGTAAAATTTAATTTAAATTTAAAAAGTCAGTTTTTAGCTACCACTTAGTGGTTTCACTATTCATCAAAAATTGAAATTTTTCAGAAAAATACCAAAAATTCAGCCTAAGAATTTTTTGATATTCTGAATTCAAAATTGATTTATATTTTTCCAAATTCATAACATATAAGTGGCATTAATTAATTTTAAATTTAAATCTCGTTATCAAAACAAATAGCGTGTTTTTAAGAAATAAAAATAATCAAAAGATTGATACTTGTTTATATCCAAATTCAAAGTGAAATTAATTCCAATGAACAACATTGGATTAAATGGTAAATATATATTCTAATTACACTTTAAAACCAATTAAAAATTTAATATAACCATATAAATTATTGCGATGAAAAAAGTTGTTTTTAATTAAAATATAGCGTGTTTTTACTATTCATTAAAATATGAAAGTTTTCAGAATAATATGAAAATTTTATCCAAAGTAAATTTTTATATCCTGATTCCAAAGAAGAATTTTATTTTTTCAAATTGAACTTATAAAAATGTCAAAAATAATATTTAAGGTGGGTGCGTCATCAAAAGGCGGGAAAACTGCAATTTTTGAAAAATACATATTTTACACGAAAAATTTATTTTGTTCTCATTCCATATTCTAGAAAATGTGTAAGATGAATAATAATATTATAAAATTCAAAATTTAGTTAATACTATTCATAATGTCTAGTACATAATAATATTATAACAATATATCGTTGTTTAGTGAAACCTGGTATTGCGTACAACACACGCTATCGAGGAAGGTCGCGATTGCGTGTAATGCAAGCCAAGTCAGGGTTTCATATTGTGCAAGACTCCTCCGTTGTTTCATATAACATAATCCAACCATATTTCATTTATACATTGAATATATATATACACACTCAATGTTTCATAGAATAACTACTATCAAAATTGTGTGTAACATGATCCAAGAATACTGTTGTGTATACTGAAAGCTCATACGGTGTTGAGTATAGCGCAAGTAAATATTGTTTTATCTTACAACACAAGACATCAATGAAATTAAAAGAATATTTTTCATAAAATCTCAGGGTGTTACATTCTACCCCCTTAAAATGAATTTCTCCCTCGAAATTCATCGGGTACTATTTATAGAAACCCACATCGTAAAAAGGAATACTAAAACATAATTTTAAAAACTAAAGTATGAAATGTAATGATTACCCAAAGAAACTCATCACCGAGATTCCATATAGGAGAACATAGGTGAAAATATGGATATGAAAGAAAAATCTAACCATCATGTTCTGATGGAGAGTGGTAAAGAACATGGCAATGAAAAAGCCATCAATCACAAAGCCATAGATTTGTGATGATCTAAGGTACCATCTGATTCATCGGATATAAGGGAACTAAGACAACATTTTTGGTTTTGAAGATCATTTCCCTAAATTTGATGAAATTGGAATTAGAAGAAATACTTTCGTGATTTTGGTACAGTCTCACCATTGGTCGTTCTTTGGACAAATTTCACTTCATATCTCAAAGAAATGAAGTTGAATTTGTCATTCGTGAAGTGTTAGAAGATCATGTGATAGAATGATGGGTCATTCAATCTGTCTCAAACAAAAGGTTATAAAAGTTATCAAAAATACATAAGTCCATCTATAGTGAGATTAATCATATATGCTTCCTAAAATGGACTTATACTTCATATATCATACTGCTTAATATATTAAAACTAGTTTCTACTAAACAGGGACTTCCTGTAGGCCAGTGGTAGGAGATAAAGGCCATTCGTACTTCGGTTGTGGGTTCGATTCCCACAGCCTTGTCTGACGCGATGGGCTGTCGCCCATCCTACAAGTTTTCCTTTTTCTAAAACTACATTACTATAACATCCCATCAATAATATCGAAAAAAGTTATATCCCTAAACAATACTAACTTATGTCCAACATAATCCATTCCAATCTTTAGGATTGTCTAAAATACTTTGGTCTAAGCTCATACTATAAAGAAAAAAATTACTAGAAAGGTTATCTACCAAGAATGTGAATATAAGCATTTATCTCACATATATCATAAGATATATCTTGATGGTTGCATTCCAAACACATGAATACCTTATTCATATATTCTCTTGAAACATAAATTACCATATAACCTTAGTGAAAACATTAATACTGTCAAAAGTTAACTCTTTCCACATACCAAAATCCCAAAAAAATCTATATAATCAAACCATAATATCACTTAGTTTTTATATAAGTCATGAGCTCATGAATACAATCAAACATCTCATTATCTTCTTATCCCTTCATTATGCGCATATCATCTATGATCCAAAATACCTGAATAACCTTCCATGGTTACCGGTACCATTCAACATATACTTTCAAATACTTTATGAAAAACAATAGTATAACAATCCTTAGATTATTCTTCATTCCATACATTATTCTTTATAAACATAAAATCATTCCACTAACTTCTTAAACCACTAACTAAGCTTCATCATTTATTTCATCTCATATTTCATTTGTAGTCTCTTCATCATCATCCACATAAATACTACTCATATGACCATGTTGATTCTCTTCATGAGATTTTCCCTTAGGGAATTTGTTTGCATAATTCCCATACATTCCACATTTTAAACATCAAATCATTGTTGACGTCGTAGAAATACCATTATCCATGTCCATGGTGTTAACTGAACCTTTTCCTTTGAACTTACTGGATTTGTGTCCTTCTTTTCCACACCCAAATCATCTTTTAGTTCCTTTAAATCAATCTCCCCGATGCCTCTTCCCACATTATTTACATGAGGGAAATTGAACTTTCTTTCCTCTATGATCATCATGATACTCCATCTTTCTCTTATTATCTAAGTCGGGAAACTTACCAAAGTGGAGATTATTGATCATATTATGAGATTGATGATTAGGAATAATAACGATGTTTGGACTTCCAAATCCCGTTTCATTTGGTTACTCATGAAGAATATCATTTTATTGTCCGTCAATTCCTCCATTATTGTGAATATTCCCGTTTCCAGTCATTTTCTAAAACCCAAAAAGAATAGTGTGAGAGGCAAAAATCATTCTAGAGAAAACAACATAGTAAAGGGGGAGTTCCCTCAATATCTAACATCTTAGGTTAAATTCTAAGATCATTACCATAGTTCTAGGACTATATCCTATACGTATACTTATCCTTAGGGACATCCCTAGACATGCCTTAGAAATATCTCTAGGGATCTCACTAACATTTTCGCATCCTAGTTTCCAAAGTTTGACTAAACCTTTCCTATGATACCAACTATAAAGACCCGAAGGTTGACGTACATGGACAATACATTACTTTTGCGGAATACTTAATACATAACAAAAATAGACACACAAGGACCGTAATAGTTTAGTTTCTTTGGAAACTCGGAATATAATCTTCTAATCGTGGTGAAAGATCTTCAACATCTCCCATAAAGATCTACCCCTTTTGATTTCTTACCTAAAACCATTCTTTAAATCTTGGGGAAAGGAAAAAATAAAAAGGGTGAGCTCACATGCTCAGTAAGGGTAAGCATGGAGAACATAAAACAATCCATAAACATTTGAATTCAAAAAACATGAACATAAAATCTAAACATCAAAATCATGAGCAACGACATAAATCTTGGAAGTACACAAAGCATTGATCATAATGGAACATTAGTCATGATAAACTATCATGGTAATAAAACATGTAATTTTTGAATCCATTAAGCACATGTTATGATTTCCATAGTAGCCAAGGCATTGCTTCCAAGACCATCTTAGTGGACAAAGTCTCATTCTGAATTGAGTTCACTCCTCATTCCAGTCATGTAACACTGAACCGAATTAACTTACCATTCCAGACACATCTATCTCATGAGATATAAATATTCACCCAATTCATTGGAGGAAGATATAGGTCCCACCCATCTTATAATGAAATCATTATTACTTGTGCCACAAAATAAACATACATCATTCATAATAACCCAATGAATAAAATGGGTTTCATAAACATAATCTCATCATCACATAATCCATATAAAAGAAATAGATATAATTTAATAATAATAAAAGTGAAACCATTTAAATCATAGATACATTATACTTGAAACCTACACATATGAAATAATGTCATCTTAGATGGAAAATGGTTTTGATAAAACACTTGAAACGAATTCTTGAGGAAAATATCCTTTCTTCTTCAAAATTATTTTCTTTTCACAAAATGTCGTGCAATTTTAAAAGAAATGGATTTTATTGAAAATATTCATGAAATATTTTGGAGGAAGATTCATGAAAATAAGTCTTTATAAAACCGTAAAAATTCATTCGTTCCGTATAAGTTAAAAAAACATTCTTCTCATTCTTTTTCTGGAAAAGTCAAAAAGTACCTCGTAAGAAAGATTCCTTACATACCATTTAGTAAAAGTAAAAAATGGGTAAAAAGGACTTTAAACATACATTAAAACAATTTTACAAAACATGTACATGTATGATAAAAATAACCCCAGTAAATACTTAAGAATAAGAAATCTCGGATAAAAATGAGATTTGCAAAATTATCCCTTACCTTAGGTCCGATATGCTTCGTACGTGTCCGAAATTCCTGTATAATGATTTAAATAAATTCATTGACTTATTATAGAATCATATTTATTATTATGATATCATATATAGTTCACTTATCACTTTATATTACCCGTTCTTTTGTAAATTCGATGTCAAAGCAGCGTTTTGGGTAAAATCATTTCATTTTTCGTACGTGTTTCGACTTTTTGTTCTCAATATTATTAATTATATACTGATTTACTTAATTACAGAATTTAATACATGATTTATATGCAATATATATTCAGAATATACATCTATATATATGATATATCGATAAATGGATTGAAATACACCGTCCATGGATATGGTAGGCCGTACGTACACATGAATACTGTTTTCGTTCGCTTATTGAATTGAATGGAATTAATTAGATGACATAAATATATATATACTTAAATCCAGTATCATTATTATTTCATATATTTAATGACTATTTATTATATATACTTTATAATCATTCATGAATGGTTAACATGTGGAATGAATCTCATCGCGTCGTAGAGACGGTAGTCCGTACGTACACACGAGCGATGATATCATTCCCTTCATCGTGGAATTGTATTGAAGTGTATGTATACTATTTTAGAATCAATATCACTTTACAATAATCATATATAGTTATTTATTTACACCATTATACCCATCCAAGTAAGGTGGTGGTGGAAAATAGATTACACCACGGCGTGGAGACGGTATTTCGTACATACGCACGTGCAGTGATTTCATTTTCCGTAGGATGGATAGATGGTGAAATAGGGTTGTTTAATAATTATAATAACATATAAGTATATGAGTTATAATTATTTTATTACTTCATATTGAAACAACTAAAGAAGAAGAAGTGGAAGAAGAAATAAAGTTGAAAGAATCGGTAACATACATTACTTCTTCTTTGAAGCGCCTCTTTGAGACCTCCTCTTAGGGCACTAAAATTGGACTTTGAAGAAGACCAGGACCTCTAAGATTATTATAGGGAAGTGGGAAAGTGAAATTTTCAGGGTTTGGCCAAGCTTGAAGGGTCAAATTGCTGTGAGGAGGAGAGGGAGGAGGTCCCCTTTTATAAGGGAGGAGAGGTCCACCTTTGGAATAACTAAAAATATTATCCTATTATAAAGTCATATTCGGTTTTTAATTGCTCCAAATTGATTTATTTATAATATAAGGTGGGGATGGGTCTAAATCCTATAATACTATAGAATTTAGACAAGTTTAGGTTTCTATTTTAACCTTATCATTTAGATTTCACTTTAAGTTAAATAATTTTACTTTTACCGTGTCTTCTTGTTTTCTTACACTATAAGGTTAATAAAATTACTATAACAAGCCAAACTAACCCCAAGTGGTTAATTATTAATATATATATCATTATCTAAGTCATTTGGCTGAACCTTATATTTTTAGGAATAAAATAAAAATTAATAATATAATATTTGTTTTAAAAACTATTTCATGTCAATTTTGACACTATTTGGTACTTGATTTTTGTGAAACTTATAACAACATGATTAGTTCGAAAAAAGTTACTTAAATCAATAATAATATGTCATATTAACCTATAAAATTAGTGTAATTCATAAACAGTCTCAAATTAAATTTATTTGGGTATTTATAATATCAATTATTTTAATATTTCATTATTTAGGTAATTACAGCGTCACCATTGTGTCATATATAACATAAATTATTTAATGTCTAAAAAATATAAATAAAATACCATCAGGTAGGAAATATTTTTTATCTATATAATGAATAATTATAGTCGAAGTTATCTTATGTATAGCCCTATATTAAAAATTATTTAGTTATTAAACATTGATTTTAACTATTTTAACCCTTCTTTAAAAACATAAATAATAAATGTCCTAATCTAATCCAAGTGGGCCTAAATGGTCATATGCTATTTTAAAGGTTGTTTTTTGTCGAATTACACTTATCCAATAGAATTAGGACATGTGTTAGGGTAATAATAATATCATTTTTACCCTTAATTACCCTATTTACTTTTAACCGTGGTAAATAAAAGTAAAAAGTTACAATTCACCAAAAAAATATTTTCATCTCATTGAACCAAATTTTAGTCCATGATATTAACAGTGTCTCTCTGATTTTTGAAATTCAATTCACATATGTGGTAAAATTTAATTTAAATTAAAAAAATCCAGTCTTTTAACTACCACTAAGTGGTTTCACTATTCATCGAAAATTGAAGTTTTTCAGAAAAATACCAAAAATTCAGCCTAAGCATTATTTGATATTTGAATTCAAAATTGATTTCTATTCTTCCAAATTCATAACATATAATTGGAATTAATTAATTTTAAATTTAATTTCGGTTATCAAAACAAATAGCGTGTTTTTAAGAAACAAAAACAATCAAAAGATTGATACTTGTTTATATCCAATTTCAAAGTGAAATTAATTCCAATGAACAACATTGGATTAAATAGAAAAAATATATTCTAATTAATTTATAAAAAAAATTAAAAATATAATCTAACCATATAAATTATTGCGATGAAAAAAGTTGTTTTTAAATAAAATATAGGATGTTTTTACTATTCATTAAAATATGAAAGTTATTAGAATAATATGAAAAATTTATCCAAAGTAAATTTTTATATCCTGATTCAAAAGAAGAATTTTATTTTTTCAAATTGAACTTATAGACATGTCAAAAACAAGATTTAAGGTGGGTGCGTCATCAAAAGGCGGGAAAACTGCATTTTTTGAAAAATACATATTTTACACGAAAAATTTATTTTGTTCTCATACCATATTCTAGAAAATGTGTAAGATGAATAATAATGTTATAAAATTAAAAATGTAGTTAATACTATTCATAACGGCTAGTACATAATAATATTATAACAATATATCGTTGTTTAGTGAAACCTGGTATAGTGTACAACATATGCTATCGAGGAAGGTCGTGATTGCGTGTAATGCAAGCTAAGTCAGGGTTGCGTGTTGTGAAAGACTCCTCTGTTGTTTCTTATAACAGAATACAGCCATATTTTATTTATACATTAAATATATATATATATATATATATATATACTCAATGTTTTATATAATAACTACTATCAAAATTGTGTGTAACATGATCCAAGAATAGTGTTGTGTATACGGCAAGCTCATACGCTGTTGCGTATAGCGCAAGGCAATCTTGTTGTAGATTAAAACACAAGACATCAATGAAATTAAAAGAATATTTTTCATAAAATCTCATGGTGTTAAAAAAGATATATTATGATATGAGATAGAAGTTCTGGAGGTCGTGTCTAAAAGCATAAAATTTTTGATTTTGTGTCCCTCTATTACACTTTCTAATAGATCAAGGATAAGTATGTAAAACATTATGATTTTCTTAATCTTCTTTTTATGATGGTTTCGAAATGGGAAAATGTATACATGGACTCCCCCAATGGAGAAATTCAATTTGGTTGTGGAATGATCGGTTGAAAAAGTCATCTCATTTTGTTATGATTAAAGACACCATAGAAGTTAAAGATATTGTTAAACTATATGTCTATGAAATTGTGAGGTTACATAGGGTTTTTTACCATTATTTTGGATATGTATCCTAGGATTACTTAGAGGTTCTAAAGATGTATATAAGAGTTGATGGGGACTCAAGCCAAATTGAGTACATCTTATCATCCACAACATATGGTCAGACATAGCATGTCATTCATATACTGGAGGATATGATCCATGCTTATGTATTCGATTTTTTGAATCATGGGATATCCATTTTGGACTAGTTGATTTTTCTTATAATAATAGTTATCAATCATCATTCAGAATGTATTATTTTGAGCATTTTTATGGTCACCCATGCAAGTCACCTATTTGTTGGAAAAAGGTTCTTAAAGCGTCTTTTGTTGGACCATGTTTGGTTTAGAAGATGACTACCAGGATTTCAGATATATGTCATTGTTTGGTTACTATGGAGATTTATAATAAATAATAAATGGATTAATGAAATAGTCCCTTGGATTTTTCCATAGGTGACCTTGTTTTATTGAAATTTTATCCTTGGTTGGGTCACTATCAGCTTACAAAATAAGGAAATATGGATCTGAGATATGTTAGACTATTTGAGGTCACTGGGCAGCTTAGAAAGGTTTCTTATCGGTTGGAATTCCTGGGTTAGTTGATACAAATTCATGTTTTTTCTACATATCATATGTTAGAAAATACTATATAGATCCCTCTCATGTTCTAAATTGGAAAAAAATTGAGTTAAATACAGATGTTCCCATTATGGAATAGCCAGTTGATATTGTGAACTCTAAAGTAAATGTACTGAATGGGAATTTGATTTAATTGGTCAGGATTTTATAGAATAATGGATTATATTATCATGAAACATGGGAGGGTGAGTAAAAAATAATGGAGTAATGGCCTCACCTCTTTACCAGACAGCATTCTTCCACATGACTTCTTGGGGATGAAAAGTCTTATGATGGGGAGTTTTTAACACCCCGTTAATATTTTTAGGTATTTTTATTCCACTTTTCTTATTTCGATATTTAAATGGATTCCTCTTGGGACTCTTGAGAATTGTTTGAATTTTTTGGGGAGATTGACCTAATGTTTTGAGATGTGTGTTTGTTTAAATTAATGCATTATATGTATAATTGTGTTCACAGATTTGAGGGGTTCTCCCTGAGTTCAAAGAATGCTCAAGGTGGTTTTTATTTTTTGTAATGAATATATTGTTTTTCTATATTTTGTAGAAATACATGTGATTTAATGGGAATACATGATGTGTATTCACCATAAGGAAAATGTTGTGAACATTTTATAATGTGTAAATGGAGTACACATTGTATAAAAATTAAAAATTTGGTTTTAAATTAAAAGGTGATGGGTTTTTTACTGTATGTGATCTCTATATATTACATGGTGTATAAAGGGATTACACACTATGTAATTTTCATGAGAAATGTTTTTGTGTGTTTCTCATAAGATTTTTCATTTAATTATTTTGAAACTCCTATGTCTCTCAACCTAGATCCCTTCTCTTGTGATTTTAGAAGTATTCATTCTATTAGGGTTGATTCATTCGGGGATTGATCACCATTTTTGTTGGGTTGCATCTCTCTAGGTGAGTGAACCTTTCATATTATTTATTTATTTGATTTTAGTAGCACCGTTGCATTACCTTATTAGATCATTTGAGTCATGGTGATGTTTATTCTTATTTCCTTCTAGATACATTGTGCAATCTTGTTCTAGGTCCATTCCATTGTTGGTTGTGGTGCGTTGGGTGTGCATTCTTTAGTATTGTGTTGTTTAATATTATCCTATAATTATTTTCAAAAATTAAATCAATTCTAATGTGTTTATATTGATTCTAGTTCCATTTTTTCCATTGTTGGTTCCTCCTTGTGTGTGGATTCTTTTGTAGTCATGTGGGACCCGAATTATGATGTAGTTCGTTTCATCTCTAGCCTGTGATGATGAAATGCATTAAAACTATTTTGATAAATTTTATTAATTAAATTAATTTTAATGATATTGATTATTTATTTTTGTGTGTATAGAAATGGATTTTTTTTTAAATATGGGTTTCCCTTTGTTTTTGGTAAATTAAAAAAGGGGTTTCAAAGCATTTGGAAATGGATTTATGAAATGGTTTTCAATGCATGGTTTGATGAAAATGTTTTGATGAATTGATTTGGAAACTAAAGAACATGGAAAGCATTGGGTACATGGTCATAAGGTTTAGTTATATTCTTTATTTATATATATTATTGAGGGGTTTGTTCATGGGTATTTCCTCTACTCTATAGGCCTATTTTTATTGAATTGATAGAATCTATTTGGAGTGTTCACTTTCCAAGGTGTTCCTCTATAACTTAGGATCGATGAATATGTAAATTGTATTGATGAATTTGTGATTTTCTTTCTTGGGGATACAATTTTTTCGTATATATCTAATCCTAGTGTGATCCTTGTAATGATGTTACCAGTGTTTCTTGGCTGATTTGGTCTTTGGATTTTAGTTTGTACTATTTTTTGTACATCCATATATTTTATTTGAAATATTATACATGCTTTACTTACTTTTTATTTGATATATATATTGTGATATATGGATATAAAATGCTTTAAAACTAATATTCTTTCTTTATTAGAAAATGTGGAAAAGTGGAAATTTAACTGTTTTTTCCATTATTTTGAAATAAAAATTGTAAAATTGAAATCATGAATGGTTTTCATTATAGTTGATCATGATTGGATTATTTTTCAGAGACTTGATATGGAACACATGGGTGAGATCCTATTGAGTCTGTTACTTCACACCCTATATACCCCTTAGTTAGTGCATAGACCCTATTTTGTCTTTCAATGTAGGGAAATGAAAGGTTCCATAGGGATGTAGTATGTTTTTTTCTCAACTGATTTGGGTAGCTGTTGGTGATATAGTGGGAATCTTTCCATGCAGTCACATGGTGAAGTTGGATTTCACATTTTAGTAGTCCTATGTGGTTGGACTTATACTTGGATATTGTTTCTACTCTTTTGTTTTTTGTTTTTTTGTCCGTTTCAGTTATGGAATATATTTTTATTTCCCATTGTTTTCTCTATTGTATCGATATGTTCCATGTTTTTTATTCATGATGGTGAAATCATTATCTCTATTTGTTGATCGGTTACTCAGGTTCTTTTTGCTAGCTCGTGGGGATTAAGAGTGCCCTTTGGGTATGTGGCACATCGGGCCAGGTACCTATTTGAGAGTATATTTGGGTCAATTTGTCACAAATACAGTACCTCCATCTAGAAATTACTGAATATGAAGAATTTAATTTTATAAGAATTTGGAAATGTTGATTCAACTGAATTTTAAGATATTGAGAATTTAAAATACCTTAGTGAATATGTTCTTATATGTGACGCCCTGAGATTTTAGAATATTTTATCTTTAATAAATTTGATGTTTTTGATAGCTTATAATGCATGATTCACCTTACTTATGTGAATAATGATTTATTACTACACGAAGTAGAAGAAATTAATTTATTTGAAAATGATATTGATATATTAATTCCCTTATAAAATAAAAAAGGGGTCAAATACACTTAAGAAAAATACTATTGATTTTAAATATACTTTCTTCGACTGATTTGTCAAATTATGAACTTTAGTTAAATTTAATAATGTTTATGAATAATATAAATAAAAGGTATTAATAACTTAAATTAATAATTAATAAAACCAATTAACTACTTCCATAAAATGGTTATGTAATGATACAAAGTACTAGTCTAATAACTCTTTATTAAAGGGAAATGATTTTTTACCATCATTTTTTAGTATATATTTTTATTTAAATGTCAATTACTCTTATTTAGAGTATTAAAAATATAGAATGTTATTTTATATACATGTATAAAAATAAATATCTTTTATACATTTATTATCTATTATTTATACATGATCATAAAACCATATTAATTTAAATATAGATATTTTTTAGAAAATTTTTTATGTGTGCAATGTGTTTTATCTTGATAAATTGGGTTAATCACTATTCATAAATTATTTTATTGAAATATTTAAATAATATATTAAATAAAATAAATATTAATTCATCTAATGATTTTAACTAGTCAAAGAATGAGAATAAAATCATTTTTATTTGTAAAATACATTGAAAATATTACAATTTTTATGTGCGGATATTAAAATTAATTTATTTCACCTTTATAAATTAAATCTAATAGTTTTTATTAAATATTTAAAATCATAATTTAAATTTTTTTTAAAAAAATTAATTTTCATTTGTTTTTTTAAAATAACTTTCCATTATAAAAATTTCTTTTATCATAGTAATGGTTAATATGGGTTAAAAGTGTTTAAACTAAGGGAAAGGGCATCTAATATCACAAAAACCTTGTCTTTATTTGATTGGTTGATCTTATGTATAGATAAAATTGTATTATATTCAAATTATTTCTTATTTTTTCACTTTAATCTATAATTTACATTATATTATTCTAATGTTGAGGGTATTTACAGGTGTGTTACTCCCCTCACTTATGAAAGGGCCCCCACCTCTCCTCACTTCTCCACACACTATAAGAACCTTTTATGTTATCCAATTTCTACTAGAATAATTTTTAAACACTTATAAAGGAATCTTATATGTTCTTATGTCACCAAAATACCAATTTAAGAAGGATTAATGTCTAATAAATGGGTGATACCTAAAAAAAGTTGTTGTCTTAACCGATTTCATTCAAGATTATTTCTTCTTATACCTCCTCCGAATAGAGTATTGCAATCCTAATGTAATGAAATAAGTACAAAAAATATAATTAAATTTTATAATGTTTATATACAACCATTGTCTACTTTTCATTCATCTAATATAAAATGAATGTGTCATCTATACATACATGTGAACTACCACCTCCCTGAAGTGATGCTCTTTATTTTTCATCACTACATCTCATAGATGGTTATATAGATGAATTTAATTATTATAAATTATATTAATGAAATAATAATTATTGGGTACGGATAAATTATTTTCTACCATCCTTTATTTCAATCGATTAAGAAATAAAATCATCTCTCATGCGTACATGAAGATTAATGCCTCCACGATGTTATAAAATTCAATTTTACAATATCGCCTTTCATAAATAGTTAAAAAATGCACATAATGAATAAATATTATATTTATAATATTATTAAGATTATGGAGATTATTAAATGAAGAAAATGTGAAATAGAAGGAATCATTGAACTAAAACAAGAATGGAACACATAAGAGTTGATTCCCGAATATTGATTTTAATAAAGAATTACTATTAAATGGGAAATTGGAAATTATAAGGTAATAATATATAGTAATATAATATTTAATATTGTTTAGGTATATATTTATAATAAATCTAAATTTTTTATAAAGTAGTTTAGAACACGTATACAGTGTGTTGAGACTTGAGGTAAGGGTTTATGTTACAGTCTAACTTTTTATTGGGATCATTTATGATTTATTTCCATTATAAAGAAATTATATATTAATTCTATTATAACTCGATATATTTTAATCTCCTATGGTTTATTTTAAGTTATTTATGTATTATTTCCATTTTTTATCAATATGGTACTAAAAAATATTGAAAGAATGTTTTTAAGAAATGATTATTAAATTTATCCTTTTGGTAAAGAACCTTATAACTCCAACTATATGTTCCTAAAACTTTTATGGATGTTTAATATAATTTAAAATGATTTTAAAAGTTAATTTTCTACTATATATGACATTATTTACAAAAAAATAAAAGTAATCTTGTATAAAACCCAACTCCAGTAAACCAGACCTGGTGTTTACTTTATTACATTGGTATAAGATAAAAGGGATCACATCCTAAATTAATGATCAGTTTAGTACTTGTAAGAACCTAGATTTTTTATATGATATATGGATCCATTTAATTTTTGTAAACCCTCATTATATTTATATTTTGTTTATTAAACTCGGGCATCACAACTTTAGTCAGGTCAGTCTGATTTTAGTAAGACGATAGCAGGGGGTTGGAGTCAGGTTGTAAAACCAATTCATGATGTGAATGAAATTCACAATGTGAATCGATCTATCTAGACCCAATGAATTATTATCACTGGACATGAATTCAATTCACAACATTAATCTTATTCACAACATTAATTGGTTTTTCAATATAGAAAAAGGAAACCATAGGAATTCATGAAGTGAATTCCACTCACTTCCATAATATTTAATGGATTTTTTTAAAAATGGTAAGAACCATTTCATTTTTTTTCACCATCTTCCCCTATCATTTCTCACATGCATCCCATACTACCATGGAATATCTCCCATGGCCTAAATCTATGATTTTAAGCGTCTATGTATTCTAGACTATGATGAGACCATTTCTTGTCTCGTTGGATCCCTCTTTGTAAGTGCTTTGATCTGTTAACTTCTTTTATTTGTTTATCTCAACTTCTTATTCACTATTTCTATAAAAGATAATATAAATAATTTTGAGGGTGTTAGTCTGGTTTACTGATTTCTCCCATTCTAGGATGAATCAGAACATGATACTGGATGAGTACTCCTCTATCACTATAAGGTAGGTGGTATATATCTTTTCCCTTAAGTCTCGACAATTTATATGTTTCTCATTGTGTCTCACAATAGTTTTAACCATACATTGTAATTAAAATAAATTTTCCTTATATTAGTTGTTTAATATTGAATATAAACAACTAATTAGGCCATACTATTATATTTGGGGGGCCTATTTTTTCATTTTGAACACACCTTTGGGTGTTCCATACATAAGCATATGTTTCCCTTTTTCATATGGATAATCTGACACCCGTTGGTGTCATTTGTTCAACTTCCATGATGATTTAATTACTTTAAGTGAATGTAGTGACACTTTATAAATATTAAATCATGTTTATCTTGGATCTTAGTAATTTTTAATCAATGATTAATTTTGTGACTCCTTACAAAGCCTTTTTCATTTTTGAATGAGAAGGTATGGACTTTCATTATATAAATAATGTAAAAATATTAGCATGTTTATTACATGTACTTGGTTATTTCAATAAATATAAGGTTTTTATGGTTGATAATGATAATTTTATTGTTATAGGAGTGTTTATACTTGATATGGCCTTGGATTCCCATGGGATTTGATTTAGAAGTCAGAGGAAAGCACCCTGATTCATTTGGATGGTTTCCAATAGAGAAACCAAACATAGATTATGGTCAACATATTATTATATGTGAATTTCTTGGAATAGTACCAATGATTCACCTAAATCATCTCATTATATTATATCTAATTAAATATACTCCTTGGATTTATATTATATCTTGGTACATGAGGCACCTAATATTCTTCCCTTGGGCCCTAGTCATTCTGACCCCATGATTTACTACGGAAATGATCCATGAAATTGCTTAGAAAAGTTTCCAACGGAATTCCTTAGGTGTGCCCATTATATTATACTAGTCCCTTATAGCTAGGATATATGGATTATGAACTATGATTGGTCTCTACCCTTTAAGGTCAAGGATTATTTGATTCCTCTTAGATCCTATTTTATTTTTATAAGGACATAGATTCCCTTGTTTCAACTTGGGTCTCATTTAGGATTACCTAGACTAGTACACTTTGGTTATACATGCTAGACCATAACCTCAAACAAGTACATTATTATTCCACACATGTTATTCAAATTTTATCTTTATATCTACACACTATTGCTTTTTATTCATGAACTGGATTGGTATTAAAATAATTGGTGGTGGCCCACAATGTATATCTCACACATTATTTTTGTACCTATAAAGACTTCATGGATATAGGTAGGGAAAAAGGAAAGTGTCTAGTCTTGGACGCTTGAATGATATTAGCATGGGATCTTGGGAGCACAGGACCGAATAATGTCTCATGATTCTATAGTATAGACATTTTTATCTCTTTTTATACAAGTATGTATTGTATTTTTTATTCCATGTCTGAATTCCTTTTGTATAGATCAATGTCATACTCATTATATTATATATGGTTCCTATTTTGTATTGATCTATTATTAAAATCTGGACGATTTAATTCCACTGCTAAATTTTTCATTTTTTTTCTTCTGTTATTTATTCATTATCTCACCATTGTGCTACTATAATTATATGGGTGCAGTCTCCCCATTATTCCACCATGGACCCTCAGTAATTTTCAGAAACCTCTAGCATATTAGGAGTTAGTCTTAAGGCCATGCGACCGACTGGGTTTGGTTACTTATGAGTGAACTAGGTCTGGGATGTTAAAAATTTGTACCTGAGCTTTCTTTTCCTTTGTATTATTATTGGGTTAGGTAGATAGGAGACCAGGATGCTTCAGAATTTATTAATGATATCTTACCTAAAAGTAGCTAACCCACATACATGTAAAATGTAAAACTACTTGGTATAGGACTTGTTGTTCTGAATTATACATGTTACAGTTGTATTGATTTCACTATTATGTGACACAAATTGATTTTGGATTTTATTATTTTTGTTAAATCAATTTTTACCTTTCACCTAGTCTGGCTAAGAGGTAGTGGCTCATGAATCATTATAGTTAAGTGAAGATTCATATATCATACATTATTCTATCTATGTTTTCATATTACGTTAAATTTTTTATATTCCTTGTTTCTTTATAGTTATATTTTAGATTGTGCTAACATTTTATAAATGGATAAATAAATGGTATAATTAACATTTTTCATCAGTATAAATAATTTTTTTTTTCTATATGGAGATGATGTCACCATAATTAGCTAATTATATTTTGTTGGAAACATGAAACAGTGGTTACACGAGATGAAACATTAGTTGGTTGAAATTATATGTATTCCAATTGAAATTTTAAGAGTGTGTGTCCCTCTATAAATTGTGACTTGTGATTCATATAATTGAACATTCTTAAAAGCATGGTTATGGTTACATATAGTACCTTTTTCAATTTAAAAATCAATTAACTTTGTAACTTAGGAATGATCGACATATTTTAATAGACCTTGATATACACACAGAGAGAGAGACATATATATTCATAATGACATGCTTGAAAACTATTTAGTTCTAAGTTTAAATGGAAATGGTTACTGTTAAAGAGTGTTGTCGATTGAAACTTAAAGGGAATTTTCAACTATAACTAGAAATTGACACACTATATATTCAAACCCTGATGTCAAAAAGAGTACATGACCGAGACCCAACCATAAAAGTGGTAATTAGCTCATATCTCTGTCATTTCATTGTGGTCTTATATGACACCCATACATGGATTTACAAGTTGGAAGAGGGGTGTGTTTCTCACATAGGAAGTCATGTATATATCCTATTTGGGTATCAATGATATTATGATGTTAAATCTTATCTAAGGTATATTTTTAAAATTATTAGAGCTATTATTAAATGAATTCCTCATATTGAGTGCCAGGAAGACATCAACAACTATTTTTTGAGGTAGTGGGACCTAACCTGGTAGTAGTTCCACCTGTGTAACCTCTAGTTATTCTTGAAATTGATTCTTATTTTATGTTTTGAGAATGGTTTATACAATTTATGGAGACATTTCATGAATATTTATGGTATTATCATACTATGGTAGAGTTGACATAGGATTTTTTGTAGCAGCATCCACCCATGTTTTTGAGCGATGACGACCCACAGGACATTGAGGTATGGGTAGAGGCCACACTATCTATCTTTGAGAACTAGGAGATTCCTCTATAAAGGAGGGTCAAACTCACTATTTATATTATTCATGGTTCTACCATGAATTTTTGGTATGTTATTATTCATCCAAACCAGCATTGGGATATGGTATGATGGGATTTTCAGGCTAAATTCATCAACTATTTCATTCGGGAGATGCTGAAAGATGATAGGGCTAGGGAGTTCACACAACTAGAGTATGGATCGCAATTAGTTATGCATAATACAACCCTCCTTATTGAGATTATTTATTTTACACTACACTCTATTTTTTTATAATAATTTTAGGGGAGATGATAGTACAAAGCATGGTAGTTAATTTCTAATGAAGGGAAGTATTTCATCCAGTGGTAGGAAGAATATTTTGAAGGTTTATTGATATTTAATTTTCATCCAGAGTATTTGCATTGGTAATTCTATTATATTCCATCAATGTGGTAGATATGTCCATGTAAATACTCATTTAAAATGACACCAAATTGAGTGTCATGATTGTTGAAAACTGGGGCATCTTCAGATATTATTTTATATATTTTCATATATTCCCAGTGGCTGAGGATCTGCACCAATAATTTCTTTCAGATAATGATCATTATCTCTACACCATTCCAAAATATAGACAACCACTACTCATACATTTTGAGGATGAGGAAATGTTTGGGTAGGAAAAACATTGGATACCCAGCACCAGTAGATTGGACCCGCTCTAAGTAGTCAGGTTGTATCTCAAGGTCATGGATCAAGATAAATGTATGTAGTGTATCCATTACCTGAGGAGTATGGTGTTTGACCGTCTATAGTTAGGGGTAAAATCTTATTATACTTTACTTTATTATCTGATCTTTTTATACAAGATCGTTACATTATTTTATCTATATATCTATTTTGTAAATTCTTTCACTTGATATTCAGTATTTATGTGGAATGATGAAACATGATACTCTGTTGGGAGTTCGACCTGAGACTGTGTGTCAGTATAAGGAATTCCACCTTGAGGTAGGTAATTATAATTTATTATTGGATCTCTTTGTCGTAGAGATGATGGTCTTCGATATCATTCTTGGGATGGACTGGTTGGACCCCTATCTTGATTATGTGGAATGTTATCGATGTATGGTATCGTTTACAACAATATTGGGAATTAGTTTTCTTCACACGGGTGAATGGGATTTCTAGGGATGTATATCTTGACAATAACCTTATGGGATGGGTTGATTGACATCCCATATTACTATATTTATTTTTGTGACTAGGGAATACGTCAAGTTAATTTCCCCCCTTTTATAGTTCATTTTAGGGATGTTTTCCCTATATATTTTTCTAGATTACCTCCTAAGAGAGAGGTGGAGTTCCATATGGATATACCTCGAGGAGAAACACCATTATCCATTCATCCTTACAAGATGGATACTACTTAGTTGAAGGATACCAAGAGGAAGCTGGATTATATAAAATTTAGGGGTTTTATATATCCTAGTACTTTATCTTTTGGTTCACCTATCCTTTTCAATAAGAAGGCGGATGGTACCCTCATGCTTTTCTTGGATTACCACTAGTTGAACCAACATACTATTAAGAAACAGTATCCATTGTCGTTTATCGACGAACATATTCACTAACTCTGAGGAATGAGGTTTTTTTCAAAATCAATTTTAGGTTAGGTTATCATCAGGTTTGAGTTAGGCCTTCAGACATATCTCGTATAGCGTTTTGTAGTAGGTATGGTCTTTATGAGTATCTGATAATATTGGTTGGACTCCTGAATGTGCCAAATGTTTTTATGGCTTCGATGAATCAGGTTTTCCTATCATATCTAGATTTATTTTTTTAGTATTTATAGAAAACATATGGATGTATTATCATATATGAAACAAGTATTTTGAACATCTTGAGATCATGTTCAATATACTAAGAGAGAACTTGATATATTCTAATCTCATTAAATACCACATATGGATCAACAAAGTTTACATACATGATCACATTTTCTCAGATATCGGATTTTAATTCGAACCAGATAAGGTTCCCTGTGTTGTTTACTTGTAGACATCCAATAACATATTTGACATTCAGAGTTTCTTAGGGCTATATAGAAAATACAGATTCTTAATTTAAGAATTTTAATGCCTAGAAGAACCTCTTATGGGATTTACTAAGAAGGGTGTAATGTTTTTGTGTTAAGAACCCTACAAGGAAGCCTTTTAGGAGAATTGAAGATGACCGAATTCAATACAAATATTGATTCTATTGCAGTAATGAAAAAATCTATACAGTTTATTTTGATTCATCGTGCATTGGACGAGGAACGGTTTTGAGGTAGGGAGATCAATTCATAGTTTATGGATCTCAAAGGTTGATTTCATACAAGAAAAATTACCTGATAGATGAACTCTATCTAGTATTTATGGTTCACACCTAGTGTTTTTGGAGGCAATATTTTCTTCGAGAGAAATTTGTGGTTTTTATGAACCACAAAAGTCTCATGTAAATATTTATACAGTGTGACTTGAACATCAGGATGTGAAGGTGGGTTGAATTCTTAATTTTATTTGATTTTGATCTTTCCTATACTCCTAGGAAGTTAATGATATATTAGATGATTTGATTAGGAATACTTAGACACATGTAGTTTAGGAGGCCAGTAGTGAGTGGTAGCTTATGGACCTATTTTCTAAGATACACATAGAGGTACAATATCTCATGGGAATACTATACTTATGGAAATAGAAGTGACCTCCTAACTTTTATATAGGGTGAAGCATAAACAATTCCCTTGATTCTGAGGGTTTATTCTTATGGGAGGGTGTTTCAGGTGGGTACCCACTACTAGGTTGGTCTGTCAATAGAGATGAAATCCTTTTAGTTCATGGGGATGAATGGGTTCCTACAGTCATGCGAGAGGAACTAATGGGAGAATCCCATGATTCAAAATGGTTAGTGTACCCAGGGATTTACAATATGTATTGTGACATGTTCCACAATTATTAGTGTCTTGGGAATAAACATAAAATTGCGGGTTTTATCACTAGGTGTTCCACTTTTTAGTAGTGAAGGAATAGAACCAATGTCCTGTTGGATTATTATATTCATTTCTTATTCCTTAGTATAAATGGGATGATGTAACCATTGTATTCATAATTGTATTACTAATATCCCCTCAATGAAATTATGTTGTTTGGGTGATCATCGTCAGGATTATGAATGTCTCTCATTCCATACCTATTAAGGAGACCGTTTATATGTATAATCTTGGTAATATCTATATCTAGGATAATATAAAACTTCTTGGATATACACGGACTATTGTGATAGATTAGGATTCTCATTTTAATTAGTAGTTCTAGAAATTTTTTGTAGAGGTCATTAGGTACACATAAACTTTTCTGTATAGCATACCACCCTTTGACTGATAGGTATTCTGAGCGGAAAATAAGGAAATTAAAGGAAATAATTAGATCATGTGTCCTTGATTTTGGAGAATTTCACGAGAAAAATATACCCCTATCTATGTTCATGAATAATAATAGTGTTTTTGTGACTATACAAATGGATCCTTTTGAATAACTATATGGTAGATTGTTCTTATCACCTCTGTGTTGGATAGATATAGGGGAAGGAACACTACTTAGGCTGCATATCATTTAGGAGACATCAGACTAGGTATATCTTAATAGTAATCATATGATCACTAAATAGTATAGATAGAAATATTATTTTTTCACCTCGAGTACCTATGGAGTTCAGGGTCAGGTATAATACTTTCTTGCGTGTATCGACTAGACTGAGGAGTCAATGTTTTAGGTAGGATGGTAAGTTTTCACCTCATTTTTAAAACCTTTTTAGTTCCAAGAGAGGTTAAAATCTATATAATACCAGATAAAAATCCCCGAGTGATATAGAGATATGAATGATGTGCTTGAAATTTCATAGTTACATTATTACTACTGAATCCCATCTCGTGTTTTCCATCCTGATGAGGTGAAACATGATGTTTATGCTACTTTTGAGGAAAACCCAACTCAAATAATTGACTATATCATGAAGGATATCTAATTATTTTTAGTTCCTTTATTCTAGTAGTTATGAAAACAAGGCCATGTATAGGAGAATACATGGGAGATGAATTATGATGAACAGGCTCAATGTCTTGTGTTGTTCTCACACAAATCATTTCCATCCTTGCAAAGAAAACAAGGGGATGAGTTGTTTTAAGGGGTAAACTATAATATCTTGGGATTTTTATATGAGATATAGATACTTTTAATTCTTTAAACCCTCATTAAGTAATTATTTTTCTGTATAAATAGAATCCAAATATTTAGGTTGGTCAGTTTATTTTTGGGAATGGTGTAGTAGTGGGCTTCAGTTAGGATACATATCGAATTCCTAATGTGAAGGAAATACATGACTTTATTGAAATTCTTAACATGAATTTCTTTTAAAATAACCCAAGACTATTTATTACAATATGTTAATTAAATGCACACTAAAAATACTATCTGTGATGTGAACTGGTTTTCCTGAAAAAAAGGGACTCTCTGGGAATTAATTATATAACTCTTCCATTCAAGTCGTGAATATGATGTTTATTTTTTTAAAATTAGGAAGAATCTTTTTTCTCATCCTATTCCCCTCTCATTTATCATGAACATCCTCTCATCCCATTGAAGTTCCACCCATGGCCTAAAGATAGGTAATGAAGAATATCTCTCATCTGAACGCTGATTAGACCACCACTTTTTTTATTTCATCCCTCTCAGTAAGAGCATTAATTTTTTACCTTATTTTCTCGGTTTAAATCTCCTTATTCATAAATATTTTGGTGTAAAAAAATATGACATATTTTTAGGGTTTTTTCTATTTTTCTGAATTCTATCAGTCTAGGTCGAATTGGAATCTGATAATGGATAATTAATCCTCTACCACCATAAATTTAGTGGTCTTTGACTTTTCTGTCAAGTCTCATCGATTTATAAATGTTTTCATCATGACACTCACCAGTTTTACCTACTCTTTTCCCTTAAAATCAATATTTCATAAATTATTTGTTTAATGTAGAATATAAAAACCCTATCGTTCCCACTTCTTATAGTTGGATGTGATGTACCACAACTTGAGCCACCCGTTTGTGTGTACCTTACATATGCCTATGTGCCACTATTTTAGATTGATAACTGAACAATCTTTGGTTTTTTTGGCTCCACTTACTCAATGATTTAATTAATATAAGATAATTTAATGAAACTTTATAAATTAGAAATCGTGTTTGTCTTGGCTCTTAATTAATAGTAATAAAATGATTAATGGTGTTACTCCTTAAGTAGCCTCTGTCATTTTTTAATGAAATAGTAGGAAATTAAAATATATAAATAATGTGAGAAAAATTATTGTTATTATATTTACTTTGTTATTTCATTAAACATAAATTGCCTATGAACATATGGACCTTTTCTTGTTATAGGAGTGATCATACTTGATCAAACCTTAGATTCCTGGTGGAATAACATGAGAACAATAAGGATATAAACCCAATTCATTAGATCGGTTTTTGAGGTCAATACCCACCAAGGAACATTGTAAATGTATCATTATATGTGCATTCCTTGGTGAAGTACCAATGATTCACATGAATCATCTTTGAATATTGGATTTCCTCAAATACAATCTATAGAATTAGTGGATGTCATAGTATAAGAGACTCCTTGGATTCTTCCCTTCCACCCTATTCATGCTTATACTTGGATTTACTTTGGACCTGATCCATGGACTTGGTTAAAAAAATTTGAATATAATTACTTGGGTGTATCCCTTAGATTACACTAGTCTATTATAGCTGGTCTGAATGGTTTATGCACTAAGAGATGGCTTGACCTTCTTAGGTCAAGGATACCTTGATTCCTCTTGGATCTTGTTTTTATATTATTATGACTTGGATTCACTAGTTTCACCTTGGGTCCTATTTTTTGTTACATATACTGGTACACATAGGGTGAACATTGTAGACCTTAACCTCATGCAAGTTCCTTGCCAAAATTTACTAGCATGAGTTGAAGTAGGTATGTCCAGTCGGTTATCCCAAGATGATTTACAACCCAACATGATTATTATTCAACATATGGAATTACAATATTTATCTTTATATATACACGATGGCGATTTATATTCAACTACTAGATTTATATGGTTGTCATTAGTGGTGACCAACTGAGTATATCTCACACCCTACTTGGGTTGTTTTTTGGTACCCTGAAAGGCTTCATGGACATAGTTAGGGACAAGGGAAAGTGCCTAGTATTAGATTATTAATTTATATAAACATGTGATCCGGGGATCATGGGACCGATCCATAAATCATGGTTATATTGGTTATCCACTTTATTTATTTGTTCATTTTTATACTTTTATGTATTATATGTCTACTAACATGTATGTGTGCCTTTTTTATGAACCCATGACATGCTCATAATTTTTTATATGGTTCCACTTTTGGCATGATGTATTATTACTATTTAAATGATTTACTTTCAATTCTATATTTATTATTATTATAATTCCACTATTTATTCAGTATTTCACCATTTTGTCATTTTTATTATGAGGGTATAGACACCCCACTATACCATCATTGATCATTGCTACTATTCAGCAGCCTCTGGCATACGAGGAGGTGCACTTGAGGCCTTTTCATCAATCGATTTCATTTACTTGTGAGTGAACTGGGTCTATGACATTATAGTGGTCTTGATGAACTATATTTATACATGATTCTTATATTACATAAGAAATATATAATACACATCCTAAAAAATATTGAATTGTTTTTATGAATCGTAATATCCTTCATCGTATCCTATAGAAAGGGAAACAAAAAAATAGTGAGCTCATATGCTCGGTAAGTGTTACATGTAACTAAACCTATCATGAGTAAATAAGGTAAAATAAATATATAAAGCTACATAACTAAATAATATATTCCATCTAACCAAAAATGTGAGCATGAAATGAATCCATGGATAATAGCAATGTATTCACCACATAGATAATAATAACTAAATTATCAAAAAAAGAAATGCATAATATTGGATGTTATGATCTCGTACATCATGATATATTTATTATCAAATCCTTAAACTAAGACATTTAATATATGGGTAGATATAAGCAAAAAAATCAATTGATAATCCTAACTAATAGGTTTATCTAATGAGACTTTTTGACGTAATAAGGGGCTAACAATAATCGGGCCCCACCAGTCACTTCATGTCCAATGCATTCCTCAAATATGGAATGATCAATTTAATTCAAAAACAATATTCTGGATCATCAAATATGTAATTCCTAAAACCCAGTTTACCAGATCTAGTGCATTATTTATTACATTGGAATGATCACAAGAAAGTTTAATCCTGGAGGAAAAATGAGTTTAGTAGTCTTGGAAAATAGATTACATACATTAACATTACATTGAAATTAAAAACATAAAATACAACATAGATAATATATTTATAACACCATTATCCTCCTATATTAACACTTCATATAATTATTAATACACATATAGGAATACTTGAAAATAAAACATAATAAGGGGTGATCTTAGACATAGATTAAGGGTAATTAATTCAGTGGAAGTTATCATAACTAAGCATAAAATTATAGGAAAAGATGTATCATAAAAATAACATCCATTTAAACATAAAATTGAACATAATATGGAAATAATAAATCAACCATTTCCATAAATTCATGCACATGGATATTATACTTGTTGAATAATCACGTGTAATAATTAACCTTATAATTAGGGAATACATGATGTTGGACATATTAAACACATCATCAAGGCTTCAACCAAGACACCATACATAATTGGGTAACACATTAGCTAAAACTCAAACATAATTGTCTAATGTGACCTACCAATGAATCGAAAGTCTATAACGGGCCCCACCAAACACTTACAAAGTCAATTGTATTCTTCTTTTGAAATGGGTAAAACATAACCAACATAAACATTCATATTAAAAATAGCATATGAAATGTAAATAATTAAACCACAAGCTGTGAATGATACACTAAAACATATCATAAAACATTCAAAACAATATGGAAGATTGTATAATAATATATTAACCTTAATTAAGCATAAAATCCAATTAGAGAAGTTGACTTTAGAGACCCGAAGCTTGACGTACATGGACATTACATTACTTTTGCGGAATACTTAGTACATAACAAAAACACACACACAAGGATCGTAATAGTTTAGTGTCTTTGGAAACTCGGAATATAATCTTCTAATCGTGGTGAAAGATCTTCAACATCTCCCATAAAGATATTATTTTTTTTACCTAAAACCTTTCTTTATATCTTGGGGAAAAGAAAACATAAAAGGGTGAGCTCAAATGCTCAGTAAGGGTAAACAAAATAAATATCAATCACGTCATTTTCATAAGAACATAACATTTTGGAAATCTTAACCTGCAAAAGAGAGCATAATTTCATAACATGGGATAAATCATAGTAGTGAAATGAAATCCCAATAATCATAACTTAAAAAATGAAAATTTTTGGCATACACACATAATCATAGAGAATCATATCTTATTAGTCAAGACTCATTGCCAGGACTACCTTAGTGGAAAAAGTCCATTTCTGGACCGAGTCACCCTCGTTTCAGTCCTGTTTCACTGAACCGGTATAACCTACCGTTCCAGCCATGTCTATATAATGAGATATAAAATCTTACCCAATGCATTGGAGGGAGATATAGGTCCCACCCATCTCATAATGATACCATTCTTATGTGTGCCACAAAATCATAAATCATACATCATTGCATAACCCATGTAATAAAAATGGGAATCTTAAACATCGTGACATCATAAAACAATTCATATAAGATAACGGAATTCATAAATATAATTCCATCACAACATAATCAAATCAATGTAATAATAGGGATAGAAAAATAACCCTTTATTATCTTAGATGGAAAATAATTTTGATAAAACACTTGAACTCCATTCTTGAGAAAAATATCCTTTCTACTTAAAAAACACTTTTCCTTTCTTAACATGTCATAAAATTCTAAACTAAAAGAAGTTGATTAAAAATAAAAATAAAAACTTTTAAAGGAAACTTCTTAAAAATAATGTTTTAAAAAAAATCCATTCATGCCGTATAAGTTAAAAAAAACATTCTTCTCATACTTTTGTCGGAAAAGTCAAAAAAATACCTCGTATGAAAAACGACAAAAGATTCCTTTCATGTCTTTTACTAAAAACTCACTGAACGGTAAAATAGGATTTAAACAATTGTAGGTGAATGGAAATAATATTAAATATTTAGGAAACATGGATGTGGATGATAAAATACACCCCAGTAAATGCCAAAGTATAAACAATCTTGGATAAAAATGAGATTGTGATATTTCTCTTACCTTAGGTCTGATTTGCTTCATAAGTGTTCGAACATCCTGTATAATGATTTAAATAATGTAATTTACTTATTCCAGAATCATACTCATTGTTATGATATCATATATGGTTCACTTATTACTTTATATTACCCGTTATTTTGTAAATTTCATGTTAAAGAGCGTTTTGGGTAAAATTGGTTCATTTGTCGTATGTGTTTTGACTTGTAATTATTCATATGATTACTTAGATCATGATTACCTAATTCCAGAATATAAAACATGATTTATATATAATATATATTCATAATATATATATATATATATAATAGATCAATAAATGGAATGAAATACACCGTTCATGGAGACGATAGACCATTCGTACGCATGAACACTGTTTTCTTTTCCTTATTGAGTTGAATGGCATTAAGTAGATGACATACATATATATACACATAAATCCAGAATCATTATTATGTCATATATTTCATTATTACTTATTATATATACTTTATATTCATTCATGAATGGTTAACGTGGAGAATGAATCTCATCGCGTCGTGGAGACGGTAGTCCGTAGGTACGCACGAGCGATGATATCGTTCTAATGATCGTGGAATTGTATTGGAGTGTATGTATACTATTTCAGAATCAATATCACTTTATAATAGTCATATATAGTCATTATTTACACCATTATACCCATCCAAGTAAGGTGGTGGTGGAAAATAGATTTCACTACGGCGTGGAGACGGTATTCCGTACGTACACCCGCACGGTGATTTCGTTTTCCGTAGGATGGATAGATGGTGAAATAGGTTTGTTTCATACTTATAATAAAATATCAGTATATCATTGATACTTATGCTATTACTTCATAATGAAACAACCTAAGAAGAAGAATTGGAAGAAGAAATAAAGATAAAAGAATCGGTAATGGACATTACCTCTTCTTTGAAGTGCCTATTTGAGTCCTCCTCTTAGGGTACTAAAATTGGTCTTTGAAGAAGACCAGGACCTCTAGGATGTTTCTAGGGAAGTGGAGAAGAGAATTTTGTTGGAACCACTTTGTGTATAAGGTTGTATTTGTTGTCAATAGTTGTCAATGCAGATCAAAATGAAGGAGATCATGAAGTACTCCGATTAAGTAGAGGAGTGGTGATTCAGACGATTGTTGTACTGATCGGAAGTTCAAAGAACATGTGTCAAAGGTGATACATTGTTTACAACAATGCAGAATGTGAGGTATAATCCATCCAAGGATGATCAAAGAAGAATGAGGTTTTTGAATCGGTTTGCATGAAGTACATCATACCGGTTGATGAAGAAGACAATGTGCAATGATTGGACTTCTGAGATAGTCATGAACATCACATTGTCATAGAAGATGATGATGCTAAAGTTGTTCCTTCAAAGACTACATATCACAATAGTGGAGGTTGTGATAAAAGTAGAAGAGTTGTTGAAGTATACAGATCACCATGATGAAGCGTTGTTGAGGTGATCGTCCTTGTCGACAAAGCAAACAAACGACATACAAATTTGTTGGCAAAATAGTTTCTATGGAGGCAGGTCGAGTTCGAGGACTGTGGAATAATGATCCATGTTTTTATTCAAGGAACGTCGACAAAGGAATGGATGATCTGGAGGCGGACTAAAAGAGCAGATACAAGGTGGCGTCGTTTTCCAGTGTTTGCCAAATTTTTGGGCCTCAAAATCGGAAAATGAAGTCATGGATTGTCTGCAAAAGGAGGTTCGCACAAAAAGGAAGTGGTGCGCGAAATATAAGAGGCTTGCGCGAAATACTTAAGTTAGGCGCGAAAAACAGCGGGATGCGCGAAATAGTTTTTCGCGCAAACAATGTTTCGAAATCAGAGAGGTGAAAAATGGCAAAGGCATGGGCTGCGCGGAAAATCAGGGATGTGCGCGAAATACTTAAGTTGGGCGCGGAAAACAGCGGGATGCGCGAAATAGTTTTTTCGCGCAAATGATGTTTCAGAATCAGAACGTTGAAAAATGGTAAAGGCATGGGCTGCGCGAAAAACTGGAGCTGTGCGCGGAAAAATGGGAATGTGCGCGAAAAATGTTGTGCGCAGAATAGCTGGGTGAATTTTTCGCGCAATCAGCATATCGAATCAGAAATACTGAAAATCGGCAAAGGCAAGAGGCGTGCGAAAAATCGGAGATGTTCGCACCATGTGCGCGGAAAATCAAACTGTTGCGCGTAAAGTTTTATGCGCAAGAAAGAGGGTTTTACGCGCAGGATCAAAAACGTCTATAAATATGAGGTGAACCCCTCTCATTCGGAGAGGCTCGACACTTAGACAAATCCTGAGCTCCGGCGCGCGGAAAAATTAAGGTACAGAGGGTTGCGCGAAAAAGAGGGCGTTGCGCGAAAAAGGAAAGTTTTGCGCGAAAAAGCAGAGTAGCGCGAAAAGCCTTTTACGCGACAAAAGTTATTTTTACGCGCAAGGTTTGAATTTTATGCGCAAGCTCCCGGGAAGGGTGCGCGGAAAATTTGGGGGTCCCGCAGGCCTTTTGATAGGTGCTTAGCACTCTCAAATCTGCTTTGCGAAGAGAAGAAGAACGATCGGGCAACCAAAATCTGATCTGCACAGAGAGAGAAATATATCGATACACTCAGGTGTCAGAATTGGGAATTGAAGGAAGAGAAGGAGATTTAGTGCATTCAGGTATTTCACTGAAGTAGAAGATTGATTTCAAAAGAGCATCAACTCAGGACTCTGATGCAAGCAAAGTCTCATGCTGAACAGGAGACAAAGACTTCAATGCATATCTATTGAAGAGACCTTCACGTCTATAAACTGAGTGAGACTTCACCAATGGTAGTGAGCCAGGGGGAGTCAACGGGAGTGACCCGAGGGACGCAGTGAGCTATCCCTAAACAATTGTAAAGGCAGTGAGCCTGGGACAGAGTGTATGTACCCGAACATTTGTATCCGCAGCTAGTGAAGCATAGTGGATTTAGGTACGACCGGCAACCTGTCGGCGTATACTCCTTGGACGTATCCCTTAGTGGTGAACCAAGTAAAAATAGCTGTGTCATCTGTCTCTGCATGTGAATGTTTAATTGCTGATCATATCCATCATACAGGTTTAAGTAGTTCCTACCAACGTGGGAACAAGATCCACAACTTTAAGAAGAAAAAGTTGCCACCCTGATTCACCCCTCCCCTCTCAGGGTGTCCCGGGGTCCTTCAAGTGGTATCAGAGGGAGGTTAACGTATGTTGGATATTCTCCAGTAATTATATTGAGAAGAGGATTTGAGTTTCTTTCCTAAAGTCAACAATGAAGAGCAGTCTTGATGAAGTTTCTGAGCAGACGTCTACATCTAGCAAGACCATGACAAACAGGAAAAAGAAAGAGAAAAAGCAGCTGAAGAAGTCCCTCATATCCAAAGAAGATGCAATGTCTTGTTCTCCATGCTATTCAAAAAATGAAGAAACATCAGGCATGGAAAGTATCGAGCAGGTGACTCAGAATTCTTCCAGAGGAAAGGATGATACCCCCAATTCATGCTTTCAAGAAAAACTCAAAACATATCTGCATGATATTCCAGAAGAAAGGGTTGTTATTATATGTATCCTATTTCAATCTATGCAGGTTGAGATCACTAGACTTGAAAGAGAAGCAGACAATATGGAAAAGGGGCTGGAAGGAAAAATTATGGAAAGTATGAAGCTCACCAAACGGGTGAAAGCCCTTGAAGAAAAAGGTGAAGTCAGCAATACTCTAGAAGAACGGATCCATGCACTTGAAGCTGAGCTGAAGAAGAACAATGAAGTCAAGAATTTTTGTCTGGAAGAAACGTCCATTAAATTCAGGGAACTTGACTCTTTGTTACAAAACAAAGTTAAGATGCATGAAGATGAGGTTGAAAGGTTGAAGAAGAATTGTGAAGAGAAGATGATCACGATTGAAGATCAGAAGATCATCCTCAATATAGTGGGTCAAAAATTGGAAGCTGAATTGACCAAGATTGAGAACACACATATTGAGACTTCACAAAAGAATGAAATGAGTGATGCTTGCACTCAATGTTCGTTGGAGGAGTCTAAAGCTGAAATGGCTCCAACATGTGACAAGAAGATTATGACAACTCTTGATTATCCACATCAAGAATCAGTTGCTGCCGGTACTCAATGCTCAATGGAGGATTCTATTGTCAAAATACCTCCAACATGTGATAAGAAGATCATGACTTCGCTCATTTATCTATCACAGGAAACTGAGAAAGTGAAGGTACCATCCAGACCATCTTGTACTCATGTTTCTAAATACACTCCGACAATCAGTGCAGGTGGGAAGAAAAGCTCTAAACAAGTATGGATGAGGATAGGTGAGAAGAATAAACCTACCACCATGACTAGGGTGGATAGGAAGAAAAAGGAGGAAGCTTCTTCCTCAAATAGAGCACAAACGATTAAGCAGATGGCCCAACAACTTAATACTGAAGAAACAAAGAAGAAAAGATTTGTGGGCCAATGTTGGTGCTGCAATAGATTTGGGCACTGTGCACTGGATTGTTTTTATAATCCCTTTCATGGAAAGGCACAGGGAAAGCCTATATCAAAGGGGAGGAAGGTAGAGAAGAAGAAGCAACATCCAAAGGTCCAGAAGCATCTATTTACAGCAAACAGATTTGGAATGCTTGATAACATCTGTGATGTATGCAATGGCAGTGGTCATAAGAATGGTGCATGCCTAGGTCAACAGATATCCAGAGCTGATAAGAACAGAAGACCACACAATCCATCTAAGTATGAAGAAAGTACCTTGGGAAGAAATCAAAAGAATATGGCGAACACATCACTCCCCAAGAAGATATCAAGTAGGCAAGCTGAGAAGACCCAGGATTTTAGATCCATGAAATTGAAGGGTCATTCATCCAAAAGAAACACTAAGTGGGATGAATCTCGGATGAACCCATGTGGAAGACCTAAACCAGCTGCAAAAGTTCCACATGACATATTGGTCATCTGGCCAGAAGATTTGAAGAGAATAAGGAAATTTGAAGATGAGAAGGCCAAGGCTGGTGACAAAGGAAAAGGAAAACTTTCACATGATGAAGACACAGTGCAGGAGAGATTGCAAACAAAGAGAAACACACGTGTCAAAGAAGTTCTGTGTGAGAGATGCAAGAAATCTGGTCACATTGCAAAAGGTTGCCTAACCTTAATACCAGATCAAGAAGCAGTCCTTAAGAGGAGTAAGAATGTAACATTCATGATGGCTGCTAAGCAAAACAACTCTCCACACAAAGCAGAAGAGAATGTGAATAGAGCCATGCCACACCGACAGATGTCAGAACACATGTTCAAATGTGCAGGCATGAAGACTGGAGTAAACAGAGGAACTTGGTTGAGAAAAGAACCTCAACCAAGCAAGTCTTCTTGATGAATCAAGAAGGAACCACCTTATTCCCGTAATCATTTGTGTATTGTATTTGTGCTAATAATGTAGGGAATTGAAGGTGAAGCATGCTCTCAGGGGGAGAACCAAAGAAGTAGTGAATGATGTCAACTCTTGATAGCCAAGCTGAAGAAGTTTCCATCCTTAGTAGATTCTTCAATTGATATTCAATTATTATGATGATGAAGGATCACTCTTGATGAAGATGATGAGGAGTGTTTCCCTTGCGGGGGAGAAGAATGAAGAAGCTTCCATAATCACTGTTTCAATCAATATCAACTCCAGCTGGACTCAAAAGTAGTTGCTCTGTGAATTTCCTAAAGAACACGCCAATGGAGAAGGTATGTCATTTCTCAATCACTATCCCTTGGTTACTCAGATCAAATATTATTTTACAAAGGGGGAGTAACTGAATTGATCAGTGACATAAAGAGAATGGAAGTGCCCCAAGGTCACTTATCCTGCCAATTGCACTTGAATGTTTTTGATCTATTTGCTGAAGTGAGTGCAGGAGTTTCAGGTTGATTATTCTCTATCTTAGTTGATCTTCTTCTACCTGGAATTAAAGTGGTAAACCCTTGAAGACAAGATACATGAGTTATCATCTAATGTTGGTATCATGATCTGTGGATAATGGACAGCCTTGTTGACTTAATCAAATCCTCTTGTTTTCTACATCGAGCATTACTCAAGTAGACTTAGAGTGAAATGATTAATGAAACATTGCTTAAGTGTGGATTGATACCCTCCCTACCATGTGCTTTGTATTTCTTGTCAATAAGGGGGAGAGAAAGTGAAATGCAGAAGATTCTCATTTTGACATTGACGGATTCATTTCAGAATATGTTTAAGGTATTGACAACAAAATACAAAGGGGGAGATTGTTGGAACCACTTTGTGTATAAGGTTGTATTTGTTGTCAATAGTTGTCAATGCAGATCAAAATGAAGGAGATCATGAAGTACTCCGATTAAGTAGAGGAGTGGTGATTCAGACGATTGTTGTACTGATCGGAAGTTCAAAGAACATGTGTCAAAGGTGATACATTGTTTACAACAATGCAGAATGTGAGGTATAATCCATCCAAGGATGATCAAAGAAGAATGAGGTTTTTGAATCGGTTTGCATGAAGTACATCATACCGGTTGATGAAGAAGACAATGTGCAATGATTGGACTTCTGAGATAGTCATGAACATCACATTGTCATAGAAGATGATGATGCTAAAGTTGTTCCTTCAAAGACTACATATCACAATAGTGGAGGTTGTGATAAAAGTAGAAGAGTTGTTGAAGTATACAGATCACCATGATGAAGCGCTGTTGAGGTGATCGTCCTTGTCGACAAAGCAAACAAACGACATACAAATTTGTTGGCAAAATAGTTTCTATGGAGGCAGGTCGAGTTCGAGGACTGTGGAATAATGATCCATGTTTTTATTCAAGGAACGTCGACAAAGGAATGGATGATCTGGAGGCGGACTAAAAGAGCAGATACAAGGTGGCGTCGTTTTCCAGTGTTTGCCAAATTTTTGGGCCTCAAAATCGGAAAATGAAGTCATGGATTGTCTGCAAAAGGAGGTTCGCACAAAAAGGAAGTGGTGCGCGAAATATAAGAGGCTTGCGCGAAATACTTAAGTTAGGCGCGAAAAACAGCGGGATGCGCGAAATAGTTTTTCGCGCAAACAATGTTTCGAAATCAGAGAGGTGAAAAATGGCAAAGGCATGGGCTGCGCGGAAAATCAGGGATGTGCGCGAAATACTTAAGTTGGGCGCGGAAAACAGCGGGATGCGCGAAATAGTTTTTTCGCGCAAATGATGTTTCAGAATCAGAACGTTGAAAAATGGTAAAGGTATGGGCTGCGCGAAAAACTGGAGCTGTGCGCGGAAAAATGGGAATGTGCGCGAAAAATGTTGTGCGCAGAATAGCTGGGTGAATTTTTCGCGCAATCAGCATATCGAATCAGAAATACTTAAAATCGGCAAAGGCAAGAGGCGTGCGAAAAATCGGAGATGTTCGCACCATGTGCGCGGAAAATCAAACTGTTGCGCGTAAAGTTTTACGCGCAAGAAAGAGGGTTTTACGCGCAGGATCAAAAACGTCTATAAATATGAGGTGAACCCCTCTCATTCGGAGAGGCTCGACACTTAGACAAATCCTGAGCTCCGGCGCGCGGAAAAATTAAGGTACAGAGGGTTGCGCGAAAAAGAGGGCGTTGCGCGAAAAAGGAAAGTTTTGCGCGAAAAAGCAGAGTAGCGCGAAAAGCCTTTTACGCGACAAAAGTTATTTTTACACGCAAGGTTTGAATTTTATGCGCAAGCTCCCGGGAAGGGTGCGCGGAAAATTTGGGGGTCCCGCAGGCCTTTTGATAGGTGCTTAGCACTCTCAAATCTGCTTTGCGAAGAGAAGAAGAACGATCGGGCAACCAAAATCTGATCTGCACAGAGAGAGAAATATATCGATACACTCAGGTGTCAGAATTGGGAATTGAAGGAAGAGAAGGAGATTTAGTGCATTCAGGTATTTCACTGAAGTAGAAGATTGATTTCAAAAGAGCATCAACTCAGGACTCTGATGCAAGCAAAGTCTCATGCTGAACAGGAGACAAAGACTTCAATGCATATCTATTGAAGAGACCTTCACGTCTATAAACTGAGTGAGACTTCACCAATGGTAGTGAGCCAGGGGGAGTAAACGGGAGTGACCCGAGGGACGCAGTGAGCTATCCCTAAACAATTGTAAAGGCAGTGAGCCTGGGACAGAGTGTATGTACCCGAACATTTGTATCCGCAGCTAGTGAAGCATAGTGGATTTAGGTACGACCGGCAACCTGTCGGCGTATACTCCTTGGACGTATCCCTTAGTGGTGAACCAAGTAAAAATAGCTGTGTCATCTGTCTCTGCATGTGAATGTTTAATTGCTGATCATATCCATCATACAGGTTTAAGTAGTTCCTACCAACGTGGGAACAAGATCCACAACTTTAAGAAGAAAAAGTTGCCACCCTGATTTACCCCTCCCCTCTCAGGGTGTCCCGGGGTCCTTCAAGTGGTATCAGAGGGAGGTTAACGTATGTTGGATATTCTCCAGTAATTATATTGAGAAGAGGATTTGAGTTTCTTTCCTAAAGTCAACAATGAAGAGCAGTCTTGATGAAGTTTCTGAGCAGACGTCTACATCTAGCAAGACCATGACAAACAGGAAAAAGAAAGAGAAAAAGCAGCTGAAGAAGTCCCTCATATCCAAAGAAGATGCAATGTCTTGTTCTCCATGCTATTCAAAAAATGAAGAAACATCAGGCATGGAAAGTATCGAGCAGGTGACTCAGAATTCTTCCATAGGAAAGGATGATACCCCCAATTCATGCTTTCAAGAAAAACTCAAAACATATCTGCATGATATTCCAGAAGAAAGGGTTGTTATTATATGTATCCTATTTCAATCTATGCAGGTTGAGATCACTAGACTTGAAAGAGAAGCAGACAATATGGAAAAGGGGCTGGAAGGAAAAATTATGGAAAGTATGAAGCTCACCAAACGGGTGAAAGCCCTTGAAGAAAAAGGTGAAGTCAGCAATACTCTAGAAGAACGGATCCATGCACTTGAAGCTGAGCTGAAGAAGAACAATGAAGTCAAGAATTTTTGTCTGGAAGAAACGTCCATTAAATTCAGGGAACTTGACTCTTTGTTACAAAACAAAGTTAAGATGCATGAAGATGAGGTTGAAAGGTTGAAGAAGAATTGTGAAGAGAAGATGATCACGATTGAAGATCAGAAGATCATCCTCAATATAGTGGGTCAAAAATTGGAAGCTGAATTGACCAAGATTGAGAACACACATATTGAGACTTCACAAAAGAATGAAATGAGTGATGCTTGCACTCAATGTTCGTTGGAGGAGTCTAAAGCTGAAATGGCTCCAACATGTGACAAGAAGATTATGACAACTCTTGATTATCCACATCAAGAATCAGTTGCTGCCGGTACTCAATGCTCAATGGAGGATTCTATTGTCAAAATACCTCCAACATGTGATAAGAAGATCATGACTTCGCTCATTTATCTATCACAGGAAACTGAGAAAGTGAAGGTACCATCCAGACCATCTTGTACTCATGTTTCTAAATACACTCCGACAATCAGTGCAGGTGGGAAGAAAAGCTCTAAACAAGTATGGATGAGGATAGGTGAGAAGAATAAACCTACCACCATGACTAGGGTGGATAGGAAGAAAAAGGAGGAAGCTTCTTCCTCAAATAGAGCACAAACGATTAAGCAGATGGCCCAACAACTTAATACTGAAGAAACAAAGAAGAAAAGATTTGTGGGCCAATGTTGGTGCTGCAATAGATTTGGGCACTGTGCACTGGATTGTTTTTATAATCCCTTTCATGGAAAGGCACAGGGAAAGCCTATATCAAAGGGGAGGAAGGTAGAGAAGAAGAAGCAACATCCAAAGGTCCAGAAGCATCTATTTACAGCAAACAGATTTGGAATGCTTGATAACATCTGTGATGTATGCAATGGCAGTGGTCATAAGAATGGTGCATGCCTAGGTCAACAGATATCCAGAGCTGATAAGAACAGAAGACCACACAATCCATCTAAGTATGAAGAAAGTACCTTGGGAAGAAATCAAAAGAATATGGCGAACACATCACTCCCCAAGAAGATATCAAGTAGGCAAGCTGAGAAGACCCAGGATTTTAGATCCATGAAATTGAAGGGTCATTCATCCAAAAGAAACACTAAGTGGGATGAATCTCGGATGAACCCATGTGGAAGACCTAAACCAGCTGCAAAAGTTCCACATGACATATTGGTCATCTGGCCAGAAGATTTGAAGAGAATAAGGAAATTTGAAGATGAGAAGGCCAAGGCTGGTGACAAAGGAAAAGGAAAACTTTCACATGATGAAGACACAGTGCAGGAGAGATTGCAAACAAAGAGAAACACACGTGTCAAAGAAGTTCTGTGTGAGAGATGCAAGAAATCTGGTCACATTGCAAAAGGTTGCCTAACCTTAATACCAGATCAAGAAGCAGTCCTTAAGAGGAGTAAGAATGTAACATTCATGATGGCTGCTAAGCAAAACAACTCTCCACACAAAGCAGAAGAGAATGTGAATAGAGCCATGCCACACCGACAGATGTCAGAACACATGTTCAAATGTGCAGGCATGAAGACTGGAGTAAACAGAGGAACTTGGTTGAGAAAAGAACCTCAACCAAGCAAGTCTTCTTGATGAATCAAGAAGGAACCACCTTATTCCCGTAATCATTTGTGTATTGTATTTGTGCTAATAATGTAGGGAATTGAAGGTGAAGCATGCTCTCAGGGGGAGAACCAAAGAAGTAGTGAATGATGTCAACTCTTGATAGCCAAGCTGAAGAAGTTTCCATCCTTAGTAGATTCTTCAATTGATATTCAATTATTATGATGATGAAGGATCACTCTTGATGAAGATGATGAGGAGTGTTTCCCTTGCGGGGGAGAAGAATGAAGAAGCTTCCATAATCACTGTTTCAATCAATATCAACTCCAGCTGGACTCAAAAGTAGTTGCTCTGTGAATTTCCTAAAGAACACGCCAATGGAGAAGGTATGTCATTTCTCAATCACTATCCCTTGGTTACTCAGATCAAATATTATTTTACAAAGGGGGAGTAACTGAATTGATCAGTGACATAAAGAGAATGGAAGTGCCCCAAGGTCACTTATCCTGCCAATTGCACTTGAATGTTTTTGATCTATTTGCTGAAGTGAGTGCAGGAGTTTCAGGTTGATTATTCTCTATCTTAGTTGATCTTCTTCTACCTGGAATTAAAGTGGTAAACCCTTGAAGACAAGATACATGAGTTATCATCTAATGTTGGTATCATGATCTGTGGATAATGGACAGCCTTGTTGACTTAATCAAATCCTCTTGTTTTCTACATCGAGCATTACTCAAGTAGACTTAGAGTGAAATGATTAATGAAACATTGCTTAAGTGTGGATTGATACCCTCCCTACCATGTGCTTTGTATTTCTTGTCAATAAGGGGGAGAGAAAGTGAAATGCAGAAGATTCTCATTTTGACATTGACGGATTCATTTCAGAATATGTTTAAGGTATTGACAACAAAATACAAAGGGGGAGATTGTTGGAACCACTTTGTGTATAAGGTTGTATTTGTTGTCAATAGTTGTCAATGCAGATCAAAATGAAGGAGATCATGAAGTACTCCGATTAAGTAGAGGAGTGGTGATTCAGACGATTGTTGTACTGATCGGAAGTTCAAAGAACATGTGTCAAAGGTGATACATTGTTTACAACAATGCAGAATGTGAGGTATAATCCATCCAAGGATGATCAAAGAAGAATGAGGTTTTTGAATCGGTTTGCATGAAGTACATCATACCGGTTGATGAAGAAGACAATGTGCAATGATTGGACTTCTGAGATAGTCATGAACATCACATTGTCATAGAAGATGATGATGCTAAAGTTGTTCCTTCAAAGACTACATATCACAATAGTGGAGGTTGTGATAAAAGTAGAAGAGTTGTTGAAGTATACAGATCACCATGATGAAGCGCTGTTGAGGTGATCGTCCTTGTCGACAAAGCAAACAAACGACATACAAATTTGTTGGCAAAATAGTTTCTATGGAGGCAGGTCGAGTTCGAGGACTGTGGAATAATGATCCATGTTTTTATTCAAGGAACGTCGACAAAGGAATGGATGATCTGGAGGCGGACTAAAAGAGCAGATACAAGGTGGCGTCGTTTTCCAGTGTTTGCCAAATTTTTGGGCCTCAAAATCGGAAAATGAAGTCATGGATTGTCTGCAAAAGGAGGTTCGCACAAAAAGGAAGTGGTGCGCGAAATATAAGAGGCTTGCGCGAAATACTTAAGTTAGGCGCGAAAAACAGCGGGATGCGCGAAATAGTTTTTCGCGCAAACAATGTTTCGAAATCAGAGAGGTGAAAAATGGCAAAGGCATGGGCTGCGCGGAAAATCAGGGATGTGCGCGAAATACTTAAGTTGGGAGCGGAAAACAGCGGGATGCGCGAAATAGTTTTTTCGCGCAAATGATGTTTCAGAATCAGAACGTTGAAAAATGGTAAAGGCATGGGCTGCGCGAAAAACTGGAGCTGTGCGCGGAAAAATGGGAATGTGCGCGAAAAATGTTGTGCGCAGAATAGCTGGGTGAATTTTTCGCGCAATCAGCATATCGAATCAGAAATACTGAAAATCGGCAAAGGCAAGAGGCGTGCGAAAAATCGGAGATGTTCGCACCATGTGCGCGGAAAATCAAACTGTTGCGCGTAAAGTTTTACGCGCAAGAAAGAGGGTTTTACGCGCAGGATCAAAAACGTCTATAAATATGAGGTGAACCCCTCTCATTCGGAGAGGCTCGACACTTAGACAAATCCTGAGCTCCGGCGCGCGGAAAAATTAAGGTACAGAGGGTTGCGCGAAAAAGAGGGCGTTGCGCGAAAAAGGAAAGTTTTGCGCGAAAAAGCAGAGTAGCGCGAAAAGCCTTTTACGCGACAAAAGTTATTTTTACGCGCAAGGTTTGAATTTTATGCGCAAGCTCCCGGGAAGGGTGCGCGGAAAATTTGGGGGTCCCGCAGGCCTTTTGATAGGTGCTTAGCACTCTCAAATCTGCTTTGCGAAGAGAAGAAGAACGATCGGGCAACCAAAATCTGATCTGCACAGAGAGAGAAATATATCGATACACTCAGGTGTCAGAATTGGGAATTGAAGGAAGAGAAGGAGATTTAGTGCATTCAGGTATTTCACTGAAGTAGAAGATTGATTTCAAAAGAGCATCAACTCAGGACTCTGATGCAAGCAAAGTCTCATGCTGAACAGGAGACAAAGACTTCAATGCATATCTATTGAAGAGACCTTCACGTCTATAAACTGAGTGAGACTTCACCAATGGTAGTGAGCCAGGGGGAGTCAACGGGAGTGACCCGAGGGACGCAGTGAGCTATCCCTAAACAATTGTAAAGGCAGTGAGCCTGGGACAGAGTGTATGTACCCGAACATTTGTATCCGCAGCTAGTGAAGCATAGTGGATTTAGGTACGACCGGCAACCTGTCGGCGTATACTCCTTGGACGTATCCCTTAGTGGTGAACCAAGTAAAAATAGCTGTGTCATCTGTCTCTGCATGTGAATGTTTAATTGCTGATCATATCCATCATACAGGTTTAAGTAGTTCCTACCAACGTGGGAACAAGATCCACAACTTTAAGAAGAAAAAGTTGCCACCCTGATTCACCCCTCCCCTCTCAGGGTGTCCCGGGGTCCTTCAAATTTTTCAGGGTTTGTCCTAGATTGAAGGCTCAAAGTGGTGTGAGGAAGAGGGGGAGGAGGTGCCCTTTTATAAGGGAGGAGAGGGGCACCTTTGGAATATCTAAAAATATTATTTTATTATAAAGAAACATTTGGTTTTAAATACCTCCAAATTGATTTATTTCGAAGCTAAGGTGGGGATGGGTCGAAATACTCTCATCCAATAGAATTTAGACAAGTTTAGATTCCTATTTTAACCTTATCATTTATATTTAACTTTAAGTTAGATAATTTTACTTTTACAATGTCTTTTTGTGTTCTTACCCTATAAGGTTAATAAACTTACTATAAGAAGCCAAACGAACCCCAAGTTGTTTATTATTAATATATATAACCTTATCTAAGTCATTTGGCCGAACCTTATATTTTTAGGAATAAAATAACAATTAATAATATAATATTTGTTTTAAAAACTATTATATGTCAATTTTGACACTATTTAGTAAGTGATTTTTGTGAAAATCATAACAGAATGATTAGTTCGAAAAATGTCAATTAAATCAATACTAACATGTCATATTAACCTATAAAATTAGTGTAATTCATAAAAAGTTTCAAATTACATTTATTTGGGTATTTATAACATCAATTATGTCAATATTTCATTAATAAGATAATTACTTCATCATCGTTGTGTCATAAATAAATTAAATTATTTAATGTCTAAAAATTTCTAATAAAATACTATTATGTAGGAAATCTTTTTATCTTTCTAATGAATATTTATAGTCGAATCTATCTTATGTATAACCCTATATTAAAAATTATTTACTTAGTAAACTTTGATTTTAACTATTTTAACCCTTATTTAAATAAATTAATAATAAATGTCCTAATCTAATCCAAGTGGGCCTAAATGATCATATTTTATTCCAAAGGTTGTTTTTGGTCAAATTAAATTTATCCAATAGAATTAGGACATGTGTTAGGGTAATAATAATAACATTTTTACCCTTAATTACCCTATTTACTTTTAACCGTGGTAAAAAAAAGTAAAAAGTTACTATTCACCAAAAATTATTTTCATCTCATTGAACCACATTTTACTTACTAACATCAACTGTGTCTGTTAGATTTTTGAAATTCCACTCACAGAAGCGGTAAAATTAAGTTTTATGAAAAATTCAGTTTTTTAACTACCACTTAGTGGTTTCACTATTCATCAAAAAATGAAAGTTTCCAGAAAAATACCAAACATTAGGCCTAAGCTATATTTGATATTATGAACTCAAAAAATGATGTCTATTTTACCAAATTCGAAACATATTAGTTGCATTAATTAATTTAAAAATTAATTCCCGTCGTCAAAACAAATAGCGTGTTTTTAAGAGATAATAACTATCAAAAGATTGACACTTGTTTATGTCTGGTTTAAATGTAGAATTACATCCAATGACCAACATTGTATTAAATTGTAAAAATATATTCTAAATATACTTTAAAACCACTCAAATTAATAATTTATCACTATTAATTATTTCTATTAAAAAAGTTCTTTTTAAAATTTAGTAATTTTCACTATTCATCAGAATATGAAAGTTATCCGAAAAGTGCCACAATTTCACCCTAAGCTAATTTCAATAATCCGAATCCAAAAATGAAGTCCATTTTGAAAAATAAAATTTACCAAATTTCAAAAAGTGGTTATTACTATTCATAATGGCTAGTTTTAATAATATTTTAATAGCATATCGTTGTTTAGTGAAACTCGGTATTGCGTACTACACACGCTATCGAGGAAGGTCGTGATTGCGTGTAATGCAAGGCAAGTCAAGGATGTGTGTCGTGAAAGATCCTTTTGGTGTAGCGTACAACACAAGACATTAATGAAAAGAATATTTTTCATAAAATCTCGGGGTGTTACATTCTACCCCCCTTATTTTGAATTTCTCCCTCAAAATTCGTCGGGGTTATAAATGGTTTACTACTTGAAAGTTTATTTAATAGAAACCCACATCGTAAAAAGGAATACCTAAACCATTCTTTTAAAAACAAAATTATGAAACGTAACGGTTACCCAAATAAACTAATCACTGGGTTTCCACATAGGTGAAAATATGGATATGGAAGAGAAATCTAACCATCATGTTCTGATGGAGAGTGGTAGAGGACATGGCTATGGAAAAGCCAGCAATCACCAAGTCATAAATTTGTGACGATCTAAGGTACCATCTAATTCATCAGATATAAGAGCACTAGGACAACATTTTTGGTTTTCAAGATCATTTCCCTAAAGTTGAATAATTTGAATTAGAATAAATACTTACTTTATTTTGGTACAATCTCACTATTTTTCGTGGTTTGAACAATTTCCACTTCATCTCTTAAATAAATGAAGTTGAATTTTTTATTCGTGAAGTGTTAACAGATCATGTGATAGAATGATGGGTCATTCCATCTGTTTCAAACAAAAGGTTAGCAAAAGTTATCAAATATACATAAGTCCATCTATGGTGAGGTTAATTGTATACGATTCCAAAAATGAACTTATACTTCATATATCATACCGTGTAATAAAATAAAACTAGTTTCTACTAACCAGGGACTTCCTGTAGGCCAGTGGTAGGAAATAAAGGCCAGTCGCACTTCAGTTGTGGGTTCGATTCCCACAGCCTTGTCCGATGTGATGGGCTGTCGCCCGTCCTGCAGGTTGTCCTTTTTCTAAAGATATATTACTATAATATCCCACCAAAAATATCAAAAAAGTTTAATCCTTAAACAATACTAACTTATGTCCAACATAATCCATTCCAATCTTTAGGCTTATCTAAAATACATTGGTCCAAGCTCATAGTATAAATAAAATGATCACATGAATGCCATCATTTATCCCCCATATATCATAATATATATCTTCTTGGTAAAATTACAAACATGTGAATACCTTAATCATGTATTCTCTTGAAGAATGAATATCCATTGAACCTTAGTGAAAACATGAATGTAGTTAAAAGTTAACACTTTCCACATACCAAAATCCTCAAAATTCTATATCCTCAAACCATGATATAACTTAGTCCTTATATCAATCATGAGCTCATGAATACTATCGAACATTTAATTTTATCCTTATCCCTTAATTATGTGCATATCATCTACATTCCAAAAATATCTGAATAACCTTTCATGGATACTGGTACAATTAATCATACACTGTCAAAACTCAAGGAAAGACAACAGTGTAACAATTCTTAGATGTCTCTTTATTCCAAGTACCATGAGATTACTTATACAACATTACACATGATAAAAATGTAATCATTCCACTAAATTTTTAAACCATTGACCGAGCTTCAACAATTCTTTCATCTCACATATCATTTGTAGTCTCTTCATCATCATCAATATAAATACTACCCATACAACCATACTGATTCTCTTCATGAGACTTTCCCTTAGGGCATTGGTTTGCATAATGCCCGTACATTCCACATTTAAAACATTTAACCATTGTTGATGTCATAGCAATACCATTATCCACATCCCAGGTGTTAACTGAACCTTTTCCATTGCATTTACTGGCTTTGTGTCCTTCTTTTCCACACCCAAAGCATCTTCTAGTTCCTTTGAAACATTCTCCTTGATGCCTCTTCCCACATGATTTACATAGGGGAAATTGAACTTTCTTTCCTCTATGATCATCATGGAACTCCATCTTTCTCTTATTAGGCGAGTTAGGAAACTTACCAAATTTTACTTTATTGATCATATTATGAGATTTCTGATTCGGAATAATAATGATTTTTGGACTTCCAAATCCCATTTCATTTGGTTTCTCAGGAAGAATATCATTCCATTGTCCATCATATCCTCCATTATCGTGAATCATCTTGTTTCCAGCCATTTTCTAAAACCCAAAAAGAATAGTGTGAGAGGCAAAAATCATAATAAAGGGGGAGTAACTTCAATATCTAACATCTTTGGTTTAATTCTATGATCGTTAGTGTAATTCTAGTAATATAACCTATACGTATACTTAACCTTAGGGACATCCCTAGACATACCTTAGAAATATCTCTAGGGATCTCACTAACGTTTTCGCATCCTAGTATCCAAAGGTTGACTAAACCTTTCCTCTGATACCAACTGCAGAGACCCGAAGCTTGACGTACATGGACATTACATTACTTTTGCGGAATACTTAGTACATAACAAAAACACACACACAAGGATCGTAATAGTTTAGTGTCTTTGGAAACTCAGAATATAATCTTTTAATCATGGTGAAACATCTTCAACATCTCCCATAGAGAACTTCTTTTTTTACCTAAAACCTTTCTTTATATCCTAGGGAAAAGAAAACATAAATGGGTGAGCTCAAATTCTCAGTAAGGGTAAAAAAAATAAATATCAATCACATCATTTTCATAAGAACATAACATTTTGGAAATCTTAACCTGCAAAAGAGAGCATAATTTTATAACATGGGATAAATCATAGTAGTAAAATGAAATCCCAATAATCATAACTTAAAACATGAAACTTTGTGTCATACACACATAATCATAGAGAATCATATCTTATTAGTCAAGACTCATTGCCAATACTATCTTAGTGGAAAAAGTCCATTTCTGAACCGAGTCACCCTCGTTTCAGTCCTGTTTCACTGAACTAGTATAAACTACCGTTCCAGCCATGTCTATCTCATGAGATATAAAATATTTACCCAGTGAATTGGAGGGAGATATAGTTCCCACCCATCTCATAATGATACCATTCTTATGTGTGCCACAAAATCATAATTTATACATCATTGCATAACCCATGTAATAAAAATTGGAATCTTAAACATCGTGACATCATAAAAAAATTCATATAAGATAAAGGAATTAATAAATATAATTCCATCACAACATAATCAAATCAATGTAATAATAGGGATAGAAACAGAACCCTTTATTATCTTATATGGAAAATAATTTTGATAAAACACTTGAACTCCATTCTTGAGGAAAATATCCTTTCTACTTCAAAAACACTTTTCCTTTCTTAACATGTCATAAAATTCTAAACTAAAAGAAGTTGATTAAAAATAAACATGAAAACTTGTAAATGAAACTTCATAAAAATAATTTTTTAAAAAAATCCATTCATGCCGTATAAGTTAAAAAAACATTCTTCTTGTACTTTTGTCAGAAAAGTCAAAAAAGTACCTCGTACGAAAAACGACAAAAGATTCCATTCATATCTTTTACTAAAAACTCACCGAAGGGTAAAATAGGATTTAAAAAATTGTAGGTGAATGGAAATAATATTACATATTGAGAAAACATGGGTGTGGATGATAAAATACAGCACAGTAAATGCCAAAGTATAAACAATCTCGGATAAAAATGAGATTGTGATATTTCCCTTACCTAAGGTCCGATTTGCTTCGTAAGTGTCCGAACCTCCTATATAATGATTTAAATAATGTCATTGACTTATTACAAAATCATACTCATTGTTATGATATCATATATGGTTCACTTATTACTTTATATTACCTGTTCTTTTGTAAATTCCATGTTAAAGAGCGTTTTGGGTAAAATTGTTTCATTTGTCATCCGTGTTTTGACTTGTAATTATTCATATGATTACTTAGATCATGATTACTTAATTCAAGAATATAAAACATTATTTATATATAATATATATTCATAATATATATATATATAATAGATCAGTAAATGGAAAGAAATACACCGTTCATGGAGACAGTAGACCGTTCGTACGCATGAACGTTGTTTTCTTTTCCTTATTGAGTTTAATGGAATTAAGTAGATGACATACATATATATACACATAAATCCAGAATCATTATTATGTCATATATTTCATTATTACTTATTATATATACTTTATATTCATTCATGAATGGTTAACGTGGAGAATGAATCTCATCGCGTCGTGGAGACGGTAGTCCGTACGTACGCATGAGCGATGATATCGTTCTCATGATCATGGAATTGTATTGGAGTGTATGTATACTATTTCAGAATCAATATAACTTTATAATAGTCATATATAGTCATTATTTACACCATTATACCCATCCAAGTAAGGTGGTGGTGGAAAATAGATTTCACCACGACATGGAGACGGTATTCCGTACGTACGCACGCACGGTGATTTCATTTTCCGTAGGATGGATAGATAGTGAAATAGGGTTGTTTCATACTTATAATAACATATCAGTATATGAGCGATACTGATGTTATTACTTCATAATTAAACAACCTAAGAAGAAGAAGTGGAAGAAGAAATAAAGATAAAAGAATCGGTAATGGACATTACCTCTTCTTTGAAGTGCCTCTTTGATTCCTCCTCTTAGGTTACTAAAATTGGTCTTTGAAGAATACCAGGACCTCTAGGATGTTTCTAGGTAAGTGGAGAAGAGAATTTGGCAGGGGTTGGCCGAGATTGAATGCTCAAAGTGGTGTGAGGAAGAGGGGGATGAGGTTCCCTTTTATAAGGGAGGAGAGGGGCACCTTTGGAATAACTAAAAATATTATTTTATTATAAAGACAAATTCGGTTTTAAATAGCTCAAAATTGATTTATTTTGAAGATAAGGTGGTTATGGGTCGCAATCCTCTCATCCAATAGAATTTAGACAAGTTTAGGTTCCTATTTTAACCTTATCATTTATATTTAACTTTAAGTTAGATAATTTTACTTTTACCATGTCTTTTTGTGTTCTTACCCTATAAGGTTAATAAACTTACTATAAGAAGCCAAACGAATCCCAAGTTGTTTATTATTAATATATATAACCTTATCTAAGTCATTTGTCCGAACATTAGGTTTTTAGGAATAAAATAACAATTAATAATATAATATTTGTTTTAAAAACTATTATATGTCAATTTTGACACTATTTAGTATGTGATTTTTGTGAAAATCATAACAGAATGATTAGTTCTAAAAAATTTAATTAAATCAATAATAAGATGTCATATTAACCTATAAAATTAGTGTAATTCATAAAAAGTTTCAAATTACATTTATTTTGGTATTTATAACATCAATTATGTCAATATTTCATTAATAAGATAATTACTGCATCATCGTTGTGTCATAAATAAATTAAATTATTTAATGTCTAAAAATTAAAAATAAAATACAATTATGTAGTAAATCTCTTTAGATTTCTAATGAATATTTATAGTCGAATTTATCTTATGTATAACCCTATATTAAAAATGATTTACTTATTAAACATTGATTTTAACTATTATAAACCTTCATTTAAATAAATTAATAATAAATGTCCTAATCTAATCCAAGTGGGCCTAAATGATCATATTTTATTCCTAAGGTTGTTTTTGGTCGAATTACATTTATCCAATATAATTAGGACATGTGTTAGGGTAATAATAATAACATTTTTACCCTTAATTACCCTATTAACTTTTTACCGTGGTAAACAAAAGTAAACAGTTACTATTCCCCAAAAATTATTTTCATCTCATTGAACCACATTTTACTTACTAAAATCAACTGTGTCTCTTTTAGTTTTGAAGTTACACTCATAAAAGTGGTAAAATTAAGTTTTATGAAAAAATCATTTTTTTAACTACCACTTAGTGGTTTCACTATTCATCAAAAAATGAAAGTTTCCAGAAAAATACCAAAAATTAGGCCTAAGATATATTTGATATTATGAACTCAAAAATGATTTCTACTTTACCAAATTCAAAAAATATTAGTTGCATTAATTAATTTAAAAATTAATTCACGTCGTCAAAACAAATAGCGTGTTTTTAAGAGATAATAACTATCAAAAGATTAACACTTGTTTATGTCTGGTTTAAATGTAGAATTAAATCCAATGACCAACATTGTATTAAATTGTAAAACTATATTCTAAATATACTTTAAAACCACTCAAATTAATAATTTATCACTATTAATTATTTCTATTAAAAAAGTTCTTTTTAAAATTTAGTAATTTTCACTATTCATCAGAATATGAATGTTATCCAAAAAGTAACAAAATTTCACCCTAAGCTAATTTCAATATTCCGAATCCAAAAATGAAGTCAATTTTTAAAAATAAAATTTACAAAATTTCAAAAAGTGGTGATTACTATTCATAACGGCTAGTTTTAATAATATTTTAATAGCATATCATTGTTTAGTGAAACTCGGTATTGCGTACTACAGACGCTATCGAGGAAGGTCGTGATTGCGTGTAATGCAAGGCAAGCCAAGGATGCGTGTTATGAAAGCTCCTTTTGGTGTAGCGTACAACACAAGACATTAATGAAAAGAATATTTTTCATAAAATTTCGGGGTGTTACATTGACATAGATGAAAGTGATCTAACAAAACCATTAAAAATATTTTATAAATAACCCTTTTTACATTGAAAACATTTAAAATCCTGCATAATTATAGAATAAAACATTTCCATTTAAAATAACCTAGTAAGTTTGTAAGGGAGGATTTAAAATGTTAAGGCTTTATAATGGCGGAAAATAGATGTCTGAAATGTATAATTTAAAAAACATTTTTCCTTAATTTGCTGAAAAGGTCATATAGTTCCTTGTTTGGAAAATGATAGAAAGATTCCTTCAAAATCGTTTTATAAAAAGTAAAACCTTGGTATAAATGAATTTAAAAAATAGTCTAGGAATAGAAATAGTATTCTAAAATACATTTATAAGAAACATGTATGTTTATGATAAATATTTCACTGTAGTCACTTATATATAAACAATCTAGGATAATTATGAGATTGAGAAATTAACCCTTATCATAAGTCTGATACTCCCTGTATTTGTCCAAAAATCCTATATAATGGGTTTTTAACATATTAATAACTTGTACCAGATTCATAATAATATTTATGATAACATATATGATTGGTTTGTGACTTTATAGTACTCAATTATTAACAATTCTAAGTTAATGCAACGTTTTATGTAACAATCGCTTTCTGTATCTTGTGATTTTTGACTTGTTATTCATGATCATTTTACTTAGATCAAAATAAAATTATTTATATATAATATATATTCAGAATATAAAAATATATATTGTACATATATATGAAATAGAATACACTGTTTGTGGAGATGGTAGTTATTATGTACGCATGAACGTTGTTTCCATTTTATTATTGTATTGATTGGAAGTAAGTGAATGACATATATGTATATATATATATATTATAGTAGAATTATTATGTCATATATTTCATACTTATTATTAATATATATTTTTATATTCATTCTTTGATGGTGAACTTGGAAGATGAATCTCATCGCGTCATGGAAATAGTAAGGCATACGTACGTACGAGTGACGATGTCATTTCTGTAATAGTTAAATGGTATGGAATTGGATGGAATATGAATTTTAAATAAATAATATCATGTTATATTTATTAATTAATTAATTTATACTCATCATTATAAACATTTGAATAAATTATTGATGAAAATAATTTACACCACAATGTGGAGACAGAAAGTGGTACGTACGCAGGCATGGTGATATTTTATTTCATAAGATGGGTAAAAGGAGTACTATGGTTTTCCCATAATAATAAATACATATCAAAATATATTTGATTTTGGAGTTATTAATTTAGTATAGAGACAACTTAGGAAGTGGAAGTAGAAGAAGAAAAGAACTTTGAAAGATGTGATAAAATGATTACCCTCACTTTGGGTGTCTCCTTTTGATTTGTACAAAAGGACTCCTTAGGATGTATTTATTCACAATAATTGGACTCTAGAATGAATTTAGATATTTTGTAAGAGGAAATGGTCTGGGGTTTTTTTATCCAAATTTCATTGTAGTTGGGAATTAAAGAGAAGGGATGTTCCATTTTATAGGAGATGTGAGGGGTACTTAAGGAAAAGCTGGAATTATTAATTTATTATTAAATGATTTCCAGTTTATAATAACTCTAAATTGATTTAATTAGAGTATAATATGTGGATGGGTTGAACTATTCTCAAACAATACGTATTAGACATGTTTTGGTCAAAAAATTAACCCTTTATTTTATATTTAACCCTTGGGTAAATAGTTTAACTCTAACCATATGTTCTTGAATTTTTAAACTACATGGTTAATATAGTTACAATAAAATTCCAAGAAAACCAAAAGTGGATAATTTTGGAAATTTTTACCAATATACAATTTATTTGTATGAACTTTGTATTTTTAGGATATTTATATCATTTAATTAAATTGTATTTATTTTAAAATATCATTTATGTAAATTTTGACACTATTTAATAATTGATTTTTGTTAAATTTATAAAAACTTGATTCATTAGAACTAAATGCATTAAATCAAATATAAAATTTCATATTCAACCATAAAATTCATCAATGGCATAAAAATTTTGAAATTACATTTATTTTAATATTTATAATATCATTTATTTGAATATTTGAAAAATAAGGTAACCATTGCATCATCATTGTGTCATAAATAAATTTATTTATTTAATGTCTAAAAACTATAAATATAATACCATGTTGTAGGAAATATTTTTATCTTTCTAATTACTATTTATATTTTAATAAATCATTTTAATAAATTAAATTAAAATTATTTTAGTTAGTAAATACATGATTATGTTATGCTTCCCTTTTATTTAAATTAACAATTATAAAAGGTCATTAACACACCCAGGTGGCATTATAGAGTCCTAAAATCGACCTTAAAGATGGTCATGTTCAGATATATATCATCCAATAAGAATATGACACGTGTTAGGGTAGTTCTATATTATTATAATATTATGTTTTTTACCCTTGTTTACCTGATTTACCCTTTAACCATGGAAAATAAAAAATAATTACTTAATTTATTATTCATAATGTTCAAAAATAAAAGGTACCTATTTGCACAATTTAGACATTTGGATTCCAAATATATAATCCACTTTTATAAATTCTAAACACATAATTGGAAGAAAATAATTTAAAATTAATTCTAGTTTTCAAAACCAGAAAGAGGGTTTTTAATAAGTAAAAAACTATCAAGAGATTAACATATGCTTATGTCCAATTTATATATGAAATTAATTCCAATGAAAAAAATTGGATTAAATGATAAAAAAATAATCCAACTAAACTTTAAAAAAAATTAAAAGGACAATCTAACTATATAAATAAATTATATGAAAAGGCATTTTTTGAGTTAAGATACAGTATTTTTCACTATTCATTAAAATATGAATGTTATCAAAAAAACACTAAAAATTTATCCAAACTAAATTTTAATGTCCCAATTATGAAGAATAATTTAATTTTGTCAAATTAAATATATAAATGTGTCAAATATTGGATATAAAAAAGTTTTTCCATTAAAAGGCGGAAACAACATTTTTAAATAAATACTTCTTTTATCTAAAAAATGAATTTGTCCTTATGTTATTTCTAAGAAACGCGTAATATAAATGTTAAAATTTTATTTAATATATAAAATTTAAAATATAGTTAATTCTATTCATAAACACTTTTTAAATGACTAGTTTGATAAGTCATGTTGTACTCGAACTTAGTGTTGCGTGTAGCGCAAGCGATGGAATTATTAAGAAGTACCATACCATGGAATCTTAGGGTGCTAAAAAATATCCATATTGAATAAAGCATATAGAATATTAATATTTCCTTTTTAAATCAAATAACTTTCATTGTAAAACGCTATATGTATAACTGGTATATGATTAAGGAAATAATAATATTCATATATAAAAAATATGGATATTTATGAGAAATATAATATCTAATGAAAAATGACTCAAAAAAATTGAATGTTTTAAAATAATTTTAATGAACACAATGTTAGTAAGAGATATAATGTTATCTTTAATTATTTAGAAATATTGGTTTTATAATAAAAAGACTTTTAGAAAATGGTAAAGAAATATCAAAATAATATTTCATTATATATGTGTCTCTGCAAAACCATGTAAAACTATTAAAATAAGAATACAATGAGTAAAATAGTTAACATGGTGATAAAATTTGTTAATGTCATATACGTTAGAGACATTCATTTTGTCTTTTTTTGAAGAAAATCAAAAAATATACTTTCTAAAAAAATTATAAATATTCCTTTAAAACAATATAAAAAGTATAAGAGAATATAAAATCTTCTAAATAAATAATCTGAGTAAATTAAAAGGACATTTATATAACATTTTTTAAAATTATTGATGAAAAAATACCTAATCAAAAAATAAATAAGATTGACTTTTCGATTAACTATTTACTTGATTGGTTGCAATTTTAAAGTGATAGATTCTTTTTAAGAAAATAATAAAAATCTTTAAATATCCAAATTATAATAAAATAGATTATTTTTATAAAGGATAGAATAAATGATTCCTTCAACCAAAAAATAAAGTTAATCCCTAAAAATTGAGATTGTAAAATAAATTCTTATATCTTTAGTAACATTTAAATTGTAACCCCTTACAAATGTAAAAATGAGTTGAAAATTTAATCATAATTAAATAATATAAATTTGTGTTAATTATTTCAATATGGTAGTATATACACCACAAAAAATTAAATAAGAGCATAATACCAAATATATCTCTATGGAATGGAAATTGAGAAGAATTACTTTAACTCAACATCGCCTATCACCGTAATCACTTTCAATGTCTAATATAATACATTTATATTTATTATAGTTATATATAATAACTATGTAGCAAACTATAATATCATATACTATCCATTTATAACGTTTTATCAATTTTTTGTTAACAATATTTTGTTATTATCATTATACCAGTTGTTAACTATTTGATTTTTTGGGTATACCTGATTCTGTAGTTTTAGTCCATACACTATTATCATGATTTCATGATCTCCATAATACTATATATGATATAAATATCATATATATTAAAAATATAAATATTTATAGTCATCTATAAAATATAGATATTGACAAATTTATTACACCTTTCATAGAGATTGTAGGTCGTACATACACATGAATGCTGATTTCATTTTTGTATAGATCGAAAAAAGAAAAGTAAATAATATTTCAGAATTAAAAAATAATTAATATATATTATATATTTATTAAATCTATCATTATAACCATTCATGTAAATTGTGATAAAAAACCAATTACACCATTGCATGGATATAATAATTTTTACATACGCATGAGTGATGTTTTCTCTTTCTATGGGATGGAAAGAGAATGGATAATGGTTCTCCAATAATACTTATAACAATTTAATATATATATATATAAGATGTTTTATTAATTATTTTATTATGGTTAAAATATATTTATAGCAAGTTCAAGAAGAAATAAAATTGAAATTACTCAGTTAAGAGTTAAACCTCTTTGTTGAGAAACCTCTTTTGGCTTACAACGTAAGCCTCGAAAGGAATGTTTTTTGTAAATACCATAATATAAAGTAAATTTTTAAGTAACATAGAAATTCATCATGTTATTTAATATACAATATAAAAGGATAATTAATATTTTATAAGATATAAGAGGTGATATCCTTTTATAGGGATGGGAAAGGACACACTTCAAATTACTTAAATTATTAAATTATATATATATTTCTTAATCATCTAAAGGGGAACCATGGAAACCAAAATTCAAATATAAAATGTTTTATATTATAGATAAACTAAGACAATCTCATTTGGGAAATTTTAGATGCATTTTAAGCCTTATCTTCTAATTAAACCACTTCAAACCCATTTTAACCTTAACCAAGATAATTTAAATTTTTTCCATGATAACTAAATTATATGTACAAAATTGAAAAGTTAATAACAACCAAATTTGGAAATTAAAATTCTATATTTTTAATAAATATTTTCATGTTTTATTTCTACATATGATAGAAGTTACTTTTAATATCAATACACAAAATACTTGAAAACACATATTTTTATAAAATAATCGGTCATTTTGCCCTGAAATAAAGTAATGATTTTGTTCCATAAGTTTTGTTGGTTAAATAATAAAAAACTACTATTTTTTTACTTTTAAATCGATCCAAAACTGAATTAAATATACCCAAAATTACAATAAATATAAATACACAAAAATATCATTAAATTGAATAAAATAAAACTTATCATTCATAAATAAAATTACTAGGTTAGGAAATTAAAATAAATGGTTAAAAATACATTATTAAACACATTAAATATTTATTTGATCTAAAAACAATCGTGAAATATGAATTTTTTTCACGTGTTAATGTTTTACCCTAGTGCTTTGATCCAATTTTACCTCTTTTACTAGAGAAAAATATTTACTGTGGTTAGAATTAATAATGACCAAATATTAAGTTGACACTGTTACATATTATTATTTATACTGACTAAAAATATTTAATTCTTTTTATAAAATTAAATTCTTAGAATTGGCATAATTAAATATCAAAATAAACCTTCAAAACCTGATGAAAAGTGGTTTTCTAGAAAAAATGTTATCATAAATGTAAAAATATTTTATTCCAAAATACTACATAAAATTGATCCCTATAGCCATAATTGGATTACTAATAATATAAATTAACTAATTTTACTTTCAAATTATTTAAAAATAAAATGAAACTTATTAAATTCATACAATGAAAAGACATTTTATCATAGAAATTAATATTTCATATTATTGACTAAAAATTAATCTTTTCTGAAGAATAAAAAAATATCAACCTAAGATAGTTTTTATATTATTTAAAAAATTCTATATTTATATATATAATATAATTTCTAAAATTTTATTAGACTAATTTTAATATTTTCCCACAGAATTCAATAAACCCCATTTTTGATGAAAATGTATTTTTGAAGCATAAAAATATTTTACTAAAAATTGAGTACTTATTTATCAATATATATTTATTATTTTAAATATTTGTACATAATCTTCAAAATATGGATATTTATATTAATACCACCAATCTTAATGGATAAGTTATAATGACCGTGTTTAAATAATTATTTTAAAATAGTATATCATGGTTTTTTAAACATGATATTCTGTATATCACAAGCTATCAATTAAATTAATTTATTTAAAGATAATTATATCATAAAATATTGGGTTGTTACATTATACCCCCTTATGATAATTTCTCTATTAAAATGATGTAAATCTAACACCAAAAACAGAGTATAATTTTAAATCATCACATCTTAATGCTCCCACATAGCTTCCTCAATATTATGATTTCACCACCAAACTTTGACCACATGAGGGGTATTTCTTCATATAACTTTCCCCATAAGATCTAGAATATACACTAGTTATTAATCATAATAAATATCTTTCTCTAGTGGTTTAACCCCTGATTTAAGTACATGTGAAGGATCAGGTATGTACTTCCTCAGGAACAATAAATAGAACACATCGTGAACATGAGAGAGATTCAGTGGAAGCACCAATAAATAAGCTACCATCCTGATATGATCAATAATTCTAAATAAATTGATATATCTAGTGCTCAACTTTCCCTTTATTAAAAATATCATAACCTTTTTCCAAGTATATATCCATTGTAATACCTTATCACTAGCTTCAAACTCTAGATCTCACCAATATTTGTCAATATAACTTTTTTATCAACCTTGAGTTTCCCTTTTGTGTTGTTTAATAAATCTAAACTTCTATTCCATTTCATTAATTTGATCAGGTCCCAATTTGTTTCTTTCTTTAACTTCATCCCAATATATTGGAATTTTTTTCTTCATTTCATGGATTTCTTACAAAGGAATTTTAATGCTTGAGGAAAATCTATTATTATAATGAATTTCTACCAAAGGAAGGTGTTGATCTGAACAGATATTGAAATACATAGATAAATATATTAAAATAAACTATAGAGTATGAATGGACCCCTCAAAATTATCATTAGTATGATCATGATAAGAAGTAACGAAACCCAACTCTATATCCAGAACCACTTGAAGGATTCTCTAGAATATTGAGGTAAACCAAGAATCATGATCATATATGATTAAGAGATGTACTCCATGAAATATCACAACATCCATAATTTATAACTGAGAAATATTTTCAAGTGAGAAATATTATCTATTAATTATAAAATCTATTTATTTTTTAATGTGATATATTAATAACCAAACAACACTGTCCCCTTTGTATTTTTTGGGGTTTTGATAATAAAATCCATGGTAATGTTTTCCCATTTCCATTATGGTATAGATAATGGTTGTAACACCCCCTTAGAATTTATCTCATTTCCATAACTTTCTAACACATGAGACATTGGGATGAATACTGAGAAATATCCCTTTTTATATTATAACATTAGAAATTCCCTTTCAAATATTTATTTATCTTTGTACTTAAATGATGAATGGAGAATAATGAAATATAAAATCCATCCAATAAGTCTTTATTTAACTTTGTAATTTAAGGGATATATTTTTAGTTCATAAACCTTATCATTCAATTGTTATGAAGGTGTAACTTACGAACATTCCTTAAATTTTTCTATAATTTCACATCTTTTTTATACGCCTTATTAATCATCGCATTGATGGATTAAGAAAGATAAGATCTATCCCCTTTCCTCAAAATATCAAGATACAACTTCTTTAAATCTATAAATATTGGATCTATTTCAATCCTCATCATAGAAATACTAGCATGATCATTCTAACTTAGAGCATTATCTACCCTGTTAACCTTTTTAGGGTGTTAATGTGTTGACCAAATATCAAAATTTGATCATCTTTAACCATCTTATATGGTGTATATTCAATTATTTTTTGTAAATATATACTTGATCTTTTATGGTCATTTTATATATCAAACATTTTAAGAAATAGATAATTTTACAATGTCCTCATTGAAAAAAATAATTTTGATAACACCAAATCATAAGTTGGGTATTGTTTCTCATTATTTTCTTATTAGAAATATGTATAATCTAACATTATATCATTCTACAAGAGGACTCATCACTGTATATTCTTTGATGCATCATTATATATAAAAAACCATTCTCTATTGTATATAAGTGTAAGAATAGGTTTTGTAACAATCATTCTCTTCAGTTCTTTGAAATTATTCTCACATTCATTTATCCATTGGAACTTAACCCCCTTTCGAGTAAACTCAGTTAGTGGATTATATATTCACCATAAATATCAAAAAAAAATCATCTGTAGTGTCTAGATATTACAATAAAACTATTGATATTGGTTACCATGCATGATCTAGTCCATTACATTATAACTTTCATCTTTGAAGTATCCAATGATATACCCTCACTTTAGAATATAAGAACTAAGAATGAATATTTATGAAGCCAAAATTCACACTTGGTAAATTTATCATATAACATATCATTCCTCAGGGTCTATAGAACTATTCTCAAATATTATTCATTCTCTTACTTTCCATTTGAATGTATAATAATATTTTATATAAATACTGCCGAAAACTAATCAAGATAATATCTAAATAATCTATTAATAAATTCCATTAAGATAAAAAGAGCATCGGTAAGTCCAAATGCTATTAATATAAATTCATAATCGACATACCTTATATGGAAGGTTTTCTTGGGTATATCCTACCTAAACCTAACATAAAAATTCTAGATCAAATATAGATCCTGCAAAAATATAGAGATCCTCATAATTGATCAAAAAAATCCTCAATACAAGATAAATGATACTTGTTTTTAAACGTTATTTTTTAAAGTTATTGATAATAATAAAAAGACACGTTGATATGTTTTTTAACAAAAATAACTAGTGCACCACATGGTTAATAACTAGGAATAATTAATACATTATCAATGTTATATTGGAGTTATTTCATCAATTTCTATGACTCTATAAACGCCATTTAATATAGTGTATTTTAAATAGTTGTAGCACCGGTTTTGAGTTTAATTAAAAACTCAACTATATAATTTGGGGGAAGACTGGGAAACTCTTCTAGAATGAAATAAACAAAATATTATTAAATTTGAATATATTTAATATTTATTTCCCCCTAAACCATCTCAGATAAATATCCCTCATTAATGGGTATTAATACCAATATTATGAAATAAATTTTCATTTGGATTTCAGGTTCATCGTCACACGAGAATACTATCATAGTTTGATCAGAATATTGAATGTAACTTACCTTCCCCATAAACTCATATGGCCTCCATACTGAGAGATCCAATCCCATCCCAATATTACATTACATTAAAATTTTGGATGAATAACAAGATTTTAATTAATTACTCTCCCATAAACCTCTATTAGAGAGTATTTATATACTGGAGATGCGATCATCCTACCATTAATATTTTTTACTACCAACCGGTCATTTAGTCATTATTGTGGTGATGTGATACCCTAATAAAGTTATTCAAATATAAGAAAGTGGTGAAAACCAAAATCAAATAAAAAAATTCACTTTTAGGTTTAATGATATGGGTACCTTTCACCACATCACTAGGAACATCCACTTCAGTTTTAGTAACTCCCTTTGTTTTTCATTCTCCTATTTCCTTCATCTGTGGAAAGTACCCCTTATGCTTGGGGAAATTGTTTAAATAATTCCCCATCTTAATATATCTAATTAAGTTAATATAATTGGTTAATTTATTTTCCTTGTATTCATTAGCCTAATGAAATTTATCTATACATTTATAACAAACTCCCAAGCCCTTCAATCATTTTACAAAATGTTTCTTTCCATAATTTTTACAAGATAAAAATTTCTTCATAACCTTATTATTATTTGATATGTTCTCTTTTCCATGGTTCTCATATGTACACTTCTTCTCTTGATCTCCCTTAAAGATATAAAATCTAGAAAATACATTCCCTATATAAATGAAACATGATACTATATCTCCACATGATGATAACATCTTAAAACCTAATGCCAATAGGATAATCATCTTAAGACTATCTAAGATATTCTCAATACTGATTTCCAGATTACATTTGTAGTATAAATCAGGCCTCTCTATTCATGTAATATTATCATCATACTATACCACAATTTATTCTTTATTATTTTTTAAAGTGAGTAACTTCTCCTCCATTTCAACTAACTATTCTTGGGGGAAGTATTTCTCAATGAATATCTCATTAAAAGATCATCGTTCTAGGATTTCTATTTATTAAACCAATATACTTTTTTTATCAATTACCACAATTAATTGGAATATACTCTCAAATAGTAAACTTCCAAATTATTATTTTTAATTTTGATAAATTCTATATCTTGGAATATCATTTCAAGGGACTTAATTCATTTATTAGATACTAGTGAGTTAGTAGTTCCATTAAAATATGGAGGATTTTGTCATATAAAGTGAACCAACATAAATAAAATCATTATATAGAATAACAGGTTTCCCTATAAAAGGATGTTTATTCATACTAACCTGAGTCAAATACCATAATACATACATGATTAACTTAGTTCAAACAAGTTGTATCTACTTTCTCAACAGTTAAATCCTTATATTATCTATGGGTGTTAATTCCCTTAATTCCATTAGGATCAATCTTTGAATAATTTCACACACTGGGTTAGCATATAATCAACAATAATATTTATATTTTAAATAAAAATACCTATAAAGGTAATAGTTCTAAAATACTTGAAGGTATTATCAAAATTCTCATGTTATTTATGTTCATTTAAAATATAGTTCCAAGATTTACATTAAACAACGAATGATACCAACTATAGAAACCCCAACTCCAACAACCTAGATATCATGTCTAATTTATTAAATTGGTATAATATACAATAAATATTATCCTAAATAGTCAATCAATTTAGGAGTATTAAATAAATAGTTATATACATGGTTTCCATATTATATAAGAAATATAAAATACATATCATAATAATTTTCATGCATTACTGATATTATTCATAATATCCTTATTCAAATATTTGATAAAGGAAAAAAATAAAGGGTTATCTTAGATGATTTTTAAGGTTTTCATATAGTATAATGTATCCTGATTAAATAAGGAATAATTAATATATAAAGGTAAATAATTGAGAAATATATGAAATTTAATCAATAACTTGAGCATGAAATGCATCCAGGGATAATATCAATAAATCCATCACATGGATTATAATAACTGAGTTCTCTATGATAAAATTATGAATATAGGATGTTAAGATCTAAGACATGATGAAATATTTATTATTAAATCCTTGTACCAAGATTGTTTAATTTATGGGTAGATGTACACTGAAAATCATTTTAATAAATCTAATTAACTAGTTTATCTCATTTGACCTATTAGTTCATCGAGGGGATATATATAACCTGGCCACACCCATCACAACATTTGCAATTCATTCCATATATATTTGTTAATGAGTTTAATTAATAAAGAAAATTCATTTTCTTCGAATGGCCATATTGAGTAAGTAATATGTAATAACAATATTTCCCCAGTTAAAAAAATAACCTTCAATGTAAATTCCTCTATGTATAATTGGAATATGGTTTATAAAATAATCATATCCAAGAAAAAATGATATACATATTTAAGATAAATTTAATCTCAAATAAAAAATAATTATAAGTAATTTAATGATTTAAGAGAGAATTAATTACCACCAAATTAATAAGATATGAAAGGTGATATTTAATTAATTAGATATATAGGATTTGAAATCAAATTATGTCTTTAGGAAAATGGAAGAAAAATATATTAAAATAATATTATATTAAATATTTCCCTTTTTAAAACCATGGAAAATAAATTATAAGAGTCTAAGAGAGAGTAAAATTGTTAAATAAATGGGAAAATCAGTTAACTACATATCTATTAAAAAAATCCTTTTTTAATTTTTTGTAAATTAATGAGAAAATAAACCTTTTGTAAAAAATTAATAATATTTCTCAAAAAAATTAAAAAATCAGGTATCACATAAAATGTAATTAATAAATCATTTTAGTGAATAAAAATGACTTTAGTAAAAAAATTGAGAAATATTAACATGGAATAAAAATATTCCCGATCAAAAAGAAATAATATCATCTTTTCTTTTAACCATTTATTTGATTAATTAAAATTTCAAAGAGATGAAAAATTATAAGAAAATAATTAAACACCTTAAATATCAATATTATAAAAAAATATATGAAACTTTTCAAGTATATATTATAAAATTATGTCGATGAAAAAATAAATGCAACCCAAGAATAATGAGATTGGAAAATAAATTTTTACCACTTTGGTAACTTTTAAATTATAATCTATTGAAAGTTTACATTTGATTTTAAAAATAAATAATCCTGAATACATATATATTTATGTAAAATAATCAATGGTTTTGTTTATACAACATATAAAAATAAATAGGTGCACAATACCAAATAGGTATCAATGGAATGGAAATTGAGATGAATTCCCAAACCTCTTGTTAGACTTTCTTCATAAATGATTTTAACCTCCTATTTTATAAATTTTTTTATTATAATTACATATAAAAACTATATACCTTTCTATGATTTCATATATGATCGATTTATAACATTTTTTCACATTTTTGTTAACAATGTTGTTTTATTTTCCTTATTTTGTATGTTAGCCACTTCATTTTTCATGTATGTTTGATTATGTAGCTTCGGTCCTTTCATATTGATCATTTTTAAATCATATGAAGAATTTTATTTATTATATAAATATCATAATATTAAATATATAAATATTTAAACTCATATATAAACTACAGAGATAGAAAAATGAATTACACCATTCTTAGAGACAGTGGGTCCTACATATACATGAATATTGTTTTCACTTTTAAACGGATGTAATGAAAGAAATATAACTTATAATTCACATTTAAATAGTCATTATTATACAATATATATAATATATATTTATTAAAACTATCATTTAAATCATTCATGTAAAGTGGTGATGAAAGATGAATTAAACAGCAATGTGGATAAGGTAAGTCAAACATATGCACGAGTGATGTATTTTATTTTAGTAGGATGAAAATAATGTGGGTAGTGGTTGTTATATAATCATAATAATAGTTAATTATATTTAATATACCTTAATAATTATTTTAGTATGGATATAATATATTTATAATAAGTATAATCATAAATAAAATTGAATGTACTCAGTTAGGAGTTACACCTATACATTAAGATACCTCTTTCGACTTACACATTAAGCCTTTAAAGGATGATATTTCATAAATAAAAAAACTATAGTTCATGTGGAATGATCCTAGGAAATTATTATGTTATTTATTGGATGCAATAGAAAGATTGTGAACTGTAGAGAAGGGAGAAGGGGTGGTATCTTTTTATAGGGGAGGGAAATGACACACATGAAATTACATAAAAGATTAAATAATATATATATAACATAGCCATGTAAAGTGGAACCAAGGGACCCTATATTATAAGATAATATGTTATAGGATCTAAATAAATTCAACTAATCATATTTTAATTTTTTTTGATAAATTTAAATCCTCATATTATTATTAAACAACTTTAAACACAATTTAATCTTACTCGTGATAATTTAACTTTTCTACCTTGATAACATAGTTTTATGAAAAAATAAAATGGGGATTATTACAAAATTTGGAAATTTTTACTATAAATTTGGAATCCATTTTATAATATTTAATTTCTACAGGTGGTAGAAATTACATTTAATATATTAACACAAAACGTATGATAAATTATTTTTAGAAAAATACCCAATCATTTTACATTGTAATAAAGTAAATAATTTTTTTTAATTAATTTTTTTTAAATTAAGAGAGAAATGTATTAATTTATTATTTTGGATAAATATAAAAGTAAATGGAATCTTCCAACCGTTCCATTAAATTGAAAGAACAAAAAATAGTTTTTAATTGAATAAAATATAACTTATCGTCCACAAAAGTCAAGATTTGGTTCCCAAATTTAATGTAATGATTCAAAACAAATTTTTTAACTCCATAAGAATTTATTTGGTATTAAAAAATCCAAAAATAATAATAAATTCATGTGTAATAAAAAATTTATTTTTTTTCCTGGTTATTTTTACCCAATTTTATTTCTTTTACTAAGGTGACAAATATTTACTATAGTTACTATTCATAATGACCAAAATTAAGTTAAACATATTAAATTATATTAATTATGATTATTGAAAATATTTAATCCATATTATCAAATTCAATTCATATAATCTTCATAATTTTACTTCAAATTAATCCTAAAAAACCCGATGAAAAGTGGTTTTCTAAAAAAAGATATGTTTCCTTAAGTATAAAAATTTATTACACCAAAAAAATATATATAATTGATTCTAATGGAATTATTAGGATTAGTAATAATTAAATTAACTAAATTTACTTATAAATATATTTAAAATAAATAAATAAATAAATATTTCAATGAAAATATAGTTTTTAATAAATATCAGTTTTTATACGATTCAATAAAAATTAATATTTTCAAAAGAATCAAAATATCGCCCTAAGGTAATTTTTATATTCTAATTTAAAAAATTATATAATTTTATAAAATATAATTTCTAATAGTTGTAGAGATTAATTTTAATATTTTCTCACATAAATAATTAATAACCATTTTTTGATTGAAATATATTTCTGTAGAATAAAATGATTTTACTAAAAATTGAGAACCTCTTTATCAATATATTTTCTTTAACTTTTAAGATTATACATAATTTTAAAAATTTGGTTATTTCTATTCATACCACAAATTTTAACAGGTAGGTTAACAGGTAGGTTTTAAATAGAAATATATCATAATATCATAAGATATTATAAATATGATTTTCAATTTCAAAACATTAAATTTTTGACTTTCTTTATAATGGTGTGAAAATAATTCTTTTCTAAATGTTTTATATAGGAACATATTTTCCTATCATCACGTCCTTCTTCATCATGATGCTTACTTTAAAATTTTTCCTTGTATTTATAATTAAAATAAAATTATCATATTCTTATGAATTTTTTATTAGTAGATAAAAATGATAAATAGATACTTCTTTTAGTTTTTCAATTTTAATTCTTTTATTAACGTATTTTTCATCTATATAAACATACTATAATGAATTTTTTGCCTCTATAGGGATATGATCTTATGATACCATCTAAATAATTTCTTCAGATTCCATATAATTATGTTGTTTTGTTTATTTTTTCCTGAAAAACATTTCATTCCCACGGGTTAATTAAGCTATAATGAAATTATGAGTTTTTGTATGATCTTATTGAATATATATGAATGGGTTATTATTATCTAATGGTTTTTCCATTATATCCCTCTAATATATTTGATAATTTTTTATATCTCATGAGATTAAAGGTTATATATTTTATTTTCCTAATATTACTATGTGGTGAATTTATTGATAGGTATCCTGTACATATTATTTCTATTCTTAAGTCAATTCCACAAACTTTTTTATAATGCATTTGTAATTCTCTCATGGATCCTGATTAGTTATTAATGATTCCATGAACTTATAACTAGTGTATTATATTATGAAAGAACCTTATGATATGACTCTTTATTAATGGTTTATGACTTGTTGGTTATGTTTTAATAAGTTATTCTCATGTTCTCATATCCTTATTATTATCCTATACTCATTGATTATCATCAATTAATATATCCCAAGTATACTATTATTGATAATTTGATATATTCCTTTATTATGTATCTCTTTCTCTCAGTTATAAAGAAAGGATTTATGTATGATATGTCTAAGAACTGTATTACATGAGAAAAACATTATGTGATATTTTGAATATATTATACTAAATATGTTTATTATGTGTCTAGTCTCAAAAGACACAAACCATTATGTTTATCAAGAATGTGTTATTGTGAAATGTATTGAATATTCATCTAAAATAATGTAATAGTTATATAAGTGATTCTTGATTTTCCTCAATTGGTATCAGTTAAGGTTTTAGTAAACTTTTGGAGAATAGGATATAAGTAATGAGAGGGTGGAACATTCCAAAATCTATGATAAACCAAATTGATATAACATGAAACAAACATGTCATAAGTTGATAAAAAGGTTTAATTATTTAGAAAATCATAAGAAATATATTTACTATCTTGATTTATCACTCTGAATATAATTTCTTGATACTCACATTATCCTGTTAATTGTAATAAAATGATGAGAACTAAAATCAAATTGAGAAAGGTACACTTTTTATGAATTCATGAACATTTAAATTCTTATTTTTATGTGATTTTATATAGAATTTTATACCTTAAGAATTTAATAAGTGTATTACATCCCCACAAAAATGGTCAGATATTAGTTTATAAGTGAAAAATACTAATAGAACATTAATTTCATCTCAGATATGTGTATATCCTCTGTGATAGAAATTTTTTTGAATGTGATTTCTAAAATTATTATTATTCTATATATATTTTAATTTTATGTCATGTTGGGCATTGATGGGATTTATCTATATATATCCCAAATCAATTCTTATGGAAGGCAAGTCACATTTTATACTATGAATCAACCTACGATTTTATATTGGTGTGAGGATAAATTTGAACATACAATAGATATTACTTTTATTGTATGGTTTTTATTACCTATTGATGAGGGGTATTAATCTCAAATGTTGGGGAGAAACTCAAAAATATAGATGTGATTACTATTCTTGAATACATTGATGTATTTCAAGAATATTTTCCTAGTCTTCCCCTGAATCATGATTTTGATTTTTCACTAGAACTCAAACCTAGTGCTATAATTATTTTAAATACTTCTTATAGAATATCCCTAATTGAGTTCTAGGAATTAAAGATAAAAATCTTTGAAAATATAGAAATATTATTTATATGACCTATTGTGTAATAATGGGGTATAATATTTATTTATTTATAGAATAAATATGGAGAAATGAATATCTTCATTGATTATGTGATTCGTTACAAGATCACTCTTAATAAAAATTATATTATGGCTCATACTGATGACTTATTGGATCAAATTTTTGAAGCTCAATACTTTTCACAGATTTATCTTCTATTTATAAATCACTAGTTAATGGTAATGTGTGAGGATATACTCGAGATATATTTCTATATTAGGTAGCAAAATTGTGAATTTAATGTGACTACATTTGGACCTATAAACTCTCTCATTATCATCATAGCTATAATGAGTACATTATTTATATATTTTCTTGATTAGTTTTGTATAATATTTTTAGATGATATTCTCATAAATTATAATAGAAAGGAAGAGTATGAAGATCATTTGTGTTTTTTCTATAATATCCTTAAAAATGATAAGTTATTTGAAAAATTTACCAATTGTGAATAATAGAAATAAATAGAATCATTATCTGGTTACGTAATTACATAGGAAGGTATATTTTTTGATCCTTCAATGAATGAGGTTATTAGATAATATTTTTAGACCAACCACAGTGGATAATATCTGTAGTTTTCAGGGATTGATTCGATAATATTGATATTTTCTGAGATATTTATCAGGGTAAATAAGTATACAAATCATGTTGACTTTGAAAGGAGCTATGTTTCATTGGATAGATGAAAGTGAAGTATATTTCAAGGTTATAAGTAGAATATTAGTCAGTGAATATGTTCTTATACTACCCTATAGTGGAGTATCATGTTTTATATATATTTAGGAATATAATATTGTTTTAGGATATTCTCATGAAAAAATACATGGAACTAGTATATGCCTCAGAACAACTTAAGGTTCAAGAGAAAAATTAACCAACTCGTGATTTGGGTCTGGGATGGTGATTTTTGTTTCAAAATTATGGAGGCATTATCATTATGGTGAATGGTAGGATATATATACTGATTATAAAATATTTATGTTTATATTCACATAGATATACTAGAATATGCACCAAAGTATATGGTTGTAATTGATTAAATATTTTTACTTCTTAATATATTACCACCTTAGGAAGGTTTACAAGGTGGTAGATTCCTTGAGACCAAAATACAATGCTAGGTTGTCCATGATGAGGATTGAAATATATATAATAATTATTTAATTCCAAATGATGTACCTTGAAATCATGAGGGAAGGAAAAAATATTATTTTTATCAAATGATTATTCATCCATCAATCCATATAGAAATTAATGGGGCATATAAAGAATAGTTGAATCTAAAAAAAGGTAACTAATTTTTTTATGTTTACTCATGACTAGATTGTAAGATATGATTAAAGAATCAGATATATTTTACTTCAATAATACATTTGAAAGAGTTATTAGAATAATCATGTTTCTAATTTTTCTCAATTCATCGTGGAAGTACATATATTTATATAAACCCCAAAGATAATTTCTAGTTGGATAAAATAAAAAGGGAAATTATAGTGTATGTGATGTGATTCCCTCTTTTTTAATCAGTTAAAGATGAATATCAAAATATATATGAGGTAAATAAATTATTACATACACCTCTTTATAAATTAGAAAACATCACCACATATTTTATCATAAGACACCCCAAGATATATAAAGGCCATAATTAAATTTGGGTTGTAATCGATCTCTTTATGAAGATAGTATATTTCATTAATATCAGAGAAGATTAATCACTTGGTCAAAATTCATGGATATACATTAAATAAGTGGTAAGGCTTTATAGAGTACCACTCTCAATCATATCTGACTCAGATCTATGATTTACCTCAATGCTTTGGAGAAATATTCAGTAAACTCTGGATAAAAAAATATTTTCTTTAGAATTGTATATCATTTTAAAATATATTTTCAATTAAATAGTACCATTAATCTATTATAGGTACACTAATATCTTTCTCTATGTATTTTATATTTGGTTTGAATCAACATCAGCCTCAATAAAAATCTTTATATAATAATAGATTTCACTTGAGTATTCTGTAGGATCCTTATGAATCCCATTAGGAACATATTTTTAGAACTCCAACATGTATGGATAAATAAAGAAAATGAATGACATTAAGACCTAATCTAGTTTAGAAAATGTTAAAAAAAAGTTAAATCCATTCATTATCAAATCAGATCAAGTCAAAGTTGAAAAAACAAATTACGTCGAAAATCAATGAGACATATAGAGTTCAAAGTTGGTGATAAAGTATTCCTATGGATATCTATTTTGAATATAGTAATGAAATTTTATAATAAGGGGAATTTAATCCCTATATATATTGATCCCTATGTTATTTTTGATTGTATCAATATAATACCTTATCACTTGGTCATCCATTAAACTACTCCATAGTTCCTGATGTGTTCCATGTATCACAATATAGGAAGTACATACTTGATCCTTCATATGTATTGAACTTAGAGGTAATATAGTGAGAGAATTATATCTTTTAAGAGGAAGTATTGAAGAGATAATGTTATTCGGAACAAGACCACCCAATTGGTCAAATATTTATGTAAAAAATAAATAAAAAATATGATGATATATGGGAACCAAAGGATTTAATGAGGTACAAGTATCTTTGTCTGTTTTCGTTCAATAAATATAAATTTAAGGGTGAAATTATTTTAGTGGGTATAATGTAAAACCATAGAATTTTAAAATACTTTATATTTAATAAATTATATTTTTTCTATATCTTTTGATGCATAAAACACCAAAATTAAGAAAATAATGATTTAATTGTTGAAAAATGGAATAAATTACAAGATATTTAGAACATTTTTATAAATAGATTACTTTTTAAAATAAAAGGGTTCAAATTCTCATAAAAATAAAATTTTATCAAAAGAGACTTTTTTGAACTTATTTATTGAATTTTTCATTTTAATTAATTTTAATTACTTTTAGGAAATTTATCAATAAAAATTATTGATAAAATCTATATAATAATTAATAATATCAATTAATTATGTCTATGAGTTTTTGAAGTGTTGTTAAGGAATATCGGTCTAACAATTCTACATTAAGTAGAAATGATTTGTTTACAATCATTTTTTTATTATATTTTATTTATTTAGAAGTAAATTAAGAAAATTTAGAATGTCAAGATTATGTAAATGTATTTTTTATACAAGTATAAAAATAAATCATCATTCATATAATGATTATATATTCGTTAGAACTATAGAAAAAACCATGTGAAGGTAAAAACTTAAATCATTCATTAATTCTTTTATGTTCACATTTTAGTTTATATTAATAAATAAAATTAACTTGTATTAATTAATTAATAAAATAAAATATGTAGAATTTATATTCAATAAAATAGATTAACATTCATGAAAAAAATTTAATAGTCAAGGAATGAGAATAGAATCATCTTTATGATTATTGATAAATGTTTTCTAAAAATGGGTTTTACATGTTTTTTGCACAGATATTAGAATTGATTTCATTAAATTTAGAAATCAAATATGATAAAAAAAGATTTTATAAATTGAATTTGAATTTCCTAAAAAAATATTTAATTTCATTTTCATTTTTTTCATAAAAATTAGTTGACATGAAAAAAAGATAAGTTTTATTGTAATGGTTAAAAGGGGTAGAAGGCTGTCAAACGAAGCGATAAGGATCCTAATATCATTGAAAACCATATTTTATCTGATTTTTTGAGTGTAGTGTGACCTATAATCAACTAGTATTAGAAATTGGTATTGATTGTTTTTACTTTATAATGATAGTGTCAATATTATTTTAAAGGTAAGGGTATTTATAATAGTGTTAATCTCCTCAATTAGAAAAGGGAACCTCATATCCTCCCTTATCAACACACTTTGAGCACATTATATCAAAAACATATATAAATAAATCACTTTAAAAATATAATTAACATTTTTTAGATGTTATGGTCTCATCAAAAGACGAGCCCTAGAAGGATTAAGCTGCAGTCCAAATGAGGATACCCAAAGAAGTTATAATTGTGTCAATCGGATTCATTTAAGTTTATTTCTTCTTCAACAACCTCCAAATATAGTATATACATACAAATATGATGAAATTTTTGTCATAAATATATTAAAATATAATTATTTTTATGGAATCACTATTATATAATTCTCATTCATCCTATTAAAATTAATGTGTCTACCAATCAAACGTATGGACTATCATCTCTATGAAGAGATGTATTTCATTTTTCATTAATCCCCTTCATAAATGGTTATATAGATAGATTTTATGAATATATATAATATTTATCATATAATTAAGATTATTGGAAGATAAATTGTTACCATTTTTCTTTTCTTCCCATCAATTAAAAAATCAAAACATCACTCATGCCCATATGCGGGTAATCACCTTGATGAATTGATGTAATTCATTTTTCATCACTCACATACATAGATGATTGTAAATGTATATATACAAAAAAAATGATATTTATGAAATTACTAAGATTATTTAAATGTTGAAAAAATGGCCATGATTTAGTGATAGGAATCAACAAAGTTAAACATACATAGAAAAAATAACAATTTACAACAAATTATTTATTTTAATAAAGAATTATTAATAAATGGGAATTTAGAAATAATAAGGGATTATTATATAGTAATAAAAATTATAATTATGGTTAAATTATTTATTTATAATAAATATAAATGTATTATATCATATTCTAGTATTTGTATGAAGTAAGTTGGTACTTGAGCTAAGGGTTTATGTTACAATATCACTTTTCATTAGAACTGGTTATGTTTAAATTTCAATTTTGATAAATTATATGTTATTTATACTATAAACCACTTATATTGTATTCTAGTATATTTTTTATATATTTTAAATATTAATTTCATTATCTCTCTAATTGGAACTCAAAAAATCTGAAATAATTATTTAAAGAAAATTTGACTTTATTTATATTTTTTCTCCCAAATCATTTTCCCCCATATTCACGTTCTAAAAAATTGTTTTATAGAATTTCTTATATAATATTAAATTATTGAAAAATGTTTTATTGAACTATATTGGACTTAATTTACAAACATTTCAAATAAATCTTCATGACATTTTTTGGATAGTTCATTTTTTAATTTCTTTAGAAATATAAGGGGAAAAATATATTTTAAAATGTTTATAGAATAAATGAATTTTTCTTTAATCAAAAACATTAATTATAAATAATAATAGTTAAACATATTAAATTATTTTTAAAAATAAAATCAATTTCTCATCTTTTTATAAACATTTATTTTTAAATAATTACAAAAACAAAATAATATTCTTTCTTATTTTTGAAATCATTTTTCTAATGATTTTGTAAAATACATTTTAATATACATAAACATACTTTAAGTATTTTTTAGCTTCAATTAGTATATTACCTTAATATAACATCAAATTAATTTCTATTAATATCTTTTGATGATTATTTCAATAGGATGTTTTCATGAAACACATTTCATTCCCATCTGTTAGTTAATCTATGATGAAATTATAAATATTCTTTTTGATCATTTTCTATACATAAGAATGGTTTATTATTATATGATGGGTGGTTTAATTATATACCTCCAATTAGTTCGGTAATGTTTCATATTGAATTATTTTAAAGGGTATATAGTCGGTTATCCTAGGCCCAAGATGGTACATGGGTGGTTAGCCTAATCCTAAAGTGTATAAGAGTGGTTATACCAAGATTAATATATGATAAATGTATTGGTAGGTATCCATGATATATTATTTTCATACTAAATTATATGAAAAAAAATTTCTTATGATTATGATATTATCTCATATATCTTTATTTATTATTAACGATTTTGTACTCATAAAATTCATACCTTTTATTATACCAAGGCCTTATGTCATGACTCATTATTTGTGGTATACAACACATTGGGTAAGTTTTATTATGTTATGATCATGTTATCATATACATATTATTATCTTATTCACATTTGTTATCATCAATTGATATATTTCATGTTTTCCCCTACTCAGTATCTATGATCATCATTTATTATGTTTTCATTTCCCTAAGTTATGGATAAATTTTTTTAGTGGGATTTTTCTAAGAAGGGTAATATATGAGAAAAAAATGTGGGAGATACTAAAAATCATTCCTGAAACATGTTGATTATTTATCTAGTCTATAAATATAAAAAACCTTTAAGGTTATTAGGGATGTATTTTTATTAAATGTATTAAATATTCATCTGAAATGATATAATATTTTTATAATTGATTCATGGGTATCCTCATTAGGTGTAAAATAAGGTATTAGTTATTTTTAGAGATTAGGATATGAGTAATAAGGGGAAGATACCCTTTAAAACCTATGATAAACCCATGTGATATAATATAAACATAAATTTTCATAGGTTCATAAGAAGGTTTCCTAATTTAGGATACCTTTTGAATGATTTTCATTAGAATATGACTTCCCACTCTAATGATTACTTCATGATACCCGTACAAACCTTTTTGGTGTAATAAAATTATGAGAACCAGAATCAAATGGATAAATGTATGCATATAATATATTAAATGACTTTTAATTTCATATCTATATATGATTATATCCACTATTTTATATATTATGAATTGTTAAAGAGTATCACATAACCACATTAATGATTAGATATTGGTCTATTATTGAAACATTAATATTTTCTTACGATTTTATCACAAGTATATAACTATAATCATACAGTGGTTTTGGGAATATACAACCTATAAATCATGTTTTTCTCCCTATAGTCAAATTTGATGTAATTTTGGAAATGTATTGGCTCCCTCTACAAAGATCCCATACTAGTTTCAGAGGAAGGGATGCCATATTTTTTATTCTAAAACAACCTATAATAATTTATTAGTGTGAAGAAAAACTCGATTTTTTAATTTAAATTATTCCAATTATATGAGTATTATTACCTATTCATGAGGGGTATTTATCTCAAATGGTTCACTATAAAATAAAAAGTGAATATATGCGTATTTTTTAAGAATATGCTAATGTATTTCCAAAATAATTTCATGGACTTCCATCAAACCAAGAAGATTAGTTTTCAAAAAAACTCAAAATTGATGTTACACATATTTTAAGGGCTCCTTATATAGTGTCCCCAATTCGGTTACATAAATTGAAGAAGTGACATAAAGATAATCTAAAAAAATGTATTAGAATTTCCTAGGTAATAACCAAGGGGTAAACCCATTATTTTTATTAAAAATAAATATGGTTCAATGTAACAAATATTGATTATTGGGAATTTAATAAGATCACAATCTAGAACAACAATTATATACCCCATATTGTTGTCTTATTTGATAAATAATTATATATGAATTATAGACAGTAAAAATTTATATTTATACCATTTTTGACATAAAAATTCCCAAATTATCTTTATGGATCTAATGAATAGATTATTTAAATATTACCTTGATAATTTTTTGGATGCATTTATATATGATATTATAATATATTATAGGAGAAATTAAGGGTTTTCGATTATTTTACAAATTTGTTGAAGACCATGAGAAAAGATAAGTTTTTAACCAAATTTATCATGTGTTAATTCTATCTATAGATTGTATAATTCCAAGGTTACATAATTAAAATCTAGGGTATATTTATGGATCCTTCAAATTTGGAGTGTATAAAATAACATCCGAGACTAACCGTAGTGACTAAGATCTATCATTACCTTGGAATTATTTGAAACAATTGAGGATTCCTGATAAATTTATCATTGATATCTAATTAAATAACCATGTTTATATATAAGGGAGCTATGTTACCTTGGATAGGTTAATGTGAAGAAAATTTCATGGAGATGAAGAAACATTTGGTCAATCCACATGTTCATATACTACCTGATTGTATAAAAGGGTTTATGATATAAAATTATGTATCAAACATGGGATTTTTAATTGTTATCATTCAAAATGTAACGTTAGTATTATATGCCTCAATAAAATTGAAGGTTAAATATCAAAATTACCCGAATCATTATTTAGAACTCGAAGTGATAATTTTTTCATTGAAAATAATAGTTTTTATCTTTATGGTGAAATGTGAGATATATATACTTAACATAAAATATTTAATTATATATTCAGATAGAAGTTTTGGAATATTCTCCGAAATAGATTCATTGTGTATATCAATGATTAAAACTACACAATAGGTTACCACCCTTGGAAGGTGAAAAGGGTGGATCATACTCCGAGTCGGGAGGACCCTACTAGTTTTTTCATATTGAGGATACAAAGGGGTATAATAATTATGTATTTTTATCAAATAGACCTTGAAATCATGGGGGAAATGGAGAAATAATGTCTTTATCAAATGACTATTAAACCATCTATCAATGTGAAATTTAAAGTGGTATATAAGAAAATCTTTTCAATGAAAAATAAGTTAAGAAACCATTTTAAGTTTAACCATAAAAATAATATAATTCTAAGATTTAAGAATCATATATTTGTCCCTTAAATACCATAATTTAAGAATGAGATCATTGATGAATCATGTTGCTAATAATTCTCTATCCATATTGGAAGTACAAATATGTATTGAGATATCAATGTGTATTTCTGGTTGTATGATTTGAAAAGGGACAATATAGATTATGTATCTTGATGTCAAGAATAAAAATAAGTTAAGGTTGACTAATAATAATGTAAGGGTATGACACATACATTTCTTATATGTATTTGTAAATGGAAAAACATAACCATGGATTTTTTTGTAGGAATCAACAATACTTCTAAAATCCATAATACCATTTTTTTATAGTCTATCATATTATGAACTCTGTAAATGTCATTAAAATTTTGAAATATTTATCACTTGATCAACATGTTAGTACATACATTAAATAAGTTCTATGTTTCCCCAGAGTACCATCCTCAATATTTTATGGTTAATATCTGATACTTAACTAGAAGTTATGATGAATTATGTTGACTATTTGACTTAATTTTACATATTTTCAAACCCACGAAACACTTTATTTTGTAATTTATTTAACTTAATGTTTTATTTAATCATTTATTTTCTTTAGTTATTTAAAGCAATTTAATGAATTATCAATAATGTAAATTTTAATGAAATAACTATGCAACTATTTTATAAAAATTTTATAATCTAAGTAATTTAATAGTACAAAATGGACAAGGTTTTCATCTAAATAATTTTTGTGGTATTGAGACAAATTATACAATAGATATGGAAAAAATCTAAGTCCATTGGAAGATAAATTGTGATTTGATGTCAACACTGTTGTAACTGACCTTATATTTTGAGGAATATGAAAATTAGATATTTTTTTATAAATATAGTTAAACTTCATGGACCAAAATAACAAAAAAAGTCTGCAAGAAAAAATTGAGACACATAATCTATTTAAGTAATCAATTTTATTTTAAATAATATACTCTATAATTTAATTAGTATTTTTATAGAAGTTTATTCTTGTAAGGATTTCATTGTAAAAGTATATATAATTTCATTTTTAAATTTTTTTCACAATGATTCTAATTTTAGTAGCATAAATACTATGATTCTGGTAATAGTAAAAGAAAAAAAGATACCAGTTATTGTATCATAGGTAAAAAATTATATTAGTTACATAGTATGGGGGACTAAGATTCTAGTTATTGTACCATGGAATATTTTTTTTCAGTTTGATTGAGGGATTCCATGTTTATGAATAATGAGTCAATATCTAAACATTTAATATGGGTAAACCATTAAATATGTTTACATTTAGGTATACCTCAAATCGGGTCTATATATCTACCTTTCTCTTTGGTAAAAAGATAGGTTTATAATTATCTTATTTAGTTTTTCCTTTCATAACTATATTTCATACTTCAATATATGGAAGTAATTTTTTTATATTTCTTGTTTAAAATTTTATGTAGATTGGTAATCGAAAATATTGATACTTTCACTTTGTTACTTCGATTTTATTTATTCAGTTTATCTAAAGCTCATAATAATGATACATTTATTTTTGTGACAATTAGATTTTCATAATTCCAATACATTTATCTCTTGATGATGATGAAAATATAGAGTTATTTTTTAAAACTAAAATCCACCCCCGCTTGTAATACTCTTTACATGTTATATTTAGATTTTGTTCCTTTAATTGGTATCAAAGAGTGTTTCTAATTTAGAAAGTAAACATATTATTTCTTTGTTTCAACATCTTATTTTGGTTTTTCAGTTTCCTTACACTCTAACAAGTTTGTAAAATTATTTTTTATTATGATAGATTATTGTATTGGATATATCTATAATCGGAATCATAACATAACACTATTTTTTATGTTAATTAATATGAGTACTAGAGAGATATAATTAAAACATATTTTATAAACACATGAGTCAAAAATTATCTTAAGTTTACTGCAGATTCTAATATTTGAGAACAAGATGTTTCAACTTTAACAAGAGAATAGAAAAATACATTTCAGTGAAATTTCAGAGTAGGAAATACACTTTTATGACCAATAAAAATAAATATCTACAACCAAATTTATTCATTTTAAACTACATGTGATTTTTAAAAAAATTTAGAAGTTAAACATTTCTTAGATTCCAATGTTATTGAAAAGAAATAGTTATTCTTCGAGAATACTATCAATCATAAGATTTAATATATATAGAAATATTTTCTCAAATGAACTAGAGATTTATGACAATTTTAAATAGATTATAGTCACATTGTGAGAAATATCTATTTGATGACTAGTTAGTCCAAAAAGTAAGAGATATCCTCTATAAGGTATCAGAATAAAAAATAACTAAAATTGATGATACAAAGAATGTTACTAAGTTAATTCAAGATGGCATAATTGGTACTTTTATATATTATAAAAGTATCTTAAATAGGGGTCAAAAATAGAAAAATAAAAATGGAGTTTCTTTAACAAATATCAAAAATAAACATATCAGAAATTGTAAAATGATCTCAACCAAGAAAAGATCTAGAAAGGTTTAAAAGAGAGTGAAATTGAACTTACTATTGGGAAACATTAAAATATATCTAGAGAAATGTTTAAATGGATATTTTCTAGAAGAAGATATTTGAATTAAAGGAAATAAAAAAATGATACTTTAGAAAAAATATGTTATAGATATAAACAAAAAGAACACATCAGCCTTAAATGTATCAGCTTGAAAAAGAAATAAAATAAATATTTTAGAAAGTATTCTATGAATAGAAATAAGAAAAACTCAAAATCCATAAATACCTATAGTACTAGTAAACGTGATAATACCTTAGATAATTTAGTTGATTATAAAGATAATAGTTTGGAATAGTAAATGTATCCTAAAATTAACTAATATATGAGATCAAAAATTTCAAAATATGAAACAATGTATATATATATAAATATATATATTAATTATATTAAATAATAACTTACTACATTAAAATATAGATTTATAATATTTGAAGGAATGATAATTGAGATAATGTAAGAGAATAGAGAGATTGTTTTATAATTATAAAATTCAAAAGAGAACATTTCAAAATATAATACATATTTAAAATGTAATGATAAAGTCATATCATCTGAAGATATAATGTCAAAATGTTTAATGAATAAATGAAATTCCAAAAGTGTGAATTTTTATCATAATAAGTTTGAGATTATATAACTTAATTATAATATTTAAATATTAAATAATCTATTGACTAAATTCATGATATGAGGAAAATAATTTGAAAATATGTATAAATAAATAAGACCAATAATAAATAAAACTAGATTATGAAGAAAAGAAAACAAGAGTTCAGTATAATTGAAGAGATACTATCTTCCAAAAAATAACACTTCTACTAATTTATATTCGAGTTGAGGATGTTGAAATAAAAACAATATCTGAATATAATTCAATCCATTGGAAAATATAGATATTTCATTTCATTATAACATGGTACTGAATAACATAATATATCTACTAAATTGTTGGTGCCAACAATATTATTTACAAATTATTCTAGATCCAATGGTGACTATCCACACAAGAAAATAATTTTAAATATTTATATTTTGTATATGAGTAACCAAATATCTATCCCAAATGAACCCTATAATTTATTGTTTACTTTTACATACATTGGTTACATTTTATGTTTAACGAACCCGGTGGGCCTGAAGCCTAACCAAACTCGGCCACGCCTGAGCCCAGCCCTCTGGCAGATAGCAGACCCCCACCCCACGGGCAGATAACGGGCCCCCACCTCAGACTGGCCGAGATAACACGTAGTGGTACTCGTAATGCTTTTCGGTTGTTCTTTAAGCTTCTGGTCATAGGTTTGAGTTGCGGGGGGAGGCGTATTAAATCCTCGCCAGGCAGGGGACAGTTCCTGCCACGTGTTATCTAGGCCGGTCTGAGGTGGGGGCCCGTTATCTGCCCTTGGGGTGGGGGTCTGCTATCTTCCAGAGGGCTGGGCTCGGGCGTGGCCGAGTTTGGTTGGGCTTCAGGCCCGCCGGGTTCGTTACATCAGTGGTACTCGTAACGCTTCCCAGTTGGCCTTTAAGCCTGTGGTCTTGGGTTCGAGTTGCGGGGGAGGCGTATTAAATCCTCGCCAGGCAGGGGACAGTTCCTGCCACGTGTTATCTGGGTCGGTCTGATGTGGGGGCCCCTTATCTGCCCGTGGGGTGGGGGTCTGCTATCAGCCGGAGGGCTGGGCTCAGGCGTGGCCGAGCTTGGTTGGGCTTTAGGCCTGCCGAGTTCATTACATAAAAAGGCGCCTTTTTATGTAACGAACTCGGCGGGCCTAAATCCCAACCAAACTCGGCCACGCCCGAGCCCAGCACTCTGGCAGATAGCAGACCCCCACCCCACGGGCAGATAACCGGCCCCCACCTCAGACCGGCCCAGATAACACGTGGTAGGAATTGTCCCCTTCCTGGCGAGGATTTAATATGCCTCCCCGGCAACTCAACCCCTGACCACAGGCTTAAAGGCCAACCGGGAAGCGTTATGAGTACCACTGGGACAATGGCTCAGTGGTACTCGTAACGCTTCCCGGTTGGCCTTTAAGGCTATGGTCACGGGTTCGAGTTGCGGGGGAGGCCTATTAAATCCTCTCCAGGCAGGGGACAGTTCCTACCACGTGTTATCTGGGCCGGTCTGAGGTGGGGGCCCATTATCTGCCCCTGGGGTGGGGGTCTGATATCTTCCAGAGGGCTGGGCTCAGGCGTGGCCGAGTTTGGTTGGGCTTTAGGTTGGCCGGGTTCGTTACATTGATGTTTTATTTATGGGTGAATCATCTTCCTCATTATCTCAGAATTTCTTAGGATAATTATTAGAATATTGATAAAATATTCCACACAAAAAAAGAATGTGGAAGATTCCCCTTGATCCTTCCATTACCCATTTTCAAGTTTGATTAAAGTAATGAAATAACATTATAAACCTATTTTTATTTGGGATTATCCTCCATAAAAATATTCCTTATAGATTACAATGATACTTTATGAGATCTATATTGTAATATATTATTATCATTATCCCTCGTATCATATGTAATGTGATTACTACGAAAACAATCCAATGTAACTTACTTTAGATCCTTATTCTAAATCTTTAAAATATTCAGATTGAAATAATTTAAAAAATATTATCTTAGATATATTTTCAATATTAGTTTCATTGAGTGTTTCTATGAGTCCATGAATATCCTCCAAAATAAAATTCACTCATTCAAATAATACATCAATGGATTCATTTTGGAGCATCCTAAAATCCTTATACCTGTTCCATAAAACCCATAAATTTATTTTTTCTACCTTTAAGTCACATTCAATGATACTCAATAATTTTTACCATGTTGTAAGTAAATACTTACACAACTATATATTTATATATTTCACTGGAAAAATACCCCCATATTATGTTCTTTACTTTGGCTCTGATATCCAATTCCCAACGATCACTTTTCAATGAATCTCCACTATCAAAATTGACCATACATCCCATATATAGAATATATGTAAAAAATTATGTATATTGATAATAAGTAATGTTTTATTCAATTTTTATGTATCTATAAATTATGAATTTTATGGATCAAAACTCCTTTGGTATTCACAATCTCTTCCCTGACTTCTAAAGAGGTAAAACTACCTTCAAAATGAACCTTCAGCTATAATACCATGCTTTTACCATACAGGGAAGATACCCCAATGGGGTGGGGGGTGGGTTAAGGAATGAAAAATTATAATATCCCCCCCCCCAATGTTATTAATTTATGGTAAGTTGAAACTCACTTCACTACCTTATAATGAATAAACTAAATATAGAAATAGAGACACCACAATGGGATACATCTAACACCATAACCTTTTCACCATCACACATCCCATTTTGATTTATTCTTTATAACACTATATAATACACCAAGAGAACTTACATGGAATAATATTACCAATTTTCATTACTTTATTAACTCAAGGAGGACTTATCCAAAATTCTATCCATTTTGACATATCATTGTGAAAATTATGCTATAAACTACTATACATAATGATATGATCATAACATTCTGAAAAACCTAAGTCATATTGACTCCAAAATTCCTAAAATAATTTTATCACTCCATAAGAAATACCTATTTTTATTATGAAACTTTTATATAATTTCATAGTAGATATAAAATAATTGTAAATGGTTTGATTATTATATTTTTAATAGTGATTCAAATGAAGTTCATGGTTTCTAAATAGATATCATGCCTATATTCATTATTTTTTTTATTAAATACTAGGTCTAAATTGAGTGGTAGAATGAATTATTATTCATTAAAATGATAATAATTTTTTCTTTTTAAATAAATAATTTTATGGGATGAAATAATGACAAAGAAAAATAAAATCTAGGATTTTTCAATACTTGATAAATTATGGTTTCTAATGTATGGGAGTTTATAATAATCTCCATATCACAAATTAGGATATATAAATTATAATTATTCTTATATATGTTAATGAAATAATATTTTTATGATCTAAAAATACTTAATTAAATAATTTTAATAAATATTTGAGGAGTGAAATTGAAATTTCAATGAATGATGAAATGAAAATCCTTGGTTTGTAGGTGATACATTAAATTAACGTGACTTTTTTCATCACTATAAAATATGTTCTAAAAAGTTATAGAATATATTATTAGAAATCTAAAACACTACTAGTTTATATTTGGTTGAAGTTTTCAAGATATGATAATGATTAAGTGTTTTATTAGATAGATTACAGGAAAACAATTGGGAACCTATACACATAATTTATCTAAGAATATAATTAGTTTTGATAATTTTAGTCAATAAGGTATCAATTTTGTCCCAATGAAATTGAAATTTTATTAGTGAAAACAATACTTTTTCATGTTAGAGTCATCATAGGTCTTGATATATTTTATAGTGAAATATCATTATAGTAGATTTTGGGATATAAAGATATAGATTAGGATATTTCAATTTATAGTAGAATGTCAACACCAGAGAGTTCTTTTTATATTGGAGACATATGTACTTATTATCTTATAAAAGTGTAAAATTTTACCTTATTGAGTAATAAATATGTTTAATGTTTAATGTAAACTCAAAACTTCATATGAAATTTTTGGATGATACAGTAACATGAATATATTACAATTGTAATGAATTCTCTTATTTTAATAAAATGTTACAAATTAAATGTTATTAATCTTAGTAAAAATTTTATTCATCAGCCATGTAAAGGGAATATATAGTTCAATTTTGACTTTATTAAAGAGATATTTGAGGATGGTATGATGAAATTGGAGTACCCATCAACTCAAAGTGAAATCTTGGGCATCATGATAATGGAACTTTCTAAGGAATTTTTTGAGAATGATCAATTGGTTCTTATAGTCCAACCATATCTATTCACTTTTCTGGTTTATAAATGGGATTATCACTCCCCATTGGTGATTATAATTCCAATTTTTGAGCTCAATAATTATACCAAGTAAATGGTTTCATTAACAAGTGTTCTAGTGGAATTTATGATATCTATCATTATTTTTTTTCCTAAATTAGTTTTTCGTTCTTTTAACCTTCAAATAAGTTCTCTTAGGATTCATTGAGAAAAGGTAATATATTTTGTATTAGATTTACTCATAGGGGGATATGTTTAATATAGGTTATATGATCAAGGAAGTATGATAAGTGATTTCTTTTTCATTGATTTTGGAGTATTTTTCAATGATTGTTCATAAAAAAATAATTTATTTGAGATAGATTAGGGGAGAGAACATGAATGGTTAATCAAGGAGAATTTATTGAATATGGGTTTATAATTAAAAAAAATAAGTTGTACCAAAGATTTTTTTCACTGAAATATATAATGGAAAGTGGTTTTTATAGAAAAAATAAAAATTGATGAAATATTTTATTGATGAACATTTCATTTAAATGATGATTCTTGAAATAATCCTGAATCGTGTGGGCTTAGTGTGAATGTTAGGTGAATCATTGATTACAATATCTATATAATTTTAATGATATCTTGGAGATGGTATTTAAAGTGGAATAGTGAAGTGATGGAGTGTTTCAAACAAGACTAAATGGGGAGATTATAATAAAAATAATTTAATATATTTTTGGGTTGTATTTTTTAGAAAAGATACGACAAAATACTATAAAGGACCCATAATATAAATGAGTATTTATCATCTTGAGTGATGGAAGGATTAGAGTGATAATGATTGAATTTTGTAATAAAGGTAACAACCATATCATATTGTAGAGGAGTTTATGTTGTGGTGATATATTAAAATGTATAGAAAGATATATATTCCCTCATGGGATTCTTGAAGTTATTGAAATTGGGATGATAATAAATATTATTCCCCAGAGGATCACATGGTGTGTTATTGTGTTTTCTGAATAATGATTGAAAGTTAATGTGCTATGGTGAAATGCACATAGTGTTAGATATATCCAAGTGTGGGTGAACGAAGTTAAATTTAATATGTCTCAATTTACTATATTTTAATCAATCTTTATGAGGGAGATATGTGAGTTTCAAATTAAACTTAAACCATATCATTAGGAATGGATTTTTTAAATTACCATAACCTGAGTCACCTATATCAATGTTTATTCATTTTATAATACTAATAGGTGTTTATTTGGAGAAAATTACTACCACTCTATGTCTGGATACATTAATTCTGTTAAATATCCATTTTCATATTGTTTTTGTGATTGGGGAGTTCACTTAATGACACCATTGATCTACGAGGTGAGCCCCAAATAAGCTGGGATATTGAAATTTTTGACTCAACCATGAACTATTTTCTCATTCAGAATCTATAAACAACATATTACATTAAAATAAAGTAATTTGATTCTTATATATATCATCAAATAAAAAATACATGGGAATAATTTATATCCAAACTGTGTATACTATGGAAAATCCTTTTACTATAGAAGCCACATAACAAAAAATTAAGACACTCACATGCCTTCTGTAAAATATTTTGGGATTTAAAATATTTTATATGTTTAACCTATGAATCTAGAAATATTATATTCATCCTATAAAAGATCCAAACACTTAATATAGAACATATAACACCATTTTTTTGTATTGGTAGAACCCAAGGATCCTTTGTTATTTATATATAATAATTTTGTCATTATCCATATCATAACCTATAGATTGTCATTTAGGATTTACTATAGTTCAAATGATTCATGTATGAAACCTACACACTTAAAATTCCCTTATTCAACATATTTAATGATAATAAAGTCAAAAGTTTTAGATAGATGAAAAAATTGAACAATATTACATTTTCTCTATATTTTAACAAAGAGATAAGTTGTTACAAGTAACTCAGAATTAACTTCACTACATGAGGATAATGGACTCTTATAGACATCACCTTATAATTAATATATATATATATATATGAATCTTTTCATTATATAAAAATTACATATTTCAATAAAAAAGAATTCATTTATGGATTACAATTACAAACCTAAGAATAAACATCAACACTTATATTTGAGTCATGTAAAGAAAGTCAATTTTTTGTAATGTTGAAAAAATACAAAGAATCTCTAGATTCCATTGATTTTTCAAATAATACATCCATGAATTTATTTATTTCTTTTTATACCTATTAAATATACACATGAATTCTTTTAGTAAATTATAATAAGTAAATCTATTCAACTAATATTCACTTGGGATAATCCAAGATCATTATCTAAGTATTTTAACAACCATTAACAAATCAGATTAAATAAATAATTTATTCTAATAACCCGTTTTTTATTATATCATGGAATGCAATATTACCTATATATTTTCATCTAAAGAAATTTTTTTTCAAAGAAAATAATGGAAATATCCTTTTAATATACATTAAAAATATAAAATTATTTACCACATACCATAGGTCTAGGAGAAATTGAGGAATTCATATTATTAATGATCTTGATTCTAATGTTGATAGTGGTATATATATAATATATTAGAGAATATGAGGCTTATTTAATGTTCCATGAATTCTATGATACCACAAGGTCATCAATTCATTTATACTACTGATCATTTCACAATTCTATAACATTGATTCCATAATAATGTCATTTTGAATTAAAATTATAAAAAATTTAGTAGATAAGACATTATCATCAAATAAAAAACAATTTCTTATATTATATATAAAGAATTAAACCATAAAAATAGTAAAAAATAAAATATTTTCAATCTATTCACTATATATTAAATGAAAAAATTAAATCAAATATTCAATTTGGGCTATCATTGGAATTTTATTTACATTGGAATGTTTTTTCAAAGTATCTATTGATATGTATAGTAAAAATATTCAAAAAATAATATTTATTTTTAGAAGAGATAAAAGAAAATATACATGTTGAACAAAATTATAAATATTGATCCCTCATTTCCTGAGTTATATTTTTTTCAACAAATAATTGTAAAAAAGAATCAAATATGATGTGAAGAAGATCCTTGTTAAAGATGATTGTAATCTAAGAATCTGTTTCATGATTATTAAATATCTATTAAGATTGTGTTTGAAGATATTTATTATGACTTATTAGCTTTATTGTCTTTGAAATATATCTAAATCCATGGGTCGATAAGGATTTAATGCAGGGTGGTCTTATGGTCACTCAATTGACTACATGAAGAAAATGTACCTACCTCATTAATGACAATTGAAATGATCACATGATGGAATGTAAATTGATTAAATGATTCAAAACTAACTTACCACATTAATGAATTAGAACAGACTACATGAAGGAATGAGAGATGACCTCTTGAAGAAATGTGAATCCACAATATAAAGAAAAATGGAACCTACCGCATAAGGAAATTTGAACATAACACATATGGAAAATAGAACCTAAATCCAAAAGAAAAGATAACCTACTAAATGAAGTAATATTAGTATACCACATAAATAAATAAATACCCTTCTGAAGAAACATAAGAACTGGAAAATTTGGCCATAAAGTTCAAAAGAATAAGAAAATGTTGCAGATTCTAGGATACATAAGTATAAGTGATGTATTAAAACTAGTGAAAGATAGGTAGAAGAGAATAATAACATAATAAGAAGACGTCTTAATCCTATATAAAAAAGAATCATTCTATTCCACTACTATGAAAGAGACGAAGGTTGTGTGCACTACTGTGCATACAAGGGAAGAAAAAGGACAGTTCCTTGGACACTATTGAGAAAGTAATAGAAGAGGAAAAAGATAAGACATTACTATGAAATTTAGAATAATTATCTGATAGAAGGGATCATTATTAGTGCTGAAAAATATTTTAATAATTTTAATACTATATATATACAAAGTATTAAGATTCATTAAGAGATATATGTGGACCAGAATATAACTAGTCCAAGGAATCAAGACATTGTTCTATCCCCATCCTAATGTGTAGGAAAAAATACATCTGTTTATGTTTTCTTGAGCTAAACCATTTTAATTAGTATAGATTTGTTTTAGATAATATGTTTACTGGTCACCATCATACATAAAAAGAACTAGATAATCTTGTTGATTAGTGAACCTTGTAAAAACCTCAAGTTCTATCTTTTACATGTTTTCATCTTCTAGTATTGAAAAAGGAAGTGATAACAAGATAATCAAGATCCTAATAGGTCTTAGAGGTAAAGGGAGAAAAATGATTTATATGTTTTAAAAATGTCTCAAATAGTGATTCCCCCAATTAGGTATGAACATATCCCAAAGTGGTCCTAACAATTGGTTTTAGAGAAGGTTCATCTCATTATATTATCAATATTAAATTCTATTTTTTGTAATGTTTTTTCCAAAATTTATAATGAAGTTTATTTTTGTAAGATACTTCTCTTTAGATTAGAATTCTATTTTTACCAATACTATGATGAATAAGAAAAATAAAGAGAATAGAATATTGATTATGATATACCTCTTATCAAAAGGAAAAAGGTTTCAAAAATAAATAACATTGAATACAATATATAAGGCCTTAATGGAGAATAAAATTTAGTTCATAATTCTACCAATTAATTAGAAAACCCTTTAACTCAAAATAATTTATATAATCATGTGGTTTTTGAAAATTATGGCACAAACTATCCTCAAGAAGAAGAACCAAGCATAAGTGGTGAGGTTGATATTTCTACAATTTATCAGGAAATATATATTAGTGGATTAAAAGATATTATGAATTTCATTCCTAGTAAAATATTCTCTTTTGTTTGTGATGAATCATGTAAGAAGAGATCACCTAGATTAATGGTGAAATAGTAATATAGTAAATTATTTGGAAGAAAAGGTTATGGAATTCATAAATCTCCTTAAATAGGTTTGATCCATGGTAATAAAGAATATATATTTTGATATCAATTATTTAAAATTTTAATTAAATTTATCAATGAAGTAAAATGGAAGGAAGAAATCAAGAAGACTCTAGAAGAAAAAATCCATGAAAAAGAAGAAAAACTAAAACTTATAATTAATTTCATGAATTATTCGATGTAGGTAAAAGAAAAAAAAGGATCTTAACAACTTGAAATAATAAAATTTCAAAGTGCATGAAGAATATTTTAAATTTATTAATAAGTTTTGTGAATAGAGAATTTTATTTATTTTAATATTAGTACAATATTCTCCACATGAAATTTCTCAGATTGGAATTTTTTTACCATTCAAGAGATGAAAAATGATGAGTTTTAATAACAAATTAAATAAGATGTTTCTACTACCACATGATTCTTGATAGATAAATATAATGATAAAAATCCTCTAATATGTGACCAAAATAACGTGACATCATTTGATGATCTTTAAAAAATAGTTGTGGAAAAAAGTTACCATACATTATTATCTCTAATTATTGTTGTGGATGTATTTTTATATATATTTTAGTACTAAAAACTAAATATTTACAAGTATGGATGGGTAAAAGTGGTGAGAATCCTACCACCATGGCTATGATAGATAAAATATAGGATTTAAATTTTGTTTTCCTAAGAAGGGAATAATAAATAGTGCATAAAATCAAAAGATAATTGATCACAAATCATTAGTATATGTAGTTAAAGTGAAAATATTAAGACTTGTAGGGTTATGTTGTTGTTATAATATATTTTGGAATTGTGTATTTTATTTTCATCATAATTCACTAAATAAAAGAGATTAAATAAAACTAATGTCAATGGGGAGAAAGCTAGAGATGGAGAAAAAAGATCTAGTTATTAAGAAAAATATATCTAATTATAAAATATTTAGAATAAAGGAAAATATCAATGATCTATACAACAATGGTGGTCACAAAATTGCTTACTGTTTACCCTAACATATATCAAAATATAATGGAATGCAAATATCCTGAAAGTTGGTGAAGATAAAAGAGGCATCAGGGGGAAAAGAATAAAAATAAAGATTCAGTTTCAAATACTAAAACTCCTAAGAAGGTATCAATTAAGAAAAGTGATAAAACCTTATTAAAAAAGTTGAATTCAAGTCAGATTCAAAAACAAGTACATATAAGGTATAATAAGATCAAAAATAGTGAAAATTATATATGTTATTATGTGATTAAAACTATTCATAAATAAGCATGTTAAATCTCTAAAGAAGGTTTCAACATACTTAAAGATTAATGAGTATATTTTCCATTATATTCAGACTGAAAAAATAAAATGGGTAAAGAAAAATAAAATTATAGTTCAAAATGAAAAAATAGTACCCTATATAAAGATTCTAAATTTCATGAAGAGTTTTCAACAAAAGACAACTTTTATGATACAGAAGTACTATGTTTGAGGTGAAACAAGGAAAGAAAAAATCATAGATATTGATCTACAATTATTCCAGAATAAGAAGAGTTCTTAAAGAGGATTAAAGTTTCTATATGTGATACAAGTTCCATAAATATTACTGAGAAGATAAAATTTACACACAAAGAAATTGAAGAATTGGTGAGACCCATGCCACTAACTATTACAATAGATTTGAAAAATATATTTTAAAATAATAAAAATAGAGGAACTTATTTGATAAATACTATCAATATTTTTGTTTACACTAAGGACTAGTAAGAACAACCTTATTCCCCTAAACATTTTGTATTGTATTTGGGATTAAAATTCATGTAATTTAAGGTGAAAATTATCTTATAAGGATATACATAGTAAGAGTGATATATTTAAATTATAGATAGGCCATATGAAGAATTCACCATCATAAACTGATCCATAAGTTGGTATTATAGAATATATGATTAAATGATCATATTTGATAAAGTTAAGGAAGTTATTGATGTTAACACATAATAACAAATTGAATAAGATACCATCTTGGTTTGATCATAAATTTGGTATTTTGTATAATATGCATTGAAGAAGATTATCCTTGATGGTGACGTGACAATTTTTGAATCTGGGTATCCACATGATGAATTATATTTTTTTCATATTCTCTACATGGAAATACTAAATCATATATATTGATGAAATTCATAATTATAAATATCATGTGGAGTGTCTCATTATGGGGGAGGTAAGTAGAGAATGTTGAATAATCTACTAGAATTATCATCTCATACATGTATGATTTGTTTTAAAAAGTGCTTGAATAACAAGTGAGTAAAGAGGTATATATTCTTTATCTCTGATCATTGAAAACAATAAAAAAAATAAAAATATTATGGGGTGGGGGGTAATTAAACTAATAAATGACATAAGAAAATGGTAAGGTTTAATAAGTACCATGGTTGTTAATCCTTACCTATGCTTTAATATTTTAACCTATTTTTTTAGTGAGTGAAGGTTTATGAGGTTGATTTATGAACATGCATACTTAGTCAAATTCAACATAGATAATTTCATACTACAATTAAATAGATTCAAATTCTAAATCTATATTTTACCCTTGCCTCATTTTCTTGGAAAAAGGAAAGACATGATCCACTGAAAAACGATCCTAACTACTAGATTTAAATGTATATAATTATGAACATTGTCTTGAATAATAAAAATATTTTTCTTGATATCTGATTTAAGAACTTACAATAAACATCAGTAAGTTTTTTATAGATAGAAAAAGACTCTCCTTTAAGATTTACTTCAAACAATTCAACACACTATTCAGTAGACATGATGAACTTTTGGAAAAAAGAATGATATTTACCTTTTTTACTAATTATTTTTTACATAACATTGATAAACTTAAAAATTAACTTAAAAAAATAAGATATTATAGTTAATTATCATATCCTCTAGAAGCTACCCTCTTCCTTCATTGGAAATGTAGAATATCCTTTAACATGATCTCAAATTTTTCTAGAAAATAAGAATAAATAAAACTTTCTATGAGAATTTCACTGGACACAATTTATCTAGAAGATTCCATTGTTGGAATAACAAAATTCTTGCCACGCAATTTTATTAAAAATATATGATACTATCCTCATAATGAAAACATAGGTTAAGTCTGAGTATAATTGTGTCTCTATTTCAGAAAAACATGTGAATTAGATTTTTGTCTACTACAACACCAATCACACTCCAAGGGATTAAGATTACTATGAAATGGTAACCAATCCGATGGAGTGGTGGTGAAAAAATACCTCCAGGAGTAGGTTGTATATTTTCCAAATTACTAATAAAAAGGTGTTTAATCCTTAAAAAACAATTTTAGGGCCTCATGCTAACTTTTTCGAATCATAAAACACACTACTAGTTTCTATACACTATCATAACAAGGGTCATAGTTCTCTTCATATGATTCTATTTAATTGATCACAGAACCAAAACATACCCACATATACAATTTTATGTCTATAAAAAGTGTGTGTTTTTATAAACTAATCTAATTTCTTAGGCATTACATTCACCCAGATACTTTACATAGATCCTTTTTTCCATCTCACGAAATCTATTATCCCATCTTCTTTACACATCTCACAAGTTTATATAAATGAATTTGGTCTCCCATCTCATGTCGTTAACTCACCCAAATAACTCACCCATCCCACTAGTAAATCTATAAATATACCACTAACATCAAATTTTTTAGGGTTCATGGAAAATTCATGGAGGATGTATATGGTAAGTGCTCTGATTGTATACTTGTTCCCTCAACCAGTTCACCCTTACTTTGAGAAACTACTATGTCCAACCATCTACTAGGATCAGGACCCTAGTTCCCCATCTCTAGGTAGAACCACATGGGTGGGACATCATATGGTAAAATCCATTCCCCAGGCCTCTATTTAGGAGAAACACTTGGGAAAATCATTGGGGTGCCTCATCGGGGTGGTCCACATTGGGGATCCATGACTAGATAAAATTCATTCCCCACCCATCCAATAGGGTGAACAACTTGAGTTTACAAACCCTTAAGAGACCCACTATATATTTAAGCCACTACTTTTGGGAGCCCCCACTAGAATGAGATACTTGGGAAATGCTTGGACCAAGGTACTCTGCTTAGGTGACCCTTGGACCAAGGAACTCCACTTGGGTGACACTTCACCCAAGGCGCTTGACTTGAATGACCCTTCACCCAACACACTCTAATTGGAAGACCCTTCTACCAAGGCCCATAAAAATGGAAAAAAACCTCATAATAATATTCCTATTAGGGTTAAGCTTAAATTTACCCAGGAATCATACCTATACATCATTTCATTCAATACACAATTCCAGTTGAGACACTCCTCTAGGTTTTGGATTCCTTATTAGTTTTATTCCTAACCAAAAAATCAATTACCATTGAGTAATGATACTCAACATGGTCATCAAGATTCACCTTGATTTTAGATACTCTTCTTAGTTTAGAAGATGTGGTAATATTTCGTAGGAGTAATCCCCAACTAAATCACTATTCACCTTGAGTCTAGATACTACTATTAGTTTCAAATAATAGAATAATATTAGAGTTAATACCCAACCAAACCATTAATTCATCCTAAGTTGAGATACTCCACCCGTATCCGGATACATGGGAATCATAATAAGATTAGTCCATAACCAAAACATCAATCGCCGTTGAGTCGAGATACTTCACATGGTTATCAATTCACCTTGAGTCGCAACACTTATATTAGTTCCTAATATATGAAAATCCTCTTAGGAGTAAGACCCAACCATACCTCTAATTAACTTTGATTTGATATAATCCTAATGGTTATTAATTTACCATGAGTTGAAATACTCCTCTTCGTTCTAAATACATGAGAATGATTATAGGTTTAAGCCCTTACCAAACCTTAAATTACTACTAGGTCAAGACACTCATCTTGGTTATCATTATTATCATCAAGTCGATATACACCTCTTGGATCTAAAATATGATCCTCCAAATAGGTTTTATCCCAAAAACATTCCCTTATCTAACCCACCTACTATTTTAGGTATCTTAGGCTAGCTCATACATAAGACCAACCTAATTTCCTATTTTCACCCATTTTATGACATAATAATCTTTGGAGGGAAGCTCAATCATAATCCCCACATTCAAATCAAATGGTTCTCTATCATGAAATGTGACTATACTTTTTTTTTGTATATTTTTTGTCACATCTATCATGACTCTTGTTGGATTAGAGATATGTAATTTTCATCCCATTAGCATGATAATAGTGATTCCGTTATGGGCCTACTTTTTGGATGTGAGACCCGAACATATTTCCAAACTATGTGGGTTTTGAATCATGTTATCACATAAAACTAAGGATATCTCTTTGATGTTTAATCCTAAATAAAAATACCAAACACCACCCTATATGAAAAAAAATCTGAAGATCCAACCTATTTACCTTTAAACAAAAGCATCATTAATTAATAAGGGAAAGATGGAGAACCTATAATATATATTTACTTTTACATCAACCACATGGTATTGACCATCTAATTAGCACAGGAGTAACCAATCATAGATTTGGATTTTGGAAGGATTCAGGAATACATCTTAAATCTATAAGAATCACAGTTTAGAAAATAATTTCATTCAAAAGGGTGTGGTGAGCCCAACCTCCTATCCAATTGACCAATATGTTTTCAAATATGTTACTAGAAAATCTCTAATGACTACATTCCTTTTGAAAGAAGGTCCACATTGACTTGAGATGAGTGTAGGTGTGAAATAATTCATAGAATCCATGATAAATATCCATTATCTAGTAAAAAGATACAAAATCCACTTTTTATGTTGACTTTGAATATCTAAGAAAAACTATAAGGGATCTGCTACCATTCACAATGAAAATTTTCAACAGCTTTGGGGCCAACTTCCTTTTATTAAGTTTTTTTTTTGAGAATTTGAAACATCACCATAGATTTGTTTTATATAATGGATAAGATCAATTCATACCAAAACCATATGATATCAAATTTTTTTTAAAGGATTTAATTTATTTTTAATTTTTTTGATGCATTATGATTGGGATTAATATATTAAAAAAACATAAAAAATATATTTTTAAAATCCAATGAAAATTGAATATTTTAAATTATAAATAAAAATGAAATTATAGTAATTGAAGAATATTATTAAAATCTATAAAGTTTTAACAATTCATGAAAATATAATGTACTAAAAAAATCATATAAAACTTTGAAGTTATATTCCATTGATGAATCAACATGATATTCTTCATTCAAATATGGATCTATAATATATTTTTTTATAATGTTTAATTTCCTAATTGATTTATAAATATTTAGGGGTTAGCTAGGAAAATTATACAAATACACCACTTAAATAAAATGAATAAATTCAATTAAATATGTAATCATAATGTAACAAACCCGGCGGGCCTGAAGCCCAACCAAACTCGGCCACGCCCGAGCCCAGCCCTCTGGAAGATAGCAGACCCCCACCCCATGGGCAGATAACGGGCCCCCACCTCAGACCGGCCCAGATAACACGTGGCAGGAACTGTCCCCTGCCTGGAGAGGATTTAATACGCTGCCCCAGCAACTCGAACTCGTGACCACAGGCTTAAAGGACAACCGGGAAGCGTTACGAGCACCACTGAGCCATTGGCCTAGTGGTACTCGTAACGCTTCCCGATTGGTCTTTAAGCCTGTGGTCACGGGTTCGAGTTGCGGAGGAGGCGTATTAAATCCTCTCCAGGAAGGGGACAGTTCCTGCCACATGTTATCTGGGACGGTCTGAGGTGGGGGACCGTTATCTGCCTGTGGGGTGGGGGTCTTCTATCTTCCAGAGGGCTGGGCTCGGGCGTGGTCGAGTTTGGTTGGGCTTTAGGCCCGCTGGGTTCGTTACATCAGTGGTACTCGTAACGCTTCCTGGTTGGCCTTTAAGCCTGTGGTCTCGATTTCGAGTTGCGGGGGAGGCATATTAAATCCTCTCTAGGCAGGGGACAGTTCCTGCCACATGTTATCTAGGCCGGTCTGAGGTGGGGGCCCATTATCTGCATGTGGGGTGGGGGTCTGCTATCTGCCAGAGGGCTGGGCTCGGGCGTGGCTGAGTTTGGTTGGGATTTAGGCCTGCCAGATTCTTTACAATCAAAGTAGTTTGAAGGAAAAATATGGGAACCAAGTTATTTTTCATTAAAAATTGGAATTTGATTTAATAAGAGAATCACATCATGGAAGAAACTAAATAAGTGGATATTAGGGATTGTAAACACTTTCACTGTTGGATGTTGATGTGGTTCGGCAATATGAAGCAGATTCCGCTTGACTCCTCTGGTTTGGTCTACTTGATTGGATGGGAGTTGATTGGTTCGAGAGCTTTCTATCTATATCTTCTTTTGGCTTAATCAACACTGAACTTCTATAGACTCTTGATTTATACTTCTCTTGTGTAGGAAACAACTTCACATTCTAATGTGGGGTGCGAAGGTTATCATTTTTGCCGGCAGTTTTTCTTTGTATTGCTGGAGTTTCTAGAACCCCTTTTTTGTTGCACTAGTTTGATGCGGTCTCCAGTACATTTTATATTGGATGGTCTCTTTTTGGAAAAGAATAATTCTCTCATGAAACAAAGAGAAGGTCTGGAAACTCCTTTTTTTCTCCTCTATTCTTCATTGTCTAACCTGAATTGTCTCTACAACTTGCTGATGGTGTAAGAGTATTACACCTTGTGTTTCCATTGTAACATTTTGATTTAATAAATTCTCGAGGCATGTACTAGTTTTCCAGTTCATGTCACTTTCATAAAAAATGGATTGTAAACACTTCATTGAAGAGGTTATTATAGAAATCATAGACAAACCACAGAGTAAAGAGAAATGTTATAGTGTAGATATTAATTCTAAGGGTGTCATAAATAGTGACCCATACTTTTCATACATAATTATTACATATTATTAAAATAATATAAAGATTATTAAATTTTGATTCATTCCATAATCATATATATTTAGTTTATTTATATAATTTTCGACAAATATAACTTGTTTATAAGAGATCTAAATCATCTACCACTAATTTCTTCATAACCAGAAACCCTCTTTTACATGTCATACTTAAAACATTTCATCATATCCCTACACATCAAAGATCATAATCATGGGTCATTCCATGAATCTTGAAAGTTCATAATACTTGAATCATAACGGAATTGAATAACATTATCCATGATAGCATAACATTGGATTAAGCCATAAGTTTTTTGCACAACAAAACCATTGAAAATAATTTACTTAGTCATGGATCACATCCAAGAATATTATAGTGGGTTGGGTTAACTCCCCATTTCCTCATATTATTAGTCAAGTTTCACTTCCAGGAATATCATAACTGACCGAGTCCCTTACTGAACTACGTTCATATAGCATCCCGCCTTTTTATAACATAAACTTTCATTACATTACACAAAGCTGAGGATCTTTATGGTTTTGTGTCTTGGAAACCAGGAACATAATACATGAAAAAAACATAAAACATTCTTCTTAAACACTTGAAAGGATTCTCCTTAAGTTCATCCTAGGTTCATTACTATATCTCATAACCTGGGGACATACATCAAAAGAAAGGGTGAGCAGAAGGCCCAGTAAGGGAACAAGAGAAACATTTAAAATGTGAACTTGAGATACATCAACTATGTCATGAAAAATAACTTTAAGGCATGAGAAAGAAATCATGTAGCATATCATAATAAAAATAACATTTTTCATAACTTTAAGATGTGGATAAATCATTTAACATAGAAAATCATGAACATATCACCAAGGTCTATCCCCAAGGTGTCATTTGAAAATTACCAAGGTTATTCACCAAGATATCGTAAAAATTATAATCTCTAGTGGTTACATCATTACCCAATGAATTGGAGCGTTATCAGGGCACACCCTTAAATTTTCATTTATTATCATGTGAGCCACATATATCATCATCACAAATTTCATAAATAACCCATATAGTATAAAATAAATGGGTTTCATTTCATAATCATAACATTTTAAAAACTGTTTTAAAGACATGATCTTAATGTCACTTTCAACCCACGGAAAGGGAAAGCGGGTCTCATATATGTAAATCCCAGAATTTAAAATAGAAAATTTTGTTATATATGTGAATACCCTTGTAGAAATAATAGCTTTGAGTATTCACTTTATAACCTAAAATAATTTTGAAAAAATAGATAGACATTTTGAGACGAAAATTCTGCAGCATAATGGCTATGTTTCAGGGTTTTAGAAAACATTGAAAAGAGAGGGGACATGGGTCAAACATTCATAAATGACCCATAAAATAGTAGAGGGACAGAATAATAAGGATATATGAACATGGTAATGAAATTTTAAGTACATACCATTTGAAATGAAAAACATGGAAGGAAGACAAAAATTAGATTTCTCTTATGAAAATTCGGCAGCCTAACGGCGTCACTTAAACTTCAAAAAAATGATTTGAAAAGATAAAATAGGGTTTATAATCATGTGAACATAAGAGTTAAGTATGATATATATAGAGATATTACCCCAAAATAATCAAAAAATAACTTGAAAGACTTTACATGAAAGTAGAATTTTTAAAAGAATGAGAAGGGTGAAAGAATCCCCTTAAAAATTCGGCAGCCTAACGGCGTCACTTAAACATTAATAAAACGAATTGATGAGATCAAGATGGGTTCTCTCATCATATGAACATGAAAAGGGCAGTAATATGAATATATAAGAACATCCTATAATATAATAACATGGAGTATAAAATAAATGACATAAAAGAGATTAATTGAAAAGAAAGAGAGAGGTCGGATCCCTTACCTTAAAACGTAACTCTTAAAACTCAAAGGTTTGGACCTTGAGGGCTTGGGGGAACCTTGGGAGGACTCCTTGGGAGGTAAGGAGACCAGAACATCATTGATAATTATTTTGGAGTCCAAAGGATGAGAGAATGGATTTTTATTTATAGGTAAAGTGAGGGGACAAGGCATTAATGGCCAAGGGACACCTCATAAGTGGGTTTCTCCAAACCATGTGCTCTCCCAAGATATTTCCCATGAAGATAGGCCAAATGAGGCCCCCAATACAATAATTAATCATCTTTGGTCTGCCAACCCATAAAATATCTCATGAAATCATCATGACATAGTTATGATGTCATTAAACATACTGAAACCCTAAAACTGTATCTTTACTATTCACTGAAAATTCAACTTTCTCAGAAAAATCCCAAAATTTCACCTTAACCAAATATCAATGCTCTGATTTTAAAAATGAACTCCATTTTATAAAAATAATTTTCTAAATATTTTTAATTTAATTTTTAATTAAATACACTATTCACCGAAAATTCATTTTTTTCAGAAAAAACCCCAAAATTTACCTTAACATAATATCGATACTCTGAGTTCAAAAATGAAATCCATTTTATAAACATAATTTTCTAAATATTTTTAATTTAATTATTAATTAAAAAACACTATTCACCCTAAAAAACTAATACTTGAATAATAATTTATGAAACCATTATTTAACCATTTTATTGAATCACATTACTTAATCAATGTGCATAGATTATATTAATACTTTGTTTTAGTGATATTACTAATCCATTTGGTCACATTACTAATCCTAGGCATAAAATCACTATTCATAATTTACTATTCATCAAAAATTAAGTTTATCTTATTAGACTCTAAATTTCGTACTGAACATAATTGTAGAAGACCATTTTTTGAAAAAGATTACACATTTTTGAATTATTTAAGGCTTACATAAACATTTTTTAAAATTTCATTTCTCTAAAATTCACCAAAAATATGCATACTATATTTATCCGGACATTTGAAAATTCATAAACATCATCATAAGAAGGAATCCCAATTTTTATTTAAAATAAGGGATTACACAAGGCAGTTATGGTCTCCTTACATAGCCCCTTATCACACCAGCATAGGACATAAGTGTAAGGTGTGCTAAGGTGAGAGAATCTGAGGGAGGATCAGCCAACATCGCATGAGTAGTTATTTCAATCAGTTTGAACTTCTCATGAAGGAAATCCCGTTCTAGCTTCACATGATGAAGTTCAGCTTGGGTTTGGTCCAGATCAAAGCCCAGTGGCGCTACCTCTTTCCCAAGTTCTTTTAGATGGGCTTCGATCGGTCCAAGACTACTGGGTGAGGCCATCGAATCTTTTTTCTGTATTAATTAACCAAGATTACTTGTTTTTAGAGACAATAATCAAAACGTTTAGTTTTCAGCGGTCATATTGACCAATGGTCATATAATAGTCAAAACCAACGGTCTCATTTTAATTATACTCATGTAATCAAATGAAACATTTTTGTTGAGTATGAAAATAAAATAAAATAACACACAAAATTAGGAAACAATATTTATTCAAGATTTCGGGTCGTTACAATCTCCCCCCCTTAAGAAATTGCATCCTTTCAATTTTTATAATTGGGTTTTGAAATTTCATTTAAAGTCCCACATCGAAAAAAGAGTCAGTAACACTATTACTTTAAAAGAAAGAAAGGAAAGTACAAAGGTCACCCGAGTTAACCCATACTAGGATTCCATGGAAGAAAACATGGATATGGAAGAAAAAAAAGGGTCATGTTCTGGGGAGAGTGATAGAAAACATGATTAGGAGAAAGTTGACCATGAGAAAATCCCAAACTTATGATGTGTGTAAACTGTATTTGATTACCTAGTAGGAAACGTAAACCAACAACATTTTTGTTTTACGTTTCTTTTCATAATTTTGAGGAATTAATTTACTACATAGAACAAAAATATAAGGAAATATACCTACCTTCATATAGAGTTTCATCCATTAATAATTTTCTACCAAATCTAATCTTTTATCCAAACGATGAGCATTCAAAACTACTTGGTCTCATCAAAACACAAGAATCATCTTCTATAGAATCACATAATCCACAAAAGATTAACTATCTATTTCTTCGATCATTAAAAATTATCCCAAAAACAGAAAGGTTAAGTTAAAACAACTCTTCAAAAATAAAGAATCCCATAGGAATGAAAACTACTTTTCAATCTTCAAAGTTCCATGGTACTACACAAAGTTCATCATTGACCATTCCATAAATAACGGTCCTTAAAATTACTCAAAATAAACCAAACTAAGATTGAAACCCAAATACAAGAAGTATTTGATAACATAGTCTTCCAAAATAAACTTCATTGTTCATCTCCAAACAACATCAACCACTTTTAATATCTTATAACAAAAGTAGGTAACCTAAACATATTTTACCCAAGATAGGTTAATCATTCCCATAAGTAACCTAAATTACTATAAGTCCACCTTAAATTCATCGATTCTTCAAAATATAAGTCAAAATTACTCCTTAATGAAAATACCATAGTAATCTATTTACCTCGATCATATAAGGTCCCCAAAATAGTGAACGTCTTCCAAAATAATAGTCATCTTTTAATCCCCTAATAATCTCTATCATATTAATACGAAAATCGTCGCATTTTCTATCACATTGGTTGTTGGGACATGTTCTTCCATTTCCCACCATTAACTAAGAAGAGAAAGTATAATTAGAGGCTTAAATACTTAGCCAATAATCATGAAAAGGAACTTAAATCATATAAGGTTAACTTGTAGAATAATAGTATACCCTAACTTTTGATCCCCTAGGATCCCATCTAGGTTATCCATGATCATATATTCTTATGTGAATCTTTATTTTATTTTATCTTTGTTCCTTTAACAATGGTTCATACTAAGATTATGAATTTACCAAATCATATCCCCCGGGAGTGTCATTACCAAGAGTGCAGCAAGGCCCGTTGTCGTGTACCAGTTCCCGTTTGAGTCTAGCTCAAAGTAGTGTTTTCGGGTTTTACCCCTATGTACATCTGTTCCAGAGCCACCTCTACATGCTCGTATCCAGACAGGGATGTATTTTCTTGGAAACCCATTACTCAATACTCACCAAAATACCAGGAATATTTCCTATATATAAAATTTTCTATAGGATTCTTCCTAAAGTTTTCATATCCTAATTTCCACAAATAACTAAACAATACTTTGATAAAAACTATAGCATCCCACCTTTTTATAACATAAACTTTCATTAGATTACACAAAACTGAGGATCTTTAAGGTTTAGTGTCTTGGAAACTAGGAACATAATACATGAAAACAACATAAAACATTCTTATTAAACACTTGAAAGTCTTCTCCTTAAGTTAATTCTAGGTTCATTACTACATCTCATAACCTGGGGACATACATCAAAAGAAAGGGTGAGCAAAAGGCCCAGTAAGGGAACAAGAGAAACATTTAACATGTGATCTTGAGATACATCAACTATGTCATGAAAAAGAACATTAAGGCATGAGAAAGAAATCATGTGGCATATCATAATAAAAATAAATTTTTTCATAATTTTAAGATGTGGCTACATCATTTAACATAGACAATCATGAACATATCACCAAGGTCCATCCCCAAGGTGTCATTTGAAAATTACCAAGGTTATTCACCAAGATATCGTGAAAATTGTAATCTCTAGTGGTTACATCATTACCCAATGCATTGGAGCGCTATCGGGGTGCACCCTTAAATTGTATTTTATTATCATGTGATCCACATATATCATCATCAAACATTTCATAAATAACCCATATAGCATAAAATAAATGGGTTTCATTTCATAATCATAACGTTTTAAAAACTGCTTTAAAGACATGATCTTAATGTCACTTTAAACCCACGGAAAGGGAAAGAGGGTCTCATGTATGTAAATACTAGAATTTAAAAAAGAACATTTTGAAATATATGTGAATACACTTATAGAAATAAGAGCTTTGATTATTCACTTTACAACCTATAATAATTTTGAGAAGAGAGGCATTTTGAGACGAAAATTCTCCAGCATAACGACTATGTTTCGGGGTTTTAGAAAACATTGAAAGAAGAGGGGACATGGGTCAAACATTCATAAATGACCCATAAAATAGTAAAGGGACAGAATAAGAAGGATATATGAACATGGTAATAAAATTTTAAGGAAATACCATTTGAAATGAAAAACATGGAAGGAAAACAAAAATTAGATTTCTCTTATGAAAATTCGGCAGCCTAACGGCGTCACTAACACTTCAACAAAAAGATTTGAAAAGATTAAATAGGGTCTCTCATCATGTGAACATAAGAGTTCAGTATGATAGATATAGAGATAATACCCCAATATAATAAAAAAATAACTTGAAATACTTGACATGAAAGTAGAATTTTGAAAAGAATGAGAAGGGTGAAAGAATCCCCTTAAAAATTCGGCAGCCTAACGGCGTCACTTAAACATTCATAAAACGAATTGATGAGATCAAGATGGTCTCTATTATCATATGAACATGAAAAGGGAATTAATATGAATATAGAATAACATCCTCCAACATAATAACATGGAGTATAAAAGAAATGACATAAAAGAGATTACTTGAAAAGAAAGAGAGAGGTCGGATCCCTTACCTTAAAACGTAACTCTAAAAACTCAACGGTTTGGACCTTGAGGGCTTGGGGGAACCTTGGGAGGACTCCTTGGGAGGTAAGGAGACCATAACTTCGTTGATAATGATTTTGGAGTCCAAATTATGAGATAATGTCTTGGTATTTATAGGGAAAGTGAGGGGACAAGGCATTAATGGCCAAGGGACACCTCATAAGTGGGTTTCTCAAAACCATGTGCTCTCCCAAGATATTTACCATGAAGTTAGGCCACATGGGGCCCCCAATACATTAATTAATCACCTTTGGTCGGCCAAAACATAAAATATCTCATGACATCATCATGACACTGTTATGATGTCATTAAACATACCAAAACCCTAAAACTGTATCTTTACTATCACTGAAAATTCAACTTTCTTAGAAAAATCCCAAAATTTCACCTTAACCAAATATCAATGCTCTGATTTCAAAAATTAACTCCATTTTATAAAACTAATTTTCTAAATATTTTTAATTTAATATTTAATTGAATACACTATTCACCGAAAATTCATTTTTTCAGAAAAAACCTCAAAATTTACCTTAACATAATATCGATTCTCTGAGTTCAAAAATGAAATCCATTTTATAAAAATAATTTTCTAAATATTTTTAATTTAATTTTTAATTAAAAAACACTATTCACCAGAAAAAACTAATACTTGAATAATAATTTATGAAACCTTTATTTGACCATTTTATTGAATCACATTACTTAATCAAGGTTCCTAGATTATATTAATACTTTCTTTAAGTGATATTACTAATCCATTTTGTCACATTATTAATCCTAAGTATAAAATCAGTATTCATAATTTACTATTCATCAAAAATTAAGTTGATCTTATTAGACTCTAAATTTTGTACTGAACATAATTGTAGAAGAAATTTTTTTGAAAATCATTACAAATTTATAATTATTTAAGGTTTACATAATTTTTTTTAAATATCCTTTCTCTAAAATTCACCAAAAAATATGCATACTATATTTATACGGACATTTGAAAAGTCATAAACGTCATCATAAGAAGAAATCCCAATTTTTATTTAAAACAAAGGATTACACAAGCCAGTTACGGTCTCCTTACATAGCCCCTTATCACACCAGCATAGGACCTAAGTGTAAGGTGTGCTAAGGTGAGAGAATACGAGGGAGGATCAGTCAACATCGCACGAGTAGTTATTTCTATCAGTTTGAACTTCTCGCGAAGGCGATCCCATTCTAGCTTCACACGATGAAGTTTAGCTTGGGTTTGTTCCAGAGCAAAGCCCAGTGGTGCTACCTCTTTCCCAAGTTCTGTTAGATGGGCTTCGATCGGTCCAAGACTACGGGGTGAGGCCATCGAATCTTCTTTCTATATTAATTAACCAAGATTACTTGTATTTAGAGACAATAATCAAAACGTTTAGTTTCTAGTGGTCATATTGACCAATGGTCATATAATAGTCAAAACCCAACGATATCATTTTAATTATACTCATGTTATCAAATGAAACATTTTTTATGAGTATAAAAATAAAATAAAATAACACACAAAATTAGGAAACAATATTTATTCAAAATTTCAGGTCGTTACAGTTCACTGGGCATTATATTCATTATTATCCCCTGAGATATCCATATTTAACCAATAAAGTGAAGGGATGTATTATTCTGGTACCACCTTTAAGATAATGGTAATCTATTCTTATTTTTTATAGAATATCATAAATGATTCATCAAATATCATAACACATGGAAAGGAAATGTGTTTCATAAAAATTTCATAACATTATCATAACAAAACCTGTGAAAAATAAACATGTTTCATAAAAATATCATCATCATAATAATAATCCATCTAAATAATAAATTTGGATGTCATCTTTTGATAATATCCCCAATAAATCATATGTAACATCAAAGGAAATTATCTTATATGAAAATTTTATTAAAAGACCACAAGGAATATTTCTAGATGAAAATAGACTTTTCATCATGGAATCACTTCCTCGAAACATAATAATTTCCAATATATTATGGAATAAATATTTAAAAAAAGGTGGAAACATGTAAAGTAAGCCTTAAATCATTAAGTGGTCATAGAACTAGAAACTTTTATCCATGTTTTGTAAGTTAAGACAAATAATACTCACATTTTTTTTAAAAATTCAAAATCTCCTCATTCAGCAAATGATAATAAGATTACATTTAAAATATTTTTAAAAAATTCAATCATGGTTAAAAATTAATTTAAAAATATTTTTGTATTAGTAATAATATTCTTGAAGACATTTTTAAAAAACTTTTACATTGAAAAAGAAAAGGAATTTCAAATAGAGAGATAAATAAATTCAATTTTAACTAAAAACATTCTTTAGGTATATTAAGTTCTTAAAGAAAGGAAAATGAAAATAAAACAATTAATATCTATAAATAACTATAGGAGAATAAAATTCATGGGATTGTTTAGAGATATTCATAAAATTTTAGCATAAAAAATATAATTGTAAACAAACTCAATAAACAAAGATATTGTAAAATAAATCTCTTACCACTTTGATAACTTTTAAATTGTAATCCACATGAAAAAAATATTTTCAAATGAGACATTAAATGCCATGAACACTGAAATATTCATGATATAAAATTTATAAGGAGAATTATATACTCCTAATGAACATATATAGGTTCATAACATCAAATATGTCATGACAAAACAATATTGAGATGAAGAATCCTTATCGCTTTTGTAATATATAAATCAAAACCTCATGAAAGATATAAATTTATATGGATTTTTAAATTCAATAATTTTCCTGAATATAATCACAAAATAAATTAATTTTTAGTATATACACCACATAAAATAAGTAACTATATAGAATGGTATGTGTCCCAATGAACTAAAATTGATTTGAAAATATCTTACCCCAAGTTCAGCTTGCTTTGAAAATTATATATCCTCTTGTATAATAAATTTTAAATTTACTATAATTATATTATATAATAATTTATAGAATTATAATATCATATATTACTCACTTATAAATTTTAAACACCCATATATCAATAATTTTGTAGTAAAATCTTTTTTTTAGATATTAACTATTTCATTTTTCCCGAGACTCTTTTCCTGCTATTTGTGGTCATTATGATTTGAAAATATTTAAGTCACCGCAATAATTATAATAATGATAAAAGTTTCATTAATATTCATTATATATACAGTCATATATAAAATTTATATAACAAAAAATGAATTACATCATTCAGGGAGATGGTAGTTCATAAGTACGCATGAATGAAATTTTCACTTTTCAATGAATGGAATGGAAGAAAGAAAAATAGTAATTCACCTTTCCAAAATGATTATTATATCATATATAACATATATATATATATATATAATAACTTTATATATTCTTATTACCATATATTTAATTTATAAATGAAAAAAAATCACATCGCTTCATAGAGGTGGTAGTCCACATTACCTATGAGTGATGTTATCATTTTCTAATAGATTAGAAGGTAAAAAGGTAGATATGATATTTTAATTATTAAAGAATAATTATGTAATAAGTATCATATTTGTACATTTAACCCATCCTAATAACAACCATTATAGAAGGTGATAAAAATTAATTGTATCACTTTGTGGAGGAGGTAATCCACACGTACGCACGAGAAATGCTTTCACTTCTGACTGAAAGTAACCATTTTTATTGATTTATGGGAAGAAAAAATAGAAAACACAGAAAAACCAGAGGTGCACCAGTCATGGGGATCTGAAAAATGAAATCCATGGACATCACTAACCACATGATGAAACCCCACCCATGGAAATGACCCGAGAGAAATAAAAGAGGACATACGGTGATCCAGAGAAACCAAGGAAGCCAGGAAGTCCGCAACACTATTGCCCTCCCGCCATGTGTGGATGACCTCCAAATGATTACCCAACAAAAGTCTGCATCTTCTGATTAAGTATTCAATTTTACATGGAATAGAACATGTGCCCAAGAGAGCTTGCTGAAGTATAAGGGAGTTCGTCTCCACTGTATTGATGAGGATGCGCAGCTGCTGGCACAACTCGAGTGCAGAGACCAGCGCCTGGGCTTCCACCTGAAGAGCAGTTCCTCTGCCGAAGAAGGCTGCAAAACCTGCAATCACAGCACCCACATGGTCTCTGATAACACCCTCGCCCCGCATATCCTCCCCAAGATGTGATCCATCAGTGTTTAGTTTCAACCCAGCGTGCGGGGTATTCCAGCGAATCCAGAGACCCTGCCCCGCTGCAGTTGTGCGGCTAAGTGAGTGAGAGTTTGGGAGTAAGGCTCTTACCAAGGGGGCACCCTGGTAGGCACTGCACAAATGAACCAAGTCCAACAGAATATTCCGTGACTTGAAGATGAGACTCACCCTTGATCCTCTCAAGGCCATATGTTACACCTCATTCCTAGCAGTCCAGAGAACCCAACACCCCGCCAATAAGAAAATGGCCCTTGCCTTCCTCTTCGGTCCCTTGGTACCCACTTCATGAAACCATCCTTCAAGAAAATCCTCCAGCGAACCCCCTTACCTGCTCCAACTAGCACCATCCCAGAAGGCCTGCCAAATTCAACTTTCCCAATCACTATTGAAAAAGAGATTCTCCGATGATTCGATAATTGGGTTACAGCAACACCAACACATGGATGCAATACTGACTCCCATGTGCTGGATATTATCCTCGGTGGGTAAAGCTTTATTCCTCACATGCCAAAGCAGAAAATTGAATTTAGTTGCGATATCTTTACACCACAAAGACACACCCCATGGATCTACAGTAAAAGGACTCCTTGCACAGCTGAAATCTTTAATTGAGAACCTTCCCGACACAGTATCCATAAACTTTATTCTTTCCAGGCCCTCATCGAACACTATATTATTAAGTTCCTGGCGGTGATCCTCCTAAAGAATGGCCGAAAGAAAAGTTGAGTGTTCAAAAGCCTCCTTAAGTGAGATAGTTGGTGTGGGGCATCCCGGGAACCACAAACAGCCATCCCCCCAGTTTTGGAGCCAGAAGTTGAGATCCCCCCATCCCACCATCCAAATAGCGTGTTGAAGTATGAATTCCAAATATGGCTGAACCAGCCACCAAATCTTAGAAGGCCTCAGCCTTTTCTCTTCCAAATTCAACCCATATCTGCCTAGCATAGTCCTGCCCCAAACTGATCTCCCTTCCAGAACCTCCCATGAAATTTTGGCATGAAACACTTGCATGGTCATTGATATACTCCTTACATTGATGCCCCCCTCCGCAAAAGATCTGGCTAGCCGCTTCCCCGACGCCCAATCATGTCGGCCTTCTAGTTGCCCATCCTAAATAAAAGACACTATGATATTCTCCAAAGTAGCAACCACATATTTAGGGACCTTCAAGGTGGAAAAAATATGCATGGGAATAGACACAAGGAAACTATTCACGAGTGTGATTCGGCCTCCAAAAGATAGGAATCTGTTCTTCGAATTTAGAATACGCCCAGTGATCTTGCTAACTATTTTGTCAAAATGATGAATTCTGAGAGATAAAGGACTCACCAAAGCCCCTATATACTCCATTAGAGACAAGCCTCTTTTCATAGTCAAATCAGCTTCTAAACCCCTGGCTATTCTTTCTGAGGCGTTTCTGGAAGTATATATGAGACTCTTATCCCTATTAACCACCTGAACAATACACTTACAATACTCCTCAAGGACTCCCAACATCCCATGCACCGACCTTCGACATCCATTGAGAAACAAAATTGTGTCATCTGCAAACATTAGGTGAGAGATATCACCAATACTGTACATTGTCTTAAAGGGAAGGATCTTGCCCACTCAAATACCCCAAATCAAGTAATAACTCAGCACATTTTGGGAAAGGATGAAAATAGATGGGGATAGGGGGTCCCCATTCCTGAGTCCACAACAGGCCTTAAAAACCCCAAACTGCTTTCCCATGAAAGAAGTGAAGATCCAAGATGAACTGAAGAAATTAAATAGGAGATCGCTGTTCCAAGTAGAAAATCCCATGCAGTCCAAAACCCTGAGGATAAAGTTCCACTCCATTCGATCATATGTCTTGCTCATGTCCAGCTAGACCACCAGATTCCTCCCAAAGGACCTGTTATCCATATCACTGATCAATTACTGCACCACACCAATTTCCCCCTGAATGGACCTCCCTTTAATACACCCGTGCTATTCCGGAGCCACCCATGAGTCTAAGAGAGGATCCATCCTCTTATTAATGCTGATGGCCAGGACCTTGTAGGGTATATTGCACATGATGATCAGCAGATACTGATCAATGGACAGAGGATTATGCACCTTAGGTATCAAAACAAGTTTCGTTGCGCAAGCAATACGGAGCAGGTTCCCACCTATGAAAAAATCTTGGACTGCCCGCACTAAATCCCCCATGATAATATCCCATGCCACCCTATAAAAAGACCCTGGGAAGCCATCAGGACCCGGTGAACTATACGGATTCAAAGTCTAAATTGACTCTTGCACTTCCCCTTCCTTTGGAACCCTGCTTAGAAGAGAGTTAAAATCCTCCGAGACACAGCTTGGAACCTCCCTAAAAAAGACATCATTTCCACTCGAGTAACCCCCAGCCATGCCAGGTGTGGGGTCAGCCAATAAAGATTTGATGCTCACATTTTCCATTCCACCCACTTCATCTATATCACTAGTAAAGGTTACATCATCCCTGAGAATGTTAGGCCTTTGGGTACAACACCTCTCCTTGATGCAAGCATAGAAGAAGCTCGTATTGCGGTCCCCCTCTCGTACCCAACAAACCCTCGCTCCTTCTCGAGCCACCCGCTCCTGTCTGAGAAGAGAATCAGTGAGCACATACTTCTTTTGCCTCCACTCTGCAAAGATATCCTCATCCCATCCCTGCTCCAGAGTAGTCTCCAAATGTCCATCCTCCATACTGACCTCCACCAGATCCTTGTCCCGAGAAGGGAAGCCCTGCCTTCAATGATTGAGCAGAGTCTTCAAACGTCTGAGCTTGTTGTGGATGGTGACCCAAGGATTTCCCTGAGGGTGGATACTCCAAGCTGTCTAAACCACTTCAAAGAAACCTGGATCCTCCACCCATGTTGCAGAGAACCGGGCCTGATCCCTCCTTGAAACCCCTACATTTAAACCAAGATGAAGAGAGGAGTGATCAGAAAGATATCTCACAAGATGAACAACTTTGGAATTAGGAAACAAGGATAAGGCAGCCTCATTCATCAAACAACGATCTAGACGACACCACATACGCCTTGCTCCACGTTGATTATTGCACCAAGTAATGGAATCTCCCTCATAACCCATATCCATCATACAATTCTTGGTCATGAAATGAACGAAAGAAGGACTTTCTCTTCTTGAAAAGCTACCACCCCCTGTTTCTCCTCTAGATTAGCTACAATATTGAAGTCTCCAGCAACAACCCATGGATTAGTACCTGGATTTAAGCCGTCCAGATCCCTCCATAAAGCCTCTCTATCTTGTTCATTACACTGGGCATAAATGAAATAGAAATGGATTGAATGAGGCCATATTACAACCTTTTTGGCGAGAGACTGACCAGACACACTATGGATATCAACCGTAATATGATCATTCCAAAACAACCAAATATGGGAATCGGGGGGATCCTGCTGCATGAAACCACGGACTTTCAGTCTCTGGGCATAGTCCTTAATCTTGCAAGACATTTTTTTGGTTCAAGGATCACAACCAAGGAGACTGAATTATTCCTAAGCTCATTGGAGATGAAATCCAATTTTGCCTGAGCCCCGAGACCCCGGGCATTCCAGATTAAAGCATTAAACATTGAGACGACCATGTCTGGCTTTGTTCCTAAACCCCTGTCCCTTTAGAGAAAGAGATGATGATGGAGAGAGGACCTCGCCAATCCTCGATTGAGACCGAGTGCAAATACTACTCGACACCAGCGGGCGAATATCCACCGGGGATCTCCAACCTGCTGAATTTCCCTTTTGGACAGCCTCCGGGGACTCACAGCTCTGATGGTCCAATATGCACTACCGAACCCCATGCGACCTGAGAGTTGCTGGCGGGGATGATAGAGAACGAACCGAACCTAGAGACGACGGGGGGGACAATACCACAGGCAGCACCGAAGACTCTCTGCATGAAGGAAGCATAGGAGGATCGCATTCCCCACTATCTTGATCCAACAACCAAACTTCCAAGATTCGAATAAAGGATTGAGGCCCAGAAAGCATAAAGGCCGAAGCAGGGAGACCAGATCTGCATAGTGCCTTCCCTTCATAGAGTAGAAACCCCGCCCGCTGCATTTTAACTGATGATGCCTATCTACCTGAATTGAAGATGACCACATAGCAGCAAGGAAAAGCTGACCCTACAGCCGAGGGAGGATGCTTGGACGAGGAAGGTACAGAAGACAGGCCTGAAGTGGCTACTCCTTTTCCCTTATCCAGACTTACCGAACCTGAAGAAGAAGGGCCAGTGGGCCTCGCGCCTGAACTCGAGGCAGCCTGAGGAGGAGAGCTACCCACACGAGCCTTACGACAAACCTATAGATAGTGGCCCGAGAGATGGAAATAAGAGCAAAAGCGAGGAAAAACTGGATAAACCAGGGATTGGCGGCGATCCTGTATCCCTTCAATCCTGATGATTATATTATGTTTCAGCGGCTGGGATATGTCCATATCCACACAAATTCTCGCCACAGACGCCTCTGCCAAGCTGAGCGTCCTCTCATCCATGCAAAGATAGACCCCCAAGGAGTTCTCGATCACTGACAAGAAGCTTTCAAACATTATCAGAAGGGGGAGCCCTAGCAAGGAAACCCAGACCGCCGCTCTAGGGCATTCGAGACCAGAATGAGCCTCCATAGACCATCGGGAAATGGATAATCTCCACCGACCCCCGCATTGCGGCCTCCTACACCACGCTTTCATGAAATGATCCCTAGAATCCAAAACAATAAATAGAGTTTCACAAAATTGGAATAATTTAATTTAAAATTAAACAATTAAAATGTGACAAAAAACAGTTTTCCAAAAAAAATATTTTCTTAACTATAAAATATTCTTCAACAAAAATAAAATTAAAATTGATTTAAATCACCTAAATTGTATTAATAAAAAAATAATTGAGATAATATAATTATAAACTAATTTTAAAACAAAGTGGAACATTTCAAAGTCTTTAAATGAAAAGCCAGTTTTTGATAAAAATTGGTACTTTTCATTATTCATCAAAAAATCAGTCTTCTCAGAAAATTACCAAAAATTTACTTTAAGATAACTTTGAAAAAGTAATTTAAAAAATGAATTTTATTTTTTCAAATAATTTTTATAAAATTTTATAGAATTAATTTTAATATAAATTGGAAAAAAATGAAAACAGTCTTTAGATAAATGTTTTGTTAAGCATAAAAAATAACTAATATAAGAATCATGAATATTTCTAATTAAAATGGGATTAATAAAATTATTATAAATAAAATATATCATAAAATTTTTTTAATACCAATTTAATAAATAATTTTACTTTAAAATTATATTATTTAATGAAAATAATTTAGTGTATTTAAAAAAACAATGTTTAACACTATACACTGAAAAAAAGACATTTCAGGATAATTACAACATTTTACACTATGTTGATTTAGATACTCTTATTTCAAAAATCATATTCATTTTATAAAATATAATTTCTAAAATTGATATAAATTAATTATAATATCCATGTACAAAAAGCAATAAAATTCCTTTCTAAATAAAATGAATTTTTAAACCATAAAATGACTTTGCTAAAAATTGTGTTCTAATTTTTTTAATAATTAATCAATAAATTTGTGTTGAGTGGGACCATTATACATATATTTCATTATTATATTACTTATGTTAATACCCAAAAATTTAATTAAAATCCTATAACAGTGTGTTATATTATAGTTCTTTTAGACTCTGTGTTGTGGGTATTAAAAGCTATAAAAGTAATAATTTTAATTTGATGGGAAATGTATCATTAAATATCAAGGTGTTACATTGTACCACTAGAAGTAAATTTTAATGGTTCTCTTAAATATATTTATTTTTGGAGAGATAAAATAAAAAACTCAATGATATGGTATGTAATTCGAGACTCTATATGTAGTATAAATAAAAGATGAAAGATAAAAATAAAAAACTCAAATTTGATAAGCATGGTAACTTAGATAAATAACTGATTTCAAGATAAAAGTGGAAAAATAAGCCCATATAATTGATAGACTAACCATCTTTTTAAAATATAGGGTCATTAGTCTTAATGGAGTGGTCAATCAAATAAGGAAAAATCTCAAGGCTCAATAAAGAGATTTGACCCCTATGATGATATCGGGAAGCTGGATTGTGTTGGATATAGATAAATTAATGGAGGAGTATAGAGATATAAGTAATAAGTTGTAGTATATTTTACAAAAAATGTCTTATCGAATTAAAAAAAATTGATTTTTTTATTACCAATTTATTTGTTCATATGATTACCTATATATTCTTATTTTTTAATAATAAATTACTTATTACATGTTTATTATTATTTTAAATTACATAACAGTGATAATGTTTTTGATTATCTATTTTGTTTAAAATGTCATGGTAGTTCCCCTCTATAATGAAAACGATGAAGTACGTTGAATGTAACGCCCCGACCCCAGTTACCCAGAGTCGGTGCATTAATTACATAACATTGGCATGATCACAAGAAAGATCAAATCTCGAAAGACCGATTGGTTTAGTAGCCTTGGAAACACTAGATATATTCATAAGTTTTACATTACATCATAAAATGAAAAACTACTACAACAACATAATGTCTCCATAATCCACACTACTATCCCCTCATAATATCTCTGCAGGTCATTCATAATTTACTTCTTCACATCCTGGGGAAAAATAAAACATAGAAAAGGGGTGAGCTCAAATGCCCAGTAAGGATAACAATATAGCGGAAACTTTCATAAATAAGAATAAACATTTAAGGCAATGCATTACTAAAACAAAAGCCTTTTAAAATTGAACTTCAACATGGTATGGCAAAAGTAAAATGAAATAATGCCATTTACTTATTCACATGGATATTCTACTAATCGAATAATCACATGCAAAAATCAATAACCACTTTCATAATGTTGGAATGCATAATGCCAGACTATCATAACCACATAGCCAAGGCCTCGTGCCAAGACTACAAATAAGATTTTGTCAAGGCCTTGTGCCAAGACACTAGTTTGTCTCATGAGACCTACCGATGCATCGAGGAGCTATAGCGGGCTCCACCCGTCACTTATTAAGTCCAATGCATTCCCATATGAAAAGGTTTAAACATAACATAAACATTCGTATTAAAACTAGCATACGAAATGTCAATACTTTCACAATAAACTATGAATGGTATAAAAATAGCACATCCACAGTCAAACATATCACAAAACCTTCAATACAATATAGAAGTTTTGTATCATAATAAATCAACTTCAAATAATCTTAAAATCCATCAAAGGATGTTGACATAGATGAAATCAAAATTCTTTTTAGAGAAATATCTCTTTCTATTTTTGAAATCATTTAAGAGCCATATAAAATAAAACATTTTCTTGAAAATATTCTTGTAAGCTTGTAAGGAAAGCTTTGACGATTTTATAACGGCGGAAAATAACCGCACCCGCCGTATAAGTAAAAAAACATTCTTATCTTAATTCTGTCGAAAAGGTTAAAAAGGACCTTGTTTTGAAAACGACGGAAAGATTCCTTTATAAACCTCTTACAAAAATTCAAACAAGGGTATAAATGAATTTAACCCATATTCTTGTAAATAATAAATATGTTTTGAAATACATTTCGAAGAAACATGGTTGTGGATGATAAAGAAATCCCAGTAGATTATTACGTATAAACAACCTCGGATAATGAAGAGATTGTGAAATAACCCTTACCTTGTACTTTTCCTTGGTTGTGGTAGGTTAACCTCCTGTATAATGGTGAAATAATTGTTATTAAATTATACAAGAATCATATACATTAATATGATATCATATATGATCTTTTAATATTGATTTGATAATAATATCTTAGTATTATCGTTGTTTCGGGTGTTAACTTACTTGTTTTCTTTCATATGTTTTGTTACGTAAGACATGTTTGTAAAGGATAGGTTGTATATTATTCATATCCAGAATGATATCAAGTCCTTAAACATCATTTTTAAATCATAAAATGATAATTACGCTTTAATGGTTACGATGGAGAATGAATCTCATCGCGTTCGTGGAGACGGTAGTCCGTACGTACGCACGAGCGACAATATCATTCTTTTGATATTAACATAATATATAAATGGATGGTATATCATATATACAGAATCATTAACATGTTATATTTATTATTTACATGAGTTACACATCATTATTATACCCATCCAAATAATATTATATTGAATAACAATTACACCACGACGTGGAGACGGTAAGCCGTACGTACGCACGTATGGTGACATGTTATTCAAAGGGTGGATAGAATACTGAATATGATTGTACCATATTTATAATAACATCACAGTATATGTGAGATACTGGAGTTATTATTTCAGAATGGTAAGAACAAAGGAAGAAGAAGTGGAAGAAGAAATGAACTTAGAAAAGGGTGGTGAAATCATTACCTCTTCTTCGGGTTCTTCCTTTTGATTTGATCAAAAGGGCTCCTTAGGTTGGCTTTCTGATCAAACTAAGGCCTCTAGGTTGTATTGAGGGATGTTGGGAGAGTATTTGGGCAGAGTTTGGCCGAACCAAAAGGCTTTGAAGGTGTGAAGAAATGAGAAGGAGGAGTGCCCTTTTATAAGAGGGGTGAGGGGCACCTTTGGAAAAGCTAGAAATATTAATTTATAATAAATTCATATTCGGTTTCTAAAGGCTCCAAAGTTGACTATTCAAATGATGAGGTGGGGATAGGTCGAAAGCAACTCATCCAATAGAATTTAGACAGGTTTGGGTACTTATATTAACCTTATCTTTAAGTATTAACTCTAAGTTAATTAGTTTCACTTTTACAATGTCTCTTTGTATTTTATATATTATGGTTAATAAACTTACTATATACATCCAAGAGACCCCCAAGTGGTCCATTAATGATTAACCTATCATGATATAAGTCTCTTGGCCGAACCTTAGATTTTTAGGAATTTAATATCAATTAATAATATAATATTTGTTTTAAGAATTCTTTTATGTCAATTTTGACACTATTCATTAGTTGATTTTTGTGAAACTCATAACAGATTTATTACTTCGAACAAAGTCAATTAAATCAATCCCAATATATCATATTATCCTAGAAAATTAGTTTAATTCATTAAAAGTTTCATATTATATTTATTTGGGTATTTATAATATCACTTATTTTAATTTTTCACTATTATAGTAATTACTGCATCATCATTGTGTCATAAATAAAATAAATTATTTAATGTCTAAAAATTATAAGTAAAATATCATTATGTAGGAAATCATTTTAGCTTTCTAATGAATATTTATAATCGAAAATCCAACATGTATAACCCTATGTAAAAATTGTTCTTCTAAAAGATGTAAGCTTATGCCATTTTTATTTTTATTTTAACTTTATTAATATAAAGTGTCCCTACCACATACAAGTGGCTCCAAGGGGTCCCCAAATTGACTCAAGGATGCCCATGGTCGGGTATGTGTCCACCAATAAGGTTAGGACACGTTTTAGGGTAATTTTGTATTATTATAATATTATTTTTTTTAACCCTTATTTACCGGATTTACCCTTTAACCATGGTAAATAAAATATTTACCACAGTAACTATTCAAAATGTCTAAAAATAAAAGTTACCTATTTACACAATTTGAACATCCTGATTCCAAATATGGAATCCATTTTCCTAAATTCAAAACACAGAAGTGGCAGAAATTAATTTAAAATTAATTCCCGCTGTTAAAACAAAAAGCGTGTTTTTAAGAGATAATAACTATCAAAAGATTGACACTTGTTTATGTTCGGTTTAATTGTAAAATTATGTCCAATGACCAAAATTATATTAAATGGTAAAAATATATTCTAAATATACTTTAAAACCACTCAAATTCATAAATTATCACTATTAATTATTTTGATTAAAAAAGTTGTTTTTAATTAAAATTTAGTAATTTTCACTATTCATCAAAATATGAAAGTTATCCGAAATGTACCAAAATTTCACCTTAGGCTAAATTCGATATTCCGAATCCAAAAATGAAGTCCATTTTCAAATATAAAATATATATAATTTCAAAAAGTAGGTATTACTGTTCATAACGGCTAGTTTGATTAGTTATGGTGTGTTAGAACTCGGTGTTACGTACAACACACGCTATCACATTATTCAAAGAGAAGCGTACCGTAGAAGCTTGGGATGTTTCATTTTAAATTTTAGATGTCCCCATTTAGTCAAAAAGTTTAAAATATAGTATTTAAAAAGGGTTCACTATTAAAGTTGATTAAAGTGCAATACTGAAAATGAATTTGTTCTTGCATTATATCTAAGAAACTCATAATATGGATTCTAAAATTATAAGGATTATATAAACATTAAAATTTATCTAATACTATTCATAACCTCTTTTGAACGGCTTGTTTGGTAAGTCATGGTGTGCTTGAACTTGGTGTTGCATGTAGTGAAAGTTATTGAATTATTTTGAAGAAGTAACACACTATGAAATCTTGGGGTGTTACATTCTCCCCTCCTTCAATAAATTGCGTCCTCGCAATTTGAAATTGTTCTTCGAAAATAAAAGGTTGAAAATAGAAAATATATTTGTGGGAAAACCCACATCGGAAATTGGGTTACTAAAATTTAGTCTTAATATGAGGAAAAGAGATATCAAAGGGTCACCACCAAATTATGATCTCGATTAGGAGAACATTGGTGGCAATTAGAGACATATAATTGGAGGAAAAACGTAAATATTTATAGGTAGTGATTGAGGTCATCAATCACAAACAAGTATAAAATTGAGGTCCTTAAATTCATCAATCTATGATGATTTGAAATACCATCGGTTCAACAAAACATAGGGTATTAGGATAACACATTTTTGACTTTTCAAAATATCTTAGTTGAAATCCCACATCGAAAAATGAATTAATGAGGCCTCTATTTAAAATAAAGAGTCGAAAGTATGAAGATTACCGAAAATAACTCATACTAGGGTTCCATGTAGGAAAATATGGATATGGAAGAAAAATCTAACCATCAATTATCTGATGGAGAGTGGTAGAGAACATGGCTATGAAAAGGCCAACAATCCCAAATCCATAAATTAGTGATGATTTAAGGTACCATCTAGGACAACATTTTTGTTCTAAGTTACTTTTATTAATGATGAGGAATTTATTTATGAGATTGGCTAAGATCATAAGGAGATATACTTAGTTTATAATTAGAGTTTTATCCATTAATAAATTTCTACCAAAAACTCATCTTTCACTCTAAAAGATAATAGAATGTAAAAAAATTCTATTTACACTATTCGTATAGGGTTCCAAAATAAACAAATTTATAATTCATCTACATGATATTTTAATAAAAGCTACATTATTTAATCCAGGACATCTCATGGTCCAGTGGTAGGTGATACACCCTTGTCGCCCTTCGGTTGCGGGTTCAAGTCTCGCAGCCTTGCCGGACGCGACGGGTTGCCGCCCGACCTCCGGGTTGTCCTTTTATGGCAATCCAAAATAATCCAAAGAAGAACTATCCAAAATACTTCTGTCCAAACTCACAGTCTAACATTTATAAGGAAGGTAAACAAAATATAGATCCTTTTTACCCCGTAATATCATATGAATACCTTCATCATGTATTACCATATTCCTTATTGATTACATTCATGCTCCCTTATTCCATATAGAATGCTGGATATACTTCATCAATCCAAAAAAAAATTTAAACCCCAACAATGATGGAATATACAAATCATTAATCAGTTCCAAGGTAGTCAAGAATATCCAATATATTTTTTCCAAAATAATCATGTATTATTCGAAAATCACTACCTCGGTATCAGAACTATATTATGATTTATCATTCTCTCAACCATATATTTTCCAAAAATTTATCCTGCTATTGAGTCACTTTTCTTTGTTCCTCACAATCTCAAGTCCTTAATGAAATAGTACTGCAGTAAAATCCTTATATTATTATAACAAGTACATTGTTGATACAACATTCAATTGACATAATCAACATAAGAACTCTAATCATTCCTCTTAATCTGTGGTAGTATCATAACTTGATTATTATCCAATAGCATCATTTGCGGCATAGTCTGATGACTGGGACATAGGTTCGCGTAGTGTCCAAACTCCTTGCAAATGAAGCATTGTACATTTGAAACCATTTTCTTACCCTTGCAGTCACGTACTTTGTGCCCTTTTCCTCCACACTTATAACAAACTCCCATTCCTTTCAGGCAAGTTTCAGGGTGTTTCTTTCTACAGTTACCACATATGGGAAAATTCTTCTTTTCCCTCTTCCGTTTATCCATATTTCTCTCTTCCATCCTTTTCTTCTCTTTCTTCCCTTCAAGTCCATAGGACTCAGTAAACTCTTTACTTATCTTATCAACACATGATATTATTTCTTCATATGATGATAATACATGCGAGACTATTTCTCTTGTAAATTCTGGCTTAAGACCATAAAATATATGATCCTTCTTTCTCTTTGTATCATGTGCATTGCTAGAGTTCTCATTCCTTCTACTGGGCGCCATTTCTAAACAATGGCATACACTAGATCAGTTTATGAATCAAAATACATAATCTCCTACTTATAAAACACTTAACATAAATTTAACTATTTATGGATATAATCCATATTCATAAAAATGTTTTCTTTGAGGAATTATATACTCATAAACCCTTCATAATGATTTGTAAAGAAAATGAGAGTTATCCTAAGCATATCCCCCGGGAGTGTCGTAACCAAGAGTGCAGCAAGGCCCGTTGTCGTGCACCAGTTCCCGTTCGAGTCTAGCTCAAAGCGGTGTTTTCGGGTTTTACCCCTAGGTACATCTGTGCCAGAGCCGCCTCTACCTGCTCGTATCCAGACAGGGATGTATTGCTCGGAAAACTCACAAAATCTCTACAATACCAAAATTCTAGGAAGTTCTTCTATACTAATCCTCAAAGTTCATCTTAGGTCTACGTGCTCTAATAAGAGTTTATCTAAATCTAGCTTCCAAGGTTTGTACTAAACTTCCTATGATACCAACTGTAACACCCCGACCCCAGTTACCCAGAGTCGGTGCATTAATTACATAACATTGGCATGATCACAAGAAAGATCAAATCTCGAAAGACCGATTGGTTTAGTAGCCTTGGAAACACTAGATATATTCATAAGTTTTACATTACATCATAAAATGAAAAACTACTACAACAACATAATGTCTCCATAATCCACACTACTATCCCCTCATAATATCCCTGCAGGTCATTCATAATTTACTTCTTCACATCCTGGGGAAAAATAAAACATAGAAAAGGGGTGAGCTCAAATGCCCAGTAAGGATAACAATATAGCGGAAACTTTCATAAATAAGAATAAACATTTAAGGCAATGCATTACTAAAACAAAAGCCTTTTAAAATTGAACTTCAACATGGTATGGCAAAAGTAAAATGAAATAATGCCATTTACTTATTCACATGGATATTCTACTAATCGAATAATCACATGCAAAAATCAATAACCACTTTCATAATGTTGGAATGCATAATGCCAGACTATCATAACCACATAGCCAAGGCCTCGTGCCAAGACTACAAATAAGATTTTGTCAAGGCCTTGTGCCAAGACACTAGTTTGTCTCATGAGACCTACCGATGCATCGAGGAGCTATAGCGGGCTCCACCCGTCACTTATTAAGTCCAATGCATTCCCATATGAAAAGGTTTAAACATAACATAAACATTCGTATTAAAACTAGCATACGAAATGTCAATACTTTCACAATAAACTATAAATGGTATAAAAATAGCACATCCACAGTCAAACATATCACAAAACCTTCAATACAATATAGAAGTTTTGTATCATAATAAATCAACTTCAAATAATCTTAAAATCCATCAAAGGATGTTGACATAGATGAAATCAAAATTCTTTTTAGAGAAATATCTCTTTCTATTTTTGAAATCATTTAAGAGCCATATAAAATAAAACATTTTCTTGAAAATATTCTTGTAAGCTTGTAAGGAAAGCTTTGACGATTTTATAACGGCGGAAAATAACCGCACCCGCCGTATAAGTAAAAAAAACATTCTTATCTTAATTCTGTCGAAAAGGTTAAAAAGGACCTTGTTTTGAAAACGACGGAAAGATTCCTTTATAAACCTCTTACAAAAATTCAAACAAGGGTATAAATGAATTTAACCCATATTCTTGTAAATAATAAATATGTTTTGAAATACATTTCGAAGAAACATGGTTGTGGATGATAAAGAAATCCCAGTAGATTATTACGTATAAACAACCTCGGATAATGAAGAGATTGTGAAATAACCCTTACCTTGTAATTTTCCTTGGTTGTGGTAGGTTAACCTCCTGTATAATGGTGAAATAATTGTTATTAAATTATACAAGAATCATATACATTAATATGATATCATATATGATCTTTTAATATTGATTTGATAATAATATCTTAGTATTATCGTTGTTTCGGGTTTTAACTTACTTGTTTTCTTTCATATGTTTTGTTACGTAAGACATGTTTGTAAAGGATAGGTTGTATATTATTCATATCCAGAATGATATCAAGTCCTTAAACATCATTTTTAAATCATAAAATGATAATTACGCTTTAATGGTTACGATGGAGAATGAATCTCATCGCGTTCGTGGAGACGGTAGTCCGTACGTACGCACGAGCGACAATATCATTCTTTTGATATTAAAATAATATATAAATGGATGGTATATCATATATACAGAATCATTAACATGTTATATTTATTATTTACATGAGTTACACATCATTATTATACCCATCCAAATAATATTATATTGAATAACAATTACACCACGACGTGGAGACGGTAAGCCGTACGTACGCACGTATGGTGACATGTTATTCAAAGGGTGGATAGAATACTGAATATGATTGTACCATATTTATAATAATATCACAGTATATGTGAGATACTGGAGTTATTAATTTCAGAATGGTAAGAACAAAGGAAGAAGAAGTGGAAGAAGAAATGAACTTAGAAAAGGGTGGTGAAATCATTACCTCTTCTTCGGGTTCTTCTTTTTGATTTGATCAAAAGGGCTCCTTAGGTTGGCTTTCTGATCAAACTAAGGCCTCTAGGTTGTATTGAGGGATGTTGGGAGAGTATTTGGGCAGAGTTTGGCCGAACCAAAAGGCTTTGAAGGTGTGAAGAAATGAGAAGGAGGAGTGCCCTTTTATAAGAGGGGTGAGGGGCACCTTTGGAAAAGCTAGAAATATTAATTTATAATAAATTCATATTCGGTTTCTAAAGGCTCCAAAGTTGACTATTCAAATGATGAGGTGGGGATAGGTCGAAAGCAACTCATCCAATAGAATTTATACAGGTTTGGGTACTTATATTAACCTTATCTTTAAGTATTAACTCTAAGTTAATTAGTTTCACTTTTACAATGTCTCTTTGTATTTTATATATTATGGTTAATAAACTTACTATATACATCCAAGAGACCCCCAAGTGGTCCATTAATGATTAACCTATCATGATATAAGTCTCTTGGCCGAACCTTAGATTTTTAGGAATTTAATATCAATTAATAATATAATATTTGTTTTAAGAATTCTTTTATGTCAATTTTGACACTATTCATTAGTTGATTTTTGTGAAACTCATAACAGATTTATTACTTCGAACAAAGTCAATTAAATCAATCCCAATATATCATATTATCCTAGAAAATTAGTTTAATTCATTAAAAGTTTCATATTATATTTATTTGGGTATTTATAATATCACTTATTTTAATTTTTCACTATTATAGTAATTACTGCATCATCATTGTGTCATAAATAAAATAAATTATTTAATGTCTAAAAATTATAAGTAAAATATCATTATGTAGGAAATCTTTTTATCTTTCTAATGAATATTTATAATCGAAAATCCAACATGTATAACCCTATGTAAAAATTGTTCTTCTAAAAGATGTAAGCTTATGCCATTTTTATTTTTATTTTAACTTTATTAATATAAAGTGTCCCTACCACATACAAGTGGCTCCAAGGGGTCCCCAAATTGACTCAAGGATGCCCATGGTCGGGTATGTGTCCACCAATAAGGTTAGGACACGTTTTAGGGTAATTTTGTATTATTATAATATTATTTTTTTTAACCCTTATTTACCGGATTTACCCTTTAACCATGGTAAATAAAATATTTACCACAGTAACTATTCAAAATGTCTAAAAATAAAAGTTACCTATTTACACAATTTGAACATCCTGATTCCAAATATGGAATCCATTTTCCTAAATTCAAAACACAGAAGTGTCAGAAATTAATTTAAAATTAATTCCCGCTGTTAAAACAAAAAGCGTGTTTTTAAGAGATAATAACTATCAAAAGATTGACACTTGTTTATGTTCGGTTTAATTGTAAAATTATGTCCAATGACCAAAATTATATTAAATGGTAAAAATATATTCTAAATATACTTTAAAACCACTCAAATTCATAAATTATCACTATTAATTATTTTGATTAAAAAAGTTGTTTTTAATTAAAATTTAGTAATTTTCACTATTCATCAAAATATGAAAGTTATCCGAAATGTACCAAAATTTCACCTTAGGCTAAATTCGATATTCCGAATCCAAAAATGAAGTCCATTTTCAAATATAAAATATATATAATTTCAAAAAGTAGGTATTACTGTTCATAACGGCTAGTTTGATTAGTTATGGTGTGTTAGAACTCGGTGTTACGTACAACACACGCTATCACATTATTCAAAGAGAAGCGTACCGTAGAAGCTTGTGATGTTTCATTTTAAATTTTAGATGTCCCCATTTAGTCAAAAAGTTTAAAATATAGTATTTAAAAAGGGTTCACTATTAAAGTTGATTAAAGTGCAATACTGAAAATGAATTTGTTCTTGCATTATATCTAAGAAACTCATAATATGGATTCTAAAATTATAAGGATTATATAAACATTAAAATTTATCTAATACTATTCATAACCTCTTTTGAACGGCTTGTTTGGTAAGTCATGGTGTGCTTGAACTTGGTGTTGCATGTAGTGAAAGTTATTGAATTATTTTGAAGAAGTAACACACTATGAAATCTTGGGGTGTTACATTGAATACATTCTTAAATAAATTTTTATAGTGGGATAAAATTCTATGATGGGACATAAGGGATTAACTATCATGTGTGAGTAATCATAAGTAGATGAGACTTCATCTCATGAAGTTCAAACTATTTAATCTCTAAAATATGAGATTATGAGTACAAACCCGCAATTATGAATTCCATATGTTATATGTCATTGGACATTACTATTTAAAAATATGTGGGGTAATCCTTAGACATTAATAATACTATTAATGTGTATCATGAGATTTATTATTAGCTATTTTGAACAAACCAATGAAACCATATATTCAGTAGGAAGTAAGGTATGTTTAGTGTGTCATGAGTGATATGTTATTAATGAATAAGTTAAGGAATGATATATCTAGACCATCTCTATGTAAGTTGATATCTCACACATTTTATTAGAATGAAATTATCTAACTAAATTCTATATTCAAGGTATATTTGTGCATTCATTTCAGGTATTCAAATAATGATATATTCATATAGTTCAATGACATGAGTGTGAAACCCTTTTGATGGGATATGATACAAAAGGGATTATATTACCTATTTATCATTCATGTGTGGTTTCCATCAACAAGATATTATCTTCTTCCTCTTGGGTCCCTTTTTGTGTTACTAAATGTTAATATTGGACTTTATATATACTCAACTAATTTCACTCAATAAGAAGGAAAGTGGGGTAGAAACTTAGTATTTCCTTTTATCTTATTAATATTTTCATAATATATAATGATTTGAATAAATATTGTTATCACTGAGAAACAAAATTTATTCAATATTTAATCATCACAATAATTATTCATATAGAAATAAATAATTTTATTGTTAAATGAATATTTATTTATTTATGTTGATGTTAAGATAAATATTTATTGATAATATGGTAAATATAACATATTTATTTATTTATTGAATAAATCATAATTATTATTAGAGGTATACTAAATACCAGGGATAATGGAGAAACATAGTAGGGCCTGGTGAAAAGAATGATATGTGGTTTAAATATAATTAAATAAATGTTAATTTTTTTATTTAATAAATGGATATTTAACAATGTGTTTCCTTGGGCATGACATATAATAATAATGATATTATTATTATTATTATTAAAATGAGGATTATTTTGAGTGTGATATTAGAAAATTACCTTATGCAAAATTATCTGTATTATATCCATATATCTATATATTTTTATTATATATCACTTTTCGGGTTAACAAATTGTATAAATAAAATCACATCCTAATATTTTTATCTCTAATGAAACATTCCCTAAATATTTTCTATCAAACTTGGGAGACTTCTAAAAACACATCCTCTTCTATGTTACAAATTACACAAAATAACAATCCTTCACCAATAAAGTATTTTGTTGTGCTCAAAATGAATGAATTAAGGCAATCAATGTCTCCATGCTACCACCAAAAGTTTCATCAGTGAAGTTTTGAGATCAAATGAGTATGTGTGGATCAGTACTACATGGATTCTAATCTTGGATCCTCACAACACAAGGAAGGTAAAACCCATATAAATATCTATTAATCAACATCTTCAATAAATAAATAACTCTTAAGACCATGTTAATTCTTATCAATTAAATTAATTATAAATTTAAATATGAATAGACCCTCTCTTACTATCTCTAACATTCAATGTCGAATTTATTTTAGTTTATTACACATGCATAATAATATTAATTATTTAAATTTTTTAATATCCTATTGATTCTAAGAAAATTTAGGTTATCTATAGGTCCCATGGGTGTTTCTTCTATATAACTAACCTTCAAAAAATCTAGTGTGTGGATTGACGAAAAGAAAAATCTAATCTTGGATGATGTTAAGGCACACGCACCGACTCCCTAAAGGAAAATATATATCATATAGAAACTAAAAATATCACTAATGTATAACTGAAGGAACATAATAATAAACAAAAAAATTAGGTGTTATTATTGTGAAAGTATGATATATATAAAAAAACTTTGTTTTATATATTAGAAGACCATTATGGTATAATATCCATGAACAGAGATGAGCAGATATCAAAACTATTTGTGTTTTTTTATATTCTATTTTTTAGTTTAAAGTATATAGACGTGATTCCATGTATTTTTAATCAATGGTGTGGAGGAAGTTTCTATGGGATACCCACAAGAAGAAAATTAATGAGACTAGTGTAGTAGTAGTTATTTCTTCAAAATCAATAGAACGAGCTAGAGTGAGGATCCTTAATAATGAATAGATTTATATTATATTAGGAAGAAAGAATCTTGTCAAAAATATTAAATATAATAAGGAAATAAATTTTAAGAGATACAATTTTGAATAATTTAAAATCATTTTCTCCAAGAAAGAAAAAATAATTAAAAAGGACCTGATAATATTAGATGTACTGGTTATTTAAGGTCCTAGTCATAATTTACAATGTGTGAGTAAATTTTTTAACTTGGAGAATGAAATAAATTTCACCAAGAAGAATTATATGATCACAATAAAGGATAGTTCATTTTTGATATTGTGAAAGTGTAGAATAGAGAATCTCTACTTCATTAGGGTAAAAGATGATATATAATTTTAATCCATGGAAGATGAAAAAAATTATGACACAAATAACTTGACCAATTAATCAAAAAACCATGGATAAGATGGTGAAACATGATGTAGTGGGAAATATCCCTATCAATACATGTCATTTCACTCAAACATGTGACTGGTGAAAATAAGGAAGGATCATCTAGACGTCTTATAATCTAAATGATAAGAATTCAATATGTTTTTCGGAATTAGTGAATGTTAATGCTTATGGTTAATATCGCCAAGATTCCTCAAATGAAATCGGTAATACATAATATTCATTTATTATTACATCATAATGTCATGGTTTATAGTGATTACTCATAAATAAATGATGTTTTATTATTTAACATGGTATCATATATTGGAAAACAATCCTTAGATAGAAGATTGAAAAATTGTTGAGTGAGAATGGAATATTGTTTACTAATATCCTAGTGAATGTTATTATCAAATAACATAGGAGAATGCATACTGTTCAAATATTAAGTAAACCTTAAAAAATTGGGTAGCTAAAAATAGGAACATGATAATTATAAAAGGCTATAATGAAGCTTATTGAAAAGGAACTACTGGATAATTTAACAAGGAATTGGTTTTAACATGCATTTTCATCAAAAATAAAACCTTTTTATATCTATGTGAGGAAAAGAATCCATATGAAATTTTATTTGGGAGTAAGAAGACCTTCAAATAATTTCAAATATTCAAAAGTATATTATTTATTCTTATTCATGAGATAACCTGTGGAATCTTGAATCTCATTGAGATGAAAGAATTTTTCTTGGATACTCATCTAAGAGAAAGGAATAAAAATGTTTCAAAAAACCAGATGATTCTTCATGGTGAATGGATTTTAAATCATAAAATTTTCTTAAATATCCTTTTGAATCATGGGGAATTAGAGAATGTTAAGTTTAGTTGTTATGGCCCAATGACTAAAGAGATATCTAAGTAGTGTTTTGGGAATTCTAATGAATATTTTGTGTAACACCCTGGAATGATAATAGTTTAAATGACTAAATGATATGAATCAAGTCCAAAATGTGTACCTTTATTTTAGGGAACCATCCTGATTATAACTCCATAGTTAAGTGTGCTTGGATTAGAGTATCGATTATGTTGGGTGGCCTCATGGGATGTTTCCCTTGGTGTGTGTGAGTGATGAAAAAGAACATTGGAAAGAATATGTGCTTGAATTTGGGGGTATTCATTAGTCTAATGATCTGTTCGGGCCTATGGGGGGGACCTAGGTTGGGTACCGTGTGTATGTGGGGATGTTGGTGGTGCCTAGTGGGACAAGACTCGACACCCATGTTAAGGCATGGTTTTTATACTGTCAGTGGGTTCCATTCATACATTGGTATCAGAGGAGTAACCTAGTGAGAAGTTTAGTGGCACTTCATAGGATAAAACATAGGTCCCATTATGAGGGCATTGTTATCTAAAGGGGGTTAATGTAACACTTCATAATGATAAAGGGATAAATGGCTAAATTATATGGCACATTTCAACACGGTGAACCTTTATTTTTGGGATCTTACCTAATTAAAACTCCATAGATAATCATTATTGGAATGGAGTATTGATCAGGATGTATAACCACCTATGATGTTTCCCTGGATATATACGAGTGATGTTAAATCACACTATAAAGAACTTGTGTTGTCCTGTTAGTAAATTCATTAGTTTGATGATCTATTCAGGCATATGGGTGGGACCCCGGTAGGGGACCACTGTATGTAGGGAATTTGGTGGTGTTTGGAAGACCAGGACCCAATGGCCATGTTAAGGAAAGGTGTATGTGATTTCAACGAGGCTTGTTTGTTACATTAGTATTAGAGGAGGAACTATGACAGAAGTTTAGTGGCACTACATTGGTTGAAATATAAGACCCACAGTGAAGGCATTGTGATGTATAGGGGGTGTGAATGTAAAAACTCAGAATGATAAATGGATAAATGAAAAAATGACATAAATCATGTTAATAAGGTGATCCTTTCTTTTTGGAAGGCTACCTAATTAGAAATCTATAGTTAAGAATGATTCTCTAAGAGTAGTAATTGTTATAGTTGACCTTTTGGGAATTTTCTATGGCTATGTACGAGTGAGGACATATCACACTATAAAAAAGATGTGTTTTCCTATAGGTATAGTCATCAAAAAGAGTATCCTTTCGAGAACATGGGTGGGCCATAGGTAGGAGAATGCATGTCTATGAGGTATATAGTAGTTCTTAGATGGCCAAGAATCAATGGCCATATTAAGGTGGGGTTTCGATGATGTCAGTAGGGACCTATTGTTATGACTCATTTAAATAAGGTGACCATTATTTTCGAGATGCTTCCTGATTAGAACTCCATAGTCAAGTGTTTTTTCCTTGAGTAGAGATTAAGATGGGTGACCACTTGGGAAGTTTCTCTGGTTGTGTGGGAGTGAGGAAACCCCACACTTTAAAGTACATGTGTTGTCTTGTGGGGGAATTCATTAGTCTAATAGTCCATTCAAGCACTTGGGTGGGCCCTAGACAGGGGACCACATGTCTATAGGGCACCTGGTGGTGCCTGGTAGGCCATGAACTGACGACCATGTCAAGGTAGGGTGTTTGTGCTATCAATAGCGCTCGGTTGTAAAATTTTACATCGAGTCTGATTATTTTATGGTTGTGTCATAAAATTGATGTTTTAGTGTTTAGGGATGATATATTTAATTTTTAAAATGATGAAATTTATGTGATAAATAACACTCAAAAGTCATAGTTGAAAGAGTTTAAGGATTTATTAGAGGAGACCATGTCCTATTATCATTGTCGAGGTGCATTGAGTTTTGACCAAAATCTCTGATTAAAATTTCCTCTCTTTTTGGAAAAATGTTATTCTTCTAATTGGGTATGCCTGACATAGATTTAAATAAAATTGTGAGATAAATTGCCACATGATACTTGATGAAAATTGAATACTTTAATTTGGGAAAGATGAAGAATTTATCAAGGGGTTATGGAAATACCTTCCCATATAAAGTTTAATAATGAAGAGAGGAAAGTAAATGTTTTAGTGTATAGTAAATAAATATTTGGATTTTAAAATGATGAAATTTATTGGATAAAAAATATTCAAAATTCATAATCGAAAGATACGAGGGATGGATTAGAGGAGACCATGTCATGGTAGATTTCTCCATGCCATGGTGCTCTGAGTCATAACTAATATAACTAATTCAAATTTCCTCTCTTCAGGAAATATATTATGATTAAAACTGGGTATGTTTGTTTCATATTTAAAGAAAATCAATGGATATATTTTTTCATGATACATTATAAAAATTGAAGACTCGGATTAGGAAAATTAAGAGAATTTATAAATAGGATATAGAAATAAATTCTCATACAAAGAATAAGAAAAAAAAGGAAAATGAAGAGATATTATTATGAGTGAGTATTCCAGGGATTACAAGAAATAGAAGAGATTATTCCAACAATTAATCTTATTAGAAATATTTTTATTTCATCCTTTTAATGAATATGGTGAAAAATTAAATATCAACCTTGGTGTAATCTTTTAATTATTGGTAAATTGAAGATCAAAGTGTTTGCTTTAAGGTTCGTTAAGTTATTTTGAGTGAATAAAGAAGTGAATTATCAATATTTGTGAAGGTTTCAAAATTAGATTTATATATCTCTAAAATTATATGAAAATTTTGTAAGAGAAAAGTGTATTTTTTGACATCAGTATATATCATAGTGTATTCTCTTTTGAAAATTCTTGGTGTGGATAAACAATATGAAAATTACTTGTATATCAATTTACATTATGGATTTAATTATCAATAAGAAATAGAATATATTTTTGACCTACCATGAAACACAATCATTGGAAAAGGTTTTTTGTTTCTCTATACACTTATTTACCCCCACCCCACCCTCAAGGTATCTTTATATTATATAAATAACAACACATAACAACTATTAAATAAACAGACACACAAATAATATCAATCAAAAAATAATAACCCAAAACTAAATGTAAATAATATTTGAAAACCATGTTTCTCCATAATATAATAAAATATATTAAACATATGAAATATTCTTATAATACACATCCCATCCTATAAAAAATCTATTTAAAATAAAAACATGATAATATTTATACCCATTTAGTTATTAAAGATCCTTTTTATCCACAAACATAAAACTGCATCCTACAGATGCAAAAACTAGTTTAAACAAGCACAATAGAAAAATGTATAAGTTTTTACAAAGGGGTGAGAGATAGTGATCAATATATCCATATAAAATAATGATATAACCCCCTTTTTAATGTGACTAAACAAATATGGTCTCCTAATGTAAAGTGTAAACTAATGGATACAAAATTTTTTGGAAGTTAAAAAACCTATGCCAAAATAATAATCATATCAATGTTATGTTTTTATATCCTAATTTATCTAATATTTTATTTTTATATAGAATTTATAAAAATAAAAAAGCTGGAAATTATAATAACATGAAATCTACACCCAAAAACCTATACCTAAATCCACCAGAGAAAAATCATAAAATTCATGGGGGTAATTCTATGTCATATATAATTTGAAAAAATAACACCCAAACACAAACATGGGGGAACGTGTCATGGAAATACTGAAATGATGTTATGGAATATCCAACTCTATTTAATTCAATGGAGGATCATGAATTATTATGGGTATTTAAAATAAAAAATGTTAAACTCCACTAAATATTATATGAATGGTCACACAATTAAATGGGTAATGACATGGACTCACCAATTGTTCATTATGGATCATCAGTACTAATAACATTATCAACATTTATATTATCTTGAATCATCCATATCAAGAAGTAATAATTCTCTTACACAAGATATAGGGTCTAACCGAAAGATCAATGTGACTCATGGTCATCATAATTATCATTGGACCATGCTCACACATGTCCACATTGAAAATTATAATTCAATAGATTCTCTATTTTAAAAATATTAAATATCCCAGAAAAATATTTTATTGATTTATATTGAAGAAAATGAAAAAAATGATATTTATAAAATACCTCCAACATTATTCATCATCAAACCCAATTTATAAAAATTTAAAATAACAAAAATTCTCTTTCTAACAAACTTGAATTGTCTTAAAAGTACCAACATTGTGATCTACATGAAAAAATGATAAAAATATTATATTAGAATTTTATCAAATGAATATAGGATGAAATCCCATATTTTTAATTTTTTTAAATAAAAATGATTATTTGGCGGTCTCTGGGAGCCTTCTATGTGTAAAAATCTCCTCGCATATATTGATCTCGAATTACTCACCTTAACATCATGATCTCAAAGTCATAAATATGTTATGATTATTATATCACATCAGAATGATTTTTTGATTAATTATATAATCAAATAAATAAAATTTATAATATATTGTATATTATATAAATTATATATATATATATATTAATGTGGGAAGGTAAATCATGCCCCGATCTATGTTTTTCATTTTTTTGACAAATAGATGCTTGTTTCTTTTTCTATAAGTTTAATTTTTGTAGTACTCAAGTTTTAAAATTTTAATTTCTTAAGAAAGTTTTCCATTGATCCCTGCCTTTAAATTTTGTTATAATCTATAAAAAGAAAATGAAATATCACCCTGGGAATATTAACACCAATATATGGTGGTCCCCATAACCCCCAGTGAAAAGTACACATTTCTACATCACTAGCTGAATCCAATAAATATTTTCACTATTGAATGTAACTATACACACTTCCAATCATATGTTTTTAAGCATGTGGCATAATTTTTCAATTCCAAAAGGAAGAACCATTATTTTTGTCTTAATCCATTATATTATAGGATTTTTAGTTATAATAACATTCACCACCAACTTTATATTCATACTAGGTGTGTCAAAATCACATTATTTAATTTCAACCTTCAGTAATCATACCTCCATCGGCCATCCAACTAATGAGGTCATCACTGAGGAAAAACTATACCATATAATGAAACAAACCAATTCCTTTAATCCACTAACCCCCATTCACCATAGTGGAAATTCCAAAAATCTCCCAACATAAAAATTCTCGAGAGTTTGTGATACATAAAATGTAAACCACTGTAATAAATGAGATATTTTTCCTCATCAAATCATACCACAAAATTTGAAGTGAATAGTCTATATAAACCTTATATATTCATAATATTACTACTACATACCTAAAAATCAACCTATCATTTATAAAAGATATCATCAAACCATAAAAACATCATTTTATCAATGCGTCTAACACACAATGATTATATTCAAAAAATATTCCACTTTAGTATAAAATGACTATGATGTATACACCCCCTATATATTATTTTCAAAGTGTTATTAGAATAATCAATAATGTGTCACAATTTTAATAGAGAATACATAACATTTTTTATGAGCTTCACTGAAAAAAGTGAACACTTTTACCTGACACTAGTCATAATAATCCTTGAACAAAAGCATGGTGAGATAAATATATAAAAAATAACACTTCATTAAAATTGATATTTATCATAACCATTTCATATATGAATAAAAAAATCATATTAGAGTATACCATTTTTTTAAAATAATATAAGAATTCATGGGATTATAGACATTCTTTGGTATACTATAACTTATACGACACTTTATATACCCCAATCATAATTTAATATTATTAGTCTATTCATTACTAGAGAACTTCAACAAGTAACCATTGTAAATAATGATCATTAGTAAAATTGATTAAGTGAGACTTCCTATTAAACCACATCAACATCTATTCTGTTCATCTCATCTTTAGATGAAAAAACCCCAAAAACCAACCATCATTGATCTCATCTATACTAAGTCCATAAAAACTAAAACATCTCACCACATATCCTCTAGGTGATGTCAGGATCTCAAATGATGATATCAAATTAGGCTTAATCATGAGAGTAAAAACTCATCATAAAATACTAAAACCATAGTAAATCATGTACTCCATAATTGTCCCTATAAAATATTAAAGAGAAGATGATCTGGAAAAATTATAAATCTATTCTAGAAACCTCCACTACAACTTTGTGCCAAATGATCACTTCTAAAAAAATTATGACTACTTTAAGAAATTATTATCATGAAAATGCATCTCAAGAAATCATGTGACATATTGTGTCATTTTCCATTTAAGGTCATCTTGAAAAATAACAAATTCCTCACGTTAGGTGCACCAAAAACTATAGTTACCATTTTCCACCAATATGTTATTCCATGATATGATATCATCAAACACTCCCCAATATCCTTATAGTAAAAAACCTTGATATACAGTTGGATAAATCAAACTAAGATCATAATTGAATCCTAGGTCACATGACACTAACATTCATAGAAAACCCACTGTATAGCCCATGAAAATTGGTCATAGGGTATAACACATACATGATATCATATCATAAAAACTATTTGATGCATTACCCAATATAACTATACTCTAAAATAATTACTCTAAAGACTCAATCTAGTGAATAAAAACCTAGTTCTAGTCTAAGAATGTAGTTTCCACCACACCCTAACAATAGATTCCATAATCTGACTCACTAAAATCAAATTCCTATATCATTATTTCTATCAATATTCTAAAATAAAAACATACATTTTTTGAACTCCATGATCTATCCAAAACGAACTATGATATAAATTATTTATATTGTGTCCCTGTTAGACGCCACCTAAGAGATCAATAGTGTCAATAAGTAAACTTTTTAATCCCTCCTTAACTAGGCATGTAGTTTGCAAGTATAAATGAGGTATCTATACAAATAATGTGGGAATTACCTTGAAATTATAACCTATAACATTTTAACCACTCCGACTCAAACAAAATATGGATCACCCAAATACTTAATAGGTATGAAAAATAAAATATGATTGAATTACATAAATCATCATTGTTAAATATCATATAAAAAACATGTATAAACCTACAAGAATTCACATCCAATTCTATATAAAATTGATGAAAATTGATGATTTATCATAAGAAATAAAAATATGCTCATTCAGAAGAATATTCTAATTGACGCCACCATGGACATAAATGTCCAACTGCATCCCATAGTTACACCCAATGATCTTCATGAATACAATATTGAAATTCACAAGTCTGTATGAAAGGGTAAGAAATAATACAAATATTGGTCATTCTAAAAAATGATCTAACCCTCACATAATATAAATAACTATGTGCATGATATCTATATAAATTATAAACCTGTATATACAAACTAATATTATCTTTGAAAAACCTAGTCAAAATTAACAATATCACTAACATTATACATTATAGATTATAATTTTTTCAGATTTAATTATATATAAAAATATATAAAATAATAATGCTTCAAATATTATACACACAAAATCTGGGCCCAAACCACCACACCCTTATCCACAATAGAAATATCATTAAATAATTTGGGGATATCCTATATCATTTGTAATATGTAAAAGATGTTGTGCTTCACATTTTTCTTTCATTTTAATGATCACAAAAATTCTATGTATTTATTTTTATTAATTTATTAATTATAAATATTATTGTTTCTATTTATAATAAATATTCTATTTTATATTATTTTACTTTATTTTATTTTACGTTATTTTATTTTACATTATTTTATTTTATTTTATTTCATTTTATTTTATTTTGGTTTGTTATAATTATTTTTTAAATTATTTTATCTTTTTTATTATCATTATTATATATAGTTTTATTTAATTAATTTTATAGAAAATTTAATTATTTAAAAATATTTTTTACCTTTAAACATCTCAAATACACTATACAAGGGTAACATGGTTTTACCCATACATAGAATAAATTTCCATTACGGAGTTCTTAAAATGTTCTTTTACACTTACACAACTTGTTTATTACCTTTACGCATCATGTTGAAATTTCTTTCTACCTTTATGAAGGTTATAATTTACCCTTATATAGGCTGTATAAATTTATTATAATATTTAAATAGCTATTCTTTATCCATACACACGATATTTAAAATATGTGTTACCTTTACATAGATATTCTAATTTACCCTCACCTAGTTATGTATACCATTACAGAGAACATGATTTTCATGTATAAACTTACACAAAGAATACTAATATTTTGGGTGGTTTTTTCATTTTAACATTACATAACCTATGTATTTTTTATCTTAACATAAAGCATGAAGGTTTACACTTATATAAATATGGAAAACCACTAGTTTACATTGTTTTAATGATATTAATAGTGTTTTGATTTTCTTTATTCTATTATAAATTATTCTAATTAATTTAATGATTCTATAAATTAATAATAACATTATTTATCCCATGATAAGTGTTTTTACACCTTTTGTAATCTTATTTACATGAATATCGAAGTTTTTATTATTTTAGGAATATATTTTTAGTATGAAACACTTATTAATTTGAATTCTTTATTTTTTCATGTTTTGATTTACTTTATTATTTTTAAATTCAATTTTTTGTTAAATAACGTCATTTAAACCTTTTTGTTGTTTTTAATGTGATTTATTTAAATTTTTATATTATCTTGTGTTTGAAACTAAATGTTATTTGAAATTTAAATTTTTAATTTTATATAATAACTCTATTATAGCTTTCTATGTTTGCTTTGACTTATTGTTATAGAATATTCCCCAATAAGATATTTTAATTTGGATTTAAATTCCTATATAGTTTTAAATTAAAAATGATAATTTTTATGATAATCATATCCTCTCTTTGATGATGCAAAAATAATATTATTATTATTTTGAATTTTAATTGCCTAACGATAACATTTTTTATGTTAAGTTAATTCTTCTTTAAAGGGGTCTAGGCATGCATAGAAATAATGATGGTCATGATTCAGGGAATATGGACTCCAATGACTTAAAGAAATGAAATATTCTATAACTTTTTCAAAGGATATGAATCCATTAAATATAGTCCTTGAGAGGCTCGTAAATCTAAAAAAATTATTCATCAATATACTTCCTCATCAAATTTTCCTCATTTTTATTGTCTCTTAAATCACTTTACTTCTTTATATATCTACTTCAAAGAGGGTGTACTAAATTTTTAATGTCTTTCTCACTCTCTATATTTTATCATTATCCTATAATTTAAATAAAATTCCTTGGGAGAATCAAGTCTAAACATAAAAGATCATTTTTCTCATATTTATTATATTTTTTTGTGATTACTACCATTAAAGTAACATAATGTTTACTTTTATTTTTTCTTTTCAAAAGATTGGGGACTATTTCTTATTTAGGATTATAGCTTAATCCTTAAATAGATAGTATATATTGCATCCGGTTTCTTTCTATAACATAAAACTAAATAGATATTTTTGTTATCTTGTATGATATTAAATCCAAGGGAATAATAAATTAAATTTTAAGGGGATTGATGTGGCAGAAGTAGGTGTGCACTCATGAATTATTTTTGATCTTCCATACCAAATTTAGTTTCATATTTATTTTCTGTAATTTAATTTATATATTGGTTTAAATCATTCATTTCATATATTGTTTAATCAATCAAACAAGCTTAATAAATTTATTCTCAAATTTTCCTTTTTATTTATTCCACTTTTAATTTTATTATTATGCTTTAAAAATCAATTATTTTATTTCTTCATTCATTTACAAAGAAGTTTTTAAATTGGATGATTTCCCTTTATTTTTATAAAGGGAAATTCACCCCTCCCACTCTTACTATTTTTTCTCCTAACATTGGCCTAAAAAATAATTTTTTTAACCACATCATGGATGATCACACTATTAAAATCCTAAATTTTTGTAATGGATTCAATTGAATATATAACATAATATCAATAAAGTGAGGATCATGTGTCATCATGGGTGTAATACAAAATAAAATACAAAAATCCACTAAATTTTCTATAGATGATAACATAATGAAATGGGTATGGTTTTAAAAGGAATTACCCCTAAATCCATATCTACCCAATTTATATAGATTGATACTAAACATATCTTTTTATTTTTAAAGACTCATTGAGAATAAATCAAGATTGTGTTAAAATATATAAAAATCATTGAAAAAATAAAAAATACAAAAAATAAACATTAACTTTGTCTGAAAAATACTTCCAAATTAAAGAACACAATTTTAATTTTGGAGCATAATCACTATATTTATTTCATATCAAAATCGCGGTAGTGGGTGAGAATAGATATTTGATGTTATGGTACACATCAAAATTTTATTCATCTCACAAACAATGAATTTTATTTATGGATCGTGGTATGTTGTTTCATTAAAATAAGAGTGTCTAAAACTAATGTCAACTTCTTTACCATGATATCTGTTTATCATCATCTTTATATGCCCACATAATCATGAGACACTCACAGATTTAATATGAAAATTTCACATCATCATCATAGATCATAAAACAATATATTATTATGATAAGAAAAACTTAGTACCTAAGCATTATTTTGAGGTAAAAGAATACTATAATATCATTTTTCACTTAAAAATTAGGTTTTAACATCACACCAATCAATTATGAATTCATATCACTCAGTAAGGCTTCAAACATTTATGAACTCACCATTTATTTATCAATGATTATTCATATAAATAACATCATTCATAAATAATTTTATGTTAAATCATCGATGTCAAGGGGAAATCAAAGTATAATCTAAGATATCAGGTCCCAAAAAAATCTCCTTATCCTTTATCATCAGCATAGCTATCATCAAACATTTTATTCATATTTTTGATTTTAAAATACTAATTTAAAAAAATCATTCCAGGAACATTATATAAGTCATCTATCTTCTCACACACATCTTCCCCTAACAACCATTATAGATGTTGAGTCAGTCATTCATTGTCATTAGTTGATGTTTATCGACAGCAATAATCTACAAATGTTGGTTGTAGGTTATTATTATCATGAAAATTCCAAAAAAATGTGGTTATTTCCCCATAAAACATACATTAAGTTATCTAAAATATTTATAGAAGTTTAAATCAATAAAAACTTTTCTCTATAATTTCTCTCAATCTATAAATAAAATTTTCATGATCTCCAAGAATACAGATTAATTAAACCAAGATAACCATTTTCATATATATATATATATAATGTAATGAATCAAACCATTAAAAATTATATTGATCCCCCAAATATGAATAAATTTAATATAAATGTGGGGCTACAATGTCAAGATAAAAAACCCTACCTTTGATGCATGCCTAAACATCCTCAACCCACTTCTATTGTAACTCCTGACTTTGGAAGTAGATCCCCATAGGGTGATAGAAGATCAATAGGGAGAGTGGGGTAAGGGGATATGAAATCCTTCCTTCTCTAAAAACACACCCATATATATATAACATTTTAAAAAAATTTCCAATGATCAACAAAAAAATAATTCACTAAATAAAATAATTCATCCCAAAATCAATGGTTCGGTTTTTTTCCTAATGTGAAACATTATTTTGTAGACATTAATGGATTTTAGTAATTACGGTGGCTGAGGCCCAACTATTGAGATTTCTTTCACAACATCAACTAAAACTCATATAAAATATAAGGGGGATAATTTTAATAAATATGATAATTTATGAATCCAATTAAAATTTATATATGTTTCAAATGATTAATAAGAGAATAGTTATTCTCATTTGAAAATCTATGATGTCATTCTCTTTACAAGCCTATGGGCTGAATAACATTAGTTGTTTTTTGAAACTCCCTATATTGTCAAAGAAAACCAATGAGTTATGTCATATGCCAAATTTAATCTTGAATGAGTGTAATATAATTGATTCTAATTCTAAAATATGAACTTTGGATAACTTATTATTATAAAAAACCACAGTCATTACAAAATTTCACTAAGAAGATTGAAAATGGTAACATGCCCAAATTTCCTTCATGGATGTCTAACCTGAGATGGAATAGATAAATTTAAAAATATTAAATAGTTAACTATGAACTAGGAAGCTAGAAAATAGGATTATACCCAAATTTCCTTCATGGATTTCTATCCATAAATGAGATAGGTAAATTTAAACTTATACAAGACTTAACTATTGTTTTTTTTTTCACATTCTAAAACCTACTAAAGTAAGGTAACAAGGTAATAATCATTTATTCAATCACACTATAGATATATATGAATTTATTTCATAAAATAAAAATATTTTTTCATAAATTCTAATAACTAGGGAATTTTTCTAGTTCATTAACTATGGTAGTTATTTATTATCTAATAAGTATTATTTTTAAATGGAATCACTAAAAATTTATTGTAACTAATTATTTTGATACTTTTTGGAGAATAATATTATTCTCATCATAATAATCCTCACTTTTCATATACTCATATTCTATTTTTTATTATGTTTCAAATGGGTTGTGAGTTCATAATAATATAAGTCACAAATCATTCCTTTTGTTGTTGTTATTGTTGTTACTATTATTATTATTATTATTATTTATTACTATAGTTGGGGGATTTCTTGGGTTTTAAATTTACCATGTAATTCTATATATGACCATGTTTCAAATCTTGAATGCATACCTTTAGGGCGTTTTTAGATTGTTTATGGTCAATAATATAAAAGGTGGCACAACTAATGACATTGGAAATGGTTGATAACCAAGTATATATTGGTACAATGTATGACATATGGGTCTTGTGGGATATCAAATAGTGGGCCTAATATATCTAATAATTGTATTGGTCCAGATATAGAGTGGGTGTGATCTTTCCTTGCTGACTCAGTGGTGTGTGTGTGTTTCTTTGTTTTCTAAAACCTCCAATACCATAAATAAATTATTATTATTATTATTATTATTATTATTATTATTTTGGAACTCTAGAAGCCTAGTTATATTATGGGATGGACAATCTAACAATAAATCAAAAAAAATCTTGTTTGGGGTAAATTTCTTAAAAAACTATAGCAGCACAAAAGTGAAACTATAATAGGAATTATAGTGGTTGCTATAACAGACATAAATATTATAGTAGAAAACTAGGAAATGAAGTGAAGGACATGTTTCTAGGGTAATGGTTCTATGACCATTAAGCATTATATGTAAGGACTTGAATCACTATTGCAAGGCCTTCAGGCCCAATTCAGGTGTGTGCATGTGTGTGATCCAACTACGGGTGGGTAGACCATTTGGGTGGTGGCCCAATCCAATTATTAATGTATATGTGTTATTTTATATACCTATACCCCCCAAAAAATACTTTTATTACTATTATTATTTTTTTATTATCATTATTATATGAGTGTGATTTGAGTGGGTTTAATTCCATGGGGTGTGGGTGTGTTAGTTTTTTTCTTTGTTTGTAATCCCTTCATACATACAATTGATCATCATCATCATTGTCATTTTCATCACCATCGTTATCATAGTCCATATATTCTTTTGTACTACTTGAGAAATATTAATGATAATATGATATTTTTAGGGGGTTCCCTATAAATAATGGATATTCTTTTTTTATTGTTTTGGAAATTTCTATTTTTATTCATTATATAAATTTAAATTGAATTTAATAAAATTTATAGATTAATATAAGTAACGGATGATATGTTTTTCCATTAAAGCTTTAATTTTTAGTAAATATTTAGGTTTGGTAATCACTAAATATTTTTTGGTACATGATCATTACACCACATTGATTAACCCTTTTTACTTTTCATTTCTTTTAATAATATTTCCTTGGGATAGTGATTTGTGTTTCCAACTCAACCATGGGGTCAATTATAATTATTTATATGGTTATAAAATATGAGAAATTTATTGATCTTATTATAGTGTTTATTATGGTTTTATTAATTTAATAGGTGGGATTAAAAAGGTGAAACATCCCCTTTTTCACATGACACGCTAGGGGGATCCTAGGGGGTTTCCTTCTTCTTTATTCTATTTTCCTCCATATAAGATCTTAGAAGTGGTAAAGGTGTAAGGATTTATTATTATTATTTATTACTATTTTATATTTTATTTCTTTCCTTTCATCCATTTTTAGCATTTTTTTATTTATATATCATGTTTTAAGGGAATTTTTGGGTTTCAATAATTCAAGGAGAAACAACCAAGTATTAAATTTCATTAGTTGTCAATGAGGTAAGTGGTTATATACCCATTCCATTCATATGTGTTAAAAATTTATTATTGGTTTTCCTAAATATTTTTTACTTTTCATTTGGTTTTATTTAAATTCACATTGATTATAGTTAAATAATGTTTTCTGATTATTTTTAAAATATATTTGCTGATTAAAAAATCATATGTGAAAAGTTTTAGAAAATAATTTGTTATAATTTAAATATTTTTTATATTTAATTAATGGTATGTTTAATTTTATTAACATATATTATATTGTTTTAAGCTAGCATATAAACTATCGTTGGGTTTTAAAATGATTTTTATGCTTTATAAAATATCTTTTCTAGAGTTAATTACTTTTTTGTTTACTTTAAAATTTTATTTATGTAAATTTAATTTATATATATTTTCCCATAATGTGTAATTTTCATCTATAAAGATATAAAATATTAATAAATTATTATTCATGGAAAAGGTGAGGTTTTTACTATGATATGGAGTTCAAGTTGATGCCACATAATTATTTTAAAGAACAACTATTTTTTTAGTTCTTAAATATTATGGGTTCATTGGGAGTTTTTTCAGGACACACAAGTATGATTTACATATGCCATAAAGGAGGTGCACTCCATTATTAGACTATGGTAGAATGACTAGATAACTCATTAAAGGTGGCCCACTATATATGATATATGGGGTCTACCCTCGCATCCTCTACATGAGGACTTAGTTTAATTTCAGTATTACAATTACTTTAATATTGATATATATATATATATATATATATTTCTTATATTCCCATTAAATCATAGGTTTCATATTACATGAATATATTTATCAGATAAACTATATATGAGAATTTTTATTGTTTTTTATGAAATAACCCTAGAATTTTGGGAATAAAATTATCTATTATAGAATATTTTTTAACTCAATTTGGATCCTCTCTATATTTTACAAAAGTAAATTCATCTTTATTTTTTAAATAATCATATGGTATTTTGTAAAAATTCTAATTTCATTTTAAATAAAGTTATTAACTATTATTAAAAAAAATTATATTGGTTTATTATTTTCATGGATATGTTAAAAAACACTATTGGTTACTCCTTCAATGTATGTTTACATACTCAACCCATGTATCTATTTTTTTGTTAAAATTATGTAGTGTCATTTTATTTTTTTAGTTTCAATTATATCAAATAAAATTGTGTTGGTCATTGGAGGGATGTATTCCCATAAGTACCACAATGATTGTGCTGATGGAAGTTTATTTCGGAGGTCAACTACAAAGGCCTTATTTCTATTTTTTTTGGAATAATTACTGATTTAGAATAATTTTCTTGAAAAATATTGGAATTTATTTATGATATGTTTAGATTTATTATATTAAAAAAGAATTTTTTTGGAATGTCAGTCCAATGGATAGACTCTTCATATTGATAATCTAAAATAATTCCACTATTTTGATGAGTTTTATGACTTAAAATTCATTTCTACATTTATTTTGTGATAATCTAGCACTTATATCATTCTATAGAAATTATAAAAAGTCATTAGAATATCTCCTTTGATAACTTATGTATTATGGGATGATATTTAGGTTGTGGAATTACATTAAAGCTCATTCCTCCTCATATTGTGGTTCTATATTCTCTTTAAATGAGGGAAACACTATTAACCAAATTTTTTAGATTAATTAATCATTCAGTCATAACTAAGATAGCATATCCCATTACCTAGTGTACTCATGAAAGTTATCCCACCAATTATAATTTGATTATATCTTATCCTAGGTAAATCATCACATGTTTTATCCTTTTGAACCCTCACAATATTAAGTTTAAATAATTTTATTAAAAATATAAAAAATATTTATCCCACCTATCAGTTTAAGAAAATAATTTACCGCAAACTAACCTCTATTTTAGGCCCCAAATACATTATATACATCTCATAAATTTAAACATGATTAATATATTTCTTATACCACTAACCCTCGATGATAATAGAACCTAACCCATATGGCCTATCGAAGGGTCAATTCTTTGAGTCTAGTCACATAGTTAATCTGATCAATCTCTCTTTTAAATAACCAACTCATAATATTAACACTAATTGAATTAATTAACAATTCAAATATCATTATTTATCAGTTCATCTCTTTTAATTTAACACATTTAATTCACAAAAAAAACCTAAAAATATTTTAATGGGATAAAACTCATTCCAATCAATCCAATATTCATTTATAAAAAAAATCAAACCATAATTATAAATCACATTTCTAATTTAGTTCCATGCCTATGATATTATAAATTATACCACCTATATCATAAGTGATTAAACCATCACCAATATTTATTTTAACCTATTGGTATATTCATATTAGTAACATTAAATTAGATTTATGCAAACCATACTTTTGGATCCACCCAATTTAAAATCAATTAATTCACGAAAATATAAATATTCAATTATATATTACATAATAATTTGATGTATGTATTTAATTTAGTAATTTCTTCCTCCTTATTAAATAATTTTTACAATTATATAAATTATTATATAAATAATATAAAAAATATCATCACATATTCTCATAAATTCATAACCATATAAGGTTAACCTTGCATGATTTCAATTTATATACCATAGTGGAATCATTTTATTAACATCATATGTAAAACTCATAACATGATTTAATGGAATAATACAAAATAAACAATTTTATTTTATGTTTCTAAATAACTAATTCCATTAAAATATAACTTAATAATTTCATCGAATCTCAATTAGTTGTTCCTTTATTTTATCTTAATTTTACATACCATTATTTCACAAGGAAAATAAATAGAGTGGTTATTGTAGGAATTATTTGAATTCAAATATATCATGCTTAATAATTAAAATATAAAACTTTCAATAATACCTTACTATCTTAATTTTTCCCCATGTTAACTTATTTCATAAAATTTATGAAAAAAAATTCCATTTACCCATAATATCAACATAATCATAATTATAAAGTAATAACATCAAATCCAATCCAATACATTATTTTAATTTTCATAATACTTATCACAATCTAACATTTTCCAATGAATATGATTTAATCTTTCAATTGGTATTACTAACATAAAATCATCTCAAATTTTGGTAAATAAATAATAATGACATTAATATTTATTCATATCTGATATTATTTATTTTAATTGAATACGTATCCATTTAAATTTTAGTTTTTTATTATTAATAAAGACACTACTAATAACAATTTTAGAAAATATTAAATACTTATTAGTGAATTTTATTTTACCCTGAACCATAATAAATTTAAATGAATATATCAAAACAAATCTTCCATTTCATCATACTAACATAAAAATAATTGAATTTTTTATTTTGAAAATTGGGAATTTCTAGGGGCATTTTGAAATTTCAGAACCCAAGATGAAAAATATTAATTTTAACCTAGTATAAATATATTGAAATTTTTATATTGTTTTGTCAATCTTATATAATTCTATTTACATTTGGGTTCAATTTTTATGTGAATCAAACAAGTTTTTAATTTTTTATTAATTTCTTAATTATTTATTTAATAAATAAAATGTGGCACACACAATTTGTAAATTTTTGAGGAAAATTTAAATACCATGAAAACAATATCTCATATAAAAGTACCATCAATATATTAAGTCTTTCGGTGTTATATTTTATTTAACACTGACATAAATTCCTATAAGTCTTGTAGCTTAATCGAGGCCTATTTTTCTATAAATAGTCAGTTTGGTCTCATTGATCCATATTTTGAAAAGCTTTTCCTGAAAATGAATTTAAGGTTATCAGAGGAGTGGGGTGGTGTTTACTAAATATAATATCTTGAATAAAATTATTAATTTTAGTTATGTATTTATATGATTTTTAGTTAAATTATAATAGATATATGGTAGTATGAATTCTTAATCATTTTCTATTACAAATGATTTGGAATCCATCACTAGAATATTTATATAATTTATAAATTTTCTAATAAACAGTGGTTCAGAAACATGGATGTTTTAATTTTGTAATTATCTTAAATAAATCATGATTACAAAAATTTATTATCAAAATAATTATTTTTTTAGGAAGAATAAAAATAACTAATGATTGGTAGCTTAAGTGACAACTCTCTCTAACAAGGATATGAGACTGTAATGTGTATTTGTTCAATAATCCTCAATTATTCATGGTTCTAGAATATTGAGAGGATTATTTAAGGAGTTAATAAAATATCTATGTACTCAATAAAAATTGGATGTATAAGAAATCCATTTCAATGGTGGAACTACCCTCACCCTTATGTGTTAGTGGTCCAGGTAGAAAACTAGACTCCATTGAAACTAAAGTTAATACGAATTTTAAATTTTGAAAACATGTTAATATAGAGTAACTTTTTATATATTTTTAGAGTTTATAATTTATGGGGTATAAGTCAAAGATGATGGAAATTTCAAGAGGTGTAAATTACTTGTGAAATATATGAAACGGGGTTCAGTGGGTAGTTGTAACGCCCACCAAAACTCAAGTGGTATCCTTGTAGAATTTTGGTGGCATGGGAAATAGGTAAATATAAATTTTTCTACCAGTGGGGCCCCATTGGACATAATAGTTTACTATTATTTCAACGATGTAACCTGGCCCCACATTAAGTAGTGTATGGTGGTAATTTTAGGGGGTCTATTACTCCCCCCCCAATTAGGATCTTCCTTCGCTCGACCACAAGATATAAATGGTAACTCCTCCCATGTCCTCCCTTCCTCATTCAACTTTAATTCAAGGTATTATAAGAGATATGTTTTCACTGGTTTTAGGTAACTCCTTCACTTCCTTTTTCATTTCTCATCCTCTACAAATATTTACTAATTTGGATTATTTTATCTAGGAATTATATTTAAAATTACATTAAATAATAATATAATTTCATATTAATTCTATAACTTATATATGTAGTGGATATAGGGGGATTGGGAAGGAAGAACACACTCATCTCTCATTGTTTTGGTGGAGGTATATTGTGTGATGAATTTTCCTTTGAATTTCATTAATTTTATGTTAAATTATAAATTTATTAGGTTAAAAAAAATTGTGATCATTCTCAAAGGATGACTCCACTAGGTTTCTTTACAACAATCTTGTTGGATTTCTAGCAGTGTTTTATCGAATATTGAGTTTTCTAAGTTTATTTTAATTATGTGATTTTATTATAGAATGTTTATTTTATCTTATTTAGGAAGTCCTTGATGAGAATTTTTTTATGTGTTTTAGGAATTTTGGTATGATCTTGGATTATTTAGTTGAATGTGTAAATAGGTAGTTAGGATTTGTACATTGATTATTTCTAACATTTTCTTTTTTAAGTCTTACTTACTAGTTATTTAAGCTTGTATACTAATTATTGTTATAGTGAACATGATTTCAAGAAATTTTATGGCCTATGAGGATGGGACCGACTCCAATAACATAATAGTCCCCATATAATCACAAAGTTTTGGTTAAATGATTTTTTTAGTGTCACTAGAGTTAGACAAGCTCCAGTGGCCTATCTTATGGATTGTGAAATGGTGTGAGTTAGTTCCTGACTAAAATTTCAAAAACAAAGGATTAAACATTTAAAATTTATTTAAATTGAATTTATTTTTAATTTTTCTAACCATTAAAATGAAATTTAGAATGGTTTTGTGCTTTGAAATGAAATTTCAAAATAAAAAGGTTCTTTAAAGTGTTTAATTTTGAAATTATATTTCAAGGGGATATTTTGGTTTTTTAAAATAGGGTTTCATTTGGTTTTTATCAAAGTCCCTTTGGTTGATAAATATGTCATTGTATATCATTTTAGTGTTTTGAAAAATGAGGGTTAAATTTTAAATTTTAATAAAGTAAAAAAATCATATTTTGTTAAATGGTTTGGTATAGTTGACCACATTAGTATGATTCTGTATTTATTAATAGTTGTGTACATTTAGGCACTCTATTGAATGATTATTTCCACTTATTAATAATTCTTTTCAACAATTATGCATCATGTTAGTGAAAAATTTACATAAACCTTCCATTATGTGAGGGGTTTGTTAGACTATATAGGTAAGTCTAGTGAGTTATTCTTAAGAATAGATTCATGAGACCACATCAGGTACCCTTAGATGTTGATATATTTTTTAACTCTAGTTACCCTAAAATTCATCAAGATAATTTGAGATATCACAGTGATTCCTTGTGGGTAAACAAACAAGAGTGTTTATTGGTATACAAGATGACCTTAATAAAGGTATAATAAACCTTGTCCTGCCTGAGAGATAATGATGTATTTCACCAATGATGATGATTGGAAATGTATACTATAATGTTGATGACACCTAATGTTTTTTTATAGAAGTATAAGGGAGTAATTGGGGAGATATTCTATGGGATATGATAGTCCATGGTTAGGACTAGGACCATGGTATATAAGTGTAGTGGTTTCTGTACTGGTTTCATAGGCTTTTACCAGTCTAAGATAGAGAATTTTTTTTACATTACTTTAAATGAACAAAAAATTATCTTTAACCTACTATTACTTATAGATAAGGATTATCAATGTTATTTGACACCTATAATTTTCCCTTTCATTTCCAATGAATTTTATTATCTTCTATAAATTATAAAAAAAATTTGGATGTCTATGGTCAGTTCTGCTAGGATAAATTCATGCCTATAAATTTTAATATTCGGATCCAACACATGTGTCACTATTATATTTCAACTAACAATGGAATACAATGTTTTGGAGTCCATTTTTACTCCAAATTAATTTTTTTATTCCTATCACAAGTGGAAACTAAAGAAAATTTATTCTTAATAGGCAATTGGGATTTTTTAAATTAGGTGATTTTTTAGTAATCATCTAGGTATCCATCCCAACATTTAGTTACATAAAACAATTTATAACATATTTCTTTAAAATTTAAATGATATCCTTGGATATTGGATAAATCTATAAGGATACAATAATCTATGGCTTGTAGATCATCTGAGAGATCCGTAGTGGCTATATACACTAAGTAAAACATTGCACTCTTTATATATTAGAGTTTAACTCTCTAAAACTACTCTATAACTAGGTGTTTCTATTCAAATCTAATACCCCTAAGAATATATATTTTTGATTCAAGTCGGTCATTCAAAACAAAAAATATTGGCCTAACCATGAGTTTTGATGTACCCCCTTCCTCTAGTTTGAATCTAAACACATATAGTTCCTATTTCAAGGGAATTAAATGGGGTAGATAAATACTTCTATAAATATGTATCTTGTTCATTATAAAATTCACTACCTTATATGGTTAATGTATTTCTATTAAAGTGTAATCTATAACCTTATTTAATAGTCTTTCTATTTTGAAATATATGTGAATTTCTTTATCGATGGAAGAATCAGACTCCACTTGAATTTTCTGTCTTCTCTAAGGATCTAAAACCACTCCCTCTTACATCACTTATATCATTCAGAAGTACATTAAAATTTTTAACCATAATGTTTTTATCCATAACTCATGGCATGAGGGAAAAATGTGGTGGAAGAATCAGCTTCTAAAGGATATGTTTCTAATATATTCTTTATATTTTCATCTTTAATCTCCTTAACTCTTGATTATAATCTAGTGGTAGCAGAGTATGATCTTAGAATCCACTATTTTATATCAAAATTTACTCTCCCTTCCCTTACAATTTAATAATTGTTTTGAAATATATCAAGAAGCTATAAATTTAATATGCATAGAAGGAGTTGGCGTAGAGGAAATACTCAGACATGAATATGTTATTTAGGTAAATATTAGAGATTATGATACAATTTGGATAGGGAGTATACATTGGTGGTGACCATAGGAATTTCCATTGAGCTATATTGTAGTGATAATTTTCGTTTTAGTTCATGCACACAGCTGATGATACACCCATTTGATGATACTTCCCCTCTAAGTATTTCTATCTCACAATGTTTACTAGATGTAATGTGATGATGGATTAAGTGATGGGGAAAATATTGATTTTTTTGTTAGATGTGAAATTACCTAAAATATAAGAGGTTTTTATCCTATCAGATTCACCATTATTTATATGGTGTATATCGAGGAAAGAGAACATAAAATTCGAAATGCAAAGAAAATATATAAGGGAACTGAGTTACAAACTCCTTGGACTACTCTCTTAGAAGTTCTCCCCATCTTAGGCCAGGGATTCATACCTATAAACTACACAATTAACTGAATTAGTCTAATAAGACCGAAATAACATAAATTTATACATGGTACCCCAATTATTTAAATTTTAATTAAAAAACTTAACCTGATATTAAGACACCTTTTCCCAGGTGTAACAACCCAAACTGTTATAAATAAAATTCCATTATGATTTAATATTTTATTATGTAATGTGGTTATTGAGAATACATGCACTTATATTATTTATATCCTATTATATTCAAAATACTATTAAGAATTTTTGTAGTTGATAATATTTCCATTAAACAGTGATCATATGATTAGTATAAATACAGGGATTTAAAAAATACAATTGACTCAGAAAAATGAAGTGATGGCCTCATACAATAGGATTTTACCCCATGAAGACCAATTCAAATATCTTCTAATGGAGATATCATCTTTGGGATTTTCCCTCGACCAAACCCCAGATGATATCCAATAACTTAAGAATGAGTGAAACTGTTTATGGAAGAAGTTCAAGATCATCGGAATCACAACCCAAAACATTTTTGCTGAACAACCTCATGAAAGTATAACTATCAAGCACATTACTCTTAGGTAGTATGTTGGTGTATTAATTTGATATGTATAAATAACCTAGAAATTGATTATATATATTATTTTGTAAAGATTAATGAATATATTTTTATTTTTGAGACTTTTTTTTGGTAATATTCAATTCAATTAAGTAATTTCTTTGATTGATTAATTTATTTTTTAAAATTAATTATATTTTAATTAAATTTTATTATTAAATTTTATTTGTTAAATATAAATGATCATATAATTTTATGATTTCAAATGTAATGTTTTATTAGGGTTCAAAAATTGTTATTTCCAAAAACTTTCCATTTTCAATAAATTTGAGTTATTATTTTTTTTAAGAGAAAATGAAAATATTTATAAAATTATTTAGATAAAATTAATATTATTTTTGGAATAAAACCATTTAAATTATCCATTAGTTACTTTTTCATCATTTTCTAGGACAGTCGAATTTTCGGGTAAAAATCAAATACCGTTTAAATATATGATGTGTTTTATGGCATCATAATGACCCAAAAATGATTTAATAAATACTATAATTGGTATCGTCCAACAAATTTATGTTTACCCTTAATATAATGTGATTTTAAGACTATTTTATTAATTTTATAAAGCCTTTATGAATCCCACAAAAAATATAATATATTTTATGATTTTAAATTCATTTCTTTAAAAGTGTGACTCACCTCCACTTAAGAAAGGGTAATATTTTAATAAGTTCATAAATTTTCATAATAAAATATTTAAAATCCCACCCATTTTGTAGAAACCATTGTAAAAACCCATGGTATGGTTTTTGTTTATGAATATTTTATTATATAGAGTCCAAAACCAATGTTTGTTAAATATTAAAAAATTCCCCCCTCATTTCTTATATATAACCTCTCAATATCCCATTTATCTTTGATAAAAATACTTGGTTCACGTCATTAATCTAACATCCTCTATCTATAATCCTCCCAAAGTTCCCCCAATCTCTCATGAATCCCCTTTCAGGCTTTTAGTGTCGTACTCTTCAAGTAAGGGATCTCATCTTTCCCACTTTCATTCAATAATCTCCTCTATTTTATGAAATTTTATTTTTAATTACTAATGATGGGTTATGTTTTATAACCTCCCCCATACTTCCCATATAATTTCTAAACAATGAAATATCTATTTATCTCTCATTAATACCTCACAAATACTCTCGTTTTCGTGCTGAAATTTCACAAGAGTTCTTCATTCCTCTTCTTTAATAAAATTTCTTTATTATTATATGCATTATATTTGAATTCTTAATGATGGGATATGTCTTTAAATGACCTAATTATTTACCACTTGATGTAAAAATTGTGAGACACCCTTTTTCTATCATCAACTATTTTTTAAAAATTTAACTGACGTCGTTTGGCTACTGAAATTTTACCATGATTTTACATTCCAAATCAATTGGGTAGTGAATACCATACCCATTTAATATAAATGCTGTTCATATTTATACACTTCTTCTTATTTTAATTGGTAATTACATGTATTTATTCAACACTCCATTATTAGGGAATAAGTTATGATGATGAATAAATTCATGTTTTTTGATCTATATGGCACACTTAATCATGAGATTGAAATGAAATTGATAGGTGAACCCAGAATTATATAGCACTCCAATGCATTGGGTAATGTTTAATATCAAGACACATAATGTTGGGATAGAGAGTAAACCTAATTCCTCTATTTTACTTTGTCTATAATGATGTATTATGTATATTTGACCTATGATGTAGTGTTTTAAGGTTTTGGCACATTTCCCATGTTTCCTTTATGTTGTCATGAAATATCGTGGATCATAATTCATTTTTATGGTTCTTACTCTTTTTATGACGCACAATATTCCTATTGTCTTACATGTTTTACCTTTTTTCATGTTTATTACCTTAATAAGATTTATATCTCACCCTTCTTATGTATTTCATCAAGTTATCTGGTCCAATTTTAAGTGTGATAATCTTAAATATGTTTTCAATAATGATGTTGTATTCCATGTTTTAAGGTGTAATGAAATGTACCTAATTCACAAAGTAATTATACTTATAAATAATTTGAGTTGAATTAAGTGTAATTTTTTGTAATAAATCAAGTGTTAATGGGTAGAAAAATAAGGAGTTGTTATATTTTGTATCAAATGACTTGTTTAGTTATTTTCGTGATTAGGATTAGAAAACTCTAGAAAATTCCTTAGCGATAATACTAAGTATATGAAAACAAACCTAAATTCTGGTAAGTATTGAGTATGTGGTTTATCATGATAATACATCACTATCTGGATATACAAGTGGATGTTGATCTGGATAGATGTACCGATGGGTAACAACTCCAACAAGGTCTCCCATGCCTGATTTGAGGTAACATGGTACACAACAATTGTCCTTAATGTGCATCTGGTTTAACACTCTGAGGGGTTATTCTTTGGTAAATTCATAAACTCAATACGAACCATTATTAAAGGATTAAAAAAACATTCCCATAAGAATTTATGTTAGGAAATAGATCATGGATGACCAAAACTGAAGTCTCGAAATTCATAATTTAAGGAAATAAATGTATTTTAAAAGTTATCCCTTTAATTTATTTGGATTTCCCTTTAGTGTGCTTAAATTTTAAATATAATCATCCCGAATTTTTATTTTACTCTAGAAAATGGATGAAAATATTAGGAATCAAGTAAACAATCAATTTGAAGAGCAATATGATGGCTGCCTTAACGAGATGCCCAAACTGTTGGGAGCAGGAATCACACACTTCATGATGATACTCTGTTAACTGACACCGATTATGAATAGAAACCTATATCTGGAGGAGAATCTGAATATCCCTAAGATAGAATAATCCACAAAAGCTTTATGTGAAAAAGGCATCCTCCTTTTAGTGGTACATCTAATCCCTTAATCACATAAAAGTGGATAAAGTCCATTGAGAAGATCTTCTTCATACTTCAATGTTCTAAGAAATATAAGGTTCTTCTTGTTTTCTATCTTATGGAATGTGAATCATATCAATGATGAATATTGATAAAAAAACACGAAGCCTAATGAACAGATTTATTAAATAGGTTGGTACGATTTCTGTAAATGTTTTTCAATAAATATTTTTCTTGCACTCTCCATCTTAAATTGGAAACATATTTCTTTTCTGTTGAGAAATAAGATGATTAATCTGTCAGGGAATATGATAAAAACCTTAAAAGACTCAAACGGTGTGCCTCTGACTTTTTCAGTACCCCTGAATGTAAGGTTGACTACATATTTGGTGGGATAAATCCTAGTCTATGAAAATACCTAGTGATCTAAGTCTTTGATATCTATAAGGAAATATTTCGATGTTCCCTCAAAGTCAAAATGGAGATCGACGAATATTATGGGTATCCTAGGTATATGAAGCAGAAATTGGAGTTTAATTCTGGCAGTCTGAGCTAGAAATCTAATGGTGCCACGAAATTTCAACACCACACTAGTCAAATGTTTGGAATAGAGAAGCCTAAAAATTTACTGAAGGGGGTGAAGAAATTATTTAGGTGGGGGAGGAAGGGATCCTAGAAAAATATTACTAATAGTAGAAACCCTCTACTATGATGGGAGAAAGGAATTCTTTGTTCAACCCTCATAAAATTGTTCAATTATAAAATTCTAAGAAACCAGGGAACCTTTAAAACCAATGCACTAACCAATGGTTTTCAGAGACAACCAACAACCTACAAGGTAGAAATGGGAGATTTTTTCATCACAACTATTGAGGTGGATCCCGAAAATGAAGTGGTGAAAGGTAAGCTAGTTATTCATTCAAGAATATAAAATATACTTTTTGATTAAAGTTCTATGATTTACATTATATTATGAATGTTTAGTAGAAATATAAAAACACCAACATAATTCTTGGAAGTAGATCTGTTGGTGAAAATGGAAAATGGGTAAATTATTTCATCCAAAGTGTATAAATCATCCCCTAGAAAAGTTTGGGGATATATTTCCCAAAGATCCTTGTAATAATCCTTTTGGTGGACTTTGATATAATTATGGGCATGGATTGACTTTACCTATATAGAGCCTACATAAATTTTCATGTGAAGGAAATTACTCTTTGTATTGAAAATAGTCATCATTATTTGTAAAAATACAAGGAGAATGATAAAACATAATTAGAACCATCATCTCAAGCATGGATATTATATCTATATGAGAAAGGATATCTATCTGAAATTATCGAGTCTAAGGAATGGATTATTCTTGAAGACATTCCCATTGTGATGGAATATGATGATGTGTTTCTCGAAGAATTTTCTGGTCTTCCTCTTAGCCAACAGGATGAATTTTCAATCATTCTTATACCTAGGGTGTTACCATTATCCAAGACTCTATATATGATTGAGATTTTGTAACTTCATGATATAAATAAACAACTATAATAGAATCTAGATAAAGGGTTTATATGCATAAGTTCTTCTCTATGTGGTTCACCAGTGTTCTTTGTCAAGAACAAGTATGGGTCAATGTGTCTTTTCATTGATTATCTTGATATCAAAAAGATCACGATGAAGAACAAGTATCCTCTGCTTCAAATTGATTACATATTCAATCATCTACAAAGAGAAAAATACTTCTCCATGGTGGATTTGAGGTCCGAATATTACCATGTTTGGGTGAAGAAGGGGGATATCTCCAAGACCACTTTTCGTATAAGATATTGACACTATGAGTTCATAGTGATGCCTTTCAGACTCACTGATGCTCTATAAATTTTCATGGAATTTATGAATAGAGTCTTTAGAGATTACCTCTAAAAATGTTTGGTAGTATTTATAGATTGTATTATAGTATAATCTAAAATTAAGGAAGATCATGATGATCATTTGAGTACTATTCTAAAGACTATGTGAAAAGAGAAATTTTTTTCCAATTATATAAAATGTGAGTTATAGTTTTATAATTTCTCATTAATGAGACATATCATCACAAAAAATATGATATATGTGTAACCTTTAATTAATAAAGAAATTTAAGGATGTCTAAGGACAACATCTGTGATAGATATCCATTTTTTCCTTGGGTTAGATGGGTATTATCGCTAATTTGTGAGAAATTTCTCATGATTGTAAAACCCTCATACCAACCTTACCCAGAATGGAATATAGTTTTATTGGAATGATGTATAGGAAGAGTGCTTAATGGATTTGAAATAGAGTTTTATCACTACCCATGTTCTTAAACTAAACTCATGTGGATAAATTTTCAGGGAATTAAATTATACTTTGACAATGATCTGGGGTTATGTGTTAATATAGAATGAAAAATTGATTGCCTGTTCTTCAAGGAAGATAAAGATTCATGAGTATAACTACCCAATACATTAACTATAATTGGTTGCAGTGATCTTCACTTTGAATTTTTTTTGGAATTATCTCCTTGGGGATATGTGTGAAATATATATGGATCACAAAATCCCCAAGTAGATATTGACCCAAAAAGGGATCAATATGTGCCAACAAAGATGGTTGGATCTTATCGAATAATATGATTGCTAAATACACTACCATTCTAGGAAATAAAATAAAGTGTAAGATTTTCTAAGTAGATGGGATCCGAAAATTATATCATTGATGAGAATTTAGAGTGATCGAATCTTCTTATATTTGGAAAGTATGGACATGGAAATTATAAAGGATGGAAAATCACATATCTATTAACAAATTATTTCTCAATTAACTCTTTTGGAGAGGTTGAAGGATGCATGAAGAGCTGATGTAGGAATTTAGATGAAATTGGTGGCTATAATAAAAGGTAAATATTTGGAGTTCAATTCTATTGATGAAGTTTTTGTATGAATTGGGTCAAGACTATGTGTACAATAAAATTTGTAGTTAAATAAGTAGTTTTTGGATGATGCACATAAAACAACCTTATCCATCCACCTAGGAAGCACAAAGATGTATCACGATATCCAAGAATGCGATTGGTGGCACAATATGAAGAAGTATATTACATAATATACATAAAGATGTCTTTTATAACAACAAGTGAATGATGAATGGACAAAACCAAAGGGGGTGACACAACAATTACCCATACCTATATAGAAATGGGAAAACATCACCATTGACTTTTTCACGGGTCTTCTAAAGACATCAATAAGTAGTAACACTATATGAGTTATGGTGGATTCTCTTACAAATACTACACACTTCATTATGATATGCGATTAATTCTCACAGGATCTACTTGAAAGGACATACATCATATAAGTTTTTATATTTCATGAAGTACCACTATAGATTGTATCTGATCTAGATCCAAGATTCACATACATGTTTTGGAAAAGTCTTAGTATGCCCTAAACAATGAGTTAAACTTTATCATGGCTTATCACCCTTAAACTAATGATCAATTAGATCAATCTATCCCTACACTTGAGAACATGTTGAGATAATGATCAATTGACTTCAAAGGAGGATGGGATCAACGTCTTCATCTAGTCGAGTTCTCTTACCACTACAGTTTCAACTCAAACAACCAAATGGAATCATATGAATCCATTTATGGAAAGAGATGTATGACAATTGTATTTTGGGATAAATTTGGGGAACAAAAATAGCTAGGTCCTGATATGGTGGAGGAAATGACGGAAAAGGTTGAGACCATTTAGAAACACATTAAGGTTGCTGAGAGTCGATATATGAACTATGATGATAGTCATTGATGAGACCTAGAGTTTGATGATGGAGACATGGTATTCCCCCACATATCTCCATAGAAGAAAGTGATGAGATTTGGGAACAAAGTATATCTTAGTCCAAGATACATCGTCCTCTTTTAGATCCTTGATTTCATCCGAGAGATGGTATATCGACTAGAACTCCTAATAAACCTATCTCAAGTTGATGATGTATTCCATATATCAATATTGAGGAAGTACATACCTGATCTCTCACATATACTCAGTCCATATGTGGTACCATTGTATACTGATCTTTTCTATGGAGAGAATCTTGTAAAGATCTTAGAACATTAAGAAAAAGTTCAATGAAATAAGACAATTCTCCATGCCAAATTTTTGTGGAGAAGACAAAAGTTTGAAAAATAAACATAGGGACCAGAGGAAGTGATGAAACAAAATTACCCTCATTTATTTTAAGGGGTGAAATGGAAATTTCAATGATGAAATTTTTCAAGGTGGAAGATTTTAAGAACCCAAATTGTTATAAATAAAATTCCCTTATGATTTAATGTTTTATTATGTAATATGGTTATAGAAAATTCCAGAACTTCTTTTTTTATATCCAATTGGATTCAAAATAATGTTAAGAATCTTTATAATTGGTAGTGTAGTTGTCAAACAGAGATCACATGATTTTTATAAATACAGGGCTTTGGAAAATTCAATTGACGTAGACAAAGTGATGGCCTCATCCAGTGGGATTCTACCATATAAAGCTCATTTATCAAAGATTTTGAGAGAGATAGAATCTCTAGGATTTTCTGTCAAACAACCCCAAGATGAGATCCAACAACATAAGCATGAGAGAAACCGTTTATGAGAGAAGTTCAAGCTCATCGATATCATGACCCAAACCATGTTTGAAGAATGACACCATGATAGTATCACTATCACACACCATACTCTTGGGTAGTATTATAGTGTATTAAATTTCTATATATCAAGACCCTAAAAAATTTATTATATACATTATTTTGTAAAGAATAATGAATACATTTTTTTATACTTTTTTGGATAATATTCAACTTAATTAAGGAAATTATTTTGATAGATTACTGTATTTTTTGAAATATATAATATTTTAATTAATAATTATTATTAAATTATTTTTATTAAATGTTAAAGATCATATAATTTCTGTTAATTTAAATGTAATGTTTTATTAGGGTTCAAAAACTTTTAGTGCCAAAACTGGTCATTTTCAATAAATGTCGTTTATTATTTTTTAAAATTGAAAATGTGTAAATTTAAAAAAAATATTTAGATACAATTAATATTAATTTTGCAATCAGAATCTTGAAATTATCTAGCGGTGAATTTTTCAGAATTTTCTGTGATATTCTAATTTTAGGTTTAAAATTAAATACCATATAAGTATACAGTGTGTTTTATGACCTCATAATGACACAAAAATAATTTAAGGAATATTATAATGGGTATCTTTGTACTAATATGTGTTTCCCATTATAATATTGTGAATTTAAAATTATTTTATTAAATTTATAAATCCTTTATGAATCCTTCAAAACATATAAAATATTTTATGATTTTAAATTCATTTCATTAAAAGTGTGGATCATCTACACAAAAGAAAGGGTAATATATTAATAAGTTCATACCTTTTGATAATAAAATATTTAAAACAATCCAATTTTATAGGAAACTTGGGAATATTTTTTCTTTTGAATGTTTTATTATATAGATTCCCAAACCTATGTTTATGAAATATTAAATAATTCCCCCTACATTTTTTATATAATCCCACCCAAGAACACATTTATATTCACTAAAAAACCTTGGATCACATTCTTACTCTTCCCTTAAATCTCTATAATCCCCACAAGGTTCCCCCAAGCTCTCAAGAAACCCCTTTCAAAATTTCTATTCCATACCCCTAAGGTAAGGGATCCTTTCTTTCTCACTTTTATTCAAGAATCTCCTCTATTTTATGCCCTTTTATTTTTAATTCCATATGATGGGGTATCTGTTATAACCTCTCCCATAATTCCCTTATGATTTATAAATGATTAAATACCCATTTATCTTTCATTAATCCCTCCCAAGTACACTTGTTTCCATGCCTAAATTTCGTGTGTGTTCTCTCTTCCTCTTCTTTAATCAAGTTTTTTTATTATCATATGCCTTCTATATCCAATTCCTAATAATTGGATATGTCTTACATGACCCGATTAATAACCAATTTATATCGAAATTGCAAGATACCACTTTCATTCTCATTAATCCTTTTTATGATTTTTTAAGAAACGTCATTAGACTACCAAAATTTGACCACGATTTTCCATTCTAAGTAAATTGTGTAGTAAATACCATACCCATTTTTTATCAATAGTATTCATCTTTAAACACATATTATTAAATTTATAATAACTTACACATATGTATTCCACACTCCCTTATCATGGAATAATTTATAATGATGAATGAATCCATGTTGTATTATCTATGTGCCACACTTACGGATGAGATTGAAATGAAAGTGATGGGTGTTCCTGGATTATATAGCACTCCAATGCATTCGTTAATGTTTAGTATCATGATATGTCATGTTGGGATAGGTAGTAAACATGATTATTTTATGGTAATTTGTCCATTTTTATGTCTTCGTAGTTATCCTTGACCTATGATGCAGTGTCTTATGTTGTTGTAACATTTCCAATGTTTCCTTTATGTTATCATGATATATCATGTCTTATCATTCATGTTTATGATTACTAATATTTTTGTGCCCCTTTATATGCCTATTTTATAACATGATTCACCTTATTAAATGTTTATTCAATTACTATGCTTTATTTCTCACCCCTTTCTTCTTTATTTCTTTAGGTTATCCCATGTAATTTTAAGTGCAATTATGTTAAAGAAGTTTTCAATAAATATGTTGTATTCTATGTTTTAAGTTGTAATGAAATGTATCTAATTCCCAAAGATAATGTACTTCTAGATATTTTGGATTTAATTATGTTTAATTTCATGTAATAAATCATGTGTTAATGTGTAATAAAGTGAAGAGTTTTTGTACTAGGACTCTCTTAACAAACTCCCCAACTTTGGTATATACAACAAAAAGGGCATCAAAACCATTATCTGAAAATTATATCAGCTTATCTCCACTGAATATTCACCAAGTCCTTAATGTAGAAATTAAAAAAATGAATATTTATCACTTGATATATCTTATAGGATTCATACTACACTAGATAGTTGTTCCACTAAGTCATTCATACGATTAAGTTCACATGATATTGTTCTACCAAAATTACCAGTGGAAAATTTTCTTCAAATAAGATGTTTTTTGTAAGGTATATTATACAGGATGAGTACAAATATATTCCCTCAAATATGACACATGAAAAACCATATGTATCTTACTATTTTCTAGAATTTTAATTTATAAGAAACTTCACCGACCCTTTCAAAAACTATAAGCATACCATTTTATATAGACGCCTAGTTTCAGTAAATTTTAGACAAAATTGCAGGTTGGTATGGTCTTAAATTCACCCATACATAGTATCCCACACTATAATACACCTCCCTTTTTCTTCAGTTATCCTTCTTGTTCATGATTTTTTAATCCCAGTATATATTTTCATAGAGTTATTTCAAATCCTCATCTCAATCTGTTGATGAATTTTTTACTACCTCAATTGTAGTTTCCCCTTTCAAATAATGGGGGATTTATGAGGGCTTACATTCATAAATTTTTTCAAATGTGTCTTTAAGATGGATGTATGAAAATAAGTTTTGTAAAAATATTCATACCACACAAACCATAGTATTCATTTATTTTGATAACCCATAGAGAAACCCCTCAAGTAAGACTCTATACTCTTATTGGAAACCTCATTAGGGTCATTAGTCTGTTGGTGGTATAAAGGGATAATTTTTAAGAATATTCCCTTTAATTTAAAATTATCCTACCAAAAAGAATGTTAAATAGGAGATCTCTATAAATAATAATGGCACTGGGTATAAGATGCATTATTACAATTTCTTTTATGAACACTTTCTCTGCATATGTCACCATATCATGATGTTTTAGTCGAATAGAGTTTGCACACTTTCTCAAACTACAAACCACCAAAAACATGACCTCGTATTATTAGGACATTGGTTATCCAAATACAAAATCCATATATATTTCACCCTATATCCAAATTATTAACTAGAAAGGGTTTTTAATAACCTAGTTGGTCTTAAGGTATCATACATATTTTTCAGACACACTTTACATACACAAAAACAATACAGCACCATATATATTATCCCTACCCAAACCACACCATTATTTATCATCATATATGTCTTTAAATAGCTTAATTTTTTTTCCAATTTGGTATTAATGGTTGTAATGAAAAAAATTTATAATCAAAGTATACCCTTTGGAAAAAAAGCTAGTTTGTTATGGAAAAATAAAAGGCAATTTTAATAAATGTAACAGTTTTCCTTAGTTTTTTTTACTATGGTTCATAAACTGTCAATTAAAATTAATCATCATATTAGATATCCTCTATCTTGATATGAATTTCTTCCCAAGTCATCAGTGATACATTCATGGACATAAGTTTTTCATCTACAATCGAATATGATAGTGTATTTTCTATATTATTTGGTTACTCAAGATTATAAATGACTTCAAAATCACACCCTAGTAGATTTTAAATCCAACACAAATGATCCATTGAATATTCCAAATAACTTAGTAAGTTATTAATATTTTTATAGTCTATTAAAACATCAAATATTCATCCCTTAAAATATTTATTCTAGTGTTATATTGATAAAACAAGATCCATAAGCTCTGTTTCATAAATTCACTTTACAAGGTTAGTATCAGATAATGATTTTCTAAAATAATCATGTGTTTTACCTTCCTAAATGACCTCTTAAATTATTCAAAACCTTGAATCATAACATTTTACCATAAATATCCTCGAAAATTGTATATATCAAACACATGAGTCGTTCCTGAGTTCATTGAATGCTTTCAAGGCCATAGCAAATCATTTTAACTCCATTTTTTGTAAAAGTAGTTAATGGTCTATCTATTTTCCCAAAATTAAAGATAATAATCTTATAATACCCAATATATCCCAAAAACCCTAATTTATTTTCATTCCTAAGATCATGATAATTATTTATGGATTTCTTCTTTTTAGGGTACATAATGATTCCATGTTCCAATATAATAGTCCCCAAACACTCTATTAATCTCTTACTAAAAGAAAACTTCTTTATATTATAAAATAGTGAGTTCATATTCATAATAATAAAAAACTATTTTAGGTTGTATAAATGTTCATTACACCAACCATTATAAATTAGAATGTCAATGAAGGACACCAATAACATTTCTTTAATATTGGCTAGAAAATCATAATCATCATTGATTGAAAAAATTTTATTGAATTCGTCGACTTGAATGGAATTAATTAATACTCATAGTGGCCCTCATTGTTTTTGAAAGATATCTTTTCCACATCCCTAGCCTTTAACTAAACATAGTGGAAACAAAATTTTACATCCATCATGGTAAAGTATACTGACCCATATAACTCATCCATAAAATCTTTGTTCATGGGTATGGGATATATATTAGGTATTCTAATCTTGTTCAATTTATACAACCCTACACACATCCTCTAGTCCCTAAATTTATTTTTTATGAGGATTATGGGGCTATAATAAGGGATCATATTAAATTGATGAAACATTTCACTAAAAACTCCTAAAACAATTATTCTACCTCATTTTTCATGAGATGAGCTAGTTTTTAGGGCCATATGTTTTCTAGATATTCTCCTTATTTAAATTTAATTTCATGTTATATCTCTCTTAAAGGAGATAAAACCCTTGGTGTCTCAAATACTACCCCAAAATGCTAGTTCAACACTTGAATCTTGTCTATCTAACATTAACTTATCTCTATATTTCCCACCCCTATACTCCCTTTTATTGTCCATTGTAACCCATGTAATAGGTACTATTTCCTTCAAATAATATCTTTTAATTCTCCATAAATACCCTAAAAATGTCCAAACACTCTCAAAATCATACACTACCACAAAAACAGTTTTTCCTAGCACTAACCTTTATCAGCGCTAATGAAAAAGCGCTGATAAATGGGGGTGCCTTTATCAGTGCTAAAAAAAGAGCTGATAAAGGGTCCGTTTATCAGTGCTAAAAAAAGAGTTGATAAAAGCACCCCTTTATCAGTGATTTTTTTAGCGTTGATAAAGGTACCCCCTTTATCAACGCTTTTTTAGTAGCGCTGATGAAGGGGGGCCTTTATCAGCGCTTTTAAAATCTCTCATAAAGGGTTGACTTCAAAAAAAATTAATTAAAAAAATATATAAATATATAAATATATAAATATATAAATTTAGTTATAATGATTTAAATATAATATATAATTTTTAAATATATATTTAGATAAGTATAAATATACATTTAAACTTAATATACTTACTATATAAAATATTTAGTGAAAATGGCTTATAAAAAATTAAAAAAATATTTTTAATTAATAATTTGCTAATTATTATTGAGTAATATTCATTTAATAACAATTTGAAGACTAGAAAAATAAAAAAAAATAAAAAACGATCCAAAATATGTTGAAAACGCAACTCGAACTTCAAACAACCATAACTTTTGATCCGGGTGTCTGTTTGAGCTCTACAATATATCAAATCGAAGCCTGCGATGATCTCTACATTTCTATGATCGAGGGTTACCCCGTTTAAGGTTTTTTCATGGCCAAAAGAGGTCCATAAGGATCTAAAACTGATTTTCTGGTCGGGGTACCCCGTTTTTTTACAATTTTTGTGTATTTTCAGCCTCATTTAAGGGGGTATTATTGGGTTTTTTGGTGGGGACTAAATATATTCCAAGGTATTACATTAATACTGATATTATAACTTTTAAATTTCATTGTTTTTTATAATTCACTACTATTTATAATCAAATATATAACAATATATACATAATTTTTATATATTCACACCTAAAATTTTAATTATAAATATAAATAATAAAATATATTTACATAAAAAATATATTAGCTTTATCTATATAATAAATAATATCCATTTTATTTAAAATAAAAATATATGAATATTTATATACATATATATTAATCTAACTATATATATATATTAATATAACTATATATATATTAATATAACTATATATATATTAATATAACTACATATATATATATAATAATATTACTATAAATATATATATTAATATCACTATAAATATGTATATTAATATCACTATAAGTATATATATAAATATAACTATATATATTAATATAACAATATATATATATTACTATACGAATAAATATAACTAAATATATATATATATATATAACTATATATATATATATATTAATATAACTATATATATATTAATATAACTATATATATATTAATATAAATATATATTATTATACAAATAAATATAACTATATATATATAAATAGAGATATATATTAATATAACTATATATATATTAATATAAATATATATTACCATACGAATAAATATATCTATATATATATAGATATCATGAAATGGGAAAAAATTAAAATAGAGGAGTGGTAAGGGATTAGGCGCGCAAGGGGGAGGTCTCGAGTTCAAATCCTGGTGGAGGTAGGGGTGCGCGCGCATGGGGGAATATGGGAGCAAGCGCTTATAAAGGGTGGAGGGGTGAGTGGGGTGCTGTAGGGTGGTGGAAAAGCGCTGTAAAAGGGGGGGGGGGGCTCAAATGCTATAAAATCCCCCCCCCCCAATTGGTAATATATTTTTTATTTTTTATTTTTTATTTTATTTTGTTATTGTTTTTTACCTTTTAACAGCGCTTTTTTAAAAGCGCTGATAAAAGGGGTCCTTTATCAGTGCTAAAACGAAAGCGCTGATAAAGGAAGTGCTCATTAAGGGGTCTTTTATCAGCACTAAAACAAAGTGCTGATAAAGGACCCTTTTATCAGCGCTTTATTTTAGCGCTGATAAAAGACCCCTTTTATCAATGCATTTTTAGCGCTGATAAAAGGAGTCTTTATCATCTATTTTTTGAGCACTGATTAAGGGGACCCCCCCTTATCTTTGTCGGCTTTAACAGCGCTTTTCTAGTGTATATAAATTCCATTTTTACCGCTGATAAAAGGCATATTTGTAGTAGTGATAGTTCACCCCTTATAAAAAAACTCCATCATCAAATTCTTACAATGTGTGGTGACATACCCCAAAATTTTGTTCCATGATATCCATAAAACCATATCTCATATAGTAGTGTAAAATACATAAGAATATACATCAAACTCTTCTACTCCATGGTTCTCCATAGAAGAATTAATCTTTCCCATAGATACCATATATTTTCTTTCACCTAATATGATATATAAAGAATCTATTTTTATAATTTTTAATAGAATAGACCACAACAACTACCTTGAGATGAAGTTATGACTTGTGCATCTTTCCATAAGAATCAATATAAGAACTCCTAATACTTCCATCCATCATCACAAAATAGTTTTTTTAGTATTTTTTTCTCCTTGTATTTTAGTAGTCATCCCAAGAATTTATAATTACTTTATTTCCCATGTCAACTCATTTTTAACTTCACTATCATAAAACATCACTATATTTTATTGGAACATCTCTATATATTCCTAAACTATAATATTAAAACCATTTTTTGGGAACTTCTAACCTGTAGTAAATTTTTTTATACACATATAACATACCCCCTTTATCCTCATCTCATCAAGTTACTCTTGAGAAAAATATTGAACACCTCTCTAACCCCATGCTATTAAATATTTTATCTCCTTATAATTCTCTTCTACTTGAGGTATAATTGTTATGGTATTATCATTTCATCCTCTTCTTTGTCAACCATGATCTCTAATTCAAGGACATGCCAATAGTTTTTTAATTACTCCTTTTACTAAAAAACTCTCATTCTACTCATTTATCCGAAGTCAAAACCATTCTTTGTTCTTTAGCTCAAGAGTTATAATAGCACTTTTGATATTGAGTTTCATTCCACCAATAAATAGGCTCATAAACCACCTCCAAGTGATATCTAGTATCTATAGAGATACACGCTTCAATTTTTTTTTATATAAATATTCATATTTTCTATCTTTTGTAACTATTTTAAAAACATTACTAGACCCTCCTACACTGCACTTCTATAACACCCTAGCAGCTCCTCCTTTAGTTGTGTCTAAGTAAACCCCACTCTAACTGACTTAAATTAGGACATCTAGTATTAAACCATTCCTCTAACAAAAAATGTCTTATTAGTATGTTTAATTCATCCAATGTCTTATGAATGAAAAAGTATGTTTTTCATGGGTTTTCCATGAGACTATATCATCTCTAGAGAAAATTAGAATCTCCACCTGCCTAGATATTGAGCACATCTCCTCTCATCATGCTTCTCATTTTTCCATAATCAACATTAACATCTAATATCTAATCACTACCTCTATCTGTTATTTTCAGAACACTGAAACTTTTTTCTTCTGTGATAGAATTACCTTTGTCTAAAACTCATCATGATCTCTCTGTATGAATCCTATAAAATTGTTATAGTTGTCCCACCAAGGTCAAAATCTCCTGCATCTTCCACTGTAACTTGGATTTTATCTCTATAATGGTTTTATCTGGGTTTATGTTACACATGACTCTTGATTTCAGCTCAGATACAATTGTTTCAAGCTATGTGATTCTGCTCTCCATCCATGTGGGCATAGGCCACCCTTTCAAACAATGTTTCTTTATCCAAACACTCTATCCAATAGTGATTTTATATCTACAAATGAGATCACCAATAGATAGATTTTTCATAAATATAAGAGGAAGGAAATTAAAGAATTTAAATCGTTTTTACCAAATCCCTGAGTTAGAGACTCCTCAGACTACTCTTCTAGAAGGTCACCCCTTATCAAGCCAAGGCTCCATGCCTTCAAACTACTAAAATGGTTAAATGATTCTATTAGGTCCCACAACCTACACATTTATACCCCACAAACTAATTATTAAATGTGTAATTAAAACACTATACCTGATAGAAAAAAACTCTGTTCTCGGGTTTCTCCTAACAAACATACCTCTTTTAAAAAGTTCATAATATAGGGGGACAAGACTGTTCTCCTATAATTCAACATTGATAAGAACTTGTCTGTCACACATGATATGTTTTCTTATTTTTATTCTATTATTATATTTTTTTCAAGGTATTAGTGTGTATTCATAGTGTCGTATGATCGTGTAGTGGCAGTCATCCCCTCTAATGACTAATTATGCATGGGATAGAGTATGAAAAACACTATGAGTCATTTGGAATATACTTTAGTCTTATACATGTGAGATAACAAAATTATCTTGAGTATCTCAAATTTTATTATATTAAGAAGTATAGTTATACAATATAGAATCATATTGAGTCATCTCCCAAGGAAGTATATTAGTCTTATTTTATTTAATGAATGATTTTAATTATTTTTTTATGTATTTTTAATAAATTTTGACAATGGTATTTCTGTATAAAAAACTAATAAAAAATAATTTAAATATTATTTAAAACATTAATGTGATAATATAATGATCAATATGAATAAATAACTCTTAATGAAGCATATAATTTTCTTCAAAATCTAATTAATGGAATATATTTATGATCCCTTGGTATTATATTATTAGTCCACTTGGATAACCAAAGTAGCTAGGTAATAATTCATACATGTTGAAAAATAAAAAATATTTTATTAAATCACTTTTTTTGTTTAAAAATTTAAGTGTAAAATTTTCTAATAAATTTATTCAATCCACTAAATAAAATAAATAATCAATTTAATTGTATATCAATCACTACATCCATTCCATACAAATAAATAAAGTTTTTATATAGAAACCTATTGAATAAACTCAATTATTTAATATATCTAATATCTACTAGTCCATACCAATTGAGATTAATTAATTATTAAAAATAAATATATAAATTTAAAATAATCCATATATATATATCCAAATATTTTTTAACACCGCAAAATATAATAAAAAGTAGGAGAATTTTTATCAAATCATACCGTAAGAAATTTAGTCAAAATGATTGAAAAATGAGTTACCATGATATTTAAATAGAAATATATTACATATTGAATAATTAATACTTATAAAAATGAAATAAAATAATTCATGAAGATAAAGCAAGAAAAATTCATGTTTTTTAATATAAAACCATGCATTGTCGTTAAATTTGAATAAAATGTCAAATGCAATCAAAATAAAATATAAAATTTATTCAAGTGAATTTTCATATATTACTATAAATGTAGTATTACTATAAGGATAAAATATAAAAGTTCTATAGTGTCTTTCTTAATCTAGGAGAATGGCAGTTGGTTTCTTGGCCAGAGTGTTGGAATAATGTTAGGTGTCAAGTTCCCTGTGTAAAAGGGTGGTTTGGGTGGCATAAGTAAGAATATATATGTAATTCATGTGATTATGTATGGGGATACTACAAATGATTATATAGATATAGTAGAAAATTGTAAATAATATGGTCTTGGTAGCAAGGTTAAGTGAGAGAATGGGGTAGCTTCACGTTTACTAATAAAACAAAGAAAACTATCAAAATTAATTAACTAAAACTAATAATAATATATTTTTTTATATAGAATATGAGTATATTTAAAAACACACATACTATATAGGATCTCATTTGACCAGTCCACAACCACCTAGAGTTAACCAATCTAATTTTTCTCTATTTTCTTATATTGGATTGAAGGCTATTTCAAAATAGATCATGAAGGCCATTACATCTAGCCTAAATTCCATCATATTGGGCTCAAAGTCCTACCTAAAAATTCATCAAATATTTGAATATAATGTGTGATAAAATTCCTGATAAAATGAAAAATATAGTACCAAATATAATTTTTCTTTGTAACTCCATAAATTCATCTCTATCTAGATTTTAACCCTAGTTTCTTATTTATCAACTCCTAGGCCATTCCATTCCACCAAGTGGATGCGTAACAACAATGAAAACAAAAATAATAATAGAAATGTTAATAATAAGGATGTTAGTTATTATAATAATAAAAAATACTCACCTTGTAGAAAATCCTGAAGGTCCAAAACATTTATAAAAATAAAAATATAGTTTTTTATAAATATATTTTTATAATGACTCCTCAATGTTTCTTATAATTGAATTAGAGAAATAATCTCCACCCATAACCATATTAGTGAGGATTTCCAAAAAAAAATTAACCTCCCTATATGTGTATGAATCCAGAAAATCGATCTCTTTATAGTACTCTAATAAATCTTCCCAATAATTAATGAGTCACCAAGAGGGATGAGTGATGTTGTGTTTGATGAAATAAATAAGGAAATTGGATTCAACCTCTTAACAAACATTTCCCTAATTATTAATCCTTTAAATCTATATCCCTAGGATAACCCCTTAAATCTTAGCTTTTTATGTGATGGTTGGGTCATAATCCTTTTGCAATAATGTAATACCCCACCTTTGGAATATCTAAATATCCCTCTATAGCCTATTTTTCATAGGATTCTATTCACAATTACATCAATATTATATTAGTATTAATTATTTAAATTATATAAATAAATAATTATAAATATAAAATATAACAAATTATGGACTCTCATAAATCCACCAAACATGAACTACTTCACTATTAAAAACATAAATCATAAATTAAATATTAAGAAAACTCAAAAAAATATTGAAGAATATAACAGTAACCAGTTAGACCGCCTTTTATATTTTTTCTAATAAATCGTAATTCTTATATTGAAATTAATTCTACAAATCTATATAAATTCTTGTGCATTATTTCCAGAATTCTCACATAATAATCATGAATTATTTATTAACCTATTTAACTTCATAATAAAATTAAAAATATTTTATAAATCCTCAAGTTCAATTCTACTTACCAATTTTATTTCTAATAGTCTCTTATATCCTATAATTTTTATACATAATATGTTCCAATCAAAGGTTCTTAATGGGGTTAATCCTAAGATTATCGAATGATATTTTAATTTTAAAAAACATAAAATAATTTTAAAATATCATTTGATATATGTATGGACATTTCTTTACTCATATCTCCCTCAATATGACACCTAAAAAAAATACTTCATAATGTATCCACATCCCTCATAAATATGGCCTCACTCTCACCCATTCTTAAAAAAACATCAAAATATATATGTAAAATGTTATATTTATTTTTTAAAACCTATTAAAATTTTAATTTAATTTTTTAATTAATTTTTTTCGTAATTTATTTAGGATTCTCTCTAAATAAAATCATAATTTATATAAATGAAACTATAAATATTCAAAAATATATCAATAATATATTCTTACTCAATAAATTTGATCCCCCCTCACACTTGAATTTTTTCCATCATGAAATATTGTTCAAAGAAATATCCTTAAAATATCTCAAATCTGGCCCCCTAAATTCATTCAATTACAATCAATCAAAATATTTTAGAGTATGGTGTGATAGAAATTACTATTTGGATTAACCTAAGAATGCTTGTTCGCTAATTCTATGAGCCTATATAAAGAGAGAATTTCATGGTGAAATAGAGGGACTATAAATTGTATTATCAAAAAAGTATTTTATAATTTAAAAAACATTTCAATCATAGATATTTGATAAATAATCATGAAATTTTCAAAGATTTACGCATGTCTTGAGATTATCAAAAGAAAATGGTAATTTGTAAAAATATTTTTGAAGGTTTATAATTCCTCTCGGTTGGTAAAAATATTATATTGAAAAGTAATTAAATATGTATGGATGTGAGAAAACATTCTAAACCTAAACATTCTTTAGATAATAAAATTCAAGATCATAAAAATTATTAGTAATTTTTTTATTTCAAAATATCAAGATTTAATAATTTCTAGTAGTTAACACGTTATTTATATATTCTTTGATATAAAATGATATTATTTTGAAGGGTTTCATTCAGAATATGTGATAATTAAAATGTGGTGATCGATTAATGATAAGTTATTATTGGAAACTTAAAATAAATCCTAATCTATATTGATCTCTCCCACATGCATAAAAGTCATATGATCCGAATGAAGATCATATATAGAGTAAAATAAATGGTAAATGGAAACGACAAGATAATTTAATAAATTATATGGATGTATAGACACACCCTAGATTCTCATGGGTTGATGGAATGGAATAGATAAACCCATTATACCATATGTCCTATCAGGACCTTGTAGAAATGATTTAGTGTATATCCATTGTGCTATAAGATTGTGTACTAGGATCCATATGCTATGAAGAATTCAGATACATGGGATAGAATAAGAGATACTTTATAGGTAATATAATAGATTGTTTCTTAGAGGTTCAGTAAAGTGAAATGGGGCTTGGTATGAGATATGGTATTTCATTTATATATTCTAATTCATCCTCATTCACTATTTTACTTTTTTATCACTGGATAGTTATTCATCTATTATTTGTTATTTTATGATCTCTTTGACTTCACATTTGGTTTTTTAATGTTTTTCATTGATAGCTTAGTCCTACTTGATGTAACGTAGTAGGTTTTTTATATGATTCTTGTAATACAAATAAATGTTGTGGAAACATATCCAAATTTGTTATAAGTTTATATAATTATAAAATCCCATTTTTATACTAATGTGATTTTTAGTTTGTATTAAATAATTTAATGTGACTTTATATATATGTTTATATTATTTATGATTATTCTATATGGAATATAAATTTCCTAATTTTTGGATGAATCTTACACTTGGATGACTCTTAAACTTAAAATAAATCACTCATACATTTTGGATGTTTCTATTTTTAATAATTTAATGACACTTATGAAGATAAATTTTAATCTTATAAAATAATAATTACCCTTAAAATCATAATGAATCTTAAGAATTATATATTACTCTTACAAAATCAAAATGAATCATATAAAACTAAGATCACTATTATATAATTTAGATGACTCTTACAAAATAGAAATGACTCCTATGAAATTGAGATGACTCTTATAAAGTCAAGATTACTCTTATAAAATGAGATAAATCCTACAAAATAAATATATTTCTTATGAAATTTAGTAAATTTATATAAAATATATAATTATTATGATCTTAAGGACTCATATAATTGGATGTATGATATGGTTAAGTACTAGATTCTTACAAAGTAAGAAGATAATTCTAATATAATTAAACTAATTTAAATTTTGATATATTTAATAAGATTATATAATTAAAAAATTTATTTAATATGATAAATCAATCCTAATTTTTATCAAATTATAAAATTAGTTATGGATTATAAACTAATTTTGAATAGATTTATGGTTTTAAGGAAGAGCATAGCTACTCAAATGTTTAGATGGTTACCTATTTTCATAGAGTGTATTGTAGAATATTTTAACCAAATTTATTTCTTTTATATTACATATTTATGTTCTATAAATCTATATGTAAATAATTGATATAAAAAAATTAATCATGTGAGATATATAAATTTAAAAACAAAGAAATATCACTCAAATATTCCAGTTATTTTCATATTAAAACCTTTTTACTTCTTTTACACTAAAGATATTTATTTTGTTAATTATGAGAATTGAAAAGGGAGATAAATATATTGTTTTTGTCTACTCTTAGGAAGATATTACTACTAAAATAAAAGAAATATTTTGATAGTTACACTTTGAAGACATATCTATTTTCTGGAATATTTAATCAATCGTCAACTATTCACTATATACTAGAGTTTAATATCTAAACCTTTATGTGATTTCTCTCACTTCACATACCATATATTGGGATTGTAAGTAAATATTGTTATTAAGACTTATAAGGGACAACATAAGAAAATATCTTCAATCCTTATAATAAATAATAGCATATACCAATCAACTATGTGATCCCTAGGAAAATGATCGAAATAAAAAACTCTAAAATCACATCCAATGTTAGTAGATTCAAAAATAGAAGTTCTTATATTCCAATTCCACTATAAAAAATCTAATGTATCTTGTTATTTATTTTTAATATCATTTTATACGTATAATAGTTACAAGAAAAGGACTAGTTAAAGAATTTATAAAGATTTTTTTTAAATTGGTGTGAAATTCAAGAACTCAATTCACCCCCCCCCCTCTTTTGTCATTATAGTTTAATGTTGAGGCAACAATTGGAATAAAATATAAAATTTTAAGTTCAATAAATATAAAAGTAGAAGTGAAATATCTATATTTAGTTGTTATAATGGTTGATCTTAGAGGTTAAGTTTCTATTGTAAGAGAACCCTATTTAAATGGAGATAATTATATATGTTGGAAATAAAATATGATTATTTATTTAATGAATCCTGGATTGAAATTCTATATAAAATATGTAAAAAATTTTGAATTTCATACTAAAGAACATAAGTGACGGATTACATAATTGGAGGATAAATATGATCTCAATTATAAATCCTTGATTTCTATTATTTTTTATTATGGTCCTGATGATTCTAATAAAGTATCCAAGTATTCTACTTGTTATGATATGTGGGATACTATTTAATTTGACTATAAAGGGACTAATCATGTAATTAAATGGATGTATAATACTGGTAAATGTATGTTTTACACTTTTAGGTACTTGATGGAGAAAGAATTTCCCATATGAATATAAGACTTATAGAAATTATGAATAATATTGATTCCCTAGGAGATATAGTGACAAAATATTATTGTGGTTTGAAATTATTTAGTTTTTTACTTATAAAATGGAGTGAAATATAAGATACTTTTAAAAAATAAACAATTTTCAATATACTAAAGATGAAACATCTAATTGGGACTCATATGATATATTGATAAGAAATGTAATTTGAATAATATTACCATAGATTAGTTTAAAAGAAAAATTATGTTATCAAATTATCTACATTAAATAATGAAAAAATGTTAAAATAAAATTAATTTTCTCATCTATTGAAGGAAAATAAATCTATTAAGATTCAAAAGATTATCTTACTCAACTAGAAATAATATTCAATACCAATTACCAGAGGTAAAAAAATACAAATTACATCAATAAAATTAGAAATAATGATTTAAATACAGAGTGATATTATTTGAATATAAGAACCTTGGTCATATTAAACATAAATTCCATAAACTAAAAGATAAAAGTAAATATGGAAAAAAGTTACAAATAAAATAAAACTTTTGGAAGAAATGTATTGGTACTATAAAGGATATCTATATCTCTTATAAATACTCTAGTGATTATTCACATTATATGTATAAAGTTGATCATTCAAACTAAAAGGATAATATGTGTTTTGTGGATCTGACTAAACAAGTACAATCATTAATCTTCTAGAATACTAAATATAAAAATTACTCTTTTGATGAACTGAATAGATATTGTTTTATATTAGAAAATACATATGATTCTTTTTAAAAAAAGAATAACTATCTTAGAAAAATAATTTCTTAATGAGAAATATATTTTATCTAATAGAATTTTGTAGTTAAAATCGAACATTCATAAATCTATTTCAACATGTAATTTTCATGATATTAAAATTAAGGATTTATAAGATAAAATTTAATCTCTATATTTGGATTCCAGGATATTTACAAAGTTAAGTATTATAAAACTAAAATCCTTATAAATATAAATAAAATAAAAGAAATTATTTTTTTCATGGAATAAAATGTTAAGATCATTTATCAAAAAGTAAAATTACGTCAATTATTACATTATTTCATTGAATAATTTCTAGTCACTATGAAAATGATTATTGATTTAGCTGCCCTTATTTTTATGGAATTAATCATGACTATATTTAACAAATTTTATCTAAATTTAATGCTCAATATTCTACTAATTTTAAACATATTTTGGTATAAAAATCTCTAGTTGGAAACATTGTTGGACTTATGAATATATGGGTTCCAAAACATTAAGTTTTTTTATATATTTATAAGTAAGAAGCAAAATAAATAGTAATGATAAATTTTTTGTAGGTACTGGTTATTCATGGAATATGAGTTGTGGTCTTTAAAATTTTCATTCATTCTGAAATATATATGGGGTTATATAATATTTGTATATTATGATATAGACATTATTATATTGATATCTATTTGAATTCATAACATAGTCCTCATCAATAAAGTACTCAATATTGAAAGTTTAAAAAATAACTTGATAAGTATTTCCTAACTTTGTGATGAATATTATGCAACATATTTATCTAATAATTTTTTTTTATTATTTAGTATGGGGTGTTTGTGTTTAGATAATCTATAACTAAAAATATCTATACTTTAGATCTTGATTCTTTTTCTATATAGAAATAATCTTTTTAGATTTTTAAATCAATGAATATAGAAATAGAATACAATATTTGGACATTTTAATGATAATTATTTATTTATGTTTTTCTAAGAAATATATTTTTTCCATGTCTTGTTTAAATTTTTAAAAGATATTATTTGATATATTCCGAGATTGGATAAAAGAAAAAAAATTCTTTTAAAACAATTAATGAGGTGGAACTTATAGAACTTTTGAAATTATCCACATTAATTTTTTTAAATGATCTAGAATATAAATCCTAAGAGAATTTTTTTATAATTTTTCATAATTTAATTAGGTTTATTATTTTATTATTTAGAGTGATTACTATGTTTTTTATGAATTTCTAAAAATTGTTCACATGGAAAAATATTCCAAAATTATTTACATAATAAATGATAGTGGAGGAAAATTTTAAAATAATGAATTTAATTCATTTTGTTCAAATCATGGTATAAAACAAAAATTATATATCCCATGAACACCTCCAAGAAATTGAGTTATTAAGAAAGTAATTAGAAGTTTGAAGAAATTTCTAGAACCATGTTATGTGAATATAGTATGCCTAGTCATTTTTGGTTTGATGTTGTTAACAAAATATGATAAGTCGAAAATAAAATTTTAAAAAAACTTATAATGAAGAAAACATACTATGAATTACATAATAACATAAAAAAATATAGATACCTCAAAGTATTTGTATATAAGGTTTATATCTTAAAAACCAAGGATAATCGTGATTATTTTGATCTAAAGGATAGTGAAGGAATCAATCTATGTTATTCTACTACTTTGAATGATTATAGATTTATTAGTAAGAACTCTTGGATAATAAAAGAATAAAATCATGTTCAGTTTGTTGAAAGTGATACCTTTGATCCTTAGGAAACATATATTGATGACCCAAATGAATATTTAAATAACTAGATACTTTCTACTCTTATCTACACTAAAAAGGTTTATGTTTAGAAACAAGTACAATCACAAACTTGTCCTAGAAGGTTAAAAACTAATAAACCAAAAAATGGTCTTACAAGATAACAAATAACATTTAAATATCATCCCTTAGAAACTATTATAGATAGGTTATATAAAGTTTTTATAAATATAAGTATAAGGAGAAAAATTGCTAAATTTGTATGCTTTATATCACATTTTAAACCTAAAACCATATAGAATCTTTAATTAGTGAAAATTTTATTTTATAAATTCAGTAATTAAACTATCTCAAGAGAAACAATATTTCAAAATTAGTTGATAAACCCCATGATTATCTTTTTATCGGTACTAAATGAGTTTTTAGAAATAATAAACAATATCTATGTGAGATTAAAATAAATAAGGCTATATTAGTTTATAAATGATATAATCAAGGGGAAGTTATATATTATGAGGGAAAATTTCCACCATAGCCATAATAGAATCCTTTAGAATCATTTTATATTTTTCAACTCATAAAATTTTTAAACATTTACATATAGATATCAAAATGATTTTATAAATTGATTTCTTAAGGAGGAGTTCCATGTTGAACATCCTTCTAGTTTAAAAAAATGTATTTTTATAAATTATTTTTTCAAAATTACTAAATCTTTATATTGTCTTCACATGCACCTAGATCTTTGTAAGAAATACTTAGTTCATTTTATTTACCAAAATATTATTACATAATATTTTCATGTACTACTTTATAAAATAAAATTACACCTTCATATATACTTCTTGTTCAAATATATGTTAATGATTTTTTTTGGTTCATATAACCACAAGTATTGTAATAAATTTTCTAAACTCATGCAAAAAAATTTTAAATAAAAATAATGAGTGAGTTTAATTTCATTCTTGGTTTTCAAATCTTTCAAAAATAGTTTGAGAATGTGATTAATAAAATTAAATAATTACATATATTGATTAAAATGTTTATCCTTGGAAATGGAAATGTATATACAACACCTATTATTTATATTGTTAAGATTTATTTTTGAAAAAACTAAGAAACGAATTAATAGCATGTTTTATAAAGAAATAATTATGAGTTTTTCCTAACTAACTACATGTTGACCAAAAATTATTTTTATTATATTTATTTTTGTTTGATTTCACGTTAATCCTTAGGAATATCATTAAAATATTCTATATTAATTTTATGATATTTAAAAGGTTTTATTTCTCTTTATTTATGGTTTCCAAAAAAACATCAGATTTTATTTTACTTTATATCCTGATGTTGTATTTGGGGGTTGTTTATTAGATAGGAACATCACCCCAATAACATATCACTTTAGGGGGAAATATGTATTTGTCTATAAATAAATGATATTATGTTGCATTTTCAATTGGTAAAATGAATATATTATATTTTTTATACTTATTCACCAGTGTTGTGGATTAAACACATCTTAAAGGATTTGGGTTTTAATTTAAGACATTTTTCAATCAAATGTATTAACACAACTGTTACAAACATTTTAAAAAAATCTATAATCCATTATAGAAAAAAGAACATTAATATTATGCCTTATTTCCTAAGGGATATCCCCCAAAAAGGTGATATTTCTCTTAAATTCTTTGAAACTACATATCATTTAGATGATATATTTTCTATACCTATTTTTAATAATATATTTAATTTTATTAAGAGTGGATTGGGATTATTTTAATTTAAATGAGTCTATTTTTTTAATAAGTTTACTAATTTTTATTATTTTATGATTAACTGTTTACCTATATGTTTCTAAATAGATTTTTTTTTATTTCATAGGTTCTTATTTTATCATAAGACGACTCTTTTTGAATCACATGAAATATGTTTAATATTCTTTTAAAAGTCTCTATTTGTGTTATCAATGTATTTGACTCAATCGAGTGAAAATCATAATAAATTTTTCTCTATTTATTTTAAACCCAAAACCCTTCAACCCTTCTACATTCTACTCATGATGGGAAAAGATATCTAATGATGTTGTTTTGATAAGTTCAATGATATAAAATCCTACCAATTTAAAATGATGATTTCTACTTCGACTAGATATAAATCTTGCTAAGTTGAATCATACAAACATTGTACTAACTAATGTATTGAATTTTCAACGATGAGAATTTTTTATGATAAAAATATTTTTTTTGAGAAACAAGTTTAGGATTTTTATTAGAATAAAGAGTTCATATTTAATAAAAATAACGATTTGGTTCTTTTAAAAGTAAATAAAAAAGTGATTTCTATTTATTATTTTGAAATGACTATTTTTTAATGTATTATTGAATTTATATTTATGTTTAGTCTATTGTTGGTCAGTGATCATGATTCAAGTCCCACTAATATCGTGTAATTTTTATTTTAGAATTAGATTATTGATAATATATTTCATTTTGACTTGGAACCTATGAAAAATTTTCTTTCTATGTTTATTCAAACTTGAATCACACAAATTGATAAATAAGATAAGATAATTTTTTAGAAATATATGTATTATTTATATCTTTTTTATGAGAATAAGGTTAATTTTACAAGATACATGATTTTTTTGTATAGATATCAAAAGTTAAAATAAAAATAATAGATTTTATCCCTATGAGGGCCCACTAATTTTATTACTTGAGAAAAAAGATTTAGATTTCAATGAGCCTAAGGATGTAAATTTTCATCACAATAAAACTTTATTAGATTTTTTTTATTAAGGGAATTTTATTTTTATAATGTTTCATTAAACAATGTTATTTTCTTAAAGAATAAAGGAGATGATGATGATGAATATACATAGATCTCTCTACCTAGTGGGGGATTAAATGGAAATAATTACATAATTAATTGATCTTCAAGAGGTTTTAATGTATTGACATGTTATATGAATGTACAAATAAGATTATAATGATTTTAATTCATCTATAAACCTATTTTCTATTGTGGTCAAATTTCCACAATTTAGGGCTGATAATGAGTAAAGAATAGTTTATAGAGAAGTAGTGGTTAAAGAGTTTGATCAAGAGACTATCTCAAAACCTATTCAGGGTCCCAAAGAAATGTTTAAAGAGTCAAAAACAAAAATTGGTGGTATTTATAAAATAATAAATTATATAAAAATGTTAGACAACAATTTATCATCACAAATTTGTGATATACCTTCTCACTATACAAAAATAAAATAAGTAACTTAAAATTTTAATGTTAAATTTAAAAAAATATATAGAATTATTTTCTAAGTTCAATTAGATGAAGGAGAACTTAAATAAACTAAAATTAAATCACAAATAATCAAAGGATAAATTACATGAATGGAGATCAAATTACATTTCAAAATCCAAAATTAGAGGGATGAAATTTCAACTGATTTGTAATACTGGTTTTGATTAACATAATGGTTTTTAAAAAACAGGTAGTGAGTTAATGAAAGATTTATAACAAACTAAATAATATATTCAATCATTAGTGTTTAAGAAACTAAAATAGTTAGAGATTAACTGAAAAATTCATTAGATTTAAATATATTAAATGGAAGAGTTTAATCTTCACAATGTGATACAGTATCTTTGGATATTTTTCAAAATCTAAATAAATAATTAGCTAATGAATTCAAGAAAGTTGAAAGAAATAATAAAAACATATTAAAATGATTTAAAGAATATTGATTAAGATGTTATATTTTATTGAGGATATATTTTATTATTTAAAAGAGGATTTGGTTGAAAATATTATAAAATTTTCTGCTACTATATTTGTTTTGAAGGAATGGGTTGTTCCTTTATATATAATGTTATATTTAAAGAGAAAATGCCAAAAATATATTTTCAAGAGTTTTCATGAACTTCATTCTGCATAATTTAAATCATCTTCAAAGGATTATAAAAGTGAATAATCGAAATTTCATATACCCAATGGTAAAAGAAATTAAATAATAGTTTAAAATGAATAATAGGATGAACTTATTTCTATAACACAACTTTATATTTCTAAAAAAATAAAGATATTAAATAATTTGATGACTGGATCTATATGAAAATAATAATTGATTGAGATACATAAGTACTATAGATATAAACACTATAAAGGATAATTTTTTTTTACTATACCTCTACAAGGATGAAATTGTGTGGAGATTGGACATCTGTTAGAAAACACAGTATGATATCAGATACCAAATAACCTGTGGGCCTACTCCTTTGTCTAGATTTATGACTATTAGAAAGGGGTTGAGTAATATTTTTAAACCTCCTAAATATTACCATGAAATATAAATGGAAAGTATTTATTTTTTCCCAAACAGAAACTTCAACTGTCTCTTAATTCAATCCATATTCTTCTAAATTTCAATTTTATACCACTCAAAAGTATGATGTAGACATAACTAGTTAATTATAGAATGATATAATGTTTGTTAAGCGGAATACAACTAACGAAACCATTGGTATTAAAGCCTAAGGTGATAAAATGGATCCAAATTTACTTAAACCGTTAAAATTTGTTAGATTTTATATAGAACCACCTATTGAACCATGCCCTGAGAAACAATATTGATATTTTTTCATTTCATTGGTTGTTTACTTTTATTATTTAAAAACTTTTTATTTTTAATATATTTCAATTATTACTCATTTAACAAAAGTAAAATCTAATATTCTATTCCAATTAAATTTTATATTCTCATAGATTATTGAATTCTTATTCTATAATAATATGTTATATACACTAATTAAAATTTCTTTGTAATATCACAAAAATATGGAGATAACAATGAAAAATAAAAAAATAATCTTAATAAACTGTTAATTATTTATATTCAGGATCCATTATTACTTGGAGTTATTACATTTATAAAACCATTAAATTTTTTATTTTAAATTCTATGGGTTTTGGGATAATCAAAAAGGGTTATACTCTTTGACAAAGTACTATTTTTATGATATCTAATTCTATAATGAGTTTTGATGTTCACAAAAGCCCTGTTTGTTTTACTAATGAGTCTTTTTAAGTGTGTTAAACATTTTTATATAATATTTTATATATATTTTTATGATTCAATATTATTATATTTTTAATATAAATTTCTTAATAATTGGATGACTCTTATGTTGGGTGAATTTATTCTTCTAAAAGCAGAAAGTTACTCTTATGCTGAGAAAAAAGTACTCTTATGTTTTGGAGGTTTCTGTTTTTGATAAAGTAATGAATAATATGATGGTAGAGTTTACAATTATGAAATACTAATGAATATAAAAAATTCATAATGACTTTTATGAAATCAATATGACTCATATTAAATTTAATTACCTCTAATGAAATCAAAATTAATTAGGCAATCAAGATTACTCTTATAAAATTGAGATAACTCTTAAACAATTGAAATGAATCTTAAAAAATTAAGATGGATATTAAAAAATAAACATTAATCTTAATAAATGATATGAATATTCAAAAATAAAATTAATAATAATAAAATTCAGTAATTTTTTTTGAAATCAATGACTTTGAAGATCTAAAGAAATTTTATAAAGGGACACAAGGTTTGATTAAGTACTGGACACTAACAATATAAGAATATGAATCTTATAAAATTAAAATATTTAAAATTAAAATATATTTGAATGGATTATATCATTGATTATTTATGGTATAATATTACCCATTATTCATAGTTATCAAACCAAATATTATTTTAAGGAGTGTTTACAACATTTAAAATTATTCATGATTTTAAAGAGGAATGAAGCTACTCTAATGATAAAATGGATACATATTTTTATGGAGTATATTTTAGAATGTATAAACTATATTTATTTATTGTATATTATATATTTCATTTAACTTAATGATGAGAATATAATTTATATATGAGAAACTAAACAAATGAGACATACAGTTTTAAAAATAGAGAATAAACACTCAAATATTTTGATTATTCTTGAATTGAAAACTTAATGCTTTTTATATAATAAATTTTATTTTTTTATAATAGTAAATAATAAATAAGATAAGAATATTGATTCCCCTTATAGTTATGAGGATATTATTATTGTATCAAAATAGATATTTCCATAGTTTCATTTTGTAGATATATTTATTTTCAATAACATTTTATCATTTATTTTTTCAATTTCCGAATTTTCTATACTATCTACTAGAGTATTATTTATATAAATTTATGTAATTTATCTAAGTTAATAATCTTAGTAATGAGTGTGGGATTAATTACTATCGAAATATATTGTAAAATATATCCTAACAAAATATCTTTAATCCTCGTAACTAGTAAAAGCTGATTTCACGTTGTTGTGTAGTCGCTGAGAAAAGGATCAGGAAAAAAATTACCAAATTCACATACAGTATTATTATAGTGGGTTGAGGTATTTTATTTTATCCAATAACCAGTATAAAATCATATTTTTAATAATCTACTTTTATTTACATTTCCACTACATAACAGATTATTTAAAGGGACTAATTGAATCATTTAAAAAGAAAGAAGTTATAAATTGGTGAGAAATTAAATAACTCAACTCACCCCAATATTGAGTAATTATTGAATAGTTATAATACCAAAATTATTATTTCCCATGATATTATTGGGTTTGGATATTTGTAGGTATCAATATAACTAATGTGTTAAGTGAGACTTTGTTACTTAATTATTATGGTTTTGTGAGGATACCTATTAAAGGTAATGTTTAATTATATGAGTATGATTGTAAGGGATAATTTATTAGGATATGGAGCTATCTGTATTTTCATAGAGATAGTTGGGGATTTTTTTGAGTTGGGTTACAAAATATGTGTCTTCGGTGTGTGTGTGTGTGTGTGTGTGTTTGTGTGTGTGTGTTTCTTTCTTATTATAATATAATGTAGGTATAACAGTATTTCATGAGCTTGAATGGGTTATTTTATTAAGTGATTCAAGTGAGACTCACCACATATTTGGATATTCATCAATATTATCAAAAAAAAATTTGAGTTGAGGTTTGTGCGGGAATCCTACTAGGTCATTGGACACACATCCTACCTAAGAAAATGGTTTGGGTTTTTATGGATACAGATAAACCTATATGTTTTTTTATTGGTTAATTTGTTAATATAGATCTTATGATATGGATTAGGATTAGAAATTTTAGTGAGGACAATAATTTGTTAAGGTATTTTCAAGTGATTTGGGTAGGAGGAAATAATAAATTATTTATTCCAATATTATACTTCATTTGGAGAGGATAAGGTGTTATCCAATGTATTTATTTTTGAAACCTATAATATTTTTTCAATTGTTTAATTGAATGGATGTTCAATATAATGTAGATTAATTTATTTTATATAATAGACTAAATTATACCATTTTTATATCCTTGTTTTTTTTCAACTAGTTTTGGTTATGTTTACTATATTGATAGATTATGCTAATTTTTTTGTAAATATGGAAACACCCTTAAGGATTACCTGAGAAAATGGTATCCCAAATTCCTATATAGGCTCTCACCACGTGTTTTCATCCTCTTCTATATATTAATTCATACTTAAGGTAATTTAATACTCTAGTTTTAGAACATTCTGGGTAAATTCTTCCACAACAATATAAAAGGGGTTGAAAAAAATTAGTAAAAAATAAATTTTCTTATAGGAAGAAATAAAATGTGGTCATTATATATCGGGGGTGATGACATGTTGTGTTGTGAAAAAAATACGTATGACACTAATGGATTGGGATTGGTTGGGATATCCTTAAACAAGTAGGTGAGGAAAAGTTTGGTTATCTATGTATAATTTCCATGTGTAGAAGGGGTTTGTGACCATGGTAGAAAAAAATAAAAATATATACAAATATTTTGTTTTCTTGAATGAAATTTTAGATATATAATTGAATAAATAATTATAAAAAAATAATTTGAGATAATTTCTCTAATTATATTTATTTCAATGATCATATGAACAAATGTTTCTAAGGATGTACAATGTTAGGGCTTGGTCAAGGGGGAATTCGGGAAGACATGACTCCTTTTAATGGATAAAGGAAACCACTAATAATAATAATACAATTAAGGGGGACATTAAATCCACCTAACTAGTTTAGGTATAGGTCAACTTCCATTTCATTATGTGGCATGGTAGGGTAGAAACTATAAAACACAAATTACATGGTCTTTACCATGACAGCTCCTTTTAAAGATGACTGTATACAAAAACCATTTTCTCTCGTTCTTATTAATTAATGGAATTAATAGTATATATATATGGGTGTTATTATTATATATATATATTTAAATTTAATTTTTATATATAATATAAATATTATTATATTATATATATATGAAATAATTTGAGCATGTTTTTATTTTAGCACGTATTATTAATTATATATTAATAACAATATCATCATCTTCATTATCAATGTATTCATTATCATCCTACTCATCATCATCATCATTATTATTGTTATTATATTTATTTTTTATTCAATGTATATACACTATAATAAATATGGTTTTTAAAATCACAATATGAAAAAAAAACAAATAAATATGAACTGTTCAAAAATATATATTATAAGATAAATAAATTGTCATATTTTTTAAAAAAATATTTAACAACATTCATGTTTTTCATATTATAATTTTATTAATTATATATTAATTGAAAACATGCCTTATATCCTTGTTGTTATTTACAATTAACAATAACACTAATCATATACTATTAAAACATATGATTTTCCATCCATGTCAAAGACTAGTGAGGGAGATGATAGAGACCAATTCCCCACAGAAAATCTCATCCGCAAGAAGAGACTTCATTACAAACAAAGTTAATATTATTATATAGAAAACGTATCCAATGATAGATGAAAGGATAACAAAAACTAAAACTCCACATCTTGAAATCCTCTGAAATCATCAACAACAAATATTTAAATTTTATCATCTAATTCATCTACAATCTATCATATAAATTCATTCCTAAAAATAAATTTTCCATGGGATGATTTAGGTCTATATTTTTGATATGTTGAGAGGTATGATTCCTAAACCTTATCATAATTGGTTTCATTTCTTACATTTTCTAATATTATATAAAACCATGTGAGATATTAATCAAAAACATTACAAATGATTTTATTTCCTTCATTTATAGATTTTTTTGAATAAAACCCTAATCAATTTTGTGTATATACTTATAAAAAATATTCTAAAGAATCAAAATCCCCTAGGTTTTTCTATAATTTCTTTAATTTTTATTAATATTTATCATTCTCTTTAAGTACCAATTTTTTTATTATCTATGAAATTTGTCTTTTAACCTTTGTAAGAAATAGAAACACACGAGCTCTTTGGTTCAAATTAGGGACAAGGTTAGTTTTTTTAGGTATTAATTAATATTATTTATCTAGGATAAATTAATATATATTTTATAACCTGTGTTTATTTTAGGTAATGAATTTATAATGACTTTTTTGTTTTTATTACAAAAACAAATTGTCGGGTTTAGATATAATTTTTCTAAAATATTTTAGTTCGGCCAAAAAATTCCAACAATTTTCTTCTATATATTTCTTAGTTTCCTATATATATACAATTAGATTTATAATAACATGGTAAATAAATTATATAAATTTTCCTTAAAGATAATGATGAAATATTATCTTACTTTCATGATAAGAAAAATTTATTGAAATCAATAATTTTTATTACAAGTATAAGCATTGTTCATTATAGAGATTTTAGAACCTTCTCTTCTTGTTTATTTAAAGGAAAAGTGTAATTGAAAAAATTATAAGAAAATTTTAAAAATTCCTTTAACATAGTTGTAGGATTCAAAAATGTATACCATTATTAAAAAATTTCTCTTCTTTATTATGTCACTTATACTAGAGTACCTTCATATTATTTTATTTTTTTCATTTAAATCATTTATTCCAAGGAGTTTTCATAGATTATTAAATGAAAAAAAGGCCTTATTTAACATAACTCTGTTAGTCACCCTATGATCCACACAAATATTAATATCTTAAACCTTAATGAGTATCCTCTATGGGTTTTTGTGGAGATAAAACTCTAGAACTCAACTCTGTGAACATTCCTTATTTTAGATTCTATTGAACTTAGATTTTTTGGCTTTGTTATAATTCCTTATTCTAGATTCTATTGAACTTAACATTATAAATTTTGGTATCTTTCCTTGTTTAAAATTTTATTTTTTATATTAAACTCTTGAACTAATTTATATAATCTTTCCACATATCAAATTATATATTGTAGATTAAACTCTTGAACTCAAAATAATCAATTAATCTAATTTTGTCTTCAATTTGTGATATCGAACACTTGATCTTAGGTATTTCATATTTCATATTTTCAGTAACTATCTTTTATTTTTTTTGACTTTTCAATAATCATATTTTCATATCTTATTATTTAAAACTATCGATATACTTGAATTTTTCTATCACATTCCATGATGTTTCACATGCCTCCAAGAGAATCCTTCCAAATTTCTATGTGGATATAGTTATCATTGAAGTAAAGTTAGCATTACCTTTCCCCTTGATTTACCATAAATTCATATTTCAATTCCCTATTTTCTTTTCATGGATTTTTGTCAACCTATTAGTATTCATTATTACCCATTTTTCTAAAAATAGGTTTTCATTTGTTGGACCTAAAATTGATGAATTTTTTATGGTGTTTTTAGATATTTTTTAACTTGGATACATGGATATTATTTTATTTACATGATTCATAAACTATGAAGTATTTTGACTTTAAATAATGTGTTTTTAATATGACAATGACTCTCATTAATTATGACCAAGTGTTTATAATAGTTGAGGGAAAACACATAATTCCAACTGAAAAAAAATTTAAAACTATAGGTTAAACCCTTTTCAAATACTAATACAGTGTCAGATTGATTATTCTATAGCTCTATATTATCCAAGGGACAAATGATATTTAAGTAAACTATAACTTCCTAACATCCCATTGAATATTTTCTTTTACCCAAACACCAATCATTTCTACTGTTTTGGGATTTTGATATATTTTTTATTATTAAAATAAAATTCATCTAAATTCATGTTGTGGGTTTTTTAAATAATTTATGGGAGTATAAAGAGATCAACCCACCACAACATTTATATATATACATTATTTTACATGAATATTCATTACATGTCATAACAAATCACACCGAAAAACCTATAGGTTTAGTGTCATTATATATTATAAACTTAACTATACTATTTAACAAACATTCTCCAAAAATTCCCTTAGATAATAATCCCTTATAATGACCTCCTATAAAATCCATACATAATATACTTATTAATTTATTACAGGATGTAAACATAAAAAATAGTGAGAATAGATTATTTTTAAGGATAATTATAAGATATATCTGTAAAATATCATAAGTGATCATAAGATTAAAATGTGGGTATGATAATATAGTGTAGGAACATGAAAATATCACAAGGAAATCATACCAAATAAAATGTGGATCATAAATATTTAATCATAATATATAGATTTTATTATAACATAAGAAATGAGTCATAAGAGTCTAGAAACATGAGTTAATAATCACAAGACATGCAAACATAACATATGAATGTGGGATACCAAATAAATGTGGCAAAAATAAAAGTATAAAAAAATAATTTATCATTTAAAGGATCTCTACCAAGACCATCATCACATAATGGACAGAGTCCTAAAACATTTTGGTTTGGTTTCACTCCATATTCTTATAAACATAGTGGATTCAGTTCACTCCCTAGTCCTTTATAGGTCATATCATAAGATATAAATATTTACTCAATGTATTAGGGGGCTATATAATCTCAAGTACACCCATCACATAATGAAAATCCATATATATTTTTGTGACACATAAATGTGAAAACAATCATAATTCTACCATAAAATGATTCACATATGAGAAATAAATATATTTAATAAGAATAATCATATTGAATAAAAATTAATCTTCCAAGGAAATAAATTCAATGATTACATTAAAAAATATCCCCAATAAAACATCATAATCATTAAAGGATACAAATATATATTATCAAAAAATTATATGAGAATTTAAAATTTTCATAGAAAATTTAAAACCTCATAATTTTAAGTTAAAAATAAATTTAATTTATGAAGATCCTTTTATTTTTTCATTTGGATTATTCATAATGATAATTTTTTCGATGTATTGGAGTGGTTTCTGAGGTATTCTTGATGTTGTAGGGGTAAAGGATCTGGTTTGGAAGGCTTTAGAGATGACTTAGCCTATTTACAAGTCACAACATCATGGTCGGGTAGTAACCACTCCATTGTGATGGTCTTAGGGTTCATGGTAAAACTTGAGGCTTTCAATAGAATAGGTTATACTATTTTTTCCCTAGTATGGCTATTTTGGTTGTGGATTGACTATTTTTATAGACCATGGTGTGTTTATAATCATGGTCTAGGCCATGGAACTCATGGAGAAAAACTTATATAAAATAGTGATGAAGACCTCACCATATTTTTCCCATATCTAGACATAGTGAAGTAGGAGTTACTAGTGGGAAGTGGGGAACCAAAATTCCAAGGCCGGGTGTTTATTATATACATGTTATCATCCTAAGAGATTGAAGCATGAGAAATAAGGTTTGTCCGCCTCATGGTTCCCATTCAGTGGGAGTTTTGGCTTGGGAAGCCATCCTTTGAGAAATGTCTTTGGGATAAGGGAAACATACCATCGTGGCTGGTATGTTAGGATCATGTGGGCCTCTTAGTAAATGGTACCCTATCATGGACCCTATAATCCATGTTGTGGTGATTCTTGTCCAACCCTCCAAAAATGTATAATTATCCTACTCTACCCTTGGTCCATTAAGAAGAATTTGGGTTATTTATTCCAATTTTCATTAACATTCATCCCATCCACAGTTTCCCTTCTTCTTACTCTATAATATTTTTTATTTCTATCTTGATTATTGGTGGAATTAATTTTCATTTATTACGATTTTATTCTAGAGGTAATGTTATCACTTTTTCTTTGATCTTCCTTGGTAACTTTTGTTGGAATGTCACCTCATATTGATTATACCATTTGATTCCCTTGTTTCATGCATTCATATACTTCTTCATTTTTTATAATTTTGGCTCAAATCAAAGCCCTATATTAACTATGATTATATGAGTTTAAGTTGGTTGATATTTAGTTTATCCCTATATTCTTTCTTTATTTTATAGTGTGTGTGTGTGTGTTGTGTAGTCATATCAAAATACCATGCATTAATTAATAAATTAACAATATTTTATACTGTGTAAATTTCCATTGGTTATATTAAATTATAATATTATATTGATCCATATGTGATGGGAAACCACAAGAGGATATCTTATGTATGGTTTGACCCTTTCTTGTTAAAATAAAGTGGAAAACTGAAAATGGTTTTGTCTGGAGAGTAATTGGAAATGATAAATGAATAGTTCAACTTATGAAATGGTGAAATTATTATTTTAAAGTGGTTGATGATATATTATAAAACAATAATACATATAGTGAATTGATATGTTATGTTTTGATAAAATGGTAAATGGTGATTTTGATTAATTTTTAAAGGTGTGATGAAATGGTATATGGAAAAATATGAGTGGCTTAAAGGAAATTTTACTAGGAAGATGATTCTTGATGTGGTTCTCCTATGGTTCAAAATATAATATTTCCTATGGTCAGACTATCATGTTCCATAATAGGTATATTTCCTTAGGTTTGATTTCATGTTTTGGGATGGATATATTTTCACAGGTGTATTCTCATGTTCTAGGATGGGTATATTTCCCTAAATGGTATTTATATTCTATGTTTGGGTATATTTCCCATGGATTAATACCTATGTTTAGAGACATATAGCACTAGTTGTGTATGGTAAATTTAATATTGGGTGTCTTGGTGAAACCTCTGGGTCGAGGGTATTGTTTATTTTTTTATTTATTTTCCACTTTTTCAGCTATTATTTTGGAACACATGCATGGACTTACTCAAAATATAGGTGTTTATTGACACTATTATTGGTGTCCTACTAATTCATACTCACATCCTCCTTAGTCTTTCATTGGTACCTAAGAATAATTCATGCTTCTAGCATAGTAAAAGGAAAATACCCCTATGAATGATAAATGATCTAGGCTGTTAGGGTAGAGTATAAGAGATTGGGTACAATCTTGGAATAGAGACCGTTTATTGGGAGTCATAAATCTTTTTATTTTTGTTTCTTTTGGGAACTTGATGAATGTAACCCAACTATGCATAATCTATCATATGTATAACCTTATTGAAATTGGTATTACACTCATTTGGTTATATCAAGGGATATGTATGATCTCATTGGATCATTCGTATATTTATTTTAAGTTAATATATCATGATATATGATATATTTGTTATTTATTTTGTTTTTTCAACTTTTATAACAGGTAATAGTATCCCTATGGTATTTTCATAGACCACTTCCACTAGTTGGAAACCATTGATGTACATGGAGCTATGCTTGATTTCATGTAACCCACTCGATCTGAGTATCATTCATTGAGTTAGGCTAGTGATTTTACGAAGTTGTATTATATCTATTTAATTGGTCTATCTATTTGGATAAGTTAAATAGGAGGTGGGTAATTGTCAGATACCAGTAAAAAACACATGCATGGGAGTATCTATCCCATGTATGATGAATGTCCATGTTTCTAAGGATCATATTTCTATTTTGGTTTCTATTTTTATTATTAAACTATTTCACCTAGCATGACACATGTGATTTTGGAATTGTTATGTATGGAATTGTTATCTCTTTGGTGGAATATAAATAGGTTTTTTGTTTATGAATCACACTAGATAGGTAGGATTAATATGTCAATTTCATGATTACTTGTGATTTTTACCTTTCATATGATATAGATTAGTTTATTTAATGTTTCAAAAGAAATTTATATGGAATCCTCTCATATAAAATTATGGTGGTATCTTACTTAACAGATACTTGAGGTGGTTGAAAGATTATTACATGATTTTTATTTTTATTATTATAAGGTTTCAATTAAATAAAATTACAATTATAATTTATAAAAAAAATTCCTCTATAATATGTAATTAATATTTCATTTAATAGAGACTCAACTATGAAATCTTTGGTTAAAGTAAAATGTAAAATAATTATAATGCATATCCTATATGTATGATATAGACCTTATGGGAATATATTCTCTATGTATGGGTTTATTGGGGCTACTGAGAGAGCCTAAGTTATAAGATTCTTGTGTAATGAGACATAGAGAATAGTATGGTGTTATACTTATTATCACTTTCTTAAGACTATTATATCAACAACTAGTATTGTATCATATTTAGAGTTATGTGTTTGCAATTATAGAAAAATGACTCCCTGATGGAATATAGTTGAGCGATAAGAGGGAGGTGATGATCACTCCCTAGTGGTTTTGAGCTAGATGTTCCTACAGCATTGGGTATGGTTGTTGATTTTTATCTTAGGGAGATCCTACTAAATATTTTGTAGTAAATGGAGGTTTAGGCTCTATGAGATATAAATGTGATGTATAATATAACTATATTTTTTTATATATAACACTCTTCATCATTTATTATGGATGGTAGTTACTAAGAGACTGAGTTTTATATTGGGCCATATAGATGATTTTTTATCAACTAGAGACAACCCTAAAGAGAAGGGTGAACCTCACAATCTACATTCTTTGAGGACCAATGACCCACTTTTGTAACTTCTTTGTCTAAGTAGAAAAACATATGGGGATATCCTATAAGTATTCTCATATTGTGATCCACAATTACTATTATATAGATACTCGTAGGGATGATATGGACCAGGATTTTATAAATTTTATGCAAAGAAGGATGTTATTATTCGACTATGTTTCCCATTTTTCTGATCTATAGTATCTATCCCTGATGTTTGAGGGGGTGGGGTAGACAAGTTTATTCATTTTGAAGATCTCTCAAGGTAAGAGAGATGGATCTATATAAATGTATTTAAACTTCCATATTTTAGTAGGTCTTCAGGTATCTAGAAGAAACGTTTCGAGGATGAATTCTAGGGATATGATGATTATATCTATCAAGGTAGTCTCTTGTCTTATACTTCACTGGGAGACTTTGTTATAGAGTGATATCAATGTGGGTTATGGGGATAGACTCATCCCCATTTTATTTGACCAGCACAAGAGTATGAACCTAAAATGATTTTATATGAGGGATCAAGGGTAAGTGAATGGAAAAGTATCTGGACTTGTGTAGGTATCATGAGTTAGACAATAAATTCCATGATAGGTTGGTAGTTGGAGTTTCAAAGGCTGTATAGAATGGGGAGTATGGAATTTTAACCTAGGGTAGGATCATTAGTTACAAATAAATTGTAGATTCATAAGGGTCACAACCAATGGAACAAGTATTAGGTGCAATATATTTATATGCAATTCAGCCTACTTTCACTAGCCAGGGTGTTATACCTTCAACTAGAATAGTTACAATAACAGTGGATTATACTCTAGTATCTGCCCTATTTGATACTGAATAATTGTATCCATTCATATTAGATTGGTTTCTTGAGGATTTAGGGTTATCTATAGAGTTCCTATATTGGGAGATGTCCATGGACACACTACTGGGAGGGATATATAAGATAATTATTCGATGTAGTGAGAATTACCTATTGGTTGGTGGCCAAAGGTTTCTATAGGATCTATTTATATTATATATGACTGGTTCTTATTTTATTATTATAATATAATAGTTAGTACCATAACCATCCTACATTGAATTGTATTGTTGATGGGTGTCATTCACATCCCTTGAGGGTAGAAAATATGTTCATATTGGAGATTGAGACTTACATGAAGGGTCATGCAGGACCTAACCATTGATAGTTGGGAGGATTTTTATCTTAAGTGGCTAGTCTTTTGTTGGATTATAAGACATACATTGATTGGTATTTCCTCTCATAGTGGATCATTCATAATATTTATTTAAAGGAAAATTGTAGAGGTTTCCACCTAAGAGGGAAATCAAATTTATTATTGATTTTATTACTAGAGTAGAGCTTGTTTATATTTCATCTTACAGGATGGTTCCTATAGAGTTTAGAGAGCCTAATGATCTATTAAAGGACCTTGAGGTATACATATTTATACAGTTGAGTTCATATCCTTGGAATTCTATAGTCTTATTCACCAATAAGTCTAATTGGTTATTAATGATATGCATCGACTATTGTAAGCTAAATAAAGTTATGGTTAAGAACTGGTATCCACTTATACAAATTCAAAATTTGTTTAATCATACAAGGGGTTCCTGATTCTTCACTGATATTGAACTTTGATAAATTTGTCACAAACTAAAATTGAATCCTTTGAATATACAACACATATAATTTATGAGTGGGTTTGATTAGTATGAGTATTTTGTGATGTCAGTTGTCTGGAGAAACACACCTATAGTATTCATGGATTTGATAAATTGGGGTTTCCTCCTATACTTGGAAACATTCCAGATTGATGTTTTTTATGGCATCCACATGTACCCCAAATCGTTAGAGGAATACAAATTAGATCTACAAATTTTCATAGGCACACTTTTAAAGCATCAACTATATGAAAAAGTATCCAAGTACCACTTTTATATTGACTGATTATGCTTCTTTGGGTATGTTATATCCAATGAAGGATTTTCAATAGACCCTAAGAAGGTAAAACATATATTTTTTTTAGACAATATTAAGAAATTTTTTATATGCATATATTTTTGTGTTGAAATATTTATTATCGAATGTTTATCTTGGACTTCTCCCATTTTGCAGAGACAATTGTTGGCCCAACTAAAAAGGTAACGAAGTTTTTTTTATTTGATTATTATGAGAGTGGTTTTCATGATTTGAATGAAATAATGACAAAATATTGATCCTAACCTTACCTAAGCACAGTAGGGAGCATTTAATGCATTGTGACCCATCAGAAGTTAGTCAAGGAGTAGTATTGATGTATAATATTCGTGTGTCCCCATATGGGTCCAGTTAGTTGATATTTCATGATCAAAATTACCTGATGGATTACATTGATCTGACTATAATAGAATAATCCTTGTTTTTTTGGAGGAATTACTTGGTAAGGGAGATATTTTTTGTGTATAACAACTATAAGAGCCTAAAATTTATTTTATCATAATTTAACTTGAACCTTCAGTAGTAAATGTGGGTTGATTATTTGCAATACTTTTATTTTGAGATTATATATACCCCTAGTAAGGGTAATTTGGTTGCTGATGCATTAAACTAGAGGACATGAACTAAGGTAGTTCAATATTATAGTAGAATAATGTAGTTGATTCCTTCATTTATTGATATGAATTTAGATATTCTAGAGTGTAGGGTCAAGTAACCATTACATATTTATCTATTTATCCATCACATATTTATAAGATAAAGAGGAGCCATTTTTTGATCTAGATTGTTTACACTTTATGGATAACATATATGGTTGGGAGTTGCCACTAGAATAAAACATTGATGGTGATGAGATCCTGCATGTCCATGATTGAGTTTTGGTTCCAATGTGTATATGTAAAAATTGATATGGTATACAAACACAAGGAAGAGGGTTGAAAAACCAATTGTAACTAAGTTATATTGAGTAATATGTAGCTAATATAGTTTTCATGAGACAAAGAAGGATATAGAATTTTTTTTGCAATGCTCCATCTGTCATTAGAGGAAGGCTAAGGACCACAATACCACTAGTCTTTTATAACAATTAACCATTCCTTAGTATAAATAGGGTGATGTGGACATTGATTTCATAACAGGGTTGTAAAGGACACCCTAATGAAGTAATTAGTATGGATAATCATTGATCAATTAACAAAAGTGTCCCCTTTCCTACCAAATTGAGATACCTTTTCAGTGGATGATATGGGTAAGATCTATGTTTGATAGGTAGTCATATTTCATTAGTTCCCTTGAAGTATTATTTTAGGCAGGGATGCATATTTATCATCATGTTTTTGGTATGGGTTATATAAATATCTTGGTATGTAGGTGCATTTGATCACTGCCTAAGATACAAAATTGGTTGGACTACTTGAGTATATTATTCTGATCTTAGAGAAAATTCTCAAAGAATGGACTCTAGACTTCAGAAGTTCTTGGGATAACCACTTAATCCCCAAAAAAAATTCCTATAATAAAAATTATAAATAATATATAAAAATTGAACATTATGAGGACTTATATGGTAGACCATGTTGTTTAACTTTGTATTTATTTGAGTTATTTGAGTTACTAATTATTAGATTGAATAATATATCAGAGACCTTGGAAAGTATTTTTTGATATAAAAGTTGATGGAGACCACCCAAAGTAAGCTATAGTTATATATAGACCAGTGATACTGACCTCTTGAGTTTGAGTTGGGTGACTGGGTATTCATACGAGTGTTGATAATGTTGGCACACAATCATATTCAATGGTAGGGGATACAAGAACCCAGGTATGTGGGTCCATTTGAGATAGTGGAGGGTATTGGTCTATTGGTTTAGAAAATGGATTGTTCACATCATTTTAGTGTTATGAGTGATGTATTCCATGTATTATAGCTTCGAAAATATTGTCATGATTTGTATCACATGATCAAAACTAATGATGTTGAGCTAGAAGATGACACATACTTTGTGTATTTTCTAGTGGGTATAGAAGATTGGAGTGAGAATACTCTTCCTAGAAAGACGATTCCTCTGGTATAATAATTGTGTAATAATAGGTGTATCTTGGTGGTTAAGTGGGAGTGGGAGTCACCCGTGCATGCTTAGTGGTTATACTTATTCACCGATGATTTCTGATAATATTCAGCGATGTATCCCAAAGACAATTATTGAATGGTGTGGAGGTTATAAATCCTTGTAGGAATTTTAAGGTGTGAACCCATTTAATTTATATGAAGACCTATGTTTCTTATTTTATTTTTATTCATAATACGAATGGTTTTTATGTTTTGGGGTATTTTTGAGCATATTCCATGTATTGAAAGATGTAAAGGAGTGGGTTTACACGGATTGGGAGGTGTATTGGCCTATTTGTAGGCCACCACATTGTGGATATGGAGTAACCATGTCGGGGTGGTAGACTAGGGGTGTTTAGTGATATTTAAGGGTCCCTACATCATCTATAATACCATGGAGTCCCTTGTCCTTCCAATTTGGATGACCCTATACCGTTTTATTGGACCACAATGTGAATCAAGTCATTATCCATGCCATAAAACTCAAGGAGGGTCACCAATTAAAAATTTCAAGGAATCCGTTTTTGTGGTCCCTCCATTTTCTATCCATGTTGAAGGGGAGTTCACTATGGAAGGTGGGTGAACAAAATTCCCAGGCAGGATATTTGGTCTAGCCACGGTAGTAACCTATAAAACCAAAGCACCTGGGAAAAATTGGGACTCTCCATGCCATGGTTCTCATCCTATGGATATTGTTACATAGGGAGTCCACCAATGAGAAACGGTCAGGGGAGGAGGGTTTCATTCCATGGTGGATGGTGTGCCAGGCTCATGGGGGTCACTTTATTAAGGGAACAATATTTTATCTCTTATAGGATATAAAATTATTATTCTTGGCTTGCTTTCTTAAAATGTGTTCTTTTTCCATTCAAGCCTTTATCTATTAAGGGTATTTTGGGATATTGTTTTCCACCTTTAACTAGAAGTATAGCCTAGACACATGTTCCATTATCTTTCCTCCATAGGCTTGTTTATTTATCCCTCAGTTATTAGTAGAACTTATCATCATTCATTGAGATTAGGAGCCATAGGTATTGTTTTCCATTCATCTTTGATCTTTTTTGGTTTCTTTTATTAGAGACTCTTCTCATAGTATTTATTTCCTTTTTCCCTAGTTCCATTCATTTAACTATATCGTTATTTTCTATTTTTAGGCTCAATTCAAAGGCTCGTATTGTATGACTAGGCTTATGAACGTTTAAGATGGGTATTATTTAATATATCCCTATTATATTGCTTCATTTTGTACTTAATTAATTGTGTAGTCACACCAACCTACCATGTGTTGAGTCATAAATTAACAAAATTATATGCTATATAAATTTCAATGGGTAATAGTCCCTTATAAAATGATAATTATCCTACTATGATGGGAGACCCCAAGAGGATTCCTTAGGTATGGATCGAACATTAATTCATTAAATAAATTAGAAAATCAAAAATGGATTATAAAAAAAGTAATTGGAAATGAATAAAGGAATTTGGAACTAATAATATAGTGAAATGATGATTTTAAAGTGGTAGGTGGTGTCTTATAAAATAGTTATAAAAAATATTGAATTGGTAAGTGATTTTTGGATAAAATTTAAAATGGCTATTTAAATTAAATGTTAAAGGTGTCATGAAATGGTAAATGATAAACTATGAGTGGATTAAATGAAGTGTTCTTGTTACGAGTATTCCCAAGTTGATCTTTTATGGTTTAAAAGATGGTATTTTCTTTGGGTATACTTTAAAATTCTAGGGAAGGTATATTTCTCAATTTGTATTCTCATGTTTTAGTGTGGGTTTATTTCCAAAGGTTGTATTCATATTATAGGGATAGTGATATTTACCCAGGATAGATACCTATGTTTAGAGACATCTACAAATTAATGAGGTAGTTATAGTCGATCTCATATGCCATGGTGGAACTTGTACGTCAATGGTGTTTTTTGTTTATTTATTTATCTCTACTTGTGTTGTTATTTTGGCACACCAACTTATATTTACTTAGACTGGATACATTTATAGAAACCATTAGAGGTAGCCTAGTGAGTCATAATCACACCCTTCCAGTGACTCTATTGGAACCCAGGAAGATGTTATAGTCATAGGATATAATAAAGGAAAGTTCCCTATAATTGATACATGATCTGGGAAGTGAGGGTGGAGCATGTGATATTAGGACAGGGCCAGGACTTGAGAATATTTTTGTGTATTCTTCAAGTTTATTAATTTTTTTCTTTTATTGACTGGATGTATGTGATCTACCTAAGGGTAATCTATCATATTTATGACATTTTAAAATTATAATTTTACACATTTTGTTATAGCATGGGATGTGTATTCTATTGTTGGATTTTACATGTATGTTGGTTTAATTTATCTATGAGGATATATGATATTATTATTATTTCAAATATTATATACCCTTTCATGAGAGGGTATATTCTTTACATGGTATTTTCATAGATCATCACCACTAATATGCAGTTTTGAGCATAGGGTAGATTAACTTGAGGTCATGTAATCCACCCGGTTAAGTTACCATTTGGTGAGCCGGGTGGGGGATATTGTAGAAAATTATAAGAAATATTCATTATATTAAAAATAAATAAATTAAAATTAAATAACTTTAAAAATATTTTTAATGTAAATAAAAAATTTCTTTAAACAATATTTATAGGTAATAAAGGATTTTATGAAAAGAAAATTGAAGAAAACATTGGGAGAAATCAACCATGTGGAAAACAATAAAAAAATAATTTCACAACTTTGTAAATAAATAAAAATAAAATAGAAAATTAACTTAATAAAACATAAAATGAAGGTTATATTCTCCAAAAACTTATATAAAAATCATGGATATCAATGAAAATGTATTCTGAGTAAAAATTAGGGACAAGTTCAATTCCTCGTACAAGCATTTCTTAGGTTGAATTGTGGAGAAAAGGGAGTGAAAATAGTAAAAATAGTTGTAAAACCCAGAAATAACTAAAATTGAGGATAAATAATTTGGTTTTAGAGTTAAATAACATAAAATTTTCAGAAATTTGATATTTAGGCATAGAAAATCTCATTTTCAAAGTTATATTGGAATAGAAACCCATATGAACATCATAATTTATTATATAAGAATCATTTGAAAATAAGTCTATAAAAAATAATTAAAAATACATATAAAAGAAAGTGGAAATAAAATATAATACTATAATATTATAAAAAAAACCAACCATATAATAGCATATTAAAATAAGAAATTATATATCCATATAAAAGAATATTGATTCAATAAAAATCTTAACCTTCAGTTTACATTTGGTAAAACTCACTCTAACTCTAAGTAAGAAAAATAGTTTATTATTTATAAATATAATAAACTTATTCAAAATTATTTAACTTTATTAAATTAATTTAAAATTCATTAATACAAACATAGTATTTTTAAATATTAAAATTAATATTCTTATGTTAATTGTTCTATTTTTTCACACATACTTTGAATTTGAGATTCCAGTACTTATTGATCGATCATGTGTTCATTACCTATATAATATTAATGAATATATAATATATATACATATATATATATATATATATATTGATATATCTATTATTTATATGGTTATTACATGGAATTTATGGGGATGGTTTCTAAAGAATACGTAAAAATCTCTTTTTTAGTGATTATTGAATTGACAAATGAATTGAATTTATTAGGGAATATACTTTGAAATATTCTTGTTCATTTGGGATATAAACCATACAAAACAATAACATGTTATAAATATTGAATGAGAAAGAGAAATTTATCTTATAGAAATAGTATCACATTAATATATGTTTAATAATTTAAAAAATTATAATAGTGATAATTTAGATAAAATAAAAGGTGTATAAATAAGATAAAGAAGAAATATTATAGAGAGGACAATACTTATGTTGAAGACCGAAATATTATCTCATAGTGTCTATAGGGAAAAATGCATTTTGAATCCTTTATATGAACAGATGTTCTAAAACATTAGATATGTTTGTTAGGTAGAGAATTTGGGCCAGGATTAAAATGGAACCCAAAGGGGAGGTGTGGGTTGAAATTGGTAGAGAGGGGTCCTTTATATATGTTGTTTAAGTTTTGTTTTCACAAATATTAATTATTTACAGTGTAAATATTGAAATTTTCCTAAAAAATGGAAAATAATGGAAAAGGGATGAGGGGAGGTCATACATGGCCCCATGAAAACACACACATATATATTTTCAAATATTTTATAACTTTATCTCTTATTTTAACCCTTTTCCCACATTTTACCCTTTATTGTATTAACTCAAATATAAATTGGTAACCTTTTTAAAAAATAAATTATTTCCTATTTAAAATTTCCTAATTCCAAAAAATAAATCCATTTTATTAAATTCAATTTCTAAACATTCTATAAAATACTTTTAAATAATAAATGTAAAAAAATAAAAAATTAGGAAATTATATTTTAAGCCTAAAAGTGACTTTATTCTTTTTATTTAACAAGTTAAAATCATTAAATAATTTTTATTTATTTTTTTTATATATAATAAATATATTTTTTAAATTATATAGTAAAATTAAGAAAAAAAATTATCTTTTAAATTAAACATATAATATATAACTAATATAATGTATTAAAATTAAACATTTATCATTAACCACAAATCATTATATTCATATTATTTATAACTTAATTATTATATGTTAGATGTTATTAAATTATTTACCAATAATATATTGAATTTTTTAAATAAATCTTATTTAATGTATTATTTAAAATCATAAATTAAATTTAAAATACATTATGTGACAAAAATAAAATTGAAAATAATGGATATTTTCAAAAATAAATTAGTATTTATTTTTCCAAAAATATTTAATTCAATTAAATGATAAATATTTTATGTGTAACATAATATTTACATATATCTATAAAATACTCATTATACTTATTGAATATATCTATACTGAACAACCACATTTCAAATAACCACATAACTAATAACCATATAATCAGTGACCATATATGTAACAAACGTATGAAAATACTATATATTTCCTTATATACTTCTCTAAAATAATTTATCTTATACTATGATTTCTTTTACAATGTATAAAATATTTATATAAATTATTCTTTTTATAGTTATCATCTCCAGTATGATCTTTGTGGATAATCATTATGTTGAGAATTTGAACCCTGTAATTTTTTATTTATCTATAGGTTCATTACTTTGGTATTTTTAATAACTATGTTTTATTTATTTATCTTCTAAGTTATTTTTTTTAATAATATATCATAATGAAATAAATAATTGTTTATTTTAGTTCACTATTTTTTGTATCATAAAATATCGAACAAACGTTATTTATTTATTGCAAAATGCATACTAAAATCATGGATTGTGACATTATATCCCCATTTAAATAATTATGACCACAAAATTTCATTACTCTGATAAATAAAAATGAGGTTACTTTTCTTTAATTGTATCTTTAGTTTCCCACACTTCTTCTTTAAAAGTATGATTCCACTAGATAACTTTAACAATGTTATTATTTCATAGTATTTTTTTCTGTGATTTAGGATCTCTATTAGTTGTTCATAATAAGAGATATCATATTCTATTTATAGAAACAATGAATTTATTATATGTGATTGATTGGTTATTTAATTCCTAAAAAGTTATACACGGAACACATCATGCACTTATGAGTGGTTTAGAGGAAGTAAAAAGTGATAGGCTATTATCCCCACATGATTGAGTGTATAGAAATATGAAATTTGTCTATAGCTTATCATTCACTTCATTCAAATCTCATGACCATCATCTATAGAGATATTTGTAGGAATACCTTATCTACAACTTTTAAGTCCAAATGTCATTGATGATTATCAAAATAGATATTCATTAAATTTTGTGATACTTTAATATTTCATTTAATAGTTTGAATATTCTCTATAATATCTTGAAAAATAACTAGCCCTAGTTTCTTCAACTCTCAATCATCATCCCAATATGTTAGTGCATGTGATATTTGGGATAGTACCTTGAATTAAGACAATTTTGTGTAGTATTTTATTTTTTTTACTTTTGTTTATTTTATTTACTTGACGAATGTGATCTGCCTAATGGGAATCTATCATATGTATTAGTTTACTGATATTGGTATTTCAAACATTTTTTTATAACATGGGATGTGTATTCTATTGATGGATTTTATATGTATGTTTTTTTAATTTATCTATTAGGATGTATGATATCTTTATTATATATACTATTATTTACACTCTGATGAGATGTTATATTAGTCATATGGAATTTTCATAGATCCTCACCACTAATCTGCATCCTCTAGCATATGGTAGATGTACTTGAGGTCACGTAAGCCACTTATCCGGGTTACTCTTTAGTGAGTCGGGAGGGTGATATTACAGAAAATTAGAATAAATATCCATTATATTAAAAAATAAATAATTAAGAATAAAATAAATTAAAATTTAATATTTTTAAACATATTTTGAAAGTAAATAAAAAATTAATTTAAATAATATTTATAACTAATAATGGAATCATTGAAAATAAAATTAAAGAAAACCATGGGAGAAGGAAACTGTGTAGAAGACATTAAAAAAATTCACAACATTGTAAATAAATTCTAATTAAGTAGAAAATGAACTTAATAAATCATTTAATTAAGGATAATTTCATCCATAAAATCTTATAAAAATCATGGAAATAAATGAAAATGGATTCAGAATAAAAATAATGGAAATTTTTGATTCCACATATAAGTATCATTATGTATTAATTGTGGAGAAAAGTGAGAAAAAATAGTAAAAAGAAATGTAAAACCATGAAATAACCAAAAATAAAAAAAACATATGTGTTTTTGATTAAAATGACATTCAATTTTCACAAAATGGATATTTAAGCATAGGAAATATCATTTTCAAAGGGATATTGGAAAGGAAAACCATATGGACATAATAATTTAGGATATAAGAATCATTTGAAAATAAGTATTTGAGATATAACTATAAATCCCTATAAAATAAGGAGGAAATAAAATATAATACTATCATAGTATAAAATCAACTCAAATTAGAAGAACATATCAAAATAATAAATTATATATCCAAATAAAAGAAGATTGAGTCAATAAAAACCTTACCTCAAATTTTCCATGGGTCGGACACGCTCTAACTTTATGTATAATAAATTTTAGTTTATTATTAATATGTATAATAACCTTATTATAATTTATTTCACTTGATTCCATTAATTTATAATTCCTTATTACAAAAACGGAATTTTTTAAAATTAAAATTAATATTCATGTGTTAATTGTTCCATTCTTCTATGCATGCTTTAAATTGGAGATTCTAGTAATTATTGATTGATCTTTCATTCATTACCTATAGAATATTCATGAAGATAATATATATATATATATATATTCATTATTTCTATAGTTATTTCATGAAATTTGTGGTGATGGTTCATAAAGAATTTATAAAAATATCTTTTTTAATGATTACTGAATTGAAAAATGAATTGAATTTATTATTTAATATACATTGAATATTATTATCTATTTCTGATGTAAAACCATCCCAAACAAGAACACATTATAAATATTGTATGAGAAATAACAAGTTATTTTATATAAATAGTGTATCATTAATAGAATCTTAATTATTTAAATAAATTATAAGAGAGATAATTTAGATTAAATAATATATTGATGAATAAGATAGAGGGAAAATATTGTATAGAGGATAATACTTATGTGGAAGTCCTAAATCTTATTTCAGAGAGTCTCTAGGAAATAAGGGATTTGGGACTTCTACATATGAAAATATGTTCTCAAACATTAGATAATATTCTTATGGAGAGAATTTGGGTTTAGATTCAAATGAAAACCAAAGGGAAGGTGTGGGTAGAAGTGAATAGAGTAAGGCCCTTTTATAGATGTGGTTTAAGTTTCATTTTCAAAAATACACTTTCCTTAAAATTTAATGATTGTAATTTCTCATATAAAGTGGATAAATAACTATAAATGGATGAGGGGAGTTCAAACATGACCTCATGAAAACACATATATATAATTTTTCTGAAATTTTATAACTCTATCTCGTATTTTAATCCTTTTACAACATTTTACCATTTATTGTCTTAACTCACAACAAACATGGTAACTTTTTAAAAAACCTTATTATTAATTACAATGGCCTAATTCTAAAATTTAAATCCATTTTATTAAATTAAATTTATAAACATTATTTAAATTACTTTTAAATAAAAAATTAAATAAAAAATTGCAAAATTATATTTCAAGCATAAAAGTGACTTTATTATTATTCTTTAACAAGTAATAATCATTAAATAACATTTTTTTTTATTTTTTATATATAATAAATACAATTCATTAAATTTTATACTAAAAATATGAAAAAAGTATCTTTTATATAAAACATATAATATGAAAAAATATAATATTTTAAAAAAACATTTATCATTAAGCATGAATCATTATATGAAAATTATTAATAACACCTTAATTATATACTAGAAGTTAATTACTTATTTATAGATAATATATATAATTTTCTAATATATTTTATTTAATTTAGTCATTAAAATAAATAAATTAAATTTAAAATACATTATGTACCAAATTATTTTTTAAATAACATATATTTTCAAAATTTAATTAGTATATTTTTTTCATAAATATTTATCTCAATTAAATGTTAAATATTTTATGTGTAACATAATATATACTTATAACTATAAAATAATCATTATACTTATTGGATACATATAGTTGGGGTTTGGATTAGTGGTAAGCATCCCATAATCCTACATGAAAAATGGGGGTTCAAAACCTATTGGGCAAAGGTACTGTAGTAGTACTATAGCGTACTGTAGCAATGGGGACACTATATCGACGGTGGGAAATATAGTGGTGGTAGGTCATTGTATCGGCGACACGGAATTGTAGTAGTGTCAGATACTATGCAGTACTATAGTAGGAAGAGTATTGTAGCAGTATTATTCATAGAATGGGCCTTGGGCAAAACATTTGGGCCTAAGGGCCATGTAATGGACTAAATGCCCACTGGGCCTATGGGATATGTAATGGGTCTCCCGCTACCCAGTTAAAAGAGGTATTTTCTTTTCTTAAAATAATAAATGTGGCTTCAGCCCCAACCTTTTAAAAAAAATTATACTTATTGGATACATGCATACCCAGTTACCACATTTCAAATAACCATATAACCAATGACCACATGTACAATGACCTTATAACCAATGACCATATATGTAACAAACATATGAAAGTACTATATCTTTTCTTTATAGAATTATATAAAATAATTTATCTTATACTATAATTTATCTATATATATTTTTACCATATTTAAAACATTTTTTAATCTTTTTATAGTTATCATCTGTGGTTTGAATCTCTGGGAAAATCATGATGACGAGAATATGAACCCTATAATTTTTTTTATTTATGTGTAGGTTTATTCATTTAGTATTATTAATAACTATGTTTCATTTATTTATCTTCTAAGTTATTTTATTTTTTATTTTGATAATATATCATAATGAAATAAATCATTGTTCATTTTACTGTGGTGTTCTGTGTTTCATAATCTATCAAACAGACAAGATTTATTTAAAGATAAATTCATACTAAAATCATGGAGTGTTACATTCTAGCCCCATTTAAATAATTATGACCACAAAATTTAATTACTCTAATGAAGAAAAATGAGGTTACTTTTGTATCATTATATCTTCAGGTTCCCAGAATTCTTCCTCAAAAGTATGATTCCTCTAGAAAAGTTTAACAATGTTATTATTTAATAGTATTTTTTCTCTATGAAATAGGATCTCTACTGATTTTTTCTCATAAGAGAGACCATATTCTATTTATAGAACCTATGAATTTAGTATATGTAATGGATTGGGTATGTACTTCTTAAAAAGTGATACATGAAACACATCATGCACTTGTGAGAGGTTTAAGGGAAATGAAAAGTGATAAGCTATTATCCCTATGTGATTGAGTGTCCAGAAGGAGGAAACGTATATTGGGATTATCATTCCCTTCATTCAAATCCAAAAACCCTCATCTATAGTGACATTTGAAGGAATACATTATCAATAACTTTTAATACCAAAATTCATTGATGATTATCAACATAGAAATTCATTAATTTTTGTGGTACTTTGATATTTCCATGAATTGTTTGAATATAGTCTAAAATATATAGTAATATAACTAGTCCTAGTTGATTACACTCTCAATAATCATCCCAATATTTTTAACTTACACACATGTTCCCACATAGATCCTTATATGGTTCCATTTGAATTCTAGAATAGAAATAATTATTGTATGAGAACTAAATAAAATTAAAATGATGATCTTAATCTCCTTTGAAATCTATTGAATAACATTTTTGAATATATTTCCATTTTTGAATGGTCCTCTCAGATTGACCATTAGTTTGAGGATAATAAGAATAGGTAAATATTATCTTTGTATTTAATGCTTGTTGAATAATTTACAATAAAATCAAGGTAAACCTCATATCTATATCAAATAAAATTGAAAGTGTTACTCCATATATTCTTATCACTTCATTTATATCTATATATATCTTTTAAATCTGATTGATTAAGAAATATTCTTATATTTAAATTAAATATTCTTACATTATAAGGTGATCAACCATACACCAAATGGAATCATATCCTTTAACAGCCTTAGAAGTCCCATGGTGATTTTCATCCATTTTCATATAGGTATGGGTAAAAGTTTCATTATCCACATTGAATTATGAAATTCATCCTTAACTTTTTAGAAAACCAACCACCACGATATATACCTTATAATAAACCTCTTCATTTTGTCCCACTATAAGTGCATCTTGAAATCTTTATACATCTTTTTTCTTCTAGGATGAATAGAAAATGGTGAGATACATGAATCATCCAAAATAACCATATTCAAGTATGGTATTAAAGGGACACATATTTATATGTTGAATCTTATAATTCTATAATTATAAAATATTAACTTCATAATATTACTTGTCTTTTTTATGTAGCTTTGTATCCTCCTTTTGGGCCTCATTGATCTTCACATGGATGGATGATTGAGTAGTAAAATGGGAAATAAAGGACTTATCACGTTACCTTATGATTTCTAGGTCCATTGTTTAAAAATATATTATTATTAGGACTCTTTCCATCCTCATCATGGATATGGTACCCAGATCATCATTCACCTGGTTTTCCATCACTAGGGTGGTAATTTATTGTGTTTTTATAGTCCTTCATCAACTTCAACCATATCCTTTAGAAAAATTTCAACCCCTTATGTGTGATGATGTAATTTAACATCATTGGATTGTTATATATATCACACATTTCTACATATATATAATTCAACCATATCATTTATGTAAATTTCATGGTTTATAGATCAAAATTTGGAATTTTGTATTTTTTTTTGTAGATATTTAATTGAAATGAGTTATAAGCCACCACCTTGTAATTTTTAATAAGGACACATCCTGATCCCTTCTTTGAAGAATTTTTTTATTTCACACCACATTATCCACTACAATATAGTTTAAGTGCGGGTTTATTTACCAACCTTCCCATGATATCGATGAAATTTTCTTTAAATTCATATGTATGAAGTTACTTGACTCCATTTCAAGTTATCTTGGTTAGTGGATTTGATAGTTGTGGTAAATTTGTCATAAAGAATAGATAATATATATCCAATCCAAGAAAACTATGAATCTATATTATTGTGGTTGTTATGGGATATTTCTTAATCACATTTGTCTTTGAAGGATCCATATATATACCCTTTCCTAAGATTATATGACCAAATAATGATAATTTTTTTTTCAAAAAATCACATTTTATAAATTATGTATGCAGTTTATCCGCTCAAGGTTCTTCAACACAGTCCTAAAATTTTCTTCAATTTTCTAATTTATCTTGGAATATAGGATAATGCAATTTATAAGGACTACCACATATTTATCGATATAATCACTAAAGACACAATTCATCCAAACTATAATGACAGTAGAGGAATTGGTAACTCTAAAAGTAATCTCAATGAATTCATAGTCTCCATGTCTTATTTAAAAGTTTGTATTAGGTATATAGTTTATTTTCACCCGTAGTTTATGATATTTAGATCAAATTTCTATCTTTGAGAAATCTTGATCCCCTTACATTTGATCAATAAATTCATCATTACATAATCAATGATAGTTTTTCATGATCATGATCTGGTTATGTTCATAAAAATAAATATAAATATGTGTTGAAACATTTCCCACAAATAATTTTCAAATATGGTACCCTTATATAAATATCATATATAATACTCTTCTTTATTACTTGGGGGATGGAAATATAAGAAAGGGTGATCTTAGATGCTCATTAAGGATAAACATAAGAGATATCAGTTGAAAATAATAAGTGATTACAAGATGAACAAGTGGTTGTGATAACATAATAATGGTATATGAACATATCATAAAGAAATCATACCTAATAAAACATGGATCACAAATCATTAATCATAACAAATATATTATTTTATATCACGATAAATGAGTCAAAGGAGTATGGAAACATGAGAAAATTATTATAAACCATAAAAATAAAATATAAGAATGTGTTATAAAAAAGAAATGTGGTACAAAAATAAGAATAGAAAATAATTTCATACGTAAAGGGTCAACTCTAAGACCCTAATCACATAGTGGATAGAATCCCATAACATAATGGTTTCTTTTTACTCACTATAACTATAAATATAATGGATTGGGTTTGTAACGTCTCAGATCCGGGTGCCACCCAAGGGTGTGTCATACCCGGTTGGTCACATGACCTCAAGTGCATTTCCCCAAATTCCAGAGGCTTCCAAAGAGAAATGACGGACATTGTGTGATAATGGTGAAACAATACCCTCATTGGAAGAGTAAACATAGTGGAAAACAAATATTATCAATAGCAAAAGCAGTAATACCACAAAAGTAAATAGCATAAGACTAGAGTAAATCTAGTGAAAGACATAATAAATATATGACGCCTGGAATATATATCTAGGAAAACATCCAAAAAAGTCATAATGGTGGAATGAAATACAGAAACCAAAGTTAAAAATGCACCAAGTAAACTATAGCAGCATCGAAAGCCTCACCTTGGTCCCATGCTCTCCACCTCCAACAGAAATCAAGTTCCTGATGAAGAAGCGCAATTTCCCTTATCTATACCTATAACCATATAATATATTTAGGTCCAAAACATGAGCCAAACAAGGTGTGAGATGAATCTCAGTAAGAAACCACAAAAATATATATTCCTAACTGTCATATAATATATATAGCAGGAAATAAGAAAAATGAAGCAGTAAACCTGAATGTACTCAAAAGTAAACAATCCTATAGTTTTAAATTATGTTCATTTAAATTTATTATTCATCCTTTGGATCATGAAATATAAAGGTCTAGCCTGAGCTCTATATCCCCATGTGTAACAAAAATAAAACAAATGTCCCAGAAGACCATCTAAACAATAAAGTAAGATCGAGTCCAAGTTTTTTCTTTAGTTGGGATACTCATCACAATAATTCAATCATTTATAAACAACCCTCTTGGAAGGTTCTTATGGTCAACTCCATTTGGTTCAATATAGTACCAATTCATTAAATAATGACACTATAGGAAACTCTCATAGTCTAACCCCTTTATTCTAACATAGCATTAATCATTTACAAATGACCACCTAGGAAGATCTGATGTTTAATAACCCTTGGTCAACATGGAATCAATAAATTATAAATGACCTCCTAGGTAGCTATAATGATCAATACCCCTAGGTAAACATAGCATAAATAAATTATAAAAGGCCTCCTAGGTAGCTCTCATGGTCAATACCTCTAGGTCAACATAGAAAAAGGTAATTGTAAATTTCTTCCTGGGTAGCTCCCACGGTCAATACCCCTAGGTCAACATCTGTACCAAGGTTCTCACAGTTTTGTGTAAATAATATAGAAACCCCCACAGTTTTCCTGGTACAAGGTTCTCACATTCCATTGGAAACATATAATTCATAACATATCAAACCATATAATGAAATATTTAACTAATACATGGATAACATTCACAATTCATAAAATGGGACATTCACATAATCAATCAAACTCCATGATATGAAATTCAAAGCATGGAAGACAAGGAATGCCTTATAGTCATCCTAGAACCAATGGCCACAAGTAGTCAAAAAAGAGAAATACACCCACAGGGTTTCTCATAATCAAGGTATTTAAACATGGGCATATGAAACTGCCCTTTATCAATCAAACAAACCATAATACGTAATAAACAGTGTTTAATTTCAAAACATGCAGTTCCCCAAATGTTGGTATATGGATGTTTTAGAATATATAATCCAAATACAAATAATTAAAGGCACAAACCACCTACCTTGATGTCTTACAATCGATATACATGAATTTCAGCCCTTGAATAGGCCTATACTGGCATAGATTTACAAAAAAGGGAAAACAACCAACTTTGAATAACTAACGAGAGATGAATATTCAGAAATAAAGGATCTGGGTGTTTTGAGAACTCACCAGTGGGATTCCAATTCACCTGAAGGAGTCTTAATTGGAGCTCAGATGGAGAATCAGTGGGGGTTTGAATTTTTTTAGTCATTCTGTCTCTCCCATATATAAACTCTGATAAAAAGAAGACACATATATACCTAAGACATGACCCCACACTAATATATCAAATAAAAATAAAAGTACATAGTGTTCTCATTAACAGTACGCATTATGTATTATCCTCAAGAGTTACTGGACTTAATAAGGTTAGTTAGGTCATCACATGACCATGTAATCAACCGTTACACGACCAGTAGGTAGTTTTACGTGGAAACTACGTACACAATGTGCACTCATAAGTACACGATGTGATCTTATAAAAACCCAATTTCTTCCTTTTCTTAAAAAACAACTTAAAATCAAGATCCAAACCTAAAATAAAAAATCCAAGTTCTTAAAAACATCCCTCATTAAATAAATTCATCCTCGAATTTCCCTTCCAAGGGTGGTGAAGAAGAATCTATGAACAAATCTGGCCACTGTGATCACACATCGACCTCCCTCTCCCAAATCTCATCCTGCACTCACATGTGCTACCATAGCACCCTTACCAGAGCTACAAAATGGCCATGGAGACCCTTCATGTTGCGATCTAAAATATGAATAGGGTGCTCCTCTAAGGATGAATCCACCTCTAAATCAACCTCCTTGGAAGGAAAAACATTAGATGGGTTTGAAAAGTAACGCCATAGCTGAGAAACATAAAAGACTTTTCACATATCCCAGTACCTCTAATGTAAATGAAATGGATAGGTAACTGTCCTGACTCTATCCAAATCCTAAAATGGCATGATTTATCTCGGTTAATGCTTTCCCTATCTCCTAATCCTCCTGTTTCCCATCCTTGATGTGACACATAAGAAAACTTGATCTCCGACCTCGAACTCCATAGGTCATATCCATTGATCAACATAATATTTCTACCAAGATTGTGCAGTAGTAATACTCATCTAAATCAACTCCACATGCTCATTGGTATCCTGGACAAGATGAGGTCCCAACATAGATTCCTCTCCTGCCTCTATCCAACATAGAGGAGATCGGAAGGGCCTACCGTACCAATCCTCATAATGTGTCATCTGAATCATTTATTGTAAAATATTATTACAGTAAAACTACACTGGGGGTATGTGTCTCTCCCAATATCCCCAAAAATCTAGGATGCATGCTCTATGAATGTCCTCCAAAACTTGAATCGTGCGCTCGAATTGGCCTTTTGCCTGAGGATGATAATTTGTACTCAAAAGTACCTGTATACCCAAAGCCCTATGTAGTCCCTTCCAGAAATGATAAGTAAACTATGAATACCTATCATAAATGATAGAGTGCAGAACCCCATGCAAACATACAATCTCTTGGATGTACAACTTTCCATGCTCATCAGCACTAAAGGTTTCCTTGATTGGCAAGAAATGTGAAACCTTCATGAGCCTTTCAACAACAACCCATACAACATCATTTCTTCAAGGTGACCTTGGTAAAACTGTCACAAAATTCATCATGATATCATTCCACTTCCCATAAATAATGGTTAACTTTTGTAAAAGTCCTACTAGTCTCCGATTAACCTCCTCCACCTACTAACAGGTGGAACATCTCATACAAAAACCAACAACATCCCTCTTAATTCCTAGACACCACTACTGATGATGTATATCTCGATACATTTTAGTGACACTAGGTTGAACTTCCCATGTAGAGGCTTGAAAATACCATATCACCTCCTTGTGCATGTCTACTGAGACCCATACCTGTCCATGGAAATTAAAAAAACCCATCCTCTCCTATAGTCCACCCAGGAGTAAGGTCCTCACCTAACACACTCTCTTATAGGACTAGGCCCTTGGAATCTGATAGTTGTCTCATTCACACTCAATCCAAGAGAGTAGAGGTAACATATACATAAGAAAGAAACATATTCCCTTACTTTTCATGCACCTACAAATTCATCTTAGAGAACATAGCCATAATTTTCCACTAATTGCTGGACTACTGAGCTACATGTATTTGAGTCCTCCTTCTCAATGCATCAGCCACTACATTGCCTTTCCCAGGAATGTAGGCAAGAAAAAATTCAAAGTATTGAAGCTACTCAGCCCACCTTTATTTTCTAAAATTCATATCACATTTATTAATGATATACTTGAGTGTTTTTTAGTCAGAGTATACCAAAAAATACTCTCCCAAAAGATAATGTCTCTAATAGCGCAAAGCATGCACAACTACAACCAACTAGAGATTCTATGTCTGGTAATTCCTCTCATGTGGCCTCAACTACCGAGAATCATATGCAATGACTCCTTACCATTTCATAATCAATACTCTAAGCCTGATACATGATGCGTCGCAGTAAACAGTGTAAATCTTGTCCAGATCTAGAAAAATCAATATCGGTGATGAATTAAATCTTCCTTTCAACTCCTAAAATACTGAATCACTAGAATCTATCCACAAGTACTTCTGACCCTTCTTAGTCAGTCTCATCAGGGATTTTTATAAGTATTAAAAGTCCTGAATAAATCACCTATAGAAACCAGCCAACCCTAGAAAACTCTATATCTCAAAGAAATTCTTCAGTTGATCCCAGGAAACTACTACTCTCACTTTCAATTGTTCTATTGATACTCTTGTCTCTGAGATAACGTGACCCAATAAATGAATCTGGTCCATCCAAAAGTGGCACTTTCAGATCTTATCATATAACTGATGCTATCTCGGTGTACTCAATAAGATATCAAGATGGATGACATGGTCGTGTCAGGTATGATAGTACACCAAGATATCGCCCATAAGGACTACCATAAAAGAATACAAGTAAGGATGGAACAATTGGTTCATGAGTTCCATGAAAACAGACAATGCATTCATGAGACAAAATGGCATAACCAAATACTTGTATAGACCATACCTATTTTGAAAGGCTGTAAGAGGTATATATGATGGTATAATGTGCAACTAATGATAACCTGGTCTCAAGTCAATCTTTGAGAACATATTTTCTCCTAGAATCTGATAAAAGAAATCATCAATACTCGGCAAGGGATATCGATTCTTGACCATCAACTAGTTCATCTTTGGATAATACACATAATGTATGAGGGTACCATCCACCTTCTTTTCAAAATGGGAAAGTGAACCCCAATGAGAAGTACGGGGTCAGATTAAACCATTCTTCTGCAACTCTGCTAACTGCTTCTTGATCTTTTGTAACTCTGTTGTAGCTATCCTATAATGTGGAATGGAAACTGGTACTAATCCTAGAAAAATCTCAATAGAGAAAACTACTTCTCTCTCCAGAGGTAAACCTGGAAATTCTAATGGAAAGAAATCTCTAAAATGATATACCACTAGAGGAAATTACATATTTAAGTCCCATGTTCATCCAGATATAAAATAGTAATCTTGGCTATAATTCCTCTCATCCCATGATTCTCAGGCCCTGCTCTTCTAACCTGGACATCCCATTCACCCTTGTCTAGAAAAGACCCACACTCTGGTGATATGAAACTCACCCTATGGATATAGCAGTCAATAAATCCTTGAAAGGAGACCAAACAGTCTATTCCAAGAATGACATCGAATCCTGTCATCTCTAATACATAGAGGTCCCATTAGATGTGACACCCACCAACCTCAAGAGGTAACTCCTTGCACTAATTTACACTAGTCATCCTAAGACCCAACAGAGTGTCTAGTGTAATACCATAATCAGAAGAAAAGATACAGAGCCTAAGGCTCTCCACAATGGCAACTAATATGGAACTATGGGAAGCCCTTGTATCAAAAATATCTGAAGATAAAACTAAGGAAACAATAATTGTATATCTAACCATAGAGGGTCTGGGATCCTTCTCAAGTTTGATCGGTTCCATCGCAAAAGTCAGACCTATACCATGACCATGAAACCCTTCCTGACTACCTTAAGCTGGTCCACCATGCTGTCGCTGAAAACCTATTTTCTGGATACCACGACAATAACCATGTCCTTGGTCGGGATGGCCTGACGAACTACAGTTCCCTAGATGTTGATAAATGGTTGGCCCTTATCTTAAATTTGGAGTCATAACAGATCCCCTCTCACCAGCTGGTGGTGAGAAAAACTGACAAAAACACTGAAGATGACCCAACTTGTTGCCAGATAGTCACTCAACTGGGTCTCTCGTGCACTGAGGTCTCATGTTCCCATTCTTCTCGCACTGGTATCACACCACTTGGCTACCTAAAGAAACATCTATACTACTAGAAGAACCACCACATGTAATCTCCCTATGGAACTTCCTACAATCAGTCGAAGGAGTACCAGCCCTGGATACCGAACTACCATGGCTCACAGTTCATAACTCCCTCATATTTCATTTGATAATCATCACCAAATTTACTATAGCAATAAATGAAGTCAACCAGAAAAAATTCACCTGTGATATGATGTTTTACCTAATATCATCTTCAAACTGTCTAGAAAGTGATAACTCATCACCTCCCAAAACAGGTGTGAAGCACTGAAGATCTTTAAAGCGAGAAGAGTAATCCATCACTAAAAAAGTGCCCAGCTCTAAGTGTATGAACTCTTGGGCTCGGTCAGCCCTCAATGTCTCAGGGTAGAAGTAATCATATATGGTCCTCTAAAACACTACCCAAGCCATATCTCGATGATGCCCTACCTTGAGATAACATCCCACTATCTCTTGGTGGAATTGCATGGCATGTACATCTCAAGCTTCAACCTCCTCTTAGAAGGAATCTCTAGATGATTGAAGATAGAAATAATGGTCTCCAACCATGAGTTTGCAGTTTGTGGTCCTCCATCCCCTTAAAAAGGGGGAGGATGCTGCTGCTAGAACACCCGCGTCTACTCTCACATAGTCGGGGAAGGATTTGGTTGTAATAGCCCGAGATTTTATGAAAAATATTCTTTTTAATTTTATTAATGCCTTGTGTTGTACGCTACACCAAAAGGTGCTTGCACAACACACATCCTTGACTTTCCTTGCACGCAATCGCGACCTTCCTCGATAGCGTGTGTAGTACGCAATACCGAGTTTCACTAAACAACGATATGCTATTAAAATATTATTATAACTAGCCGTTATGAATAGTAATAACCACGTTTTAAAATTTTAGAAATTTTAGCTCTCAAAATGGAATTCATTTTTGGATTCGTAGTATCGAATTTAGCCTAAGGTGAAATTTTGGTACTTTTCGGATAACTTTCCTATTCTGATGAATAGTGAAAATTACTAAATTTTAATTAAAAACAACTTTTTTAATCGAAATAATTAATAGTGATAAATTATTAATTTGAGTGGTTTTAAAGTATATATATAATATATTTTTACAATTCAATACAATGTTGGTCATTGGATGTAATTTCACATTTACACCAGACATAAACAAGTGTTAATCTTTTGATAGTTATTATCTCTTAAAAACACGCTATTTGTTGTGACAGTGGAAATTAATTAATGCAACTTATATGTTGGGAATTTTGTAAAATAGAAATCATTTTTGAATTCGGAATATCAATTATATCTTACGGTGAAATTTTGGCATTTTTCTGAAAAACTTCAATTTTGATGAATAGTGAAACTACTAAGTGGAAGTTAAAAAAATTATTTTTTTCATAAATCTTAATTTTACCGCTTCTGTGAATGGAATTTTAAAAATCCTAGAGACACGGTTGATGTCAGTAAGTAAAATTTGGTTCAATGAGATGAAAATAATTTTTGGTGAATAGTAACTTTTTACTTTTATTTACCACGGTTAAAAGTAAATATGGTAATTAAGGGTAAAAATGATATTAATATTACCCTAACACATGTCCTAATCCTATTGTACAAGTGTATCTAGACCAAAAACAACCTTAAGTGTAAAATATTATCATTTAGGCCCACTTGGATTAGATTAGGACATTTATTATTATTTAATTCAAAGAAGAGTTAAAAGAGTTAAAATCAAATTTTATTTACTAAAACATTTTTAATATGGGGTTATACATAAGATAAATTCGACTATAAATATTAATTAGAAAGATAAAAAGATTTCCTACATAACGGTATTTTATTTTTAATTTTTAGACTTTAAATAATTTAATTTATTTATGATACAACAATGATGCAGTAATTACCTTTTTAATAAAAATTAACATAATTGATGTTATAAATGCCCAAATAAATTTAATTTGAGACTTTTTATGACTTAAACTAATTTTCTAGGTTAATATGACATGTTATTGTTTATTTAAGTAACTTGTTTCGAACGTATCATTCTTTTATGAATTTCATAAAAATCATGTACCAAACAGTGTCAAAATTGACATAAATTAGTTTTTAAAACAAATATTATATTATCAATTGTTATTTAATTCCTAAAAATCTAATGTTCGAAAAAATGACTTATATAAGGATATATATATTAATAATAAACAACTTGGGGTTCGTTTGGCTTGTTATGGTAAGTTTATTAACCATATAGTGTAAGGAAACAAAAAGACACGGTAAAAGTTAAATTATTTAACTTAGAGTTAAATCTAATTGATAAGGTTACAATAAAAACCTAAACTTGTCTAAATCCTATTGTATGAGAGTATTTCGACCCATACCCACCTTATCCTCAAAATAAATCAAATTGGAGCTATTTAAAACGGAATTTGGCTTTATAATAAAATAATATTTTTAGTTATTCCAAAGGTTCCCCTCTACTCCCTTATAAAAGGGCACCTCCTCCCTCTCTTCCTCACACAACTTTGAGCCTTCAAGCTCGGACAACCCCTACCAAAATCTCTTCTCCGCTTCCCTAGTATCATCCTAGAGGTCCTGGTCTTCTTCAAAGACCATCCTTAGTTCTTTAAGTGGAGGTTAAGAAAAGGCGCGTCAAAAAGAGGTAATATCCATTACTGATCTTTTTGAATTTCTTTCTTCTTCAACTTCTTCTTCTTTAGTTGTTTCATGATAAAGTAATAACATCAGTATTTCATATATACTGATATGTTATTATAAATATGAAACAACTCTAATTAACCTTCTATCCATCCTACGGAAAAAGGAAATCACCGCGCGTGTGTACGTACGGAATACCGTCTCCACGCCGTGGTGTAATCTATTTTCCGCCACCACATTAATTGGATGGGTATAATGGTGTAATGAGTAACTATATATGATTATTATAAAGTGATATTGATACTGAAATAGTATACATACACTTCAACACAATTCCATGACCATGGGAACGATATCATCGCTCGTGCGTACGTACGGAGTACCGTCTCCACGACGCGATGAGATTCATTATCCATGTTAACCATTCCAGAATGATTATAAAGTATATATAATGAATAATAATTCAATATATGACATGGTAAATCTACTGGATTTATGTATATATATATATATTTCATCTACTTACTTTCAAGACAATAAGGAAAGGAAAGCAGCGTTCATGCGTACGTACGGACTACCGTCTCCATGAACGGTGTGTTTCATTTCATTTATCTATCTATTATATATATATATATACTGAATATATATGATATATAAATCATACTTTATATTTTGTAATTAAGTAAATCATGATATAAGTAATAATAATGTCAATAACAACAAGTCCAAACACCTACAATAAATGAAACGATTTTACCAAAAACGCTTCTTTAACATGAATTTACAAAAGAACGGGTAATATAAAGTCATAAGTGGACCATATATGATATAATAACAATGAATATGATTCTTTAATAAGTCAATAACATTATTTATATCATTATACAGGAGGTTCGGACACGTATAAATCAAGTCGGACCTAAGGTAAGGGAAAATATCACAATCTCATTTTTATCCGAGATTGTTTTTACTTTGGCATTTACTGGGGTGTATTTTATCATCCACATCCATGTTCCCTCAATATGTAATATTGTTTCCATCCACTTACAATAGTTTAAATCCAATTTTACCCTTCGGTGAGTTTTTAGTAAAGAATATGAAAGTAATCTTTTGTCGTTTTTCGTACGAGGTACTTTTTGACTTTTCCGACAAAAGTACGAGAAGAATGTTTTTTTAAACTTATACAGAAAGAATGGATTTTTAAAACAATATTTCCAAGAATATTCCTTTATAAGTTTTCAAGTTTATTTTTAATCAACTTCTTTTAGTTTATAATTGTATGACATGTTAAGAAAAGAAAAGTGTTTTTGAAGTAGAAAGGATATTTTCCTCAAGAATGGAGTTCAAATGTTTTATCAAAATTATTTTCCATCTAAGATAATATAGGGTTCTGTTTTTATCCCTATTATTAAATTGATTTGATTATGTTGTGAGGGAATTATTTTTATGAAGTCATTTACCTTATATGATTTGTTTTATGATGTCATGATGTTTCAAGAATCCCATTTTTGTTACATGTGTTATGCGATGATGTATGATTTATGATCATGTGGCACACATAAGAAAAGATTCATTATAAGATTGGTGGGACCTATATCTCCCTCCAATGCATTGGGTAAAGATTTTATATCTCATGAGATAGACATGGCTGGAATGGTAGGTTATACCAGTTCAGTGAAACAGGACTGAAACGAGGGTGACTCGGTTCAGAAAGGGACATTGTCCACTAAGATAGTCTTGGCAATGAGTCTTGAATAAAAAGAAATGATTCTCTATGATTATGTGTGTATTCCACAAAGTTTCATGTTTTAAGTTATGATTATTGGGATTTCATTTCACTACTATGATTTATCCCATGTTATGAAATTATGCTCTCTTTTGCAGGTTAAGATTTCCAAAAGTTATGTTCTTATGAATATGACGTGATTGATTTTTCTTTTGTTTACCCTTACTGAGCATTTGAGCTCACCCTTTTATGTTTTCTTTTCCCCAGGATATAAAGAAAGTTTTTAGGTATAAAAAAAGAATATCTTTATGGGAGATGTTGAAGATCTTTCACCAGGATTAGAAGATTATATTCCAAGTTTCCAAAGGCACTAAACTATTACGATACTTATGTGTGTGTTTTTTTGTTATGTACTAAGTATTCCGCAAATGTAATGTAATGTCCATGTAAGTCAGGCTTCGGGTCTCTATATTGGTGATCCCTAAAAAGTTTGCATCATCATCATAAAACCTTCAAAGAACTATGCATCAGTACATGCATCCTTTATAACTAATGGTGTCCAAACGTGCATGATGGTAGGATCTGCTAGTTGTCCCGAATCTTTCATTTCTAATTTCTCATCATCGCCCTGAACCAAGAATATAACCGAAGGACGTCCTGGTGGCATGAATCTGCAAGTTCAACCACACACCTCAATTCAAGATTATCGTGGATGGAAAAATATAGGTTCAATAATGGAACATGAGAAGGAAATCATTCAATTTTTACAAAATAGGGTTACACTATGTGTAGAACCACTACACATAGTGTTCCCTTTAAGACTTAACATGGTCTTGTTCCACATAAGTTCTATCCACCCATATTTTTATTCACATAGTCGGATACATAGTCAATTTCTACAAAGATGGTATAATCTAGACACGGTGTGTACAACCTATGTTTCATCCACCCGTGTCATTAGTCACATGGATGGATACACAGTCTTTTACAGCATAGTGTGTACTCCCAGTACACGATGTGTTCTACCAATCATTTATCAACACCGTGTCTCTAATCACACATTCAGTCACACAGTCAACAACTACATGGTGTGTACATACAGTTCATGGCATGTACTTAAGAAAAGTCATTTCTTACAGAACAGAAGAACACATGCCATGTATTCAAAACAACACACGCTGCATTGTCTAGGTTTTCAAACAATAAGCCTCTGAAACTTCTCTATAACCCTTAAAAAATAAAATTTGTCCAAGGTATGCCAAGTTACAATACATGAGAGACCATACACCCTAAGAATCAAAGTCTGGCATCCTTAATCATATAATATTAACAAAATTCAATTAATTTTCAAACATGATCCACCAAATTCCGATCTAAGTGGGCCCATAACACCTCAGAGACCAAAGATTGGCATCCATCCAAATGAAACATTGCATTTACCAGAACCCTATCAAAATAGTAGGTATTTATATCATGGAAGCTATCACAACAACCTGCATATCTAGCACAACATCTATCACGATAGCATGCAATCAGTAATGCACCCTAAATGGTATGGTAAGAATTCATGAAATGTTATATCTTTCAAGTTACTATATGATGCATGAGATGGAATATCTTTATCTCATCAGGTTTCAAAAAAAATAGAACAACAATGATTTCAATCATAACTACACAAAACAAGTGAATCTCCCAACGGTGAAATCAAATCAACTATAACAATTGAAAAACTAGAAAATTAGAAATATTCAAGGTATATTTGATTTTCCTTGTACACAGGTAAGATAATTCAACGAAGAGGTTATTACCAACTATATAATCCTTCCTATCCTAATTTATTGGCTCTAAATATAAAGGACAAGTATAAAAGAATTACTCTGATACCACTTTGTAATGTCTCGGATCCGAGTGCCTCCTAAGGGTTCCCTATACACGGTTGATAACATGACCTCAAGTGAATTTACCTAAATTCTAGAAGTTTCCGACTATAAGTGAGGGAAAAAGTGTGATAATGGGGAAACTATTCCCTCAATGTAAGAATAAACACAATAGAAAACATATAGTTATACTAGCAGAAGAAGTAATACCATAAAAGTAAATAACAGAAGACTGAAGTAAATCTAGTAGTATACACAATAAATATATGATGCATGGAATATGTTTCCAATAAAACAACCAAACAAGTCCCAATTCTAGAAATACAATTAGAAACAAAATTAAAAGAATAAATAAGTAAACTCTAGATGCATCGCAAGCCTCATCTTGGTCTCATCCTCTCCAGCTCGAATAGCATTCAAGTATCTGATGAAGAAGGGAACTTTCCATAATCTATACCTGCATCCATATAATCTGGTTGGGTCCAAAACATAACCCAAATAGGGTGTGAGATGAATCATAGTAGGCTACCACCAAAAGATCTATGCCTAACTGTCAGTGAATATTTATAGCAGGAAATATGCAAAATGAAGCAATAAACTATGAAGTACTCAAAAATAAACAATCTTATTGTTTTCAATTATGTTCATTTACATTTACTATTAATCCTTTAGATCACAAAATCTTGTGTTCTAGCCTAAGATCTATATCCCCCTATATAACAAAAACAAAATAGATGTCTCAGAAGACTATCTAAAAAATAAAGTAAGATTGAGTCCAAGCCTGTGCTTTGTCTTGGAGACTCGTCACAATCATTCAATAATTCATAAACAACCCTATGGGAATGTTCTCATGGAATAACACCTTTGGTTCAATATAGCACTAATTCCTTAAATAACGACCCTCTTGGAAACTCTCACATTCTAACCCCTTTCTTCTAACATAGAATTAATCATTTACAAATGACCACCTAGGCGGATCTCATGGTCAATACCACTGGGTCAACATAGAATCTTTAAATTATAAATAACCTCATAGGTATCTCTCGAGGTCAATACCCCTGGGTTAACATAACATAAATAAATTATTAACGACCTCATGGGTTTCTCTCACAGTCAATATCACTGGGTCAATATAGCATAAGGTAATTATAAATAACCTCCTAGGTAGATCTCATGGTCAATACCCTTGGTCCAACATCTATACCAGGGATCTCATAGTCCTGTGTAAATAATATGGAAACCCCCATAGTTTTCCTGGTCCAAGGCACCCACGGTCCATTGGAAACATGGAATGCATAACATATCAAACAAGATCGTGTAATATATAACTACTACATGGATAACATTCACAATGCATAACATAGGCGTTTCACATAATCAATCAAACTCTACCCTAAGAAATTCAAGGAATGGAATACAAGGTATGCCTCATAGGAAACCTTGACCAAATGGCCAAAAATAGTCAAACAAGAGAAATTCACACACGGGGTGTCACATAAACAAGGTATTTAACCCTACGCATATGAAACCTCCCTTTATTAATCAACCAAACCATAACATGTAATAAACAGGGTTTAATTTCAAAACACACAAAATCCCAAACGTGGTTATATGACACTTTTATCATATATAATCCAAATACAAACAACGAAAGTCACAAACCACCTATCTCGATGTCTTTCAATTGATATACATGAACTTCATCCAAGATTAGTATAGATTTACAAAAAGGTGAAAAATCCCAACCATGAATAACTCACAAGAGAGGAATAATTTGGATGAAACGATCTAGGGGTTTTGAGAACTCACAAGTGGGATTTCAATGCATCCAACAACATATCAATTGGATCTCAGATAGAGAATCGGGAGGGGTTTGAAGTTTTTCAAACGTTCTGTTTCTCTCTTGTATGAACTGCAGGAAGAACGAGACACATACAAACATAAGATGCGACCCCTATCTGATATATCAAATGAAAATAAAAGTACACGGTGTGTTCATTAACAGTACACGTTGTGTATTAGCCTCAATAAGCCCCCAAAATAAGAGGGTCATCCAGGTCATCACAGGGCCATGTAGTTGGACATTACATGGCTAGTACGTGGTTGTACACAACAACTGGGTACATGGAGTGTACTCATAATACACGACATGTTCTTAGAAAAAACACATTTATTCATCTTTCTCAAAAACAACCCAAAATCATGATCTATACCTGAAATGAATATCCATGTTCTTATAGGGTTCACTACATAGTCCCCTATATGTCATCTCAAAATATAATAAACTTTACTCAATTCATTGGTGGGATATATAATATTAATCCCACCCATCACATAATCAAAAACTATATATATATGTATTCTACATGAACATGAAATCATTCATAATTCAATCATAAAATAATTTACATGTGGGAATAAAACAGACTTCATAATAGTTGTTTCAAGGCATAAAAATTAATCATATATAGAAACAAATTCGATAATTACATTGAAACATAACCCCATTAAAACATTAGAAAAAGTAAATGATATTGACATAGAAAAAATACATTATAAGAGATTTAAAAAAAAATTACATAAAATAAGAACAAATGTCATTTACATTTTAAGAGATTTTAAATAAATAAATAATTTATAAATGAATTATTTTAGAAATATTTGGAAAGTAAATTTGAATTACTTTAAATAATCATTATACTTTAGAAAGGAATCATTATAAAGAAAACAAAAAAGTAAGTGAAACATGTCATGTGTAAAATAATAAAAATATTCATTTCTTACTTTTTTATAGAAATTAAAATTCAATAGAAAATAAACATAATAAATAATAGTATAAGGGATAAGGAAATCTATAAAATCATATTAAAAACAGGAAAATTTAAGAAAAAAAGTCTTGATCAAAAAGAAGGGATAACGTCTATTTTACTTACAAGAAATCATTTAATTAAATTATGAAATAAAGGGATGTAAAACAGTAATAATTTATATAAACCCCATAAATAAAAATTGGGGAAAAAATATTTGAGTTTTATATTGAAAGACCATATAATTTTAAATAAACGGACATATTGACATTAACAATCTCAATCTCAAAGGAAGATTTAGAAAATAAACCCTTACGAACATCATAATTTATGAAGTAAGAATCATTAGAAATTGAGGTTAAGAGAACGAAATGTATATCTCTAGAAATGGAAGAGTAAATAAAATATCATACAGTCATTAGATGGAAAAAACCAAACTTATAATAATATATTCAATGAATAATGTATATAACCCAATGAAAGAATATTGTGTCAACAAAAATCCTTATTTTGGATTTTTTTAATTCAGACACACTCCAACACCCTTTATAATAGATTTAAGTTTTTTATTAATATTTATAATAATATTATTCATCTTTATTTTAATTAATACCATTAATTTAAACTTAATTATTACTAAAAAGTGAATTATTTATTGTTAAAATTAATATTTTGGCATTAATTATTCCATTTTTCTCCATTTTTTGATTTGGTGATTCTAGTACTTACTTTGTTATCATGTGTTAATAAACATTAGAATGTTAATAATTTTTTATAAATTTATATATTTTCAATTTCATTTAATAGAAGTTATCATAACACATTTTAAAAAATACTTAAAAATATAATTTTGGCTGATTATTGAGTTAACAAACGAATAGAATTTATTGGTGAATATACATAGGAATATAGTAATTATAAATTTATGAGAAAATATTAAATTAATTATTCTTATTATTATATATTATTTATATTTATGTGTTATTAGTCATTCATTCTATAAAATTTATAACATCTTTCCTGATCATGGTTAAACAGATCCAAAAAAGTATATGTTATAATGATTGAATGTATAATAACATGTTATTGTATAGAAATAATATAAATTTAATAGAAGATTAATGATTAAAAATACATGTTATTAAATTGATAAATTTTATTGTATAGGTGGTGGAAAAATAACATAAATAATGTAACATCCTGGATGTGGATTCCACTAAAGATGACTCGAGCCCGGTGGGTCCCATGGCCTTATAAGCGCATCTCTCCAAATGCTAGAGGATACTAACTAGAAGTGAGGGTATAGGTGTGCCTATGGAGAGACTATTCCTTCATCACTATTGTGTAGCATAGTGGAATATTAATAAAAACAAGTATATGGAATAGTAAATAAATTAGATAGATGATAAGTAAACAAAATAAAACTATAAAAATCATACAAAAAGTAAAATAATATTAATATAATGATATATTTCATATGTCTCTAATAAAACATCTAAAACGGGTATACATTATAAGACTATAATACATGTAACAAAAGTAAAAAATGCCAAAAAGTATCAAGCTATCATCATGAGAATTGGCTTGATACAATGCACCCCTGATCCTAAGAAGAAATAAAGAACCTATATTAGGTCACTTTCACTTGTCCATACCTACAATCATATATTCTATTCAGGTACCCAAGGAAGCTCGAATTTGGTGGGATACTAAATCCCAATATGCAACCACCCAAGTTCAAATGTCATCCAGTCATTGAATATATAATTGATAGTGTGAAATGAGTAATGAGATAAGTAAAGGAGGTAATGAAAGAAAATAGCATATGGATTCCAGGTTCTCATTTTACAACCAATTCATTTCAGCCATTGCATTTATAAGGTTAGACTCTAAATCAACAGTCATGCCTCTATCATTTATAATCAATTTAATTTAATTTTTTATGCCACTTTTAAATAGTAAGTCTCAAAACCTAATGCAATCTTAGTGTTACCTGTAGTGATATTCTTAGGAGATTCCTTAACAGGCCATCTATAAAGTGTAAATCACTGACTGAATCCAAGAATTTATTTTTCTTGTAAAATTCATCATATAAGGTATTTTATTCATTATTAAATTAAGAAACTGATCATGTCCTTATCAATCCTAATTTTGAATCTAGGTGTCACTCTTGGTGAATCATAAAATAAGAACCCTAAAATTCTATCATGGGAATTCCTCATTGGAATCTAAGTATCACTCTAGTTGTGGTATAACATCACTACTATTTGAGTCCATCCTTGGTGGTCTACTAAGGGTTCCCAAGTATCACCCATGGCATATATAATCAGCTTCCCTTGAGTCAATCCCTAGAATTCCATAAGAATTCCATGTGTCACTCTTCATATAATAGTTAATTCCCTATGAGACCGAACTTGGAAATCCATATGGGGATTCTAGGTTTCACTTAGGAATAAGAAATGTATAATCCATTTGATTATGTCCATGGAATTCTTCATTAAATCCATGTGTCCCCCAGGGAATATAAGCATCAAATATAATTCAATACCATTTAATCAATTTCAATTAAATATTTCAAGTTCAAAACAAGAACATTGCAATTCAATCTCACCTCTAAAGGTATTCAAGGCATGGCTAAGATTATAATTCTTGCATCTAAATATCTATCAAGGACATATAAATATAAATGGAAATTCAATATCATTCAACAATGCCATTTAACAATGTCAAGGTCATTATCAACAACACTTCATTTAATCCTCACCTCATAATGTTAATAGAGGCACTTCTAGGCTTAGAAGGATTCACCTTTATTTAACTCTTGTGAGAATTTCATTATAATAATCATCTCGTACATAACACAACAAATACATGGAAGGTGTCTAGGGGCATGGAATGCATTCCCTTTTCTTTATAAATTCAATAAAAATTGATATTGAAATTACAATTGTAATTTATTTCAATTAAAATTCTAAATTCAATATTAAACATCCAAAAATGAGAGGTAAATAGATACACCGTAAGGTATTCAATTTCATGTTCCATCAAATGGTCCTTTTACAAGCACAACACACCCAAACGGGTGGTTCCATTCAAGGTTCTTAACCATTTAAAATTTATCAATAGGAATCATTATTTACATAGGATATACCTAACATTTCAATTAAAATATTTAAATTCATTTCAAGGGTGTTACTATGAGAACTAGGTGTGTGGCACAATGGAAAATATAAAAAATTCAACTTTAAAGGAAATTCATGAGACCACCTACCTTTGTTCTGTAGAAGATTTTCTATTCGGTATCAACTCTTGTTTTGACTCAGATCAGTATAAAATCATAGAATGCATGAAAAACCAAATAATAGGGAAATTATATTTCACCTAAAAAGGATATATGATACCAAATCAATTTATGAATGGCACAAAAGTAATTGAGAACTCACCAATGTAGATACAACGAGAAGTGCGACACTTGAATTTGGGACCAGACAGAGATGATCTCTTGATTCCTATAATATTCACCCAAAATAATTTTTCAAAGGTGAGTGTAGAGACCCAAATCTTGATGTACATGGACATTACATTACTTTTTCTGAATACCTAATACATAACAAAAACAAAAACACAAGGACCGTAATAGTTTAGTGTCTTTTGAAACTCGGAACATAATCTTCTAATCGTGGTGAAAGATATTCAAAATCTCCCATAAAGATCTTACCCTTTTGTTTTCTTACCTAGAACATTTCTTTATATCTTTGGGAAAATAAAACATATAAAGGGTGATCTCAAATTCTCATTAAGGGTAATCATGGAGAAAATAAAACAAACCATATACATTTGAACATCAAAACATGAACGTAAAGTTTAAACATAAAACTCTTGAGTTGTGAAATAAATCTTGGCAGTACGTAAGGAATAGATCATAAAGGAACATAAATCATGATAAAATAACATGGGAATAAAACATGTAATTGTTGAAAACCAATAATCACATGATATGATTTCCATAGTAGCCAAGTCAGTGCTTCCAAGACCATCTTAGTGGACAAAGTCCCTTTCTGAATCGAGATCACTCCTCGTTCCAGTCTTGTATCACTGAACTAGATTAACTTACCATTTTAGCCATGTCTATCTCATGAGATATAAATCTTTACCCAATGAATTGGAGGGATATATAGGTCCCACCCATCTCATAATGAAATCATTATTACTTGTGTCAGAAAATAATCTTAAAACATTCATCATAACCCAAAGAATAAAATGGGTTTCATAAACATCATCCCATCATAACATAATCAATATCAAACAAATGGATATAATTTCATTATAAGAGAATTAAAAACATGTAAATTATACAGACATTATAATTGAAACATACATATATGAAATAATGTAATCTTAGATGGAAAATGGTTTTGATAAAACACTTGAAATAAATTCTTGAAAAAAATATCCTTTCTTCTTCAAAATCATTTTCTTTTCAAAAAAAATCCACGAAACTTTAAAAGAATTGTATTTTGTTGAAAATATTCATAAAATTTTGTAGAGGTAACTTCATTGAAATAAGTCATTATGAAACTGTAAAAATACACTCACACCGTATAATTTAAAAATAACATTCTTCTCGTACTTTTGTCAGAAAAGTCAACAAGTTCACCGTGTGGTAAAAAAAGTATGATTCCATTCATAACATGTGTTAAATATATGAAATGGGTAAAAAGGCCTTTAAAAATACATGAAAACATTTTTAGAAAATATGGGCATGGATGATAACAATAACCCCAGTAAATACTTACGAATAACAATCTCGGATAAGAACGAGATTGGAATAGTTATCCCTTACCTTAGGTCCGATATGCTTCGTACGTATCCAAACCTCCTGTATAATGATTTAAATAATGTCATTGACTTATTTTATAATCATATTCATTGTTATGATATCATATATGGTTCACTTATGACTTTATATTACCCGTTCTTTTGTAAATTCCATGTTAAAGTATCGTTTTGGGTAAAATCGTTTCATTTATCTTGTGTGTTTTGACATGTTGTTCTTGATATTATTACTTATATCCTTATTTAATTAATTCCATAATGTAAAACCTGATTTATATGTAATACATATTCAATATATAAATGCAATGAAATACACCGTTCATGGAGACGGTAGGCCATTCGTACGCATGAATGCTGTTTTCGTTTCCTTATTGAATTAAATGAAATTAAGTAAATTAAACATATATGTACATAAATCCAGTATAATTATTATTTAATATCTCTCATGATTATTTATTATATATAATTTATAATCATACTTGAATGGTTAATCATGGAAAATGAATCTCCTCGCGTTCGTGGAGATGGTAGTCTGTACATACGCACGAGCGATGATATCATTCCCATGATCATGGGATTGTATTTAAGTGTAAGTATAATATTTCAGAATAAATATCACTTTAAAATAATCATATATAGTTATTTATTTACACTATTATACCCATCCAAGTAAGGTGGTGGTGGAAAACAAATTACACCACAGCGTGGAGACGGTATTCAGTACGTACGCACGCGCGGTGATTTCATTTTCCGTAGGATGGACAGAAGATGAAATTGGGTTGTTTCATATTTATAATAACATATCAGTATATGAGTGATACTCATGTTATTAATTTATGATGAAACAAATAAATAAGAATAAGTAGAAGAAGAAATAAATTGGAAAAAATCGGTAATGAATATTACCTCTTCTTTGACGCGCCTCTTCTTAACCTCCTCTTAAGGAACTAGGGATGGTCTTTTGAGGAGACCAGAGCCTCTATAATGTTTCTAGGGAAGATGATAAGGGAAATGGGAAGGTTTTTGACGAGCTTCAAGACTGAAAAGTGTGTGAAGAGAAGAGGTAAGGGGTTCCCTTTTTATAAGGGAGGAGAGGTGTACCTTAGGAAAAACTTAAATTATTATTTTATAATAAAGTAATATTCGGTTTATAATAGGTACAAATTGATTTATTTCGAATATAAAGTAGTTAGGGGTATAAATAATCTCAACCAATAGGTTTTAGAAAAGTTTAGGTTACAATTTTAACCTTATCATTTAGGTTTAACTCTAAGTTAAATAATTTAACTTTTACTGTGTCTTCTTGTTTTCTTACACTATATAGTTAATTAACATACTATAAAAAGCCAAAAGAACCCCAAGTGGTTCATTATTAATATATATAAATTTATCTAAGTCATTTTCCTAAACTTATATTTTTAGGAATATTATAAAAATTAATAATATAAATTTTTTTTAAGAACTATTTTATGTCAATTTTGACACTATTTGGTAATTAATTTTTGTGAATATCATAACAGCAATATTAGTTATAAAAAAGTTAATTAAATAAATACTAACATGTCATAGTAACCTATAAAATTATTGGAATTCATAAAAAGTCTCAAATTGCATTTATTTGGGTATTTATAATATCAATTATTTTAATATTTCATTATTTAGGTAATTACTGCATCACCATTATGTCATAAATAAATTAAATTACATAATGTATAAAAATTATAAATAAAATAAAATTAGGTAGGAAATATTTTTATATTTCTAATTAATATTTATACTAGAATTTATATTATGTATAACCCTATATTAAAAATGTTTTAGTTATTAAACATTGATTTTATCTATTTTAACTCTTTTTTTTATAAAATAATAATAAATGCCCTAATGTAATCCAAGTGTACCTAAATGATAATATTATATTACTAAGGTTTTTTTGGTCTAATTATACTTATCCAATAGAATTAGGACATTGTTAGGGTAATAATAATATCATTTTACCCTTAATTACCTTATTTACTTTTAACCGTGGTAAAAAAAAATGTAAAAAGTTATTATTCACCAAAAAATTATTTTTATCTTATTGAACCAAATTTTACTCCTTGATATTAACCATGTCTCACAGATTTTTAAAATTCCACTCACGAGAGAGGTAAAATTATGTATTATATAGATTTTCAAATTCTCCTAGGAGGTAGGTAAAAGACGGTGAAAAGATCAATAAATTTTTTATATATCTTAAATTATTATAAAATGACTCAAATGAATTGAATTGAGATTATATAGGTATTATGTATCATTTTTTACCTAAAATAAATTTAAATAAAAAGTCGATTTTTAAATAGTAACCTAATGTTTTCACTATTCATCAAAAATTGAATGTTTTAAAAAAATTCCAAAAAATCACCCTAGGATAATTTTGATATTCCGAATCAAAAAATGAAGTCCATTTTGAAAGATAAAATTTATAAAATTTCAAAAAGTGGGTACTACTATTCCTAACGGCTAGTTTATAATAATATTATAATATTATCTCGTTTAGTGAAACTTGGTATTTTGTACTACATACGCTATCGAAGATGGTATTGATTGTGTGTAATGAAAGCCAAGTCAGGGCTGTGTGTAGTGAAATCTCTGTTTGGTGTTGTGTATAACATAATAAAAACTTATTAAACAAAATCTATACTTAATGTTGCGTAAAATAATTTCCACAAAATGAACTTGAAATTTTTTGTAACACGAGCCAAGAATAGTGTTTCATATACTGCAAGCTAATACGGTGTTGTGTATAGTACAAGCTAATCCTAATGTAGTGTATAATATAAGACATAAAAGAAATATAAAATAATATATCTCATAAAATCTCGGGGTGTTACAGTGGGGGTTCTTTCTATAGGAGGAATGAGAAATTAGGGTTGAATTATAAGATTTAATTATGGTTATTTAATTAAAATCACCCAAAAATATAGGGCTTTATGGTTGGTCCACATGGTTCCCCAAATCATGCGCCAACCGTCCATGCCTTACTATAGGTAAGGGGAACCCATCATGGTTTCTGTGTATATTTTAACTTACTATGCGCTAACTATGAAAAATGACACTATCAAAATTGTAGACATTCTCACATGGCCATAAACATCAAATCGAATGTTTTATCAAACTGTGTAATCTCTTCCATTAAACTACCCAACCTCTCACAATTATAACTAATCGTATGGACTACCCCAAATGGTTTACACTAACCAAGTACCATGAATTTTTCACCCTAAAAGTTGGGTTTATGCTCCGAGCCATCTCTGAACACCCAAAAATACCTTCATGACCTCAAAGGGAATTCACAATAGGCCATATTTAGATACTAAAACTAAAAAAAAATATTAAGAGATCTATACCTTATGAATGTACTGGGTTCTTACAAACTTCCCCCATTAAAGTAATTCATCCTGGAATTTTCTTCTCAAGGGTGGTCAAGATTGATTGAGAACAACTCCAGCCACTATACTCATACATCGACCTCCCACTCCTGGGTCTCATCTTATACAAGGTCATGTTTCCATAACACCCATACTAGAGTAACTTACCGGCCTTGAAGAAACTTCATGATATGATCCAAAATATGTGTAATATTATTCTAAATGGATGCATTTACAAATTAATCAACCTACTTGGGATGAAAGACATGAAATTATCCTGAATGAAAATGGCATAGCTGAGGTACGAGGAAAACATCATGCATGGACCAGTACCTCTGAGGTAACTGAAACTGATAAGTAGTCGGCCTATCTCTCTCCAGAATCACAAATGTAATGACATATCATAGGGAAAAATTACCCTCTCTCATGATCCTCCTATTTCCCAAACTTAGTGTAACACATAAAAATATTCAATCCCCAATCTCAATCTGTAGAGGTTATCTGCAGTGATTGGTGTAAGATTTTTACCAAGAATGCAAAATATCCATCTTCTTATGCTCTGTGGTATCCTGAACGAGATGAGGTCTAAGCATAGTTCCCTATTCTACCTCTATCCATCATGGAAGTGATTAGAATTACATACCATAAAAAGCCTCATAAGGAGTCATTTGAATAGTAGCATGAAATATATTATTGTAGGGGGGTTCAACTAGGGGTAGGTGCCTCAACCAAGAGCCCCCAAAGTCCAGGACGCATTCCCTCAGCATGTCCTCAAGCACATGTAATATATGCTCTAACTGAACATCAATATGAGGGTGTTATGTTATGCTTATAAAAACTTCAATACCTAGCTCCATACCTAGCTCCCTCTAAATTCATTTCTAGAATCATGAAGTAAACAGGTCATCCCTATCTGAAACGATAGTATGCGTGCCCCGTGAAGTCGTATTATCTCACGTAAATACAACCTTACAAGCTTATCTACGTAAAATGTCTCCTTGATAGGTAATAAATGAGTGACCATTATGATCTAGTCAACAAAAACCCACATGAAATCATTATCTAGAGGCAACCTTAGTTAACCTATCATGAAATACATCATGATGTCATTACATTTTCACTCGGTAATGGGTAACTTCTATAAAATTATGGCTAGCCGATGGTGTTCCACCTTCACCTACTAATAAGAGGAACACCTCATTAAAAAAACACATACATCCCTTTTCATACCCAACCACAAGTACTGGCTATGTAAATCTTGATACATCTTGGTGACACCAGGGTGCACTACCCAAGATGAATCATGAAAGTATCACATTAGCTCCTCACATATATCCATTAGAACCCAAATGTATCCATGGATTCACCATATCTCATCCTCGACTATGGTCTAACCAGGAGGATGTTCCTCACCTACCACACTCTCTCATTTAACGAGGATATGTGAATCTGATAGTTTCATCATTCTTACACTATCCAAAAGTGTAAAGGTTACAAATAAGGATGATAGATAAGACTTTCCCTCATTGTCCTTCACCTCCAAGTGCAACTCAATGAAAAAATCTATAAGCTTCCACTCATTACTAGCCAACTGAACTTCCTGTATCTTGACTCCTTCTACTCAATACATCGACCACCACATTTCTTTTACCAGGCATATAATCAAACTCGATGTAAAATAACTATAAATACTCAACCCACCTTCAATGTCTCAAATTAAGATCACACTATGTAAATATATACTTGAGGATTTTGTGCTCCGTATACTCCACAAAACACTCTCCTTGTAAATAGTGTCTCCAATAGTATAATGCATGAACCACTAAAGCTAACTTGAGATATCTTATTGGGTAATTCATCTCCTATGGTTTCAACTTCCAAGACCCATATACCAGAACTCTATCTCCTTGCATAAGAACTGATCATAACTTGATACATTATGCATCACATTAAATTGTGTAACTTCTACTTAGATATATAAAAAAATTATTGGCACTAATGTTAATCTCCCTTTCAACTCCTAAAAGGTTATCTCATAGGTATATAACCATAAAAACTTCACACCATTCTTATTCAAGCTTGTAAGTGGAACTGCTAAGCATGAGAAGTCTTGTATGAAATTCTTGTAATAACCAGTTATCCCCACAAAACTTCATAGATCAAAGGCATTCTTGTGATGCTCCTAGGAAACTATAGATCTCACCTTCTCTATGTTAACTGATATTATTATCTCTGAGATGATGTGACCTAGGAACTGAATTTGATCCATATAGAAGTGTCTCCTTGTGATATTAGCATATAAATGATGCTCACTGAATGTATTCAAAACAACAACAATAATTTTGTCATGGTCATGTTGATTGTGAGAATGTACCAAGATATCATCCATGAAAACCACAACAAATGAATCCAAATAAAGATGTAATACTTAGTTTATCGGTTTCATGAATATTTTTGGCATGTTTGTGAGACCACACGACATAACCAAATATTCATATAGATTGTATCTTCTACAAAAGGTTGTGTGAGATACATATGATAGTTTAACATGAACTTTATGATAACCGTATATTAAATAAATTGTTGAGAATACCTGATATTCGTAGATATAGTCAAATATTTCCTCTATCTGTGGAATAGGATACCGATTCTTAACTATCAGTTTGTTTAATTTCTGGTATTCTAAACAAACCCTAATGGTACTGCTTTCGATTTTCACAAAAAAAGGACTTCTAAATGTGACAGATAAGTATTGAGTCAAATAAATCCATTTTATATAAATCCTATAGATTCCTCTTGAGCTTATTTAACTCAGTAGTATTCATCCTATAATAATAAATGGATACTATTGTACCTCCCGGAACTAGCTTGATAGAGAAATATACCTCTCTCAATCGTGGTAGTCTTGAAAAGTCTTCCAGAAAAAATTTCCTTGAAATGGTCAACCACTAGAGGTAAATATTTCTGATTATTTCTCAAGACATCTAGGTATAAACTCTCAATACGGTCTATCATCCTACCTAGCACATGATGCCATGGTCTTTCTCGGATCTTCTATACATCCCATCTCTGGTGATGTGAAGGTCCCCTTTTGATGATAGTAGTCAATAAAATCATGGAAGGAATCAAACAAGTCCATACCATGAATGACATCAAAACCTATCATCTCAAGTTAAAAAGAGGTCCCATTTGAAGTGACACATTCCAATATTAAGGGGGGACTCCCTGCACTGACGAAAATCCTCTGTTCAAATCCCCGAAAGAGTATTAAGTATCATAACTCCATAAAAAAACTTAAAACTGAGCCCAAGTATCTCTACAACGGGCACAGATATAAAACTATGAGAAGTGTCTGTATCAAAAAGAGAAGATGCTAAATTATAGTCTACTAGAATCATACCTCTCACTATAGGGGCCCATGATTCTCCACCTTAGGGTTCAATTTCAATATATACATATTACATGGTCGATGGCCCTGTGATATTTCCTACTTCCCTGAGCAGACCCGCTCTATTGTCACTTAAAAACTGTTGTTTAACTACCAAATCCATGGACACTACCCCAGCCTAATTGGCTAGCTATACTTCAGATCCCTACCTAAGGAGATTTTGTTTACCTTGCTTCTACACATGGAGTCGGTCCATACCCTATTTCACTGGCTTCCAGAGAAAAAGTTATGCAAAAGCACTATAGATGGAACATTTTTCCATGTGATCATCACTCGATTGGGTCTCTCATACACCGAGGTCTCGTATTTTCTAGTCCATCACATTGGCGGCACCTCACCTGGATACACGAGTATCTGCTCTAGAAAATAATGTCACTCTTTGGAAGCTCTAGAGGATGCTTCCTAATGTCGGTTGATATAGAACCAGATCTCAGTGACGAACCACCCTGGATGGAACCCCTACCCTCTCTCAGGTTATGATCTATGATAAGCACTTGAATCAATATTCTAAAAAATTGTAGTTAGCCAAAAGAAATTCATATGTGATTGGATTTCATACCTGAGACCATCCTTGAATCAAATGGATTTAGTTAACTCGTTTCTCATTAGAATAGGTGTTAAGAGTTGAAGATCTATAAAACAAGCAAATAATGCATGATTGATAATGATCCCTTATTCAGGGGAATAAAATCTCATGAGCTATCATCCCACAACATCTCGGGATAGAAGTAATCATATAAGGCCGTATGAAAATATAACCAAGGCATTTTCTAATGATGATCCATCTTAGTAATGACATCCCACCATCTCTTGGTAGAATCATGTTGCATATACATAATGTGAGTTACTCTCCTCTCAAGAGGCATCTCTAGATGTTCAAATATAGATAGCATGGCCTCTATCCATGACTTTGCAGCCTATGGTCCACCATCCCCCAAAAATGTGGTCAAATTCTACTATTGTAACTCAAGCGTCAACTCTTCCATAGTCAGGGTTGGTCAGGGTGCTCCCTGAGTGGTCTTCATGAATCACATAAATCCTTCATAGAACTGTGCCTCAGAACCTCTGTCTAGTACAAATACTGGTGTCACAGCTTTCACTAAAATAGAATCAATAGGAAGCACATAGCCCACCGCCTCTAGAGTGTAGTTATCACCACCCTCATGGCATACAACAAGTGGTCATCATGGTGGCATGCCTCTAAATTTTCAAACACACTACTCAGTTCTATATCATTATCAAAGTTCATAGATCAAAGCGTATATATAGAAATATGATCGATACAATCCTTACTATATAAGAACACACCCCTATACCTACTTCTTGAGTCAGTTCTGGGTGACATGCAACTCACGTAAGAGCTAGAGATACTGCCTACTACCCACAACTATGGTCATTTCTAGGTCAAGTTTTTCATTAAAAGCAATTCAGTTACCATTTAGTCTTATATTCTTTTCACATTTAATTTTATCATTTAATTTATTTTAGAATTCATTTTTAAAGAGGTTGAACTTAATGGTTCTCCAAATCTAAATCCACGAGGACCCAAACTGCTCATAAACCATAGCATGGCATCCACCCAATCCACACCATAACATGTTCCACAATAACTATGACAAAATTCGGTATCTATATCACTAAACCTATCAAAACATCATGAAATAAGTAATTCATCCTAATTGGCATGAAATAATGCATAGCATGTGATTCTTGTAAAGTTACTAAATTATGAATGAGATGGAATACCGTTATCTCATTAGGTTGAAACAAATTAGAAACCACAAAAATATTTATAATAACATCACAATTGAAGAGAATCTCCCAACAGTGGAATCAAATCAACTGTAATAGTCAAAATCCATAAAAATAGCAATTTAAATCTCAAAAAGCTGGCTTTTTTTATATTTGGGTTAGAAACACCTGGGAACATCTCATTACCAAATTCGTATTCCCTTCTATCTCTTTCAATTGTCATGAAATATTAAAGAAAACAAAAAAAATAACTTGGGATTGGATACCACTTTTTAACATCTCTAACCCATATGCCATGGAAGGTTCCCTGAGCCTGGTGGGTCATATGGCCTAAAGTGCATCTCCCCAAATTCCCAAGGTTTCCGAATAGAGTCGAGGGCCTAGGTGTGTCTATAGGGAGATTATTCCATCATTGTAAGAGTGAATTACAGTATAATATCGATAACATACAAGTAGAAAAAGTAGTAAATCAATCAAATAGATGATAAGTGAACAAGATAGGTAAATACAAATCATACCAGAAGGAAACTCATATTAAGATGATGATGATACATGTCATATGTCTCTAGTAAAATATCCAAAATAAGTATACAAGGAAGGTGCGCAATACATATCACAAAAGTAAAAAAATTACAATTTTGTATTCAGCTAGCATCACGAGCCTTAGCCTGGTCATGTGCTCCCATACTCCTAAGCAATAATCAAGATATTATAATAGGGAACTTTACCTTCACTACTACGAAATAGACCTTTAACAGCACTAGAAATGGAATTTATCAATGTTAGAAAATCACTGACTACCTGAGTGAGATTAAAATCCCTAGTCTTTTATCAGTGCTTATAAAACTGCTGATAAAGGGACTTTTATCAGCACTTATAGAAGTGCAGATAAAGTGTACCTTTATAATCACTTTTAAAAGCACTGAAAAATGTTTCCTCATAACTTTTAAAAATTCTAAATATGTTTCCTTTATTAGAGATTTTAAAATCACTAAGAAATGTGTCCTTTATTATCTCTTTTAAAAGCACTGATAAATGGTCATACTACAGTGTGCTACAACAACACACAGAAGCACAAGTAAAATGTGTTCTAACAGCACACCACAGCCCTAAAAACACACCATATATCAACAAAAAAAGTCACAATACATAATTTAAATGAAATTAATTTTACAAAAAAAATACAAGAAAAACAAAATATAATAGAAATTTAAAACTTTGGTTTACAAAATTATATAAAAACAAATTATTACATACATTCAAAAACATCAATGTTACTTTGTCTTTTAATATTGACCATGACTCATTCTATTGCAAAACAAATCACCCCTTCTCAAGTAAAATAACACACCTATATAAGAAAAAAATCTTATGTTAGTAATAAAAAAAATTAACCAATGGTGATAATTTTACTAAAATTGATGTGAATTTTGCTAAAATTGATGTCAATTTTAAATAAAAAGATGTACTTGGATTCATACCAGTCACATCATGAATTGTATTGAGGTGAGAATGGTTCCAAAATGTCTCAAATTAATTTTGGATTAATCTCCTGAATTATCAAAACAATCAAAAAAAATTTCCTCGGTTTTGAGTAAGTCGGTTATCTTTTTTACTAAAATTTCATTTTAAATTGGAAACATGCACTAATTACTCATTCTGATAACATCATGTTTTTAATATAAAATTGATTCCTACACATCAATAATGACTTAGGAATAATTTTACTAATTTATCAATAAAATATGAGCATTTTTTATTGGTTTTCAATGAGTGACAATTTCTTAACTAAAATGCCGATTTTAAACTCACAATAGACATATTATGTCATACTGGGAACATCATGTATTGGATTGAGGTGAGGCTAATTCCAACACATCACAAATTACTTATGTATCATTTTTATAAATTATCAAAACAATCCTAAACTGTTTTATTTATTTTGAGTATGCCAGTTTTCCATTTTACTAAAATTGATGTCAATATTAAATAAAAATACACAATTTTAGTCATACCAATCACACCATGGTTCAGATTGAGGATTGGAAGATTCCTAGACATCTCAAATGACTTATGGATAGTTTTCTAAAGTATCCAAATAATCTGAATGCATTAACATTGAGTAATTTGGTCTTCTTTTATACTAAAATTTCATTTTAAACTAGAAACATGCACTTTGACTCATTATGATCACATCATTTATTGGTTTGATGTATGAACAATTACTACACATCACAAATGGCATATGAATAATTTTCCAAATTATTAATAAAAATCAAGTGTATTTTATTTGTTTTATATGAGTGAAACTTTTTGAAATAAAATTTCAATTTTAAACTAATAACAAAGGCTTTCAGTCATACTGAGAACATTGTGTATAAAATTGAGGTTTCATTGATCCCTACATGTCAAAAATGACTTGTAGATCATTTATGTAAAGTATAATAAAAATATTAATGCGTTTTCTAGGTTTTGAGTAGGTTAGTTGTTCATTTTACTAAAATTGATGAAAATTTTAAATTAAAAACTCACTTGGAGTCATACCGGTCACATCGTGCATCAGGTTGATGTGTGGTTAATATTTACACGTCTCAAATTACTTTTGGATCATTTTTATAAAGTATTGAAGTAATATAAATGTTTTTTTATCAATTTTGAGTACATAAGTTGTCTTTTTTACCACAATGTCATTTTAAACTAGAAACAAGGAATTTTGACTCATTCCAATCACATCTTCTATTGGTTTTATGTGGTAATGATTTCTAAATTTTACATATGACTTATGAATTTTTGTCCCAAATTATCAAGAAAATATTAGAGTGTTAGATTAGTTTTTAGTGAGTGACACTTTTTGAACTAAAATGTCAATTTTAGACTAATAATGGACACATTGAGTCATATTGGGTGCATCGTGTATTAGATTGAGGTAAAACTGACTTCTACATATCAAAATTGAAGTATGGATTGTTTTCTAAAATTATCAAAACAATATGTAAATTTTTTATTATTTTTTGGTATGTGAGTTTTCTATTTTACTAAAATTAATGTCAATTTTAAATAGAAAGAATTATTTTGAATCATATCGGTCAAACTATGTGTCAAATTGAGATGAGGCTGATTCATACACATCATAAAGTCTCAATGGAGTCCTAAAAAAATTTACCATGATATCCATTGAATTCATTTGTTGAAATCTCAACACTTCATGGGGAACTTCAAACAGACCACCCCTCCTCAAAAATAATAATTCACCAGTATAAGAAAAAAATTATGAGTTGATTAATACTAAAAAGAAATAAATTGAACATAAATTTGAAATAATAAATTAATTCTATGGATAATGATATTACTGTGGAAACATCAATATTACCTCTCTGATTGAGCAGTGGAGGGAACATCAAGGAAAATGATAAATGTCAAAATTACAGGGGTGAAAGGGTTTAATGGAGAAAAAGTCTATGGAATTTTTCATGCACAAAGGCATGAATGATGGAATGATCACCCCAACTCAAACAAAAGAATCCACATATATAAGAAAAAAATTATTATTTGATTTATACTAAAAAGAAATAAATTAAACATAAATATGAAAAAATATATTAATTTTGTGGAAAATGATTTTACTCTGTAAACATCAAGATTACCTTTATGATTAAGCATAGGCAGTATTGTTTCTATTCCTGCAAAGTTAGTGGAAGTAACTTGAAGTAAAGTGATAAATTAAACACTCTTGGGGTGAAAAGGTTTTGTGGGAGAATAATTATTTGGAAGTTTTGGTATATAAAGGAATGAAAGATGAACACACCACCCCAAATCGAACAAAATTACCCACCCATGTAAGAAAAAAATTATTATAAGAGTAATACTAAAAATAAATAAATTAAACATAAATATGAAACAATAAATTAATTCTAAGAACAATTATTTTATTTTGAAAAATCTAATATTGCCTCTATGATTAATTAGATATTGTGTCATTTCTCTTCCTACAAAGTCCTGACAGATGTACAGGGATATTCTAAAATAAAAGGACTATAGAATGAATAATGAAAATTAAAATCAATGTTACATTATATAATTTTTCTATAAAAATAGATAAATTATATCATAACATTACATTTACATCTTTCTAAAGGGTTTCCTTCATTATAGTTTGTTCTTATTAGGGATTGGAAACATCATCATGTGCAGAAGGAATTTTCTGCATGAATAGTCAAACATTTAATTTAGATTATGTTAATTTAGTAGAGAAAATATAATATTATGAAGAAAAACATAGTATATTAAAAAAATTACCTTCTCATTGAACTCTCTTTATTTTTTAAATGGTTTGTGGATTTGGTTCCTCAGTCAATAATCTAAATCACCTACTTGTGGTCCCCTCTAATGTGAAAGACATTATTTACATTGTGATGAGAATGAAGTAATTGTGATCTCCCAATAAAAGGTTTGTCCTTAATTGAGTCTTAATCTAACCTGACATTTGTTTTAGTCTTCAATAGGATAATTGACAAATTCTATTTTGTTGGATCAGAGACATAAAACACTTCCACTTCTTTTGATGTTTTTATGAATGGATCATCCTTTTCCCTTCAATGATAAAATTCACCTTCACAAAGTCCATTTCATCAACTTTCACTATAATGATATTTTCAACCCATTTTCAATGGAAAATAGGCACTTGAAATTTTGTATAAACCAACTCATATATCAACTAAATAATGTGAAAATATGAAATATTTTCATAAATTGGATTTATATCCTTGGAACCAGATTTGTGCATCGCTTCATCCACAAGTGTAACACCGCTATTTTTCATTATACTATAGTTATCATGTTATTTTTAATAGAATTTATAACCATTGATTAAAATACTAGTGTAAGATATAACATTTATATTTGGTCCTATGGCTATCCATTGAAGTCATTGGTAAATTGAATTCATATTTTTTGATAATTCCTTATAAATATGATCTTAGAACCATCATATTAACAGTTGATTATGTGTATTTGATATCCACAATTCTGACCTTAATGGATTTAAATCACTAAGAATTTCTTGGTGGGATTCAATTTATAGATCAACATCTTCACTATTATGTAAAATGTAAAGGTGTTCTTGAACCAACTCTGTTAAGGTAATTGTAATGACATATCTTCTAGAAATTCCTTTTTCCATAAGGTTTATGATGTGATGAGACATTGGAAGACCAATGTTGTCAATATCTAATAGGTAATCGGTACAAAATTCAATATCTTCTTTAATAATATAGCATTCTAAAATACAACCATCTGAATGAATTCGATTCTTGACATACCCTTCCAAAATCCTCATATACCATTTAATGGGATAAATCCATCTATAATGGACATGACCACATAGTTGAACCTCTCTAACCAAGTGAACCATCAGTTGGACCATTATATCAAATCATTGTGGTGGAAAGAACTTCTATAATTCACATAATATAACTACAACCTCCTTATTCATGATGAGAAAATTTTTCAAGTCTAAAACATTACTTCATATGGACTTGAAAAATAAGAATAGTCTGGTTAATTTATGTCATACATCTTGATTTAGAATGAAACAAAAATAAACAGGCATTAAATATTTCATCAAAACATGAGATTCTTGTGATTTTAGTCCTTATAACTTCAAATTAGTCATTAATAAAAAAATTACATTTTATTAATACCCCTTTGTAACTTTTATGCTCTTAATGAAAAGTAAAAATTGAAAATTTTCCTATCTGGATATAGTTTAAGGTGATGGAGGAAGAAAAATCCACCTTTTACCTCTTATTAGTGCTAAATCTTCCCTTATCCCCATTTCAATCAAGTCCAACCTATCCTTGATTCCATCTTTCATTTTCTTAGGAAAATATATTAATGTGCCAATAAAACTATCAACTAAATTTTTTCTAAACGTATGAAATTAAGAAACTCTCTGGAATATAAAAATTTTCAATACAACAATTTAAAGAAAATTAATCCCTCCTCTTGAAATTAAATTTTAAGGATTTTTGGAAATGTTTTATCAAAAATATTGTCAATATATTTTACTTTATTATACAGTTGATCACCCATTTTGAAAGACAGTGTTGTACCTTGTTCAATATTCCCATCGAATTTTGTTTCCCAAGATCAATATTTAAGTCATCGAGGTAAAAAAATTCCAATGTTCTAAAAAAACATTCTTCAATGAATGTTTCAATCAAACTGAGTATGAGCCTTTTTCACAAATGGGACAACCCAACATTCCATTAATGCTATAGCCAGATAAATTTCCGTAAGCAGGGTAGTCATTTATCATTTTGTAAAACATGGACCTCAATGTGAATTATTCACTTTTATGAGAATCATACATTGTAACACATGTATCCCACATCAAATTAAGATCTTCGATCAATGGATCCAAATAGACATCATTATCTTTATTGAGTTTCATTAGTCCAGATATAATCATAGAAAACATATTGTATTTGGGAATCAAGCATAACCATGGAAGCAAGTTATAATTTACCAACATGATGGGACATGTACTATGGGTACTAATTGGTGCACCAAAAGGATTTATTCCATATGTAGATAACTAATGATTAAATTTTGTCATCTCATTTCCAAATTCAGGATACTTATAATTAATTTTAATCCTATGAGGAGAATCTGCAAGATGACGTAGGTTCCCATATTTAATTCTTGTAGTTTCATTACATGTCAATTGTCTCGTGGTTTCCTAACATCCATATAGTCTTATAAACTATGTAATGATGAGAAATTAAAATACATATTTCTATGGACTTGATTCATTTTTCTTGTATCGATATCTACCACAATTAAGGTATTTTATGACTCATTCATAGTATTTGAAAAATAATATGAAATCATTTGGAAAAACCTGATTTTTTTTAGAGATCATACCCATTGAACATAACATTCATTTAGCATCATATTTTATTCATGGTAGTTCATTTTCATCAAGTATCATATCATTTAGGAGACCAAGAAGTTCTGAAAATCAAGTGTCACTCCATCTTCTTCCAGATTTCTAATTATATAACTTCAATAAAGCTAACAATGTTGTGTATTTAGCATAACCGATATATAATGGTTTCTTGGCACATCTATTTAACTCCTCAAATAACTTTGTAAAATCATCAAGTTCATATTCAATTGTCAGTGTTATTTATTCCATGTGACCTCCATTATCATTTACACTGGTATTCATATAAAATGATCCATAAACTGTAGTATCATTCCAATCGGTTTCCACATTCAGTTTTTCCCCATTTTTTGTCCAACATTGAAAGCTCTAATATATTCTATGAAAAAAATAAATGTTCTTCTAACTCTTCTGAACTAATTTTTATTAAATAACAACAACATAAACACAAACAGATGATTTGAGAAGGGTTGTATGAATGCTCGCTTGAAAACTAGATGAACTCTTTAACTCCATCGTCATAATCTTTTATCAAATGATTTTCATGCATCCATTTTTTGATTCATATCCATCCAATTGTATTCACAAAATATTAAATTTTTACAATAAATAAATAAATACACATAAGATATTCATTATCAAAGGTGAAAGTTATAAAAAATTATAATAAGGGAAACTCAGTATTTGATTATTTAAATAATTTTAGTATGTTGAAGAAAATGGGTAATTTAATTTAAGAAAATAATTTCTCCACTATGGTAGGCGTTGTCCTATGAATTCATTCAAAGGTGAAATTTATAGACAACTCATCCTCATTAACTCATCTCTCAGACATTTATCGTTGTATTATTTTGTTTGAAGCAACCTTCATCTCTTTTATACATGAACCTATGTTTCTTGAAATACTATAAGCAGTAGTCATTAATGGGATGACTAATGATTAGAATAGTATAAGATACCTAAAATACATGGGGGTGAGTTTTATGAAAAAAATGAAAGAATGGATATTTGGCAGTGGAAGTTGATGAGGGCGATAGTTGTCTATAAAAGAGGTGATGGATGAGTCCCAAGTAAAAAATTAAAATAATAATTGTTATTTGACACAAATCATGTCATTCTTAAATCCCCTAAACAAATGAAAATATAATATAGGAAATTAAGAATTAATAAGAGACCCAAATATGTAAAATGAGAATAAAAAACTCTCAATCAATCAACTATAATATATAAAAATGTATTGATAAAAAAATTTAATAAATAAAGAGTTATTTCATATACATGGATAGTAATCAGATATTCCATGGGGTGGAAGCCATACATATATACATAAAATGATGAATACCTGAAAATAATTCTTGATATATAGAATTTTATAACTTCCATTATATTTTTTTTGAAAAAGTGATATAGAAAACTTAGGAATTATTACATTTAAAATTAATGATATATCAAATATTTCAAGACATCTCAAGACTACTGGGATGTCATATCACCACACTGAACCATCCCATGGATTATTGGGAGGTCATCACATCAAATATACCCATCTAAAGGATTCTAGGGAGTTCATCAAACACACATTGACCCATACTTGAGATTTTAGGGAGGACCATAAAGAATTTGTCAAAAAGAAATCATAGACATCAATAATATATATCACAAACAAGGGAGAAAATACACCAAACAATTAAATGTGTATCTTATAAATGTATAAACATATATATAACATGGAAAAATAATACATATAGTTGAAAAATAAATTCCTTTTTAAACATAATTTTTAATGAAAGTAAATATAATCCCTTACTAACTTGGAAATTCATAACCATAATTTGTGAAGAAATAATTATAAAATCATCCTTGAATTATATGTTTTATAGATTCATACAAATAGATATAAAGGTATATATTTACATATATATATATATCTTTATAAAATAAACATAAATTGAAAAAAAATTTGTATCGCTTAATGAAAAATATCACAACATAGTAAACAAATGAATGACATACTAATTTTGAAAATAAAGATCCATTGAAAATAAATAAATATGGTATCACCATTACTAAAATTTCTCTTAATATAAAAAACACAATTCTAACAAAAAAAAAGGAAAACCCTTACATGAGAATATTAAAACATAATTTAAATAAATAATTTCCCTTATATGAATTGCATAAAATTAGCTTTTCTTACTGCTATAGACCATCACCAGACTGGGAATTGGTTTGCTTAATCAATTTTCTCATTAGTTTGAGGTTTTTATATCCAAAAACTATATTGTTTATATAGTGGAATAAATATTTATTTAATTGGTCTATCTGAAGACCATAGGCGATTCTCTAAGATTTTAAAAAAGTGATAAAATTAATCTTGTGGAAAAAAGATTGGGTATAGATGTAGATAAAAAAGAAAATTGATTCAAAACGACAATTTAAAAAGACCAAAATAGTATATCCAAATTAGTAGTCAAGAAAAAAATGGATCATAACTAGAAGAAAAATAGTATACAATGACCGGATAATAAAAAATTTATGACATCTTTAATGAAGAAATCAAAAATGAAATGACGAATATAGAAAGAAAATCAGAACCTACAAAGGAAAACACAGGCCTACCTAACTAGTTTGAAAAAAATATAAGAACCTCATATCCATATCTTGATGTTTTATTTAGAAACCATAACAAAAATAAAACACTAGATTTCAGATGATGTTAGAGCAACAAGAGGCAGTGTGTTTGTGTGATTTGAGTGGGTTTTTGAAATTTCAACTTTGATTCACCGAGGAAGAGCATTGGCAGTGGGTGGCTCCCATTGAACGTCTTTGATAATGCGATGGGTTCCCAACTATTTAGGTTTTTTTAAATTGATCGAGAAACTTTTATCATCACTTTTAAAAAAGTGATGATAAAGAGTCTGCTTACCAACACTTAAGTAATAAGTGTAGATAAAAGGCATATTTATGAGTTCTTTTTTAGTGCTGATAAAGATAGGACTTTATGGGAACTAAAAAAGCATGGATAAATATGGGTTTTGTCAGTGCTAATGTTTTAGCACTGATAAATATTGATTTTATCATCACATTTTTAGCACTGATAAAGCATCATCTTTATGAGTGCTAAAAAACATTGATAAAGATTTATTTTATCAGCGCTTATTACCTATTCTCTGATAAATAATTTATAATTATAATTATCAATAAAAAATTGTAATATATATATACTTAATAAATATATATATATATACAAATATAGTAAATATATTCCTTATTTAAATATATTTATTATAATTTAATAATTATTTAAATATATAATTATTTATATATAATTATATAAATAATTTTAAAAAATAATATTTATATCATTATATATATTTATATAATTATATATTTTTATTTAATAAATTGATATAAATATGAATATATAAAATATATTCATTATTTAAGTAAATTTATTAGAAATTTAATAATTATTTAATTATATATAATTATTTAAATATATATAATTATTAATTTTTATTTATATAAATACTTTTAAAATTAATTAATTAATTATTTATAATTATAAATTTATAACATTATAAATATAGTATATAAATTTATAAATATTTTTATTTATAAATATTTTTTTACAAATATTTTTTTAACATTATTAATGAATATCTTATTTTAAGTGAAACCATGTTTAAAATGAGGGGAATTGAATAAATTAAAAATAATTACAATTTAAAAATATTGAAAAATGGATAATTTTTATGTGTGTGCATTGTATATAAAAAGTCATTAATTATGTATATGTGACATCAATATAACCCAAATTTGATCTATGTTAAATTTAAAAATCAAACAACATTCAATTATATGTCCATTACTCTATAAAAATAGTTAGAATTTCTAATTCATATTATTTTTTTATTATAAACCATTATTCAATAAATGTATGATTATTTAATGTAAATAAAATAAATATTTTATAATATATAAATCATTTTTATATACATTAATATTTATCTATATATTTAATATATACCATTTTTAACATTATCAATAATCATCTAATTAATAAAATGGTTAACATTTTTCTCAATTTATTTATTTTAAATTTTTATTTGTTTAATTTTTATTTTTCAAATATCTATATATTTAATACATATTATTTATTAGTATTTATAATTTATACATAGTATAATGAATTTATTCATTTTTATCAATAATTATTTAGCTAATAAGATTTGTAATATTTTTTTAATAAACTCGTTTTTGTTTTTTTTATTTATTTAATTATATAATTTTATTTATTCGGACCATTATCATCACTAAAAAAGTACTAATAAATGATATATTTATGAGAGCTAAAATATAGAACTGATAAATGGTACCCTTTATCAATGATAAAAATAAATCATTGATAAAGGAACACTTTATCAGTGCTTAAAAAATCATTGATAGAGGGTTAAATTTTTTAGCGATTTCTTTAGCACTAATAAAGATTCCATTTATTAGTGTTTTTTTCAAGTTCTAAGAAATACATGTGCTCTTAAATTCCTATTTTGTAGTAGTTCTTGTCTGAACTTGTGATCATATAGTCTGTTGGGGTACCCAAGGCTTCCCGAATAAGGTGTGAGACTAAATCCCATTAAGCAGCCACCCAAGGTCAAGTTCCATCCAGTCAGTGAATATATTACAGATAGTGTGTAGAGTGTAATGCAATAAGTAAGAGAAATATTGAAAGTAAACATCTTATAATTCCAGGTTCTCATTTCAGAACCAATTCATTTCATCAATTACATTTAAAAGGCCAGTCTCTAAATTAACAGTCAGTCATGTGTCATTTATAATCAAGTTCATTTAATTTTCTATGTCACACTTAAATAGTAAGTATCAGAACCTGGCGTAATCTCAGTGTTCCCTATAGTGATATGATCAGGATATTACTTAATAGACCATCTATAAAGTGTAAGTCACTGAATAATTCCATTTTTTTCTTTGGATTGGTAGATATGTCATATAAGTCATTTCATTAATTATTCAATTTAGAACCTCATCCTGTCCTTGGCATTCCTAATTTGGAATCCAGGTATCTCTTGAGTTGTATCATCAACCAAGAACCCTAGAATCCTTCCCTAGGCATTCCTCATAGGAATTATTGAAAAATTCTTGGTGTGGTATAACATCACTTCCATTCGATTTCATCCTTAGCGGTTAACTAATGTAGCCCAAGGATCACTCATGGAATATCTGATCATCTGTCCTTGATTCTATCCTGGGTATTCTATAAGGAGTCCCAATGTCACTCAGTATGTAATAGTCAAGCCCCTATGACTCTATCCTTGGAAATATATATGGGGATTCCAAGTATCACTCGGTCATAAGAAACGTAGATGCCAATTGAGTTTGTCCATGACATTTGTCATTGAATCCATGTGTCTACCAAGGAATATATGCATTCAATATCATTCAGTACCATTTAATCAATTTCCATTAATCATTTCAAGGTCAAAACCAGAACATTTCAATTCAATATCACTTATAAAGGTGTTCAAGGCATGGATAATCTTTGAAGTATTTCCTATCAATTACTCACATGGGCATATCAATAGAAAGGGTAATTCAACATCATTCAACAATACCATTTAACTATTTCAAGGTTATTATGAAGAACAATTCATTTAATCCTCACCTCATAAGGTGACTTGAGGTATATCTAGTATTATAATTTATTTAACTCACATGTGAATTTAATTATAAAAAGCATCTCATACATAAACAACCAATACATAGAAAGTGTCTAGGGGCATGGCATACATTCCTTGTTCTCAATCAAGTTAATTAAAATTTATTTTACAATTCCAATTATAATTCATTTCAATTACATCTTTCAATTCAGTATTAAACATCCCATGACAAAGGTTAAATAGGTACACCTCATGGAATCCAATTTCATGTGCCATTGAATGGTCCGTTCACAGACACAACACACTAAAAGGGTTAGATTCATTTAATATTCATAACCATTTAACATTTATAAATGGGTCTCATTAATTTCATAGGTCATACCTACTATTTCAATTCAATGATTTAAATTCATTTCAAGGTCATCACTCCAAGAATTGGGTGTGGAGACCAACAACATATATAAACACTTTGAATTTAAACAAAAGGAACAAGACCACTTATCATAGGTTTGTAGTGTATTTATCATCCCGAATCATCTCATAATTTTACTCAAATTAGATGAAAATAGAAGATAAAACAAACCTAATTACTAGGAAAATTATTGTTCACCTAAATGGATTATCTGATACCAAATTAAAATAATATTGGAACAAAATTAGTAAAGAACTCCCAGATGCATATCTAACAAGATGCAGAATGCTTGAATCTAAGCCTAGAGGTATATGATCTCTTTATTCATAGAATATTCATCCAAATGAACCTGTCGAAGTAGAGGGATTTGTTCGTATGAGGAATAAGACATTAAGGTTTACATATAAGATTTAATAATTGGTTTTTTAGTAAAATCACCCAAAAATAAAGGGTTTCACGGTTTGGACACACAGTTGGACAAATTGTGTGCAAACCTTGCACATGTAACTAAAGAGAAGGGTAATCGTGCATGGTTTTTATGACAGTTTTTCTAACCATGCACAAACCATGAAAAACACCACTTTCAAAATTTCATACATTCTCACATGGTCATGCACCTCAAATTGCATGGTTTATTAAACATTTTGAGCTCCTTCATCCCACTACCTAGCCTCACACAGTTATAACTAACCATGTGGACTGCCCCACACGGTATACACTAAGCATGAGTCAGGCATTTTTTACCCTTGAAGTTGGTTTTTGGGTTATGAACCATCCCTGAACACCCCTGATACCTTATAACCTCAAAGGGAATTCACATTAGGCCGTATGTAGATATTAAAATTAAAATCGATATAAATTAAGAGATCTATACCTCAAGAGAGAACCAGGTTCTTACAAATAAGAATGATGAAGGAGAGGATGAAACTTACATTGAAGACTTGAATATTATATTAGAATGCCTCTTGTAAATGAGGGATTTGGGAATACTTGTAACTAAAGGTTCCCACACATGGGATAGATTTTTAGGGATGTAATTTTGGATTAGATTAAAGAGGAAACCAAATGTGATATTTTTGTTCATGTGGGTTAAAGAGGGGTCCTTTAATTAGTTAGTTTGAGGGGAATTTTCACAAATACCCATTCCTTAATGTGTAAGGAATGTAATTTCTCATGGAATGTAGAAAATAAAATAGATGATGGTAGGTTAATATTTCCCCAGTACACACATTTAGAAATAATTTTTTTAAATTTTTTTTGAATTCATATCATATTTTAAACATTTAATATCATTTTACCCTTTATCGTGGTAACTCACTTTTACCTTGATATCTTATATTTTAACCAAAAATGAAATTATCCATACTAACTAATTTAGACGAAATTATTATAAAAATATGAAATCCATTTTATTAAATTCAAATTCTAAAATTGATTAAAATTAATTTTAAATAACCAACACAAAACAGATTAAAAAATTAAAAAGATATGTTTTATGTTGAAAACTAAATTTTTTCGTATTCCTTAATAAGTAATAATAAATATGTTAATGTTTATATATATATAATCAATATATTCCATTTAATTTTAAACTCCATGTTTTTAGAAATCTATTTTGTAAATAAAAAATGTAATATATAACAAAAACAATGTCTTTAAATGAACCATTTTTCATTAACCATAAATCATCAAATTATTATTATTTATAACTAATTAATAATATATTCAATGTTATTTATTTATTTAAAAAATATATATTTATGGTTTTAAATGTATTATATTTAAATAATTATTTAAAATTCACAAAATTAATTTTAAATACATTATAAATCAAGAAAGAGTTTCTTTGAAATAATAGATATTTTCCTAAATTAATTTATATCTTTTTATTTTATTCCAAAATTAATTATGACAAGTACATATCAAATATTTCACATGTAACACAATATTTAATTCTAACTATAAAATAATAAATATAACTACTAGATATATTCATACCCAACAACCACATTTCTAGTGACTATATAACCAATGACCATATGTAAAATAACCATATAACCAACTACCATATATATGACATATATATTTAATTTTTATATATATCCCTGAATACTTATCTAAATTCATTAATCCTATTCTCAAATTTATTTTTTAATATTTTTATCATATATATAACATGTTTTGTTAATTATAGAGTAATAATCAATAGTATTATCTTCATGGTAGATCATGATGATGATAATTCCAACCTTGTAGTATAATTATGTACATGTAGTTTCATTCCTTTGGTAATTTTAGTAATTATGTTTGATATAGTTATCTTGTAATGTATTTCATTGTTGTATTATATAATTTAACCACAATTAAATAAAAAAAATTTCATTGTAGTTTGGTGTTGCATGTATTACAAGATATCAAATACGAATGATTTATTTAGAGGTAAATACATAATAAAATCATGGGGTGTTACATATACAATGTGTTTGAAAATGGTGGGAAATTTAGTTTCTTTTGGAGTATAAGTCTTGGTGTTAATATTATAACTGAGTTGACTCTTCCAATACCAGTGATAGCTGATTTTAGTTATTTTTTATAAAAAGGGGTGGAGTGTTCCATTCTTTTTGTTTGGAAAATTATTCATATTCTTGATTATTTTAATAGGGGAAGCACTCTAGTTTATTTTATAATAATACTGCAGGATGGAACTATCATTATAGAAAATTAGTTTTAATATGGGAAAATATTCAAGATTATTTTTTTTACATATATGTCTAGTACAAAATTTGTTTCGAGCTGATATTTTAGAAAATATTCCTCTTTAAATAATTTTATTTTTTTGATAGTGTATGTTGTAGAAAACTATGAGTTTAAAAGAACCGCGATATACTATTAAAATATTATTATTTAATGTGAAATTTTTTTCCTAGCCATTGGATTGGAATGTATGAATATAGCTTACTAAATTATGAAACATAGGTTTTATACATGTATAAAATGAATTCATTTGTTTTATAATAATTATAAATAAAAATAAAATAAACATTTGAAAATAAAAATTGTTATTTTAAAAACATTGTTTTCATCCGCACGATGTATTTTTATCATAATATATTAAATTAATCACAATAGATGAATTATTTTAATGAAATTTAAATATTATATATTCAATCAAATGTTTTAAAATTCATCTAATATTTTTATCAAGGCATGGGATAAGAATAAATCCATTTTATACTTAAAATGTATTTTTCATATAATCAGTTTTCTTCGCATTTTTCATTATTATTTTTAAAAATAACATATTTCAGTAATAGAAATTTAATCTCAAAAAATGGATTATATAAAAGGAATTAAGATGTTCAAATTTGGAAAATCAGTTTCTTTTATTTTTAAACATTATGAATAGTAACCTTACTAAAATATATCACCTCTATAAAGGGTAAATTGGGTTAATTTAGGTTAAAACAAAGTTTCAAAAACATTATTTCCCATATTAATTCTTATTTGATGAGGATAATTTTACCCTTATAAACTTAGTCTCAAAATATTTTTTAATGGACCCTTATCCATGAAAATGACCTACATAATATTTAATGAAAATAAAGTTATAAAATGTCACCAAATTAGTTTAAATATCTATTATGTGTTCACGCTTGGAAAAAATATATTTTTAAGTTAATAAAAATGTATATTTTAAGAATTATGAAAATATTTTCATGAGATAAATCTATTTCTAATTTTTATTAATTTTATAATTTCCTAAAATTTCAATACAACGCTCATGTAGTATTTAATCAATTAATAAATAAAATGAATTTTAAAATAGTAAAACTAATATAATTCAAATGATTTATTGTGTTACATGAATTTTACATGATAATATGACATATTAGTGTTTTTTTAAAATATTATATTCCAATTCAAACTTTTTTTCATGTATTTTAAGTCAAATTAAATGAATAGTGTCAAAATTGGCATTGATAATATTTTGTCAATATAATATTGTATTAAATTAATTAAAAATAATAAAAAACATTAAATAGTACAAAAAGTATAATATTTTGTCAAAAAAATCATCCATTGTCCATTTATGATAAAATTTTTAACTAATATGTAAAATTATAACCCTTTAAGAGTGAAAAGATGTTATCGCGGTTAATGTTAACACAGGCTAACTAAGGGGTTAAAAAAATATAATTTTTAAAACAAAACATAAATCTATCCATATATTATTTTTTGATGGTATTTAAACCCCATATAATATTATCTTAGAATAAATATCCTTTTGGAAGAATTTTTCTAGATAATTATCTTATTATATTTTAATCTTGTAAGAAATCCCAGGAGTTCCCCACCCCTCAATTATAAAAGGGAACCCCCTCCATTCACTTCTTCACACAACTTTGAGAATTATAGTTCAACCACACCCTAATAAAATAAATTACAAACTTCCTTATACAAATTTTATATGTGTTTCTCTTCCCAAAACATCAAACCTAGGATCCTTAATAGGGTATCTATATGAGTTCTTTTGAAGAAGAGGTAATATCCTTAACCAATCACTTTCATTTTAATTCTTCTTTACCTACTCTAAAAAATTTATTTATCATAAAATAATTGATTTATTATATTAAATATATATAAATTTTATTATGATTATGAAATCACCGTTATTCTCCCTTTTTCAACAAATGTGAAGTGAATGCATCGTTCGTGTGTACGTACTGTTTACCGTATCCACATAGTGATACAATTCATTTTCCATCGTCATATTAAATGGATATTTATTATGATGAATTTAAATTTTATATATTATATTTATAACATAAATATTATTCTTTAATAATAATATCATATCTACCTTTTTATATTTCAAACTATTGGAAAATAATAGCATCGCTCTTGTGTATAAGTGGACTACCACCTCCATTAAGCGATGTGATTAAAATATCATTTTCATTTTACATGGATAGTAATAAGGATGTATTTAATGAATATAAGTGATATATAAGGTATAATTATTATTTTTAGAAAAAAATAATTATTGCTTAAGTTTCTTGTATTTCATCCAACGAAAAATGAAAATAGAGTTCACACATACGTTCGACCTACTATCTCCATGAATAGTCTAATTCATTTTTCTGTATAAAACTTTTATGGATGAATATAAACATGTATTTTATTAATATATATGATATCTATATCATTATTAATATTATGGATATTATTTAACCATGATCAAAGTACAAGTATGAAAACTATCGAACAAAAACATACATGAAAAACAAAGTAGATAACACCCAGAACAATGATTTTAATAAATAATTGTTAATAAAAAGATGATAAAAGGATATAAGTAAATATTATATGGTATGATATATATTATTATGGGTATATAATATATTTATAAAAGATATATATTTATTATATAGGATTTATGAATGCATACGAAGGATGTTGGGATATAGGTAAGGGATTTTCATCTCTCTTTTACTTTTTGTAGACACATATCATATTCACAACATGTTTCTTTAATGTGCTATATATACTACACATTAATTAATATTATTATTATTATTTTTAATTTTATTGGTATTTTCTTATTCATATGTGTTTATTTCATTCAAAGGGATTATGATTTAAATGTTACAAAAGTGGTAAGGGTTTTTGTCATAATCTCATTGTTTATCAGGATTTCTTATGATTAAGTTTTTGATGATGAAATATTATGAACTAAATATCAGTAAACTCGTGAATTTTCATTTAATATAGGTATTTCTTGAAAATACATGATCTCAATTTATTTTCCTCTCTTCATGTAACCAAGAGACTGAAGAAATTCTAATAAGGAAAATCGACTATATTTCTCTCTTCAGTCGAAAATCATTTCCATTATATTTCCATGTTTTATAAAAAAAATTCTACTATATTTTTACTATTATAAAATTATTATTTAAATTAATTTTTACCCATGTTTAAATTTTTTAAAAAATTATTTCAAAGGAATATTCCTGATTTTTTACAAATGAGGTACTTTTTGATTTTTTTCAAAAACATGAATGGAATGTTTTCTTTTAACTTATACCACATGAATGTAATTTATCAATGAAATACTATAAATATTCATTTATATGTTTATAAGTATATTTTAAAATAAAATTTATTTCAAAATATTTTGTGAATTTTTATTTTTTGAAAAATTAATTTCAATTTTGAAAGGTTATTTTTCACAAGAAAGATTATAATGATATTGTTATGGTATTTCTATTCATCAAATCCAACAACACAAGATTTTATATAAGACTTATCAGGGATATTCTCCATGTATAAAATCCTTATTATTTATCTCTATTTTTTCTCTTTATGATGACAAGATTTTTATGACACATGTTCTTTTTCCATGGGTTATGTTGTGATGAAATTTTTATGAAACCCATTTCTTTTCATGGGTTATAATATGATGAATATTTTATGATCATGTGGTACATATATATATATATGATTTTCATTATGTGATGGGTGGTCCTATAGTTATATATCAATCCAATTTTTTCGTAAATATTTATTTCTCATGAGATAAAGAATATTGGAATAGAGAGTGAACCCAGTTCAGTAAGGGACTCAATCCACAATAATAGTATCAGGATTGAAATTTACTACTAAGATTGTTTTGGGAGTGAACCCAATACACTATGATACTATTGGGAGTGAACCTTTACTGCTACGATGGTTTGGGGAGCCAAATCATTCCACTATGATAGTCTTGGTAGTGATCCTTGACTACTAAGGAAATGATTTTATATGCTTATATGTATGCCACAAAATTATGTCTTATGCCTATGTTATACTCTCATAGATTAGTTATTTGATTCATTTATGATTATTTCCTTAATAACTTTCTATATTTATTTCATTAATCAAGATTATAGTCTATGATATTTAGGGTATAGTTTTCATATGTTATGTTCATGATCAAATACTCTTATTTTCATGTTATGATTAAGTGATCATTTATATTTCCATTATTTTCCCATACTAAGCATTTGATATCACTATTTATTATGTTTCATTTCCCTCGTGTTATGAATAAAGGTATTAAGTATGATATATCTAAAAAAGGATTAAGTTATGAAAAAATTAGTGGGACCATTTATTTAGTTTTTTAAGCAGTCAAAACAAATTAGATTTTTTCCATTCAGTCTTTCCAAACAAGAAATTTGGTTTTGGTTTTATAAATTATAAATGTTATAACAAATCATAATATCATGATAGAACATAAGTATCTAAATTAAATTAATTAATAAAACAAAACAAATTATATGATTCCTTGGTGACTTTGTAAATTCATGAGAACTCACAAAATAAATCTATCTATATATCAGATACTCCTTCAGACAATATCCCATTAACATCCTTCTCCATGTGTATTTTTAATCCAATAAAATCATAGATAGGTGGTGTAAAGGAAAGAATTTATAATAGAAAACCAAGATTTATATACATATAAATTACATCTTAAATGTTGAATATTCATTTCATTATACAAAAACACACCTAATGACCATAAAGGTACAGTTTCTTTGAAAACATGGATATATAAACGACTAGTTCATATGTGAACTACATCACCTCCCACTATTTTCTTTATAAATAGATCCGTTATTAGAAATATTACACATAATACTTATATTTATAACTTGGGGAAAGAATTTATAATAAATGGTGATCCTAGATGCTCAGTAAGGGTAAAAAAGGAATATATCAAAACAACATGATAATAAAGGTTTGACAACATGAGAATAACATTCAAAAACTATAACTTCATATCATATATTTTGAACATGATTCATGGAATAAATCTTACAATGTTATAAGATATGAGTTATAAATGAATCAAATTACATGAGGCATGATAACATAACATTAACATAATTCATTGATTTGTGGCATACACATTAACATCGAAAATATTATGTCAATACCACCCACCAAGACAATCATAACATGTTAGTCTTGGCCTAACTACCCTTGTATTGGCTTCAGGCATGGGATAACCTACTTTTTACCCCATTTTGGGCCTGGGATATCCTCTTACATACCCTCCTATTTTAGGCTTGGGATAATTTCTCATGTACCCTCTTTTTTCAAGCTTATTATAACCTCCTATGTACCCTCTTATTTTTTGATTGTGATAACCTCTCGAGTACCCTCTTATTAGGGGCTTGGGATAACCTCTTGTGTATCCTTTGAGTTCATAGATCATAAATAATTAACCAATGAATTTAAGGAGAGATAGGTACTACCCATCACATAATCTTTACATTCTTTTCCACAATATCATAAAAAATTCATTATATCATAACCATGTAACATAAAATGGGCTTCATAAACATTCCATCAAAGTATAACCCCTTTGAAAAAAACTAGTTTTATAAATATCTTGTCACTATATTCATAAACCATACATAAAATGAGTAATGATGTTTTAATTGGATCATATACTCAGTGAAATATAATTATCCTTAAATTTATTTGTTGTTGATGAAGATAAATTCCATAAAATATCATTAAAACACTCTGGAGGAATATATCCTTTCAATTTTGAAATCATTTCTTTAAATTATAAATATTTCCAAACTATTTAGAAAAAAAATATTTTAAAATAAAATTGAAAACATGGAAAGTAGTATATAAAAAATTGAGTGGTCATAATGGCGTAAAATTTCATCCATGTTGTACATGTTAGAATAATGATTTCTTTCACATTTTCGGTAAAAATAAAATTGTTCCTCATTCAGAAAAAAAAACAAGCTTATTCCATTTAAACTATTTTTTAAAAATTATAACATGGGTAAAAATCTCTTTAAATGATAATTGGATAATCGTAAAAAAAATTGTTCAAAACATTTTTATAAAACATATTCACGGAATAGAATGTATTTTTGCAGAATAAAGAAATAAAATATTTTTTCCTTAAAAACATACTTTTGGTCCCTTTAGTTTATAAATAGAGGAAATTTTAATGAAATAATTTATTCTATATAAATAATCATAGGGTAAAAAATTTCATGAAGTTATTTAGAGTTATATCATAATATTTCATCACTTAAAACTTAATCATAAGTAATCCCGATAAGAAATGTGATTGTAAAATAAAACCTCCACCAATTTGGTAACATTTGAATCATGAGAACCCCAAAAGAATAAATTTAAATAAAAAATTAAATATAATTATAATAAATAAATTTATGACATAACATATAAATTTTTGTATATACACCTCATAAAACAAGATAGGTTCATAACATAATATATGTCATAAAGAAGACAATTTGAGATAATAACCCCTTACCTAAAGTCTCTAATTTCCTCGTACACATTCACACCTCCAATATAATAAATATAAGTTTGTTATATTTATATTCCAAAACCATAATCATATATATCATGTCATATATTATTTACTTTTATCACCCATTAATTAACAATTCCTTGTTAAAATATTGTTTTGAGTAATAACTACTTCATTTTTCATATATGTTTTGGTTTGGTAGTTATAGTACTTTTACCTGGATCATGGTTAAATCCTCTCTATAGTGTTAATAATTATTTAATTGTCTTATATATTCATTATATATGTATTTATAGTACTCCATTAAATTTAGAGATAGAAAATTAATTAAACTATTCATGGAGAATGAAGGTCATAAGTACACCTGGATTTCTTGATGAAAGGAACGAAAGAAAGGTAAATAATATATCAGCTTTATAAAATCATTTATATTTTATATCTATAAAATATAGTAAAAATAAAATGAATAATGTATCATATCTCTTTGTGTAGGTGGTAGACAACACGTACGCATTAGTGACATAATCATTTTTCGACGAATTAGAAGGTAAGAATGTAGAAGTGATATTATAATTTTAGATGTATAATTATTTCATAAATATCAGATACATTTGTTAAATCCATATTTTATATGTGGTGAAATAAAAATAATTACATGGGTTCATGAGGCGGTAGTTCATCGTTCACAGGATCGACGGTTTCATTTCCCATTTGATGGAGGAGGGATGGATATTTTTTATTACATTAAAATAATAACATATCAATATATAGTATATAATAATGTTATTATATCATCACAGTTGAAGAATATTTTAATGAGGTTTAAGAATAAATAAAATAAAAACACTCAGTTAACAACAATACCTCTTCTTTAGACAACCTCCTCTGGTTAACACCAAAATCTCTCTTGGTAGGGTTTAATAATAAAACTATAAAATCTAAGATGTGGGGAGGAATATACATAAGATATATATGTTGGTTTAAGTGACTATCACAATAGGGGGTAAATTGAGTACCCAATAAATTTTTTTGTTCAAAATAGGTTTAAATAGAATCCAAAAGTAAATAAAATGTCTCAATTAATCAAAATATAAAATTGATATAAGTTATGATCTTTTAAGAGATTTATTAAAGGGTGATCATGTTTTAGTTAAAACAATATGAAAAATATTTTAACTTTTGATATCATTTTAAATAATAAAAATATTATATAAACACTAATTTAGATTAACTATAAAAGTAGTGGTTATTTATATTTTAAAACAAATTCATTTTAAATTTTAAAAGGAACACAAAAAAACACACAACGGAATAAATACAAGAGGTTCAGTCTCAAGTTAAGACCTAATCATATCCACTTGTAAATCCTCTACTTCAGAAATATTATATAAAATAATCTTCATCTACAACCTAGATCAGGTATAAAAAAGAAAACTAGCTCTCCAGACCATATAGGGACCTCTTCCATAATAATAATGGGAAGAGAATAAACATAGGCCACACAAATACCTCTTCCATAAAACATGGGTAAACAAGAAAAAATCAAGTTAATAATTTATCTATTATCTTCCAATTAAATAATAGGATACATTTTGTGTGTTTAATATAAAAAGTAAAACACATACTAATCGAAATAAAAAAACAAAAGGAAAAAATTAGAATGTAAATATGTAAAGAAGGTATTTTTTCTCAGTCTAATATTCTTTGAATCTTAAGACTCCTTATATGTGTATTGAAAAGGATCTTGAGTCATTTCTTATAAATTTGTAGTAATAAAGATTCTCATGAGATAATTTTTTTGTGATTGTGGTAAGGGAACTAGATGTTCAATGTTCTTCGGTCTTCTACAATTGATCATAGGTAAGGATGATTCATGTAAGTTATAATTCACAACACTCTTTTTTTGGATCAACAAATTTTTTAGCTTGCTTATATCTTCTCATGTATATATCTTCTACTTCACATAATGGATTAAGGTTCCAAATAAATTAGTAGCATGCAAGAAGAATCATCAAGATCCTCTACACCTCGTATTGATCGACTAACACAAACTTTAATGAATCCCTTCTATAGATTGATAATAATAATTTAAATAACTCTTGAAATTAAAATCGATAATATATCTGTTAGAAATATTTAATTAAAATTAAATATAAATAGTGCTGGCGACTCTTATGAATATTGAGGCAACTCTTGCAGTGACTTAAGTTAGGGGTGAGTCAGGCCAATGGTGAGTCAAGATGAAGGTAGGTGATGCTCAATGGTGACTCATCTCAACAATGAGTATTTTCAGTGGTGAGTCTTCTCTAATGGTCAGTCATCTCAACACTTTTTCAAATTTATAGGTGATAAAGTTCTCATGGTGATTCAACCTCTGGTGGTAGTTATTTTCCATACATGGCCATATTTCCATCATGATAGTGAGTCTTCCTCAATAGTGTGTCATTTTTTGTGGTGAATCAACTTCAATAGCGAGTCATGTATTGTAGTGGGTCTTTTCCACACAAAGTTAAAATTTCTCTAATCTACCTTATATTTCAAAATTCTACCATAATTCAAAAAACTCATTAATACCATAAGAAACATGATTTTTTTATCATTAAAATAGGGTTTCCAACAACATACTCTTTTTGATGATCACAAATAACAAAATTTTTATAGACCATGTATAAAATAAATAGTGATTTTAAAATAAATAAACTTAGAAATTTTAGAAAGTCATAATGGTACAAAATATATTAAAATGAAAATATTATCATAGATTATTAAATAGAGTAAATACATATGGTGTCAAAGGTGGTTAAATAGTAATTAGTATCAGAGGTAGTTAAAACAATATGGTGTTAATGGAAAGATGATTTCAATGAAATAGATTAAAACACATATTAAATAAAAAGTGATATCATTAAAAAAGATACAAAAGAAATATCATTAAATATGATATAAAAGAATAGTATTACTATTACAATAGAAATATTTCATGGATCCATTCTCCCCCATTTGGGATTATCAAAAAGTTAGAATAAAATATTATAATGAAAAGAAAGAGAAAATAAATAATAAGAGGATTTTCATTAAAAAAGACAATGGAATTACATCCAAAAAATATACAAAAAATAGTTATAAAAAATCATCATAAAATACTTTAAAGCCTAATATCACCTATTTTGGGATTGGTAGGAGAAATAAGTGGGGATTTTCCCTTCCCCTTATCAAAACTAAAAGAGTTGGCAGTTGAGGCTGAGGTAAAAATAGGGATGGTTGAAGGAATATTAGGCACAAAATGAGTCTATTTGATAATTATAAGCCTAAAATTGTAGATATCTTCTCTAGAAGATAGGCTAAAGGGTTGAAAATGGGATGGAAAAAGGTGCATTTGGATCTCTGGTTACACCTGGTCCGAAAAACTCTAAATTAGAAGCCATAGGTTTGAGATGAGAAGTAACTAGAATGGAATCCTAAGCCACCACTTTGGTTCCAAAAACATTAAGAAATGGATTCATCAAATTTATGAAGTCCATAATAATATTTTGTCACTTTTCTATTTAACTTAAAATTCATTTTTCTCTTCCATAAAAATATTGAGTACTGGGGTCACCATCATTAATAGATTAACATGTTCTTTTAAGGATTGAGTGATTAGAGGAATCCTTAGATTTTTATCAAGAAACATGAAATGAGAAATCATCTCAAGATTATTATATATCCTAGAAAGGGAATGATTTATAGACATAGTAAATGTATATATATCATCTTTCATATCCTTAATATATTCTCTAACCAACATATGGACATTATCACTGTTATGTCAGATTTATCTCAAATTTTCCTAAGGTAGGTCAGGTACATCACTTGAAACACTGTGAAGCACATCTCTAACCACTGATCTGATCAAATAAACATCAAGAGAATGAGTTTGAGCACTGGAAATAAAAGCTGGTGAAGGAATACTCTCTAACCTCTTAAGAAAAGCATCCATACTAGTAACAAAGGCAGTATGCAGCCCCTCCAACACTATTCTCATAAACTCAATCTAACTGAAGAGTATTCTATTTTCAATCTCCACTTTTTGAATGTGATGCATCATCTTTGGATGAATGTGATATATCACAAGATCAAATAGATACTTTACATATATCTTACTCAACTTGGTGACATGAGGTTCCTAATTAATCAAAATCAAGCCAAAATTAGAGACCATCTGCTCACTAAAGGATTCCAAGTCAACTCTAGATATAGTATCAACTAGAACAGATGTAATGGTGGGTGTTTTTAAGGGTGTATAGGTAATGGTGGGTGAAATCACATCATAAGAAAATTCTTGGTACTTTCCTTCTACATCTACATGTTCTACCAATGATCCATTAGGATCTACTTCTTCTCAGATGGCATGTACACCATGCTTTGGTGGACTGCAATCATCATCTGAATATGAGTTGTCCAAGTTGGGTCTGAGATACCCAAGAAACATATCACAATACTCAAGACATGGGTCCCCCAAACTGATAGAATATCTAGAATAGGACTTAACAACTACTGGATTAGCATGTGTATACTTAACAACAGTAAGAAAAATACCCAACTGCTTATTACATCTCTTCACATTAGTTTTATTCTCAATAAATACAGGCTCAAAAATAGTATGATCAATTTCCATATCTAAAAAACTAATTGTCCATTTTTTCATATCATCAACCATATAAACAAAAACTATAGAAACAACATGATCTCTATCAATAGGATAAACGTGTTGACTATTTAGGATTGGGGATCCCTCCCCCTCAATATATTCTTCTATCACATCACTGGAAGAAAAAATCACATCTCAAACTAAATTGGGTATCTCTTGATATCTAGAGACAACAGATAAAATTGGATATGAATTAAGTGACTAAGGAATCTCGACATCCTTAACACCAATCTATCCACCCAGACCAACATGGTCAGAACCACCATCATTGTTATCTTCATCTTCATTTTCCACATCTTTTTTATCTCCATTTTCTTCTTCACCTTCTAATTCTTGTTATTATTCTTCTTTTTCATTACCATTATCACCATTTCGATTTTATTAAATGCATTTATATGTTTTTTATAACTATTATTCGCCAGAAAATTTAGTTTCTTCATATTTACTTACTTCTTTCAACAGAGACTCTCAAGCAGGGAGAGATCTAGTCGGTCTAAGAGATCCATAAGTAAAGGCTGGAGAAATATGAGGTAGGTCTGGGTTACTAACTTCATCTATAGAAAAATCCTACTCCTTGTCACCATAGTTAGTAGCCTCCTCTTCTTCCTCATATGAGTACTCAACAACCTCATCTAGCTCTAAGTCAGGCTCTACAAGATACTTTAATATAGTTGGGTGATCAACAGGATTAAAATCCTTATAAATACTTTCACCATCATAAACCCATTTTTTCTTCCATGGGTTATAAATGACATTAATTATTTTTCAAATTACCCTTGTGATAAAAAAAACCTCCACATTTAACTACATTTTTTTCTTATCCACCAACCAATCCCTTGGCCTTCATCATGGCCGAAATAAATTTGGGATGAATTAGAGGAATTGATCTAGAATAAGCCCTACACATTTCCATCATATAAACCATTAAGTATCTTCACAGATTAATCTATTAACCTCTCATTATAAGTCACAAGAGATAAACATCTTGATACCTCATTGTTGATAAATCACCTTTCTTTGGATGTAGAATATGCTGAATGAACTTGAAATTAAAATGAAATTCTCCATCAGTATTAGTAGAAGTTGGTTTTCTCACTATTTCGTCTCCATTCAATTCATCCAAGGCATCATCAAATACAAAGTTATCACTATCACTAGGAACAGTTCTTTGACAGTCATTTGAAACACATTTGTGATGAACTTTCAAAAAAAATTCCAATGTGTTGAATTGAAAACATATTTTCACCTGTTTATTCTTCTTCTTACCCAATCAATATCTTCCTCAATACTAACTCAATATTTTTATATAACTGGTTCACTAACCTCAAATAAAATGTTCTCTAGTTATTATAGAACCACTCTACCTAGACATGGTTTTGAAAAACATTAAAAACCAATGATTTTCTTAACATCAACTATTCTGCATCTACTTTCATATCAGGTACCAAACTCTATTTGTAAGCTCTAGGTTTTCTGGCTCAATTGTATCTGGATTACTCAACACTACATTCTTCTTATTTCAAGGATGTGACTCGTCTAGTGAATATTAATTAGCTCTGTTCACTCTAACCATGGAAATCAACTCAAGAGATTCAGAAAAGGTTGAGGAAAGACCCATGGTCGGGAAAGAATGGGTCGCGGTGAGGTTTGAGAGAAAGGCACGAGGATGAGAGTGTAGGAATTGTAAAAATACCTAATTTATATCATTTAGGTATTTTGGGATATTTAAATTGAAAAAAAACTTAAATAATATAGAAAATTATAAAAATAAATCATAAAAATAAATAATAAATGAATATTAATAACAAATTGAGGTACATTGAAAATGGTATGTAAAACCAATAGTGGTTAAAACTCCAACGGTGGTTAAAAACCAATGGTGGGTAAAACTCCAATGGTGGGTAAACTCCAATGGTGGGTAAGCACCAATGGTGGTTAAAACTCTAATGGTGGGTAAAATCCAATGGTGGGTAAAACTCTAATGGTTGGTAAACTCCAATGGTGGGTAAACCCAAAGATAGGTAAACACAAATGATTGGTAAAATACCAATGGTAGTTAAACTCTAATAGTGGGTAAAAATACAATGGTGGGTCCCATAATATTAAACTTATCCAATGTTAATAAATCATAATTCATGTTATATGTCTTTCATCCTCTTAGAATTAAAATGATTAGTAAAAATATTAGCAAGCTGATGTTCAGTACCAATATATTCAAGAGTTATATCACCCTTTTAATAATTGTCTCTCAAAAAGTTATGTCTTATGTTAATGTGTTTTTTTCTAGAGCAAAATTTAGTATTCTTATAAATGTTTATAGAACTTGTATCTTAATAATTTAAAGTTACATGTCTGAATTGATATCCATAGGCCAGTAAAGTGTAATTCATCTAAAATTTTGAGAATAACAGCTGATTGTTAATATGTATTTTGCTTCAACAGTATATAATACAACATAATTTTTTTTCTTACTACACTAAGATACTAGAGACTTTCTCAAAAGGTGACATGTTCCAGAGATGTTTTTTTCTATACAATTTAAAACCACTGAAATCATCATATGTATAAATAATTATGTAAAGTGCAAGTACTCTAGGATAAAACAATCCTATATTGTTTGTATAATTGAGGTATTTAAAAATACTTTTTACAAAAATTAAGTGTGACTCTTTTGGGTTTTATTGAAAATGAGCACACAAACACACAATATGCATAATTCTAGGTCAACTAGCTGTTAAGTATAGAATACTTCCAATAAAACCTCTATAACTGGTTTGATCCAATGATTTACTAGATTCTTCAGGATTTAATTTACAAGTGGTACTCATAAGATTGTCACTAATATTAGTTCCATACAAATTAAAATGTTTTAAAAGGTCTTTATTGTATTTACTTTGATTTAAAATAATTCATTATTTATTTCGAAATATTTTAAAACAATGAAATAATTTTAGTTCACCCATTAAACTAATTTAAGATTCATTTTTCATTATTTTAGAAAAATAATTATATAAATAATTTTTTGAAGATCTAAAAATAATATAATCTATACAGATTTTAACAACTAAAACATCTTTTGGGATTATTTTTATAAAAATGGTAGGATCAACTATGCCTTTTGAAAATCCTTTTGAAATAATAATTTATCTAAGTTTATCATACCAATCTCTTAGAGAATATTTTAAATAATATAAATCTTTTTTTTAACTTGAAACATTATTTGGAAAATAACGATTTTGAAATGTAGGGGATTTTCAACAAAAACATCATCAATTATATACCCATTGAATAATGCACTTTTTTTACATCTATTTGATATAGTTTCAGATCAAGATGTGTAGCATAGGAAATAATTATTCTACTAGATTCAAGTCTAGCTACATGTTAAAATATTTCTTCATAGTCTATACCCTCTTAATTATTATACCCTTGTGCAACTAGTCTAGCCATATTCTTTACTATTGTGACAGATTCATCAACATTTTTTCTAAACACACATTTAGTGCCTATAGTCATGGTGTCTTTGGATATATCAACAAGTTCCAAAAATTTATTTCTTTCAAATTGATTAAATTATCATTTCATATTCATTACCCATAATTCATCATTAATTGCATCAGTGATGTTCTTAGGTTAGATTGGTGATAAGAAAGCTTGATGTTTAACCTAGTTTCTTAAAGAAGCTCCAGTTTGTGTACCTTTATCTAGGTCTAAAACAAAATCATATAAAGGATGGTATTTGATAGTCCAAATAGATCTAGAAAAAGAAGGTTTGGTCACCTCCGGGTATTATAAAGGATCTGGTTTAGTTTTTGGAGTTTCCTCAGAACTGAATTATTTTTCTACATGTTTCAAAGTAGAATCAAACGGTTTTGGATTCATGTTAAAAGTAGATAAATCATCCTCAAGATTATATTAAGGGGTTTTTAGTTTATGTGGATTTATCTCAAAAAACTTGACATGGATATACTCATCTATAGTCTTAGTTATCTTGTTTAAAACTCTATTGGATTTTATATAAGTTGAATAAATAAGGAAAATTTCTTCATCACATTTGGAGGAAAACTTGTCAAGATTACCATTAGTGTGAATAATAAAGACTTTGAAACCAAAAACTATTAAGTAATTATCCTTATTCTTTCTATTATTTCAAAGTTCATAAGGGGTTTTTAAAAAAATAATAGGTATAACTAAAATACTATTAATTATACTGAAGGTTGTTTTCATAACCTCTGTCCAAAAGTATACAGGTAAGTCATATTCATTAAGCATTGTCTGTGCTATCTCTTGAAGTGTTCTATTTCTTCTTTCTACAAATTCATTTTTTAGGGGTATTAAGAGTAGATAACTTATGGTTATAGTAATTTTTGAATTTAAAGGATTCAAAGACTTTATTTTCAAACTCACGGTCAAGTTCACTACTTAAGGTCTTAATCCTATTTCCACTTAGGATCTCTGTAGATTTTGCATACATTGTAAAGTAAGAGTAGGATTCACATTTATAAGATAAAAATAATACCTAAGTATATTTAGAAAAAATCATCTACAAGTATATAAACATATTTCCTTCTATTTAAACATGAAACTATATATGGCCTGAACAAGTCCATGTGAGCCAACTCAATAGGTTGAGAAGTTGAAACTTTGTTCTTTAATTTAAAGGATATTTTGTGTTGTTTCTATTTTTGATAGGGGTTGCAAACTTTTTAATTTGAGAATTCACGTTTCGGTATATCACTGACTAGCACTTTCCTAGTAATATTTCTAAAAGTGTGCTGGTCTCCTATTAAAAATTCAATATTCTCTACGAAAGGAACTTAAGCAAGAAACATTTTTGGAAATTAAAGAATCAAGATCAGTAATATAAACATTTTCATTTATAAAATCATTAAATACTAAATCATTTTTAGAATTAAAATAATTACAAGAATTGTTTTCAAACTTCACATGAAAACCGTCCACACGTAATTGTGAAATGATAATAAGGTTTTATTTTAAACCATCAATAAATAGTACTTTTGAAATAAAAACTGAGTTAGTGTTATTGTTTTGGCCAAGCCCAATTATTTTTCCTTTATCATTTTCAACAAATGTGACATAAACACCATTAATATTTATTGGGTTCTTGAATCTCAATTCATCTCATATTATATTTCTGGAACACCCTATATCCAATTATCATAGATTTCTATAGGATTTTATCAAGATGTTTCCCTACAAAATAAAGTTTATACCAAAAATGATTTCAGTGCCAAGATTTTTTTAGTTATAGATATGTTAGTGATTAAGTCCTTTGAAACCCATTTTTTATTAATGTGTTTACTAAAAGTACACTTTAAATTATTTGAAATAGAAACTTTATTAATTCCACATGAATAAAAACTTTTAGTAGAATTTCCATTAGTGGATTTAGGAACAAAAGTGCTCTTAACAATTATTCTTTGTCTAGGTTAGTAACCTAGACCAGTAATATATTTAGGAGAATTTTTTTTCCTAAAATTTGAGTGAGAGTTTCTCTTCCATTTTTAAATCTCCTTTATTATTTATTTAGTTTCTCATTTGATAATTTCAGTTCTATATTTCATTTCAACAATTGATAATTCTTTTATTTTTCAATAGTAAGTTCAGTGCTAACACTAGAAGATAAATCTTGTTGTTTCTTTAAAAAAATTTATTTTTCATTAAGTTAATTAATATAATATTTATGAATATATTAGTAATCAAACATTTTTTATTTTGAAATATCAATATCATTTTTTTCATTTTCATAATAATCAAAATTATAATTAGGTGATATAGGAGGTACCTAAAATTTATTTTTCCTAAAGCACATGTTTTATATATTATGATTTTCTTAATGAGTTGAGTATGAGTCATTGGAGATGTCCTCATAAGCACTCAATGTGGATTTCATATCTTTATTATACTTTATATCCTTTTCCTCATACTTATTCTTGTACTTCAACTTGGGACAGTGAACCTTAACATGTCCTTTTCTCATACACTCATAACAGGTAATATCACTTGAATTTTCATTTATTTTCTAGTACTTATTCTAATTTCACCTATTATGATACTTTTCCTTAGAGATAGTTTTTCAAAAGATCATATTTTATAATCACTTAAACCTTATATTAAAATGGTAAATTTCCCCATCATTGTCATTTGTTTATTCCTCATCACTATAAATTTCAACTTAAATTTTTTTTGAGGTAATAGTCATGATGGCTATAGATTTTATATTATTTTCTCCATACTCTTATCAGTTTACTTTGAGTTTTTCCTCATACATCATCAACTTCCCATTAAATTCCCTGACAAGTAGTTTACTAATGTCACATGATTCTCTTATTGAAACGAATGTCCCTCTCCATAACTCTATAAGACATCTTATAAGATGCACAATTTGATCTTTTTTTGTCATTAAATTCCCCAAGGAACTAATTTTGTTAACTATCTCATTGAACCTGAGATACATATCAGAAATCATAACATTAAGTTTCATTTTAAATTTATCATACTTAATTTCATAAGTGTTCAATCACATTTCTTTTACATTATTAGTTCCTTCATTTGAAATAGATAATGTATCCCTAATTTCATAAGCAGTTTTTCAAAAATATATCCTATTAAATTCATCATCTTATAAATTACAATAAAGATCATTCATGGCTTTGAAATTATTAATATAATCATGTTTCATAGAATTATCCATGTCATTTCTAGTAGTTGTAGGTTATACATATTTATCCTCTATTGAAGTCTATATTTAAAAACCCATGATTTTAATATGCATTTTCTTTTTTATTTTCCACTAAGAATAGTTATTTCCATTAAAGAAAATATTTATTTTAGTAGAAGTACCTTATTTTCTATTATATAATTAAATAAATAAATTTAGAATTCATCAAAATTTAAGATCTTTAAAACACAACTAAAATCACAGTTGAAAATATTTTGAAAAACCATTGACACCAAATATCGGTCAAAGTTAGTATATCAATAGGGGGTATAATTGAGTACCCAATAAATTTTTTTATTAAAAAATGTTTAAATAGAAACCCCCAAATAAATGAAACATCCCAGTTAATCAAAATTGTAGATTAATATAAGTTTTGATATTTAAGTAGATTTATCAAATAATTATTATGACTTAGTAAAAACAATATTAAAACTATTTTACCTTTTTAAATAAATGTAGTTAATAAAAATATTATATAAACACTAATTAATATTAACTACACAAGCAGTGGTTTTGTTTACTCTTTAAAAAACACATTATAAATCCTATAAATAAAAAAACAAAACAAAAAGAGGAATAAATACAAGAGGTTTAGTCACAAGTCGATACCTAATCCTATCCACTTGGAAATCACCTTATTCAAAGATAATTATATAAAATAATCTTTATCCACAACCTGAATCAGGTATAAAATAGAAAAACTGACATCCAGGACACACCAGGACCTCTTCCACAATAATCCTAGAAAAATAATAAACATAGGCCACATAGGGACCACTTCCACAAAACATATGTAAATAAGAATAAATGGATTTAAGAAGGTATCTAGTATATCCCAGTTAAATCACAGGATAATGTGTGTGTGTTTAATATAAAAAGTAAAACACGCACTTCTCAAAATGTAAAAATGATATAAAAAGGATAAATTAAATATGTAAAGAATGAATTATTACTAGTTTATATGTTCTCTGAAGCTTGATACTCCATCGATATAGATTGAAAACGATATTGAGTTGTTTCTCATAAAGTTTCAGTAAAATAGAGAATCATAAGATCTCTTTTATATGACTACGGGAAGGAAAATATATGTTCAATGTGCTTCATTCATCGACATTTGATCATAGGTAAAGATTCTTCAGGTAATGAAAACATCAAAAAACTCTCTCTTTGGTTCTAGAAATGTTTTAGTTGACTTAAATTTTCTTATTTATATATTTATTACTTCACACATGTGATTATAGTTCCTAATATATTAGCATCATGCAAGAATAATCATCTATATCATTTGCCACTCGTACTGATCGACTAACACAAACATTAATGCATACCTTCAATAGTTTAAGAACAATCATTAAAATGAATCTCGACATTAAATTTGATAATATAGACATTATAAATATTTAATTAAAATTAAATATAAATTTCAATGTTGAATCTTCTTAATAGTGAGACAACTCTTATGCTGACTTGATCTGGTAGTGAGTCAGGCCAACAATGAGTCAGTTCGACGGTGGGTCATGCCCAAGAGTGACTCATCTCAATTATAATTTTTCTCGGCAATGAGTATTCTCTGATGGTATGTTATCTCAAAAAAGTTTCAAATTTTGAGGTCACTAAGTCTGGCGGTGGGTATTTTCCACACTTATCCAATGTTTCACCAATATACCATATATTAATAATTTATACTATAAATATTATTCTCTTTAATATAATAAGAAACATTGTTTGTTGAACATTAAAATAATGTTTCCAAAAATTTGGTTAGGTCTTGTCCAAACCAAAAGTCTTTGGAAGTGTGAAGAGGAGAGGAGATTTGGTTCCCTTTTATAAGTGGAGGAGAAAACAAACTTGAAATTTTTAAAAAGAAAAATTTGTAACCACATTTTATACATGCTAAAAGTCTCCAAAATGACTCATTATAGATCCTTATATTAGATTAGGTGAAAATATAGAAATAAAATAGAAATTTGACTTTTTTTTGGTATTTTAACCCTTATATTTTTAATTTACCCCCATGATAAGCCTGTTTAAACCTTAACTGAGGTAATTAATTTTTATTGTTTTTACTATTCATTATGATAAATTAAGGTTACCTTATTATATAATATTAATTAATTTGATTCAAAATAAGGAATCTTTTTTACCAAATTCAATTCAAATAAGTGATAGAATTTATTTTAAAATTTAACCTATATGCATGACAAAAAGGTGATTTTCCCAATCCAAAATTTTCATAAGTATAGAAAAAATTAACATAAAAATTAGGTATTAAATTTATTATATGGAAATAAATTGGATTAATAATAGAATAATTGAACTAATATTACTTTTAAACCATTTTAAAAAATATATAAATTTTTAAATGATTTAAAGGAAAAGATAATTTTCAATAAAAACTGGTATTTATTTCTAATCATCAAAAAAATTATACTTTTTAAAAAATCACAAAAAATCACCCATAGATAGTTTTAAGATTTGACTCAAAAAATGATGTTATCTTTTGAAAATAAATTTTCTAAAATTTAAAAAAAATATATTTCTTCACAAAAACCAATAAAAATATTTTTTTAGGAAAAGATTTTTTTGAAACATATAAATACTTTACTAAAGATTAGGTAATTTATAATAAAAAATATATTTATATAAATAATTATAATTAATTTTCAAAAAAACCTATTCCTATTCATACCACTACATTTAATTTTGATGTTATAATTCTCATTTTTAAATAATAATATTAATATTATATCATGGTTAGTTAAAACTCAGTGTTTCATATAACACAAGCTACCGAAGAAAATAAATTTACTTGAAAAAAATTCATAAAAACTTAGGGTGTTTCATTATACCCCCCATTAAAATAAATTTTACCCTAAAAAATAATCACTTTGAAACAAATAATTGAGGATACCTATTTCTCATCATATCCTATGCCTCCCATGTAGCTTCTTCAAATTGGGGATTTTTCCACAAAACATGGACTAGGTGAGTGGTCTTGTTTCATAAAACATTCTCTCTATGATCAAAAATATCCACCAGTTTTTTCTCATAAGAAAGATATTTATAGATTTGTATGACCTCTAATTTCATTACATGTGAAGGTTCATGAATTTATTTCCTCAATAGAGATATATGGAACACATCATGAACTTTAGAGATATCTGGTGGAAGCACCAGGTGATAAGAAACCATCCCTAATCGATCAAGAATCTAGAAAGGGATAATAAGCGTAGGTATCGTCTTTCCCTTATTTTAAAATCTCATAACCTTATTCAAAAAATAAATTCTGAAGAAGAACTTCTCACCAAATTCAAAATCCAAATCATGCCACTGATTATGTGCATAACGTTTCTATCCACTCTGAGCTACTTTGATGTGTTATTGAATGGCTTTAAATTTATCTACCATTTCCTCATCTAGATCAAGTCCCAATATCTTTCTTTCTCAAACTTTATCCCTTCATTTTTGATTTCTACACTTATTTTCATAGGGAGGTTCGTAAAGATCATTTGAATGCTCATGTGAAAACTATTTTTGTAAGAAAACTCAACTAGAGTAAGGTTTTGATCCCAACCACCTTTTAAATCCACATAACAAGATCTAAGAATATACTCTAGGGTTTGAATTTTTATCTCGGGATGACAATCTATTTGAGGATTGTATGTAGTTGTAAAACTTATCTCTATATCCTAGGATTGTTGAAGACTTTTCTTGAACTTTGAGGTAAACCTCAGATCTCGATCAGACATAATTGAATGTGGTACTCCATGAAACCTTATAACTTACTTAACGTATATCTTGGAAGGAATATCAATAGAGAAATATTCTCTAATAGTGATAAAGTGTTATTAGTTTTTAAAGAGATATATTAAAACCCATATAGAATTATTCCTATTAGGTTTTTTTGGGATCCCAACAATAAAATTCATGGTGATGTTTTCCCATTTCCACTTTGGTATGGGTAATAGTTGTAACGTCCCCTTAAAATTTTGTCTCTCAGCCTTAACTTATTGACATAACCGGAACCAAGATAAATATTCTACAATATATCTCTTCATGTCATCCAACCAAAAATACTCTTTCAAATTTCTATACATCTTTTTACTTCTTGCAAGAATAGAGAATAAATAATTATAATCTTCCCCCAATAACTCATTCTTTAAATAAACTATGGATGGAACACATACACAGTTTCTAAAACATACCATTACATCATAATCGAGGTTAAACTCAATAAAATTTCTACCCTTATTCTATAGTTCTATATCATTATTCTATGCCTATTTAAACTTTAATTGGATATATATTTTAACACTCATTTGAGAAAGATGAGATTTCTCCACTTCCTTCAAAATTTTCTGATCCATTCATTAAAAATCGATAAATAACAGATATTTCATGACCTTAAACATAAATACGATAACATGATCCTTTAGATTCAATCATATATTTCACATCCATGACTTATTTTAAAGATATGTTTCATTTATTTACTATTCCGGATTTGGTTTTTGGGGTTTCCCATGTTGTTTTTAAGGAAAGGACGTGTTTTCATGATTTGGGTCAAACCGTGAGCCCATTTCATGTTTTAAAAAAATCATAACTTCTTCATTTTTCAACATTTTATACCCACTAAACTTTCAAATTGGCATCCCAGGTTATATTAAAACCACCATATCCATTTGGAATTTATAGGAATCCATAATCATGATGGATTTGGGATTTTTATTAAGGTATTGGGACAACCCGAAATCTCATTTCCTGCTTTAAAAAAAATTAATTCTTTAATATCTCAATTAATTTTTAAGGTTTTCAATTATTAAAAATCTCACCCGAGCCCACTTATCCAAGGCACGCCCCAAATATCTTTCCCCCATCTTTGGAGCTCATATCTGTCGTGAATTAGTGAAAAACTTCTCTGGATTTCTCAAATCATTCAAATTTGAAAAGGTAAATTTTTTCATCCATAACTCCATCAATTTTTACCCTTTTACCTCTATTTAAATTATCAATTGACCTAATAATCCTTATTTGATCCTCAATTTCATTTTTGGATGTTTTTAGATTAATGTACTGGTGTATTTAGGGCGATTTCTTAAAGATGTCTCAATTAAGTGAGTTTCCTCTCATGTTCCATCATTTTTTTTAGGGTTTCTTCCATTTTTATTGAGGTTATAAAATTTTTATAAGATAGGTTTCATCAATAGAGTTTTATTTTCTATCATTTTGGTGAAATATTGTAGATTAGTCCTTGATTTCACTTCCTTTGGTTGTGATGATGGTGCGATTGAAGTTTCGCACAATGGTTTTGCAGTTTCTTTCAAAAATGGTAGGTTATTCCATGTGTAAGAATTATTGGATGAGTTATTTTTTTTGTTTATATTGTTATCATGATTATATTCCATTATTTTTTGTGTGGAAATTATATTTGGTAGAATTTGTTAAGCGGTTGGTTTTTAAGTGTATTTTTTGTGAAAAAAATTAATATTTTTTCTGTGTATTACATGTTGTGTTCACTAGGGTTGTTTTATGATTCATGGAATAGTTTTATTAAATTATTTTATGGATGAAAATTATGTTTTATGTGATATTGGTATTATTTTGGTCTTAAAAAAGGGTTTTTAGAAGGATTTTATTTGAAAAACATGGTTACACTCCTTGGAATTGTTTTGCGAAGGTTCAGAATGGTTTCGTGATTTATGTAAGAGGTGAAACTATGTTGCAAAAATTTTATAGTAGGAGTGTAATTTTGAAATGGTATATTTTAATTTTAAATTGATGTTATTTTATGTGTTCTATCTTTTAAGGTTTTTGAAAAATTGTTTAAAGTATTTGTTGAAGTGTGAAAGAGAGGTGAAACGTATTTTGGGTTGTTTTGGTGTGAGTATTATTTCCAAAATTAATTTGAATAAAAAATGGTATCATGTAATATGAATATGGGATGTTTTGTGTGTGTGTGTTTGCCTTTTAAGTGGTATTTTCATGTGAAAATTGTATTTCATGTCTTGTAGAACTTATTTGAGCACAAAAGGGAAAACCCGAGTTTCTAGGTCGGTGGATGTATACTAGTATGCTAGTGATCCCGTGGGGTTTGGCCTCTATTTCATGTAGAAATATTGATGATGAAAACATTAAATAAACTATAATTATGATGATGATTATGGGTAACCACTATGTTATGGGTATTCTCCCAACTAGTGGCTTGTGTGCACGAGAACTGATATTTGTATGGTTTCTTTCACCGAGTACAAGAAACTGGGGACCCACAGTAAGCTAGTGCCTAGGGTTATTTCCCATTGCTAGTACTCATTTTATATTTTAAACTTACCATCAGTATACGTTATGTTTGTATGGAAAAATTTAGTATCTTTTTTCTATTTAAAATTGGTGATTCTTTAAAGTAGTCCACTTGAAAACTATTTTTATTTAAAGTTTCATATCTTTAAAATTCTTATTAGCATTTCATGTTTATGTTAACTTGTAAGATTTTCATATCTAAATGTTTATCACATGGAATATTTTAGTGGTGTAATATTATTGTTCATTGTATGAAACCCTACTTACAAATTTAGGTTTAATTAGACTTTGTTATTTTGTCGTAGGTTTGGGTAATGCTTTTAGTGCCAATGGATTGGGTTTCTATTGGTCCTTTTTGGTGTAGTGTCGTGGAGATAGATTGAGGGTGGTTCCTCTTTCCATGAGGAGGTTATTGGGCTGTCCTTTTTGGTTTTTTTCATTTGTAATTGTCTTTAAACATTGTTTTAAATTTTTTAATTCAATTCTAAAATTTTTAAATCATCATTTTGTTTTAAAAAATCAGATTTGTTTTATTGGAATCGTTTGTTAATTTATGTTTAAAAACCCAGGTAAATCATTAAAAAAATCATTTTATGATACTCGGGTACTTGTACTATCTTGTGGGGATTAGGAACGCTCTTCAGGCCTTACCACGGGCCAGTTCGGGTACCAGTTTTGATGGCGACCAGATCTGGTTCGTGACAAAATGGTATCAAAGATGGTTCTCTCTCTTGGGTTATGTTATTTGGGGAAGAGTTGGGATAGTTTTGGGTTAGGATTTTAGGGGATTGGATTTCATATTTTGAGTAGGGTTCTAGGCCAATACACCTCATGACATGATTCAAGTCTCCAGGGGATGTCGGGTTTTATCTGAGTCCTTTGGTTTTCTTGGTTTGACGATGATTAGGGTAAATAAAAAGAAAGTTGGGTTAGTGATCTCAGTGATATCACAGGGCCTAGAAATCTATGTGGAGCTAGGGATATTTCTCTAAAACGCTATTTGTGATGGTGAAGTGATTTTAATATGGCCACCAACAATATGTTCAAGTCACCCACCGAAACTAGTTTTCTCTTGCATTGTCTTGTGTCCTTTAGTTTTGGAATCTTGGAAGATTAGTTTTAAATAAAGTATGACTTGGTTTTAATAAGCATAAAGTTTTTGGGAAATTATTTTATAATAATGATGGAATGGTTTGATTTTTGAAATTGTGGAACTGAATTTGTAGAATTTTTTTCAAATGGTAAATGGTGTATTTAAACTCTTTTGAAAGTATAAATTATGTCAAAGTGGATTTTGAAAATATGTTTCAAATGGAACTTTATGAATTATTGAAAATGTGTTTTGAATGGAATAAATTGTTTTTTAATTTTTGTGTGGAGTTTAGAAATAGATTTTTTATTTTTTAACTTGTGAAAATTAAAAAATCTTTATGAATCAATGGAATTTTTTTAATAAGAAGAGATGAGTTTTCGAAGGAATGGGGGTTGAGGAAAGGGACTTTTCATAAAACCGATAGTGTTTTGAAATGGGATGAGATGTTTTGAAATTAATGTGTATGACTTGAAAGTGAGTTATTATTTGAATGTTTTTTCTTTTATAAAAAGTTTTATAAGATGTAAATTTTGATTTTGATTTCATGGTTAGCAGTCTTGAGAAAAAGATAGTATTGGTGGGCTATTTTGGTTTTGAGAGTAGAAATAATTTTTGTGTTAACCTTTGTTATTTCCATGGGTGAACACATACATGGTTTTATATGGGAATATGGATGGTTAATGGAATGATTGTATGAGTTTTAGGATATATAAGAGGTGGGTACCTGGTGTGACATGTAAACAAGCATGAGTGAGGCTCCTTGGATAGCATTGGTGGATATGTTAACCACCGAACCATTTATTTTTGAAGAGATGATTTTAATGGAAATAATGATGACTTGATGACTTGTTTGGGATGGTGTGTCTTATGTATTTTTTGGAAATTGTGTTGTTATGGGATGTTTTGAGTCTGAGAACTCCTCTTCTTTGAACGGTGTTTTAGGTTTTTATTTGGTTGATAAGCTGGGTTGAAGGGCTGGTTAGTGTCTCCTTATGAGAAATGTTTCGGGATGCCATTATGGCGGTTCCCTTTATGTTTTTGGATCTGGTTTGAGTGTGTATTGACAAATAGACCATCTTGGTTGGGTCCTTGGGTTCTCTTCTTGGATAGGGCATGCCCCCATTAAGGGTTCGTGCACAATTGAAGTGCAACCTGTATTGCTTCATCGTTGGAAGGTCCTCCATTTGATCAATATAAGGAATATTTTTCTTGACCATTGTAGATTAAGTCTACACCATTTTCCTTTCATGGTTTTGTGGATCCTCATGTAGTGAGAGATTGGTCATGGGAGGTTGAAAGAGGCCTTAGTTTCTTAAGTTAACTGATTCGTCGAAGGTGAAAGTAGTCTAGGGTTGTTAGTGTGGATGTTCTCAAAGATGGAATCTGGGTCCTTCTTCAGTCTCTTATAATAAAGGGATGATGTTAAGCTACCCATGTGGAAAATATTTTCATGAGAGGATGTTAAGTCCACTTGCCGGAGTTTTATTTTTTAGACAAACTAAGATATAGGGAAGTTTTAAAATCTTTTGTGAGTCTTTTTTTTGTCAGAAGTGTGTCTCCTTTCGGGAAATCTTGACATACTTTTTTTAGAGGAAGGTGTTTCTATATATCCCTCCCTATTTCCATTTCTAATGAAGAAACAAGGGGTGATGTGTGTACAAGTTCAAAGCCCTTATTTTTGTAAAATGTTGGGCTATGGTAAAGTGAGGTTGGAGTATGTTATGTCTTGGTGAACCCATCTAGGATTATGGTATATTTTTCATGGTACCGAAATGAGAATTTTCTTTTGGGGGGTTTCCAAAGCCTAAATGTGAGAGAAAAAATGATTCAATCATTTGAGCTCTAGCCATAGGTCCAGGATTGAAGCTGGCATGTAGTAAGGGAAATCCATGGGTCATTAAAACCTTTTTTTTAATTTCTATCCTCAGTATGAAAGATAAGAATAGTTTAAACCTCCAGTGTCATCATCGTGTTCCAATTTTTTCCATTTTGTGGTAGAGGTGGTAGAACCTCATTTCCATGTTGTATCCTAAGTTCATACTTTCCCCCTTTGGTTTCCTTCAAGTTTTCGTAGAAAATATTAAAATTTGGGCTATGTAGATTAAAGCGCACAGTTTTCACATGGTTAGTAGTAACCATGCGCCAACCTAGAAAATTATGTGATTAGAGACAGTAGCTACTACACTATCTCTTCATGACTGTGTGCCTTGGACCATGTAACTGTGTGTAGTTTCCCCTTTGGACAAAATGCTCCGCATGGGTAGTGCACAGTTTCCCAAATTGTGTGGCAGTGCCAACTTTTTAAATTTTGGTGTCTTTTCATGTCGGCTTATGCTGGTCGGTTAAGATGGTTGGTTCTTATAGTGGGGATACCCACTATGAGTCTCATGTAAGTTCTTTTTGAAATGTATAATTAAATTCTACCCCTTATACCGAGAGTCTGTTCGGGCCTTCCCCTGTTAGTGTCCTAATTCTATCTCAGAAAAAAAAATTGAGTTTCCCCTTATGGTGGGGATTCTGTTTGTGTCTCCTCTTATGAGTAACTTGGTTTTGTCCCTAGTGTTGGTCTGTAAATAGGTATCCTTGTTTGTATTTATTTAACCACCAACTTCCTCCTTGAGTAAATGTTGGTATTGGAGTGTTCCCAATGGTTTTCTAGAAGTAATACTATGGTGACCGTGTTTGTTTTCGTTGTCCATTCCTGGTAAGTTGATTGAGTCTTGTTCAGATAGTGTTTGGGGTGTTTTGTTATGGTATGTATTTTGAATATGCTTTACCATTTCAAAAATTGGTGTATGTTTTGGTTGCTGTGATTATTTCTTCCCTGATTGATCAATTGGAGGTGTTTTGGCCTTTTGAGAGTGGGTGAAACTTAGAAAAGGAGTCTATTTTGGCCTTTCAGTTGGGTTTGGTTTTTAATTTTAGCCTTTATGTGGCGTTTTGAGGGTGGAAAGTTTTATAGTGGGGATAATTGTCTCATACATGACTTATTTTAAAATTATGTTTCATTTAATTACTATTCTTGATTTTTTGGGGGGGTTTCCCATGTAGTTTTGGATGAAAGGGTTTGTTTTCATGATTTGGGCCAAACCGTGATCCCATTTCATGTTTTAAAAAAAATTGTTTTTTGATAAATTCTTCATTTTTGAAAACTTAACACCCATTACACTTCGCAATTGGCATCCCTAGGTATATTAAAACAACCATATCCATTTGGACTTCATTGGAATCCATAATCATGATGTATTTGGGTTTTTTTATAAAGGTATTAGACTAGCCCGAAAGCTCATTTACTGCTTTAAAAACATTAATTCATTAATACCTCATACAATTTTTAAGGTTTTTTAGTGATTCAAACTCTAAACCAAACCAACTTACCCAAGGCACGCCCCCATTCTCTTTATCCCTTCTTTGGAGCTCATATTCAATGCAAATTAGGGAAAAATTTCTCTAGATTTCTCAAATCATCCAGATTTGAAGAGGTAACTTGTTTCTTTAATAACTCCTTAAATTTTTACCATTTTCCTTCCATTATAGTTCTCACTTGACCTACATATCCTTATTATAACCTCAATTTCATTTTTTTATGTTTTTAAATTCATCTACTAGTGTATGTGGGGCAATTTCTTCAAGATCTCTCAATTAAGTGAGTTTCCTCTCATGTTTCTCCCTTTCTCTTAGGGTTTCTTCCACTTTTCATGAGGTTATAAAATGTCCAGAAGCTAGGGTTTATACCTAACGTTTTATTTTGTTAAATTTTAGTAAAATATTCTGTATTAGTACTTTATTTCACTTCCTTGTGTTGCATCGATGGTGCGATTAAAGTTTCGCACAATTGTTTGGAGTTTTTGGCACAAAAGGTAGGTAATTCCATGTGTAAGAATTATTAGATGTGTTATTTTTTTATTTATATTTTTAGCATGATTCTATTCCATTTTTTTGGTGCGACAATTATATTTGGTATCATTTGTTAATAAATTGGTTTTTAAGTGTCATTTTTGAGAAAAAAAAATGAATATTTTTTGTGTGTATTCCATGTTGTGTTCATTGGGGTTGTTTTATGATACATGGAATAGTTTTGTTAAATGATGTTTTGGCTGAAAATTTTAGATTTATGTTATATTGGTATTCTTTTGGTCTTCAAATAGGGTTTTTATAAGGATTTTATGTGCAAAACATGGTTACACTCCTTGGAATTGTTTTATGAAGGTTTTAAATGGTTTCCTGATTTATATAAGTGGTGAAACTTTGCTGCCAAACTATTTTGGTAGGAGTGAACTTTTAAAATGGTATATTTTAATGTGAAAGGTCTATTATGTGATTTTTACTATCTTGTAAAGGTTTTTTAAAACTTTTTAATATGTTTTTTGAAATGTGAAAGAGAGGTGAAACGTGTTGTTTGCTATTTTGGTGTGAGTATGATTTCCAAAATGAATTTGAAAGAAAAAAAAAGGATCATGTGACATGTGTGTGGGATTTTTGGTGTGTGTGTGTGACATGGAAGTGGTATTTTCATGTGAAAATTGTATTTCATGTCCTGTGGAACTTGTTTGAGCACAAGAGGGAAAACATGAGTATCTAGGTGGGTGGATGTGTACTAGTATGCTAGTGATCCCATGGGGGTTTGGCCCCTATTTCACGTAGAAATTTTGACGATGACAACACTAAATAAACTATGATGATTATTATGATTATTATGATTATTGATATATACTAGGTTATGGGTATTATCCCTACTTGTGTCTTGTGTGCACAAGAATGGATATTTGTATGGTCACTTTCACTGAGTGAGAGGTACCTCGGACCCCCAACAAGAAAGTGCCTAACGTTGTTTCCCATTGCTAGTGCTCATTGGATATTTTAATATTACCATCGGCATACAGTATGTTTGGATGAAAAAATTCAGTATCTTTTTCAATCTATTTAAAAGTTTTGATTCTTTAAAGTTTCCCTCTTGAAAACTGTTTTTATTTAAAGTTTCATGTCTTTAAAATTCTTATTTGCATTTCATGTTTATGAAAACATGCAATATTTTCATCTCTAAATTTTTATCACATGGAATATTTTAGTGGTGGAATCCCACTAGGTTTGGGATCACACCCTACATACACCTTTGGGTGTAAGTAGACTTTGTTATCTTGTTTCTGGTTTGGGTAAAGCTTTTAGTGTCAATGGTTCAGGTTTCTATCAGTCCTTCTTAGTGTAGTGTCGTGGAGATGGCTTGAGGGTGGTGTATATTTCCATGAGGAGGTTCTTGGGATATCATTTTTTATTTTGTTCCTTTTTATTAGACTTTAAACATTATTTTAAATTTTCTAATTCAATTATACAATTTTTTAAAAGATTTTTTTGTTTAAAAAATTCAGATTTTTTATATTGGAATTGTTTGTTGTTTTACGTTTATAAACTCGGGTAAATCATTCCCAAATTTCATTTTATGATACCCAAGTACTTGTTCCAGCCCATGGGAATTGGGAACATACTTTATTCTTTTCCATGAGCCAGTTTGGGTTCCGATTTTGATGTCAATCAGATCTGGTTCGTGACAATAGATCACCTTGTTCACTTTTCCATGGTGGTAATATATTGAGCAGTCATAATCTTTAATTAGGTCCAACCATCATCTTTAACTCATGTTCAACTATTTCTGTGTCAATTTATAATTTAAACTCTTATTATAAGTTTATATATGACACATTTCCCCATAAATATAATTTCTCTACATATTTACTGGAAAAAAATTACCACAGCTTACTACAAATCATGAGTTGGGTAATTTTTCTCATGATCCTTCAATTTCCATGAGAAATAATCTATAACCATGTCATTATGAATGAGAACACATCTCAGTACCTTATTTTAGGCATCACTAAAGATTATAAACAATTATCTATTGTAGGATAGTGTAATCATAGGTAAACTAACTAACCTTCTCACTAATTCCTTTAAATTTTCCTCACATTCATTTGTCTAAAGAAAATTATCTCCCTTATGAGTTAACATGGTGAGTGGGTTACACAGTTGTTAATAATTACCCACAAGGAATCTATAATATATATCCAAACCATGAAAACAATGGATCTCAATCTCCAAGGTTGGTCAAGGATAACATTCCATACCCTCATTATTTGATAGATCCACTGATATATTCTCTCTTGAGATTATAATGTCCAAAAATGTGACTTTTTATATGAAAAATTCACAGATAGTAAATTTTTAATACAACTTTTCCTTCCTCAAGGTATTCAATTAAAATCTCAAGTGATCTTCATGCTCCAATTTTCTATTTTAATATATTAGAATATCATATATAAAGACTAACACAAACACATCATGGTAATCTCTATAGACTATATTCATTAAATCCACAAATATAGGATGGTCATTAGTAACAAAAAATGGAATCACTATATACTCATATTGTCTATACCTTGTATAAAATGATGTATTGGGTATATCCTCTTTATTGGACCTAAATTTTTGATATCCAAAATGAAGGTAAATCTTGGAAAATTATTGATCTCCACATAGTTGATAAAACAAGTCATAAATAAGGGGTAGGTGATACTTTTTCTTGATTGTGATCTTTTTCAGTTCCCGGTAATTAATGTAAAGTCACATTGATACGTCTATCATCTTACAAAATGATAGGTATACCCTATTCTGACACACATAGTTGAATAAATCCCTTTTAAATATTTTCATATAGTTTCATCATTAATTCCTATAACTCAATCAGGGGTATTCTTTAGGGATTATTTGGAATAGACATAGCACCGGGTAAGAGTTCTATTGAAAACTAAACTTCATGATTCAGTGGAAGAATAGGAAAAACTTCTAAAAAAACATCAAAAGAAATACCAAAAAATAGGTGTATCCTCAATTTTGATATTTTCCCCAACAATTTGTGATAAAAACCAATTTTTAATAGGAATTCAGACCAATAAAATCAGTTTAATTTCCATCATATGTTTATATTTATCATTACACTGATAGACGATTAATGGTTAGTTTGGAATATCAAACGTGAATTTCATTCCATGTAAATTTTTGTGGGATTTATGTAGAGAAATACAATAAATTCCTAAGATAACATCAAATTATTCTATAGGGAGTACAAATTCTTTTTAAGAAACACATTCCCAAAAACTTTGACCAAATAAGAATCATATACTTGAGATGTGATCATCATACCATTAAGGGTTTTCACTTCTAATCCAATTTCTAATTATTGAGGTGGTATTGTGCTACCCTTGGAAAATTATTTGAATATAAAATAGTGGTTAGATCTAGAATAAAATAGAACATTAGTAGTTCTATAGTGGATGGTATGGGTACCTTTCACTACATTAGTATCATACATATCATCAAAAAAATTGATCGCATGAGATTTCCATTTTTCTCTTGTCTTAAGAGGTTTCTGATATTTATCACCATAAGTAACCTTCATATTTGAGCACTATATGGCATAATTTCTATACCCCTTACATATGAAACACTACTATGTTGGAGGTTCATTTTATAGACATTTCTCCCTATTTATATCATTGTCTAGATTCTTCCCATTACTTGAGAATTTGGCCACTCTATGAACTTTACACAATTAAAACATTTATTAGTCCCCTTCAGACAATTTCCTCCATGATTACTTCCACACTTTGAGAATAAATGAAATCTCATCATCTTTTCTCCATGTTTTTTTTCGAGTTCACCTTTAATTATATCTTCTTTTTCTTATCAAAACCATGTGATTGATGGGTAACTCCAATATCTATTTCCACCTTGATATAAAAAAGAATGATTTATTCATAGATACTAAATTCCCTTATGGATAATAACCTTTTGAATCTTGTTTTTAATCCATTTAATAATTGATCCACCTTAATTTAAGGTTGTATGATAATACTAGAATCATGCATCATAAGTATTTTAAAATTTTCCCCATATCGACCAACAGATTCATTATCCTTTGACTTAAGCGCAAGTAATTCTTTCTCCATTTTCATATGAAGAATATGAGAAAAGAACTTATTGAAATATAATCTCTAAAACACATCCCAATATATAGAGTTGATTTTATCTTGTTACCTTGGGTTCTTGATTAGATTACACCATTAATCTACTTCACCTTCCAAATGATAAGAAGAAAAAAATTAATTTTTCATGCTCTAAACACTAGAGAATAAAAAATTTCTTTTCAATTGTACTTATCCATTTATTTAAAAATAGTTTATTAAAAGAACCACTAAAATAATGTGGAAATTACCTCATGAAGGACTCAATAGAATTTTTCTCCCTTATTTTCCTATTTGAAAGTTCATCATTTTTCATATCTTGAAAAAGTTTTGTGAGCATAACGATGAGAATTTCCATTCCATATCCCATAATGTTTGGTTTCATAGGAGTAAAATAATTTCATTTTATATTGAATTCAACATTAACAGAGTTCTTTTAGGTTCCAACAATTTACTAAAATTACAATCATACTATTTGAAACAATAATCATAGTGGGGAACCACATAATAATGAAAAATCACTTATTTGATGTCTAAATCATGAGAAATTATTTTTAATATTTGACACCTTCATCTTAAGCTAGTTCATTTATGTTCATCATCTATTAAATTCATTCATGATGGTTTATAAATATTTTTTCAATTTTTAAAACATATCCCCTAGAAGTGTCAAACCATGTGTACAGTAATGCTCAATTTTATACACCAAGTGATGATTGAGTCAAAGATAAATGTTCCCTTTTACAGTTATTTCCACTTGGAAAATATGTTTTAAATCCACATCTACTATTAGTATATATACAAGGTTATAATTTCTTGTAAACCACTCACTTTATAATTTACCAAAATTCTAGGACATTTTCTTATACGTTTACTTTTCCATAAATATATCCTTAGACATATCCCAATAAATCTCACTAAATTTTTCTCACCCTAGTTTCCAAACATTACCTAAACCTTTACTATGATTGCAAATATAGAGACCCCATATTTACATTCATAGATATTAAATATTAAAATATTATTATTCATTTCATTATATAAAAACATGTCTGTGGACCATAAAGATTTAGTGTCTTTGGAAACATGGATACATAAACAAACTATTCATAAGTGAAATACATAATCTCCCATTATTTTATTCATAAATATCACATATCTTAGACATATCATACTTAATAACTTTATTTATAACCTATGGAAAGGAAACATAAGAAAGGGGGATCTCAAATGCTCAGTAAGGGTAAAAAGGTGAGATGTAAACATAATATGAGCATAAGCGTATGATAACATGAGAATAAAATTTGAAAACCATACCTAGAATATCATAAATTTTAAACTTGAGTCATGTAATAAATATTGATAGTTTATAAGACATTGTTTATAAAGAAATCAAAGAACATGAGTCATGATAACATAACATTGTCATAAGATAATGATTTGTGTCATACATATAAGAATATAAAATTTCATTTCAAGGCTACCCACCAAGACACTAATAACATGTTAGGCTTGGTCTAACCACATGTATACCCGCTTTAATATTTGTATAACATCTAGTGTTCCATTTTTTGGATTGGAATGACCTCCCATGTACCCTATGGTTTTTTTATTTGGATAACCTTCTATGAACCCTGTTGTTTCATGCTTGAGATAACCTCTTGTGTACCCTCTTGTTTTAGGCCTAGGATAACCACCTGTGTACCCTCTTATTTTGGGCTCGAGATAACCTCTTGTATACCCTTTGAGCTCATAGATCATAAATCATTACCCAATGCATTGTATGGAGATATAGTTCCCACCCATTACATAATACATACATTATTCTCCCATAAGATCATAAAACCTTCATCATATCATAACCCATGAAAATAAAATGAGTTTTATAAACATTTCATCATATTATAACCCATGGAAAAGAAACAGGCTTCAAATATCTTGTCATAATAATCATAAACCATCCAAAGGATGAATAATGATAGTACCATTAGATCATATTCATAGTAAATCATAATAATCACCAAATTTTGTTGTCTTTTATGAATAGGAATTCCATAAAAATATAATTAAAACATTCTTTTGGAAAATACACTTTTTATTTTTGAATAACTTGTTTAGAAACTAAAAATTTCACAACTATTAAGAAAACTAATTTCATTGAAAATAGCCATGAAAATTTTTAAATGAATATTGAAATAATTTAGTGGTCCTGATGATGGAAATTTATGTTTTTGTCAACCACATTAAAACAAAATTCCATTCATATTTTTAATATAAAAGTAAAAAATACCTCATTTAGAAAATTATATGAATATTTATTTTAAACAACTTATTAAAAATTAAAACATGTTTAAAAATTATTTAAATAGTCATTAGATAATATTAAAAACTATCTTTAATACATTTTTATAAAACTTTTACATGGAAGAGAATGGATTTTTGACCAAATAGAGAAACAAAGTCATTTTCGTTAAAAATATTATTTTGGCCTTCTTAGTTCATAAGGAGTGTAAAATTAAATAAAAAATTTATTATATATAAATAAATAAATAAGAATAAAATTAATGAATTTCATGAGATTTGGATAAAAATATTTCATTCTTGAAAACATAAACATAAAAAATCCCAATAAACAATGAGATTGCAACATAAAACCTTAACAACTTTGGTAACTTTTAAATTGAATGCCCCATGAAAGAATAATGCTAATTAAAATTTTAAATATCATTAGAACAAAAAATCCATGACATAACAATTCAAAGGGTCTATATATACACCAAATAAAATAAGATAGGTGCATAACATAACATATGTCCTAAAGAATACAATTTGAGACAATAATCCCTTGCCTCAAGTCTTGATTATAATTATACACAATAGTACATCCAGTATATTAAATATAGATTTATTATAAATCTATTCTAGAACCATAATAAGATATATTACACCATTTATAATTTACTTATAATAATTTATCAACCATTTATTAACAATTCCTTATAAAAATCTCATTTTAGAAGATAACTATGTCTTTTTTATTTTATGCTTTGGTTTGGTAGTTATGATTCTTTTACTTTGATAATTTTTACAAAATATAAATAATTTTAACAATGATATAAATATCATATATACTCATTATATTTTAATATAGAGTAACCCATTAAAATTAGAGGTAGAAAATTAATTACATCGTTCATGGAGATAGTAAGTCGTACGTACACATGAATGTTGTTCTCATTTTATCAATGAATGTAATGAAATAAGGTTAAATAATATATCATCTTTAAATAATAATTTATATGTCATATATATCATATATATTCAAAAAAAATTAAAAACTTATCACTTCACTTCGTAGAGGCGGTAGTCCGTACGTACACATGATTGATGTTGTCATTTTTCAATGTCTTGGAAGGTATTAAGGTAGATGTGATATTATAATTACAAAAGAATATTTTTTTCATAAATATAATATACATATTTTAAATCTATAATTTTATCCATCCATTATAGAAAGTGATAGAAAACTTATTACATCAACTCATGAGGCAGCAGTCCATCATACACACGTTCAACGGTTTCGTTTCCCATTTGGTGGAAAAGAATATGGATATAGATTATGATATTAAACTAATAGTGTATCAGTATATGGTAGATATTTATTCTATTATATCATCATATTTGAAGAATATTTTAATGTCTTTTAAGAATAAATAAAATATAAAACTCTCAGTTAATAACGATATCTCTTCTTTGGACTACCTCCATAGATGTCACCAAAAGCCTTCTTAAAAGGGTTTCCTAATAAAAATAAAAACTCTAAAATGAGGGTAGTTAATTAAGGAATATATTTGGTCAAATAATATAATTTTTTTTTAAGTCTAAATAGAAGAGGATAGAGGGTTTCCTTTTATATGTGGGGGAGAGGACACCATTGGAATTTTTTTTAAAAAAGTTAAACCCACATTTTAAACCTACCAAAAGGATCAAAATGTATTATTACAAAACCTTATATGAGATAAGTTATAAATATTTACTTAAAATAATAATTTTACAAGTTTTTATGTTATTTTAAAACATATATTTTTAGTTTAACCCCCCTAATAAACTCCTTTTAAGCTTAATAGTAGTAATTAATTTTACTATTTTTACAATTCATTATGACAAAAAATTAAGTTGAATGTATTATAAAATATTAATTATACTTATAACATATATAGAGTCCATTTTCCCAAATTCAATCCACATAATTGTAATAATTTAATTTAAAATTAAAAACACAGACATGATGAAAAAACAGTTTTCCAAAGAGAAAATTTTCATAAGTATAAAAATATGTTGGATAAAAATTTACTATTAAATAGATTCTAATTACCTAAATTATATTAATAATAACATAATTGGCCTAATTTTACTTTTAAATAATTTTAAAATAAAATATAACTTTGTACATGATATAAACAAAAAGGTGATTTTTAATAAAAACCATTATTATTTACTATTCATTAAAAAATAAAACTTTTTGAGAAAAATACCAAAAATTCACCCTAATATAATTTTAACATGTTGATTCCAAAAATTATGTTAATTTTTTAAATAAATGTTTTAAAAGTGTAAAAAATAATTTTATAATTTATTCACAAAAATCTATAAAAACATTTTTTGGAATAATGTATTTTTGAAGCATATAAAGACATTACTAAAAATTAGGTACTTTTTAATCAATAATTTTTATTTATATAAAACCACTATACTTAATTTAAACAATCTGGTTACTCTTATTCATACCACCAAGTTTAATATTTGTTTTATAATGTTCATGTTTAAATAATATTATTAATAGTATATCAGGATTAGTTAAAACCCAGTGTTGCATGTCAAACAAGCCATTGAAGAAAATAAATTTATTTGAAAAATAAATATTTTCTAAAAAAATATAGATTTCCATGTTTTATTTAGGGTAAATATCTAGCCTATAAAATCCAAGACAACTATTTTAAAGGTTTCCATGATTGATTCATCCTCTTCATAGTTGTCTTCCAAGATGTACTTTTTTTGGAGCACAAATGATAAAGAAAATGTAATGTTATAGAATGTGATCTCTTATTCTCATTATTTCCTAGATACTTATATAGTTTTCCAATTTTTCTCTATTATAAAAATAATATTCCATATTTAATTAAAAATTTTATGGATTTTCAAATTAGATAATAAATAACATTACCATCAGTATTAAAATAGTATTTTCTCCAAGTAAAGCATCCAAACATATTTTTAATTGATCAATGAAAATTCCTTAAAATAAACCATTATAGAGGTGAAAATAGTATCTATAAGTAATTTATAAACTATTAAAGAAACCTCAACTAGCCTACTAGGCCTAATAAATTTGAAAAAAAATTAGAGTAATTTAAAAATAAATAGTTATGTATCCTCCACCAGCCAATTCCACATAAGGGGTCTTGACAATAATTTTTGTAGATTACAGCATACTTGTTAAAAAAATCCATATCATACTTTAGAGAAGAAGAAATGGATCCGATAAAAATAGTGGTGTATCTATCTCTTTCAAGTGGCCTACCATTAGGGTGGGTGGATTTAAGAAGATAAAAATCATAACAACTAAGAGGTAAAATGAGTTTGAATTCATCTACCTCCATGCCTAATGAAAAATAACTAACAATATATATTTAAATAAATTATATATAATTTTATTTGATATTGATATGAAATTTATTTCCTTCTACTATAAATAAAAATAATTAGAGTGAAATCATTGAATTATATTTTCAAAGAAACTTCTTTGATCAATACAGGTAGATAAAATACTCTTGATTGTCATTTTATACTTTTTTCATTAAAAATAGATGAATATTTATTCATTTATTTGAATAAATTATTAGAAAAATTTGGAAAACAACATGTATTTTAATCACTTATTAAGTCTGGAGGTCATTCTGGGGGTACACCTAGAAGACTCGTGGCCTCCATCAATGGTTGAATCATGGAAGGAAAACCCAACTAGTGGGTGTGATCACTCTTTTATAGTTTATAATTATTTCCTTTTTTAAATTTTTTTGATGAAATACAAGAATTTTTTATTCTTAACTTTTTAATCTTTTAAAATTTAATGTGTTGAATTTCCTTCTTAGTAAAAAATTAAGGATAAGATGAGACAGATGAATATCATTAGATGAAATGTTATCCTTGTATATTTTTGGTAGGTGACTCTTATACTAAAAGAGATATAGTGGAAAATTTATACCATATTCTTCCTTAGTATTAATTATTCAGTTCTTAAGAGTTTGAAAAATACATGTTATCTGTAACGTCCTATGTTTTGAACTTCATGGAAATTCCAAAGGAACATGAAATTTTCATTTAGTGGATGGTCCAAACATTAAACTGAGCTCTGAAATGTAAATATTAGTGTTGAGAAACTTAAAGTGTTGTTTTTTTAATTGGTTTAAGTTTTTAGGGGTTTCTAGGTAGTTTTTATTAATTTTTGGAGATTCATACACTAATAACTCTATTTCAGGAGAAGCAGACAAAGGCACATGGTTGGTGCACAATTAATACTAATTATGCAGCCCAACCCATGTGGCTGATTTAATATAGGGACATTTTTTTTTGATTAATGCAGATACCTAGGGAAAACATTGTAGCTTAGTGTAGGGGGTGGAGGGTTTCACATGGTTTTTTAAACCATTCCCCCCAAGGTCACACAGTCATGTGAATGGCTTGCAGTAAATTGTAGAGGTGGGTGCATGGATTGCACACAGTTTGGTCAAACAGTGTTCCTAGCCTGCATATTTAGTTCCACTTAGAAATTAATCCTGTATGGTTGTCACATAATTTTACAAACCATGAGGCCCATGAAATAGGTGTAAAAATTACAATTTTCCCTTACTTTCTTACTTATTGATCCTCTCTTTTCCTTCCCTCTTCTCCCATGCACTTCAGAAGTTTGACTACTCTCTTAGGGTCTCTTCAAGGATTCAATGGATATAATTCATTTGTAATCATAATCAAGATTTGTTGGTCAGACTTTATTTAAATTAGTAATATCTCAATTAAACATCCTTCTTATTTCATTTTCCCTCACCTCATAGAATGCTAAATATATGTGGTCTCTTTTTCCCTATTTTCGAGGTATTTTTCTATTTATTTCACTTATCATAAACCAGATTGAATCAAATGATGATAATGGATGGGTAAAGATTCATAAGAACAAGTTAGGTGATATCATGCTTTCCATAAATGTATAGAAGTTTTATAAATTACATCATTGTGCCATATGACGGAATTTCTATTTTTCTCCTTTTAAATGTGAAATTCAACAAGTAAAGGCTTATATCATATTTTATATTATTATTATGATTTTGAATTTATTTGTTGGAGGATACGAACCTCAACTTGAAATAGCCCCTTTGGGGTGTGTCGCTTGTATTCATGACCTATTATTAACTAGGAAATTTAATTACCCTTAATAGTCATTATTTTATATGATTATTTTACAATAATTTTCCAAAGATTTAATCACATTTGAGGTGTTTTGAATTAACTCTCATGTAAGAGTTGTTTAAATTATATTAAATATGTTAGTATTTCAACCATGTGTCATTTGGTAATAAAACCACCTATGATGTTTGTTTCCTTATTTAATATAAAAGGTTATTTGAATGTTGATATTTAGATGTAAGGTTGTATGTTCTTGATATGGCCCTCTTTATTTATACTTGATTTATGATAAGTGGAAGTATTAAGTACATGAACTAATTTTTTAAATTATGCTTATCTTATATTTTAAAAATGGAATTTGTAAAAGTAGGAATGAAATTAGTCGTGATACTTGAAATTAAAATGGATAAATCCCATGGAATAAGAATAAATTCTAATATTAAACATGCAATAGGAACTGCACTTCACCTTGAGTGGTACTTGGGTTCCTTGTTATGGAATACCTAGGATGGGATCATAGGATATTTGAGATTATATGTACCCTGGTCAATATCGGTTTTCTCATTGAGGAATACCATGGATCAGTACATAGGTTACTTTAAGTTATTATACCTTGATAAATACTTGGGTTTCCTTTTTACAGAATTCCTTAGATGGGATCATAGGCTAGATTTTTTTCCTCCTACTTTGAGAGATACTTGGGTATCAATTTTATATAACACCTTGGATGAGATCATAGGGAAATTGGAATTTATGAGTGATACTTGGGTTTTATCTTTAATTAAATCCATATATCGTCTCATAGAATAAACATAATTGGGTTACTCCTTGAGCAATAATTGGGTTCCTCATTATGGAATTTCTTGGATTATCTCATAGGATAAAAAAATATATCATACTTGTTTATCTCATATAGATTGTGGTATCTTCTTATGATTGTTAGTTCTCTCTGGAATCTTTGATATGTACCTTGGTTCCTTAACTAATTAATGGTATCATGTTCAGATACATGTGAATACCTATAATTTCTCCATGGTTTTTGAGTCACTCATTCATGGATGCTCGGTCTTGTAGCCATGGTTCCTAGGAATACCTTTTTACCATCACCATTTATATTATGTGTATGTCTTGGTCTTACACCTTGGATCCTATTTGGTGCATGTATATATATATATATCTATTTAAATATATGTTTATATATACATGTGGTCATGTTTAGACATATTATTTTTTAGGATAAAGTAGTTATAGTCAGCTAAGTGTCCTTAAGGAACTTACACCTGAATTTTTGACATTTGTTATTTACTTCTTGATTGATATACCATCTAACTACTATATTTTATATTTACATATTTGATAGAATTATAAACTGTTGGGGGTGGCCTACTAAGATTATCTCATACCCTATTCAATATTCCATTTCAATTTGTTTCCGGAACAAACCTCATGGTTTGAGGATCAGTTTTATAGACTATGATTATGTTGTTACATTTATACATGGGATTTTAGGAGCATAGGATTGAACCAGATCTTTGGATACTCATAGAGATAGCCTCAGATTATTTTTTCTTTCTTTTTGTATCATTTATTTATTTCTTGATATATGAATAATGCTTATATATCATAGCATCTCATGAACATGCATTGTTATGTATTTCTCATAGGAAATTTTATCATTTATTATTACCTTTACTACCTTTCATTTATACAGATTCCACTATTGAAATATTTATTAGTTTATGATGGTATTTCACGTTGATCATGAGGGTATAGTCTCTCCCCCATACCATCATTAGACCCTCACTGTTAGTCGATAACTTCTAGTATATGGGAGGCACACCTGAGGCTATGTGACTGACTATATCGGGGAACCATTTCAGTGGATCTTAGGTTAGGGCATTAAAATTTCTTATAAAAATGTATTTTTTTCATTGTCTTACTAATTTTTTCAAGTATATAGGATACTAGTAATATGTCAATTCTTTGTAAAATATCTATGTTTGGGAGTGATCAACCTATGCATTGGGAAAAGACCTAGTGGTCGAGGATGGGACTATGTTTTGTGATATTTGTTATTACAGTTGATTATTAATCAACTTGAGTGATTAATTTACTTTATACTACTTACTAATTTATGATATTTAAGTTATTTACCTTTGGCTTAGTATGTAAAGGAATTAGTGTTACTTGCATCATTATAGGCAAATAGATATTCACATGCCATCCATATTTCATTCTATATAGGTTGTATTTCTTGACTTCCCTATACATGTTGTATGTTCATTGTGTTATTATATTCCATGTTTCATGATTACATAGATTGTTTTCTTATATACCATGCCTCTATGATTTCCTTCTTTTTAATGTATTCTTTATAGCTATGTGATATCATACCTAGTTAAAATTATGATATATGATTGGTTATTAAAGTTTATGAATCAACCTAAATAGTGTTTTCTGGTATAGATTGATGGTGTAAAATTAACATACCAATCATGACAAGTTCGATCCATTTACCATTGGATGCATGGGCTGAAACATCAATAGTTTTGATTAAGTGGGTCCCAATAGCATTTTATATGGTGTATGGTCCCATGTAAATTGGAAAGGGTAACACATATAATCAAACAATCATATAATAACATGTTATCTTCTAAAATCAAAGATAAAAACCTAGTTTCAACTACATGCATGCGAATTATAACTTATAAAGGAATGTTTATTTATAAATTTGGAGTGGTTATACATCAAATTAAACCATGGTATATGCTAAATTGAAATCCGTAAAAGAAATGTTTTCCTTTATAAAGTATTTTACCTTTATGAATTTTTCATGATCACCCATATGTCTAATTTTTTGAATTCACAACTAGACCCAAGTAGGTCAGTTGGTAACATTTCTTATGAGATTAACCCTCTAAGGGTGTAATTAATCTTGAATAAAAGATGGGACCCTCGTAGGTAACATTATTCTTTTTTATGCCTCATTATTTAACCCCATGGGAGTATATCCATTCTATGTAGGGATGGTTATTTAAATGGTTAGAATCCACTTATAAGGGTTATTTATATATGTAAGGTGTCATCTTACAAAACTGGTCCCCTTTCATTAATAAAACCCCATTAACTTATTTTGTGTTATAACTAAATGAGGTGTTATATAAATAAAATTTCAATTAGAACCTAATGGTTGTTTTCCTCTATATCTTGGAATTGACATATTATTTAACTAAGACCAAATGGGATAACTTTTAACTAAATGTTTGAAATGAATAAATTAAAATTATGAGATAGATTTCCTAAAATTGTGATAGGATTTCAACAAATTAATTGATTCTTGAATGAAAATTTTATATATGTTTCCAATGTTTCCTTTTATTATTAGCTATTAAATACCAAGTATGTTGTCTTTTATAATTGGTACTATATGTTTTTAAAACTAATCCTTTTAAATGTAAAATAAATCAAATGTGAATTAGTGTAATGAATTAAACGAAAAAATAAAGTGTTGTTTTTATATTTAACCCCTATGTAAGTGTAGTTTAAATCTTTCTCTAAGTTCTTCCTTAAGTAGGAATAGGTGTGTTTCCCATAGGTATTTGTTGACCTTTTCTTATACGCTGATCTTATATGTTAATCTGGTAAGCCTAGTGAACTTTCTAGCATTAACTAGGCATAGGGTTGATGTTTTCTAATTTGGTATGGGTTATCTCTAAAGAGGTAGTTTACTCAAATAATAACATAATTTCTATATTCATATGAATAGTTTCAACATGAGTTGTTGTTTGGGTGTCATTAATCTCATGTAGGACTCTTTGTCTCTAAAATAACACACGGTTTTGATATATGGTTGTGTAATGAATTGACCCTTGTTAAGGGTATGAGCATTGGGTAATTCTTTGTTTTAGAAAATTAGGCATGACTAGGGAATTCTTATCCTATTATTAGGTTGTGTGACCCTTCTTCTTATTTAGTGATGGATGACTCGAGAGTTCCTTAGCTAAATTTATAGAAACACTAAATAATATAACTCTAGGATAAATCTTTCATATAACCCATAAAATACTGGGATGCATAGGGCTGATAGGCCTATGGATAGTGTCAATGATGTCTCATTCTATAGATAAAAAATTATGGTAGTATATATCGATACACATGGTACCCATAAAATCATTAAAATGATACAATGAAATTTATGAGTATGGATGAATTTTATCAATCCTTGAGCTATTACACTGCATTCATGGGTCATCTTCTGAGTAGAGTGGCCTAAGAGTTAGATGGAATTGAGTTGTGTCTAGACTTGGGATGATGTTTCAAAGGGATCATGTGTTATAACACTACCAAAGAGTTTATATTTGGATTATATTACTAATACTAATGACATGTGTGAGCATGGTTGGTGAGAGTGTCATGCGTACATCTGGAATTAATTTGATATTGGGCACTCTTAAGTGGTTGGTTTCTTCTCCTTTCATTTTGGAACTTGGTGAAAGTGTGTTGGCCATGTCCATAACTTGTGTTCAGTGGTGGATGGATTATGTGTTGTGATATGAGTTCCCGTACTTAATAAATTATGACTAGGAAACTCTTATGGTGTAGAGAATTGCATCAAACATGTGGGTGTATCCTTCTAAGTATGGGGAGTGCATCCACAAAATACCATTTTAAAATAGTCATTTTCATTCTTGAAATCTCATTATGCAGGAAAGTTAGAGCTTTATTCCTTGAAGTGATACTAGAAATAAAACTTGTTGATCTGTTTTGATGGAGTCTGGATTCTGAATTTAGAATCTAGGTTTGTAAATGATCCAAAGGGATGTAACACATTTTTAGTCATTTAGTGTTTTCAAGTTAGTATAAAGATGAAATTGTTGGATGTGTTTGAAACCTTTGAGGATGTTGTGAGTCGAGGTTTGATTATGGTGGGGTTTTTGGAAATGATCATATAATACCTTGGAAGTGAGGGAATCGTGGTTGGTTAATGGTGATGTGTTGTTATCTATAGTTAATCTCTTTTATATTATGGGATTGTATCAAACCTCATTGTTAATAATTGATATCCCATTAGTGTACTCCTAATTAAGATATGATCATGTTACATATCTTGACATCATAATTGGTACACTAATATATCACTATTTCTACACTGAGATAAAGAGAATAATTCAACACATTGTTGTAATAATAAAAAGACTCCTTCAGGATTTCACTCTCAAAGCATGGAAAATCTTAGAGATGTTGACTATCCTGAGTGATACTAGGATTCTCAAGTTGGAAGGCCTTGGATAGACACATGGATACCATCCGTATCATTGAAGTTCTTTCTATGTACTTATGTCTCACTTGTAAATAATTGATTATGTGATGCCTTTGATGAGATACTTAGAATATAGTGGATTTTTTTTTAGGTTACCTCAGACTTGCAGTTGGGATCGTGTGTTTAAATTAAAGGGTATTGATCCAAGGGTACTAGATTAAGTATAAACCTATGTTTTTGTTGTGGTATGACAACATAGATGATGTTTTGTCTAGATATGTCATCAAAATATGGTTATGGGATTTGGTTAGTGTGATCAAAGAAAATATCAATGTACTTAGTTTTAAATGAATCAAGACCTAAAATTTTAAAATACATCATCAATCAAAGACGAGCATTTTTTAATGTAGTGGACCAAAGGTGGATCAACTTGAGATCTCTATTTTTTCATGTGGTCGATGAGGAATCGAGACTGAAAAACTCTTGGTTTGAGATGGTCATAATGTAATGTTCAGTAGAATTATTTCAAGGAAAAGTCATCATAACTTGTTTTAACTAGGTTGGGTGGACTTTGACAGTTCCAATCAAATAAGTATCGGGAGTAGTGTCCTTGCCTGTAATTAAGAACATCATGTTGAGAAAAATGCTCGGAGTGTAGTTAAATGTGAGAACCCACAGTGGGGAGAACTATGGGTTGCTTTATTAAACAGTTGATGATGTGATCATTTCTCTAATTATATTGTCTTGGGATTATGTACCATGTTATTAAAGGTGATTATTGTAGGTGAATTTGGTGTTTAAAATGAAATGTTTCTATTTAAGAATAATTTTCATTACCTTGGTAGGTCAGATGATGTTTTTTTCTACAAGGATTATTGGGTATGGTAGGTTCTGTGTTTTGGAGGTTCTAACGTCCTATGTTTTGTATTGGGTGTAAATTCCAAAGGAACTTGAAATTTTCATTTGGTGGATGGGATGAACTATACACCAAGATTCATAATCTGAATCCAAGAATTATGAAACTTAATGTTTTTTATAAGTATTTTAAGTTCCAAGAGGAGTCTTGGGAGTTCATATGAGATTCTATGTATTTGAACCATGAAATCCATTTTGGGAGGAGAAGACAGAGGCACTGGGTAAGATCACTATTAGTAATAACCATGCGGTCCAAACCTTTCAAACTATTTTCTATAGGGATATGGTTTGTTGGAACTGTGTATATCCCTAGGGGAAACTGTGAAACTTAGTTTAGGTTCCCAGAGGGTGTCACATATTTTGTTAAACTGTGCACCTGAGGGTGCACATCTGTGTGTATGTCCTACAGTGAAATGTAAAGGTGGAACATGGGATTCACATTGTTTGGTCAAACCGTGCACCAATCCCACATGCTTAGTGCCACTTAGGCAGCGATTCCACATGTTTGAAGCACATTTTTCCAAATCATGTGTCTAAACCATTTGGGTCATTAACGAGGGGTGAAATTATAATTGTTTCCCTACCTCCTTATTTCTTTTTCCCCTATTTTCCTTCCCTCCTCTCCCACACACTCCATCTGCTTGACTACTCCAATGGTATCTTATCTAGGCTTCCATGGATCTATCTATTATAGAATCATAATCAAGATCGATTTGTATCATTGGATCCAAGACATTAATCTATTGATTCCCCTTGATTATTATTTTATTTTCCCTCAACGTATGGAATTATAAATCCACACAAGAACATTTACCCTATTTTTAGGGTGGTTTCCTAGTTATTTTAATTATCTTGAATTAACCCAAATCAAATCATTATAATGGATGAGTGAATCTCCATAATAATAAGGTAGATGGTCTCATGATTTTACCTTAATGTCTAGCATGTTTATAATTTACGCTATTGTGACATGTGTTATAATTTTTTGCAAAGCCTATTAAATTTAAAATTCAACATGTAAATGCTTATGCCTAAATTTATATTGTCTTTAAAATTTTGAATTGAACCATTAGGGATTATTCACATCAACTAAAACCACATCCTTTGGGGTGTGTACCTTCTATGTCATGACCTATGATTCCTCAGGAAATTTAATCACCCTTTATGGGAGTTATTTTCGATTCTTGTTTTACAATACTATGCCTAAGATTTTATCACCTTTGAGGTGTGTTGAATTAAATCTCATATAAAAGATTTTTAAATTATTTAAATGAGTTGGTATTTCAAACATGACCCATATTATAATAAAAAAAACTATGAGGTGTGCTTCCTTATTTAATAAAAAGGGGAATTAAATGGTGATATTTGGATGATAGGTGACATGATTATGGAATATTCTTATTTATATATACTTGATTTGTTATCAATAGAATTCTTACATACATGGAATTATTTATTGAATTATTATTAATGTATATTTTACAAATGGAATTTTTAAAATAAGGAATGAAATGAGCCATGATACTTGAAACTGGAATGAATAACTTGGATGGCCTAAGATTAAATAATTATGTACAACATGTAAAAGTAATTACATTGTGCCTTGTGTGATACTTCAGTTCCTTATTATGGAACTCCTAGAACCATCTCATAGGCTCTTTGAAATTATATATACCATGATTGTTTCCAATTTACTCATTATAAAACACCATGGATGGGCTCATAGGTTACATTAATAGTTTTATGCCTTGAGTTATACTTGGGTTTCCTTTTTAAAGAACACCTTGAAAAATATCATAAGGTAGATATATATTCTTAGTATCTAAGATATACAAGGGTTTCCTTTAAATGGAACTCCTTGGAAAGCCTCATAGGTAAATTGGAATTTATGAGTTATAATTGGGTTTCTTATTTATAGAACACCATCTAAAAGCTCATAGAATAAATATAATTATGTTACTAATTCAGAAATACTTGGGTTTCTAAATACAGAATGACTTGGATGGGATCATAGGAAAAACAAAATATATCTTTATTGTTTGTCTTATATGAATAGTGGTATCTTATTATGATGATTAGTTTACTAGGACACCTTGGATCTGTACCTTGGATCCTTGACTGGTTAATGGTCTTATATTCAGTTACATGTGACTATCTAGAATTTCTCCATAGTTTTAGAGGCACTCATTCTTGGACTCCTGAGCTTGTAGCCATAGGTCGTATGATTACATTATTACCATTACCCATTATATTACATGGATTTATTAGTATTAAGCCTTGGATCCTCACCAATGTATATATATCTCTTCAAATATCTATTTACATATATGCTTATATACACATGTCTTCATGTTCAGAGGTATTTTGGCTTAGGCCAAAGTAGGTATGGTTGGTAGGCTTCTATAATGAACTTAAGCCTCACTTGTTTACATTTATTTTTTTAGTACCTTATTTATATTCACAAAATATACTATATTTTATATTCAAAGATTGAATGGAATTATAAATCATTGGTGGTTGCATACTAAGTTTATCCCATACCCTGTTTAGTCCTCCATTGCACAGGGGTACTCAAACAGACCTCATGGTTTCATATTCAGGTTAATGGATTATGTTTGTGTTGTTACTTTTGTGAATGGGTTCTTAGAAGCATAGGATTGATCTGAATCCTAGGATGATTGTGGAATAACCTTTGAGGATTTTTTTTCTTTATTTTCTATATCTTTTATTTATTACCTAATGTATGACTACTTCTTGCATATTGTATCATCACATGGACATGTATGGTTGTGTATTTGGAATTGGCCATTTTATCAGTTATTATAGTATTTCTTGTCCTTTAATTTATTCTAATTCCATTTTTTATCTATTTATTATATTCTGACATTGTTCCAATATGATCATGAGGGTATATTCTCTACACCATACCATCATTGGACCCTCACTACTAGTCAAAAGCCTCTATCATGTAAGGAATCTCACTTGAGGCCATTTGATCAATAGGGCTGGGGAACCATTTCAGTGAATCTCAAGTTTGGATGTTAAATTATCCATTTTTTACCATCCTTGTTTTATATTATTTCACTATTTCATTATTCATTTTTTTAGTTATGAAAGGGTTTGGATTGGTTTTCAGATGTTCCAAAGGTTTTTTAGAAGTTTTTGATAGATTCTAAAGGGTGATCAGTTAGAGAATGGGGTTCTATGTCACTCGAATTCAAAACAGACATGGTGATAGTTGTGGTGGATACCACAGTCTATGAAGTTTTTCTGCTATATCCATGGGATATGGCTATTGTAATTCATGGTGAACCACAAGGTGTGAAATTATATTTTGGAGGGTGTGGTTTTTATGGGTTACTACATGAAATATTTTCAAACCTTGGGGATGTTTGAAATGAATATTCTGTGAGCATAGAGCTTGTATCATTTCAATATAGTAAATTGTGAGATTGAAATGGTCATGTCAGTGTTCGTTGTGCTGTTGAGTCGAGATGTAGTTTAGTTTCAAAAAAGAGTTATAAATAGGGTGATATGGATACTCCACATCATGGTCACATTCATGTTGTATCCATAAGGGAAATGGGAATCACTCTATGTTGTGGTGGGTCTTTTGGGGGAACTATGTTCAAGGTAACCATGAATGTGTCAAGTACCAACACACTATGATGTTAGCCGATTTGCTTTTTAAAATATCCAAAATTACCCGAAGCATTTAGGGTGGATATTGTGATTTTAATTTGAGAATTAAATCATTGTGACATATGTAAAAATGGGTAACATCATTAAGGGGGTTATGGAAACTATATTTATATCCTTAATTCTTCCCTAAAACCTTGATTTATCTCCTATTATCTTGGGTACTTAACCAATGAACCTCCCTTTGATTGATTTGGTGAATAATTTCACTTAAAATCTCATCACCTCTATATTTTTTGAGGGGTTTTTCAAGATATAATAGGAGGATTTTAAATGGATAGATCTACAAGTTTCCATGTGATTTACCTTCTTGATGATCCTTATTTTGGTAGATGAGTTCCCTCTACTATCCTTTTTCCAAGAACTAGAAATATTAATATTTCACATGTTTCATAAATTCCATTATATTTTATAAATTATTTTGATAAATCTTGGTTTAATATTTTTTTTTGGAAAAAAATATAAAAATGGTTCTAGTAAATGACCACAATATGTTTAATAAAATACCTACTTATAGATTTGGCTTAAAATGATGATTTTGGCATGTGATTAAAAAAATTCATGTGGAGTTAGTGTGAGTGTGTTTTTTCACACAATTTTAATGATAGCATGTGTATTTGGGAATGTCTTTGGTAAATTATGGGTTAGTGTTCATTCATGATATACATATATGATGCCTTTTTTGGACTTGTCTTTCGGTATCATTTAGGTGGGAACATGGTTTAACATAATGGTAACTTGAATTAGCATGGGTTGCTATTCATTCAAATGCATATTCATGAATCCTTATTAGTTTGGACATGGATTATGGAGCCTTATAGGTGGGAACATGGGTAGTACTTCCATGTAATATCTTGGGTCAGGAGGGATGGGTTTGGGTCATACAAAGGACCTTCTTTGATAGGGGATCCGTTATGTGGATATATTGCATGGGTGTGTGAATTCATGGAATGGGTGTGTGAGTTATGTTGTGGATATATTTATTAAATAATATATTAAAAGATATACATGCAAGTCATTCATATAGTTTAATTTGGACTATTTACTCGTATTATACTTCTCTCTTTTTTATATTAAATTTGATCTAACTTGTTCTTGTTTAAGTGGAATGTTAGGGAAATATTTTCAGGTATTTCCTACTAGTTTTATATACTCACCCCTTGAATATATATCATGGTGGGTAATCAATTATTGTTTTGCGTGATTTATGTAAGGTTATACCTCTTACATTTCTAGTGGAGCATATTTTTGTTGTGGTCATGAGGATAGAATAAAGATAATGGAGGTAGTGGTCATGTGGATAATGGGAGTTTTCTATGTTGGAATGGGTTCATCCTTTTGATTTTTTGTTTTGGTATTTTATTTTGGGATATTGTCATCAGTTTTCACTCTAATTATTCAATTTGTAGTATTATGTATTAGATTTCATTTTTGTTCTATTCATGCATCATATTTATGTTGTGCCATTGTAGTTCATTATTGTAGGTTGTATTATGCATAAGGGTAAATTTTCACCCAATGATATTGTATACCCTTGTAATTTATTACTGAACTTTGGTTTATGGGGGATGCACCTAAGTTTGAGGGAATTTAAGTCCTTCCCAAGACAATGGGTTGAGGTAAGGATGTTACAAATGGAATCAGTTTCATATGGTTTGTCATTTAGGATGGTATGTGTGCGGAAGGATATGTCAGGACTTGAAATATCGAGTATAAAATTCACAACTAACCACTTTATAATGAACTTAAGTTCACTAGGTAAGTCTAGGTTTTAAAAGTGTTATTAAACACTTCTAGTTGTATTGTCGCATTATCATCATGAATTGAGCCAATGAGTGTGGGGTATCATGCATTAGTAAAGAGACTTCCCACTAGGATTCCATCATTTATATGATGTTTAATCTTCAATGTTTTGGAAATAAAATTGATATGAAAACATTTCATTCAATGGTTTTTGTTCCTACTAATAGATGAAATTAAAATATTCTAAGAAATGGTTTTATAAACATGATAAAATATTATTTAAAATAGTTTTTTATATAAATTCTTGTTAACATTGATCTATGTTATTGTATTTCATGTGTTTATATTTATTAAAGGAACATAAATTAATAATTTAAAGAAGTAAATAATCTTCCTAGAAATCACTAATTAAATGATAATTATATTTTATGTTATTTTAATAACATGTTAACAATTTTTGAATGATTACTTAAATGAATGCTTACATGTTTACTTTTCCACTTTCCTAATGACTGTTTAAATGTTGGTAGATTATAAAAAATTAAACAAGGGGGATTGAATTGTTTCAGCATCATATTTTAATATCTTTATGACATTATATGCATTAACTTAAATTTCATAATTTTAAGGTATAGTGAATATTGATTATAACTATAAATTGAGAATTCTATAATTTTTTCTTAGTATTATTTGGATAACATTATAGATATGATAAAGAACATATTGTTTCCATTCCATGATTGGTAAATAATTAGTGAATAATGATTAATATAATGAGTAAAATATCATTTATCAATGTTAATAAGTTAAATCCAATAGTCTTTCATGATTTTAAATTCATTTATAACTCTTAAAAATTCGGTTTTCATGAGATTATAAAAAAAATCTATTAAATATTTACTATAGTTATTCACTTTTTTCATTAATTTAGCATGCTTGTTTGGTAAAAAAATTGGTAAAATGTTTATCTCTGTAAAATAATTGTAGGAAATACAAAATTAGAATATTTGCTACATAGAATCATTTTCTTTTTGGTTGAAACTAAATTAATATGATTAAAATTTTTGGAATATAATGTAACTATTTTTTGTATTAATATATATTACTAATCATAAAATGATATTTAATTAGTTACACTTTCATTATAATTAAATAATGAGTACATATTATTAATGTTTTTATTATTTGTTTTAACATAATTTTTATGACAAGGAAATATTTTTTGATAATAAGGTCCTCTAATTAAAGAATTAAATTCAAAAGTTTTCATTTATAAAAAACTATTTTTTTCAAGAAATACTTTATAAGGAGGATTTCAAGGGGTATTCTACAAAAAGTTTTATATTCATTTGGAATATATAAAATATTTAAAGACTATTATTTTAATGTTTTTGGTAAATAAGAGTGTTTAAAGAAAATAATGTAATTTTTTTGAAATATTAAGACTTTATCATGGTTTTTAAGGAATTTATAGAATTGTGAATAGATGGGTTGAAAATTATAATGGTATATCAAAATGTTTGTTAGTTTTCTTGAAATTACATTATTGAATTATTTTCTTATAATTTTTTTATTTTATTTTTTGTTATATTTTCTTTTTTTCTTATTGTTGTTGGTCTAGTTGTGTTTGTGTGTGGTAAACATGATACATTGTAATGGAAATAGGGGTTTCATGTGGAAATTATGTCTCATGGAATGATAATCAATACACCTCATGTGGGATATCAAGGGGATTAAAATTGGTCACCATGATCAATTACTATTTGCAAGGTCTATTTTTTTGTGAGAATTCAGTATTTTATAAATGTTATCCTTGGTAAAATATTAAGAATCTAGTGGTTACTAGAATTTACTGTCAAATTAATTTCTATTCTTGAAGATTCACACTCTTTAGTGACCCTAAATTTTTACATTTATTATTAGATGATTTTTAATATAAATATCCAATAAACACAACTCAAATATCAAGAGACCTAGTGTCTTTGTAAGACTGGGTTCATATCACATCAACATGAACTAAAAACAAAAATATTTTAATTTACCTTATGACATCCTGGACCAATTTTACTCAATAGTAACTAAACTTGGTTGTCCATATGGCCTCAAGCATGTCTCCCCATATTCCAGAGGCTTTTGACTAATTGTGAGGGTCCGTGGAGGAATAGTGGGAAGACTATACCCTCATGATCTGAGTATATCATAGTAGTAATAATAATATCAAAAAACAAGAGAATAATATGAAACAATTCAATAGAAAAATAATAAACATCTATCATATAAATAACCAAGTAAACACATCCAATGGTGTAATATACTATGATGATCAAGAAATGTTATACAAAGTACTGGTAATACATGTAAACAGGAATCTAGTACAATACATGTATAAAAAGTACAAAAAGACCAAAAATAACTATCCCCAAATAGAATCATGATCCTAAAGCCCATTCCTATTGTCATATTCTCTTATGAAAAAATAAATCAAGAATCCACAAGTGGGAACTTTTTGATATTCTTACATGTATCCATGAAGTCTATTCGGGTACCCAACAGATGCTTGAACAAGGTGTGAGATAACACTTAGTTGGAAAACAGCAATGGAGTCTATAACAAGTCCAATCTATCCATATAAGATGAATATGTTCACATGTATAAAATGTGTATATGTAATAATAGTAAAAGTGATGTTATTTAGTATATAAAATCTCATTTTGTTTATGAAAATAAACACAAAGGCTATAGGTAAACCATAGAATGTTTCAGAATTGGCCTATTTTGTGTAATCATTTATCCAAAATACATGGGATAGGGTATAAAGAGTAGTAATTTCCAAGGTAACTGAGTAGTATAAATAAAAAATAAATTGGATCCAATGAAGTGGATTGTCTAAGGCATCCTAGTAAGTTGATTAAACAAGTAAACTGGATCCAAGGAGTAGAAATGTCCAGGGCATCCTAGCATGTCAAGTAAACTAATTGAACTGGGTTATTTGTGTAGAAATGTACAAGGAATCCTAGTAAGTTGGGTAAATAGAATCCAAGGAGTAGAAATGTCTAAGGAATTCTAATGATTCATGCAACCATGATCCAAGGAGTAGTAATTCCCTAGGAATCCTAACATGTCATGTAATTTGAATATATAAGTCATAATAATGATTCATTAGATTAAAGTAGTATAAATTTATAATGAATCCTAGAATATCAATTAAATAAAGTAATCGGATTTAGGGAGTGTAAATTTCTAAGGAATTCTAGTCAGCTAATTAAATGGGATCCAAGGAGTAAAAATTTAAAAGGAATCCTAAACAGTTCATTAACTATTTCATAATTCCCTTTATATTACTACACAATCCAAGGGATTAAAAAATTTATAGCTTCCATATATAATTACAAGGGGCAACAAGGTTCTTACAACCTTTAAAAATTTACTTTAATACCTCATTAAATTATCAATTATACAAGGGGGACTCATCACACCCTGAGGGTGGAATATACACGATAAGAAGGTAGAACCCACCCCATTGGTGGTTTAGGTTGAGGTTGACAACCTCTAACATTTATGAAATGTGTCAATGGAATGTCTAAATATATTTATATTAGTGAATACTTGGTTTAATTAATTTATAAAGCATCACCTAGATATTCTAGTGTACAGAATAACAAAAACAAGATATAAACAACAATTCATTAAGGGAATAGGTATTGACCACCTACATCAGCTTGGTAGAGTTACACTCATCCAGTCTCATACTCTAATTCGATCTATATTATAATAAAATAGAAGAATAGAAAAATGCACTAAACATAGGGCATAAGATCTTTAACTAAAATAACATTATCGGTAGTAAGGAAAATAGAGAAATGTGTGAGAGTAATTTATAACTTACCAGTTTGGATCCAACAAGAAAAACAACACTTCAATCAGATCCCAGATGATGAAATCGGATCAAATCCTAAGAGTGGAGCTTCAATGGGGGAAAAGAGAGAGGGTTTCCACTAGAGGAAGAAATAAAGAAGGAATGTTAGTTAACTGAGGAGAGGGTAAAATGGTCATTTCCCCTATAAATACTAGGTCACATAGTTAAGCTACACGTTTTTTCAAATAGTGTGTCAACCATGTACCTTTCTTAATCTCCAACCCCCCCCCCCCCCTCATGTGTTCATAGTTCATGGCTAGAAAGACCATGCACTAAACATGTGTTTTTCCTCAATTAAAAACTAATGAAACCACATAAGGGTGTTAGGCCTATCATTCATGGTTTCCTTAAACTATGCATCCCCTCAGATTGGAACATACCACCCAACACAATTCAATTAAAATGTGATTCTCGAGATGTATGGTTTCAACTAACCATGTGTCCAAGATGCCTTTTCCAGAAACTCATACTTCAGGCTCCAAACAAACCATGGACATCCCTAATTTACTCTATATCCTCACTAGGCATCCATAGTAATTCAAAACCAAATAATAAAATTAGAAATAAAAAAAGTTATTTACTTTATAGAAAAATAGGTATCTTATAATATTCCCCCCTCTGTGAAATTCTCCCCCAAAATGTACTTCCAAGGGTTTTCAAGCATCATCTGAGAATAAATCTAGCAACTAGTCATGTATGTCATCATCCCACTCCCAAGTATCATGATTTTCAAGGCCATTTCCATAGAAATTATACCAGAGTAACTAACTCCCCTCAGATAATCTTCATCCCTCTTTCAACAATACAGATAGGATAATTCTCAAAGGATGCATCCACCTCCAACTCGACCACCTCGAGCTGAATAATATGTGATGGATCATAATTATATTATCCATATAAGATATGTGAAAGACATTGTGCATGGTCCAGTACCTCTGAGGAAACTGAAAATGATAGGTTACCAGCTTGACTCTCTCTAGAATCTCAAATGGATCATCATAACAAGGTCATAACTTCCCTTATTTTAATCTGTATACACCATAGACTAGAGTAAACATGCATAAAAACATGACTCCCCACCCATAACATTAGTGGTCAATGAAGATGATCAATGTTTGACTTATGTCTAGATTGAGCTGTAGAAATATACTTCTGGATAATATGAACCTACTCTGAAGTCTCCTAAATGAGACGAGGACCCAATACTAGTGCCTCTTATATCTAAATTAATCACAGGGGTGAACGACATGTTCTACCATATAGGGATTCAAAAGGATCCATCTATACAGTCTCCAATAAGCTATTATTATAAGATAAATTAGAGAGTGGTAAGTTCTTCTCCCAATAACATACAAAATAAAGGATTCATTCTTAGATCATGTCCTCTAAAATTGGTATCATACTCTTGGACTAAACGATGGTCTATGGGTATTAGGTTGTACTCAGTAGTACATGTGATCCCAGTGCCCTCTCCAACCCCTTCCAAAATCATGATGTGAAATAAGAATCTCTTTCTAATATGATATAATGTGGAACACCATATTGGAGTATAATATCCTGATTATAGAGCCTCCAAATCTCATCCCCTAAAGAGTCTCATGAATATGTAGAAAATGGGAAAAAAAATAAACCAATCTACAATCACCCATACAGCTTCACTACCTCGAGGTGATCTAATAATTCCTATCATTAAATACATGGTGAATTAATCCCATTTCCACTCAGGAATAGGAAATGGATATATAATTCATGTTGGTTTCTAGTTATCTACATTCAAATAATAATAGGTGGAACACCGAGTAATGAACCCAGCTAGTTCCCCCTTTATCCCAAACCACCATTATTTTTTGTGTGAGTCGTGATATGTCTTGGTATGATTGGGATTCACATCCCATATAGAGGCATGGGACTCTCACATCAATTCCTCCATGATGTTAGTAGGAACCTAGATACATCTGTGGATGTAAAAGATATCATCCTTATCAACTATCCAACATAGAGGTGGGTCATAACTAGAAACGCCCTCCGAAAGGACCAAGAGCTCAGAATATGTTAATTGTCACATCATCAGTCTCTCCAAAAGTGAAGAGGTCCCTGATAATAATACTAGAACATACTATATGTGATGGTCTTAAACCTTCATTTACATTTCATAAAACAAGTCCATAATCTTCCACTTGCTACTGGCCTCCGGAACTACATGTGTTTGAGTCCTCATGGTCAGATCATTTGTTACAGCATTACAATTATTATGTGTATAGTAAAGATTGAAGTCAATGGACTAAAGGTATTCCATCCACCTTTTTTAATAATATTCAATTCATGCTATGTAAATATATACTTATGTCTTTTCACTTTTTGTGAAGTAGAAAATGCTATCCTAGTACGTAATTCCTCTAAAAATGTAATGCATAAACAATAGTAGATAACTCGAGATCATGCATTGGGTAATTCTTATGTTGTGGTCTCAAATGATAAGACTCGTACACCAACACTCTATCCTCCTACATCAGAATTACTCCTAACCCAATACATGATGCATCACAATATATAACACAGCTCTTTCCTAGATCTGGTAGAATCTGGATCCACTACTACAAAAAAGGCCTTTAATAGTATTAAAAATCATCTTTATCAGTGATAGAGAATCATTGACTACCAAATCTAGATTAAAATCCCTGGTATTTTATCGTTGTTATAAAAGCACTGATAGATGAAAATATTTATCAGTTCTTTTATTGAGCACTGATAAACGGGCATGTCGTAGTGTGTTGTAATAGTATACTACAACACTAGTACAGTGTGTTTTAAAAGCACACCATAGCACCAAAAACACCACGAAATCAGAAAAATCATATACCAATACGTAATTTAAATGGAATAAAATTTACATCACAAATACAAGAAAAATATATATGTTATAGGAATTTAAAATATTGGTTTATACAATTACATAAATACAAATTATTACATACATTCAAAAATATCAATATTACTTTGTATTTTAATCCTAACCCCTACTCGAGTAAAAATGCACCTATATAAGAAAAAAATTCTTATATTATTAATAATATAAAGAAATAAAGTAACATAAAGTGTTGATTTTAAACTAAACTTTAAGTCATACCAAGAACACTATGTATTGGATTGAGTTGTGGTTGATTCTTACACATCACACCATTTCTTGTTCATCTTCAATAATTATATATATTAAAATTAACTAAATAATTATAAGATTGAAACAATAAGGTAATTAATTAATTAATAGAAGATATAATGATGAGAGAACAATCTAGTGTTGTTTGGTCGATTTTGGTAACGTAATGTGTGTTCTAAACTAAAATGACACTTAAATATTTAAAAGATGCATGTGGAGTCATACCCGTCACACCATGAATTGGATTTAGGTGATTATTATTCCTACAGATCTCAAATGAATTATGGATATTTTTCTTAAAGTATAAAATAATCTGAATGTGTTTTCAATGTTTAATGTATGTCACTTGTCTTTTTTACTAAAATGTAATTTTAAACTAGAAACATGCACTTTTATTCATAATTATCACATAATGTGTCAGTTTTACATGATACTAATTCTTACACATCAAAAATTAATTATGAATCATTTTCATAAATTATTAAGACAATTTGAGTGTGTTTTCTAAGTTTTAAGTGAGTGACACCTTTTGAACAAAAATATCGATTTTAAACTGATAACGAACACATTAAGTCATAATAGGTAAATAATGTATAATATTGAGGTTAGTTTGGATCCTACATGTCACAAATGACTTTTGGATCATTTTCCTAAAGTATCAAAACAATATGAAGGTTTTTTCTTAGTTTTGAGTGGGTCATTTTTCTTTTTTACTAAAATTAATGTCAATTTTAAAAAAAATGAAACACATGGAGTCATACAAGTCACACCATCTACCATATTTAGGTGTGGATATTATTTAACATCTCAAATAACTAATGGGTCATTTTCCTAAAGTATCAAAATAGTCTGAATATATTTACTAGGTTTTGAGAACATCAGTTTTCTTTTTTCCAAAAATGTCATTTTTAAACATGAAACACGTAATTTGATTTATTAAAATCCGATCATGTATCATTAATATGTGATAAAAAGTCCTACACATCAAAAATTACTTATTAAGTGATGAAATAAATTATCAAGAAACTATGAGGGTGTTTACTTGGTTTTCAGTGAGTGACACTTTTTGAACCAAATTGTCAATTTTAAACTGATAACGGACACATTGAGTCATACTAGGCACATCATATATCGTATTGTGGTGAGAATTATTCCTATAATTCCAAAATGACTTATAGATAATTTCTATAAAGTATCAAAACAATCATAATTTTTTTTCTTGGTTTTGAGTAGGTGATTTTCCCTTTTTACTAAAATTGATGTCAATTTTAAATTAAAAAATGCACTTTGAGTTATATCGGGCACACTATGCATTGGAATGATGTTTAGTTGATTCCTAAACATCTTAAATGAATTATGAATTATTTTCTTATAGTATTATAACAATCTGAATATGGTTTCTCTAATTTTAGTATCTCATTTTTGCTTCTTACAAAAATTAATGTCAATTTTAAATAAAAATTGGCACTTTGAGTCATAATGATCACACTATGTGTCAGATTAAGGTGTGGATAATTCCTAAAAATACCAAATGACTTATGGATAATTTTCCAAAATAATCAAAAAATCCTTATGAATTTTCTCTATTTTTAGTGTGTCACTTGTCTTTTCAACTAAAATGCCATTATAAACTGAAGACGTGAACTTTGACACATGTTGATAAAATCATACATCATTTTGACATGAGAAAAATTCATACACTTTAAAAATGATTTATGAATCTATTTCATAAATTATGAAGATAATCTAATCATGTTTTATTGGTTTTTAATGAGTTACACTTTTTGAACTAAAATGTTGATTTTAAATAGATAATAAGCACTTTGAGTCATATTGGGAATATTATGTATTATATTGTGTTACAGCTTATTACTACAACTCACAAATGAATTATGGATCATTTTCATAAAGTATAAAATCAATCGGAATATTTTTTCTCCTATTGAGTATGTTATTTGTATTTTTTACTAAAATTAATGTTGAATTTAAATAAAAAGAAGAACTTGGAGTCAAGTTGGTCACATAGTGTGTCAAATTGAGGGTCATTTGATTCCTATATGTCTCAAAGTATCAAAAAAATACCAACTTTGAATGTTACCATGATTTTTATTGCCTTTATTTTTCAAAATTCGAACACCACATATTGACTTGATGTTTATAGCTGAAAAACCATTCTTGTTGTTGAAATCCATAAGAGTAGAGAAAGATTATGTGCCCATTATATCATGAGAAGTCACCATAAATGAAAAATGACATTCCTCTACTCTTCTATATTTAAACAAGGAGAATGGTTTTTTGTTTAAGAAGATTAACTCAATATACAGTGTTGGTAGTTCGACAAAGAAATGAAATGGAAATGGAAATCATGGTAACATTGGCCAAAAAAACATTTTGTCTATTCTGTGGCTTTTTTTTAGTTTAAAGAAAAATATGACTTCCCAAAATATATGTGAAAGAAATAAATAAGTTTTAGATAAAAATTATATTAAAATTAACTTTAAAATAGTGAATAAATTGAAAAAAAAATAAATAAGTAGTATGAATTAACCTTTTCAGTATGGTTGTATACATTCTTGATGCATTTCCTTGTTGTCATTATCTCCATTGAAGGCTCAAAGTCTAATATCTCACAAGCATGAGAATCTTCAAACAAAACACCCTAATTCGAAAAAAATAATCCATCAGTATAAGAAAAAAATTATTGTATTAGAAATACTAAAAAAGAAAATATTAAACATAAATATGAAACAATACATCAATTCTATGATAAATGATTTTACTATAAAACATCAATATTACATATATGGCTAAGAATTGGAGTTAACCTGAAGGAAATTGATAAATTCCAAAATTTTAGAGGATAAAAAAATTTTAGGGAGAAGAAGTATGTGGAATTTTCGGTGTAGAAAGGCATAAAAGATGGATATACCACCCCAACTCGAATAAAAGAATCCAACTATATAAGAAAAGTATTCCTATGTGAGTAATACTAGAAATAAATAAATTAAAAATAAATATGAAATAATATATTAATTCTATGTACAATTCTTTTACTATAAAAATATCAAGATTACCTTTTTGATTGTGCAGAGGTAGTGTCATTTATCTTCCTACAACGGTAGAGGAGGGAACTTGAAGGAAAGTGATAAATGAAACACTGCAGGGGTGAAAAGTTTTTAAGGGAGAAAAATTATATGGATGTTTTAGTGTAGAAATATATTAACTATGGACATCAATATTCTAAAATAAATTAACTCTTCAAGAAATAATGAAAATTAAATCAATGTTTCATTATATAATTTTTTGGTAAAATAGAAAAAGTATATCGTAAAATTACCTTTACATCTTCCCAAATGGTTTCCCTCATTATAGTTTGTTCTTATGAGAGATTGTTAACATCATCATATCCATAAGACATTATTTTCATGAGTATTCAAATATTTAATTTAGATTATGTGAATGTAGTAGAGAACATATATTCTTATGAGAAAAAACATAGTATATTAAAAACACTATTACCTTATCATTTAACTATATTCATTTTTTAAATGTTTTAGGGATTTGGTTCCTCTATTGAGAATCCAAATCCCTTCATTATGGTACCCTGTAATATAAAATAAATTTTCTATATTTGGACTGGCATGAAATGATTGTGATCTCCCAATAAAATGGTCATCTACGATTGAATTTTCATCTTACCTGACATTTGTTTTAGTCACCAGAAGGAAAATCGTCCAATTCTTGTTTACTAGATCAGAAACATAAAATACTTTCACTTATTTTTATTCCATTATAAACTGCTCATCTTTCCCCCTTCCACACTAAATTTCACCTTCATGAATCTCATTTCATCAACTTTCACTACACTTATATTTTCAACACATTTTCAACAGAAAAAAATCACTTGAAATGTTATATAATCCAACTCATATATATTCTATAATGCCAAAATATGACATATTTTCTTAAATTGGATTTATATCCTTATCACCAGATATGTGAATCACTTCTTTCATAATAGTAACACAACTTTTTTTCATCAAACAATAATTATTGTGTTCTTTTGTATAGAATGTATAACCATTTATTACAAAACTAGTGTAAGATATAACATTTTAATTTGGTCACTTGGCTAGCCATTAAATTTGTTCAGCAATTGAATTCATATTTTTAGATAAATCCATATAAATTTGATCTTATAACCATACTATAAACTATTGATTATGTGAATTTGATATCCATCCTTTAGCCCTTGATGGATTCAAATCTCTAAGAATTTATTTGTGGGATTTAATTTATATATCAAAATATTCACTATTATGTAAAATATAGAGGTGTTCTTGCTCCTTCTATATCAAGGTAAGTGTAAAAACATCTCTTCTAGAAATACATTCATCCATAAGGTTTCTATTATAATGATACAATGGGATACTGATGGTGTCAACATCTGATAGGTAATCGGTATAGAATTCAACAGCTTCATCAACAATACATTGTTTTGCAATACAACCTTTTAGTTGAATTTGATTCTTGACAAACCCTTTTGAAATTATAATATACCATTCAATGGGGATCATACATCTGTAATGTAAAGGTCCACATAGATGAACTTATCAAACCAAGTGAACCATTAGGTGGTCCATTAGATAAAATAATTATGGTGGGAATAACATAAATAATTTACAAAATATGACTGGAAACTTGTTATTCATGATTGGAAACTTCATCAGGTCTATAAAATTACTGCATATGGATTTGAAAAATAAGTAGAGTCTATTTAATGTATGTCATACATTTTGAGGAAGAATGCAATGGAAATAAACATGCATAAAATATTTCCTAAAAAATGAAAGTCATTTGATTTTAGTCCTTGTAAATTCAAATTATTCATTGAAACAAAATTCTTGATATTTCATGAATACCCCTCTGGAACTTTTACACAATTAATGAAAATAAAAAAAAATTAAATTTTTCTTATTTGGATAGAGTGTAAGATGATAGAGGAAGAATAGTTCATCCATTACCCTTCAGTGGTTTCAAATCTTCCCTTATACCCGTGTCAATCATGTATAACCAAGCCTTTATGTCATCTTTCATTATTCCAAGAACACTTAGTAACATACCAATAACACTATAAAATACATTTTTTCTATATGCATGACATCAAGATAATTTATTACATACAAACAATTACAATACATCAATTTAACGAAAATTGATATCTTCTTCCCACCTGATTTTGTAAGGTTTTTTTAAAATGGTTTACCGAAAAAAAAATTCAATATCTTTTACATTATAGAATAGGTGATCACTCGTTATTGGAGATGGAGTTGTACCATATTTGACATTCCCATTAAATTTTGTCATCCAGTATAAATATTTATATTATCGAGGTAAAAAAATTGATGTCCAAAAAACAAACTCTTCTGGAATATTTCAACCGGACTGAGTGTGTGTGTTTTTTACAAATGGGAAACCCCACCATTCCTTTAATGTTATATCCTGATAAATTTACATAAGCATGAAAGTCATTTATTTTTTTGTACAACATGTCTCTCAATGTGAATTATTTACTTCTATGATCATCATAAATTATAACACCTATATCCCAAATCAATTTTAGATCTTCAATCAATAGAGCCTAATCGACATCAATATCATCACTGGGTTGCTTTGGTCTAGATATAAATAGAGACAGCATAATGTATTTGTGCTTTATGGATAACCAATGTGATGGTCCATGTACTATGAGTACTACTCTGTACACCAAAAGTATTTATTCAATCTGTAGATAATGCAAGATAAAATTTTCTTGGATCATTTCCAAATTTAGGATACTTGTAATCAATTTCCGTCCATTAGAAAGAATCTATTGGATGAAATAGGTTCCCATATTTAATTTTTTGTATATTCATGCCATATCAATTGTCTCGTAGTTTCCTGACATCCATATAGTCTTATAAACTATGGAATTATAGTAAAGTACCACACATATTTTGAAGGACTTGATTCATTTTTCATGTATCAATCCACACTAAACATAAGGAATTTTATGAGAGATCCATCTCCCTTGTGAAACAATATAAAATTATTTAAATAAGCATGTATTTTTGTAGAGATTGTGTCCCTTGAACATATCATTCATTTAGCATCATATGTTCGACATGGTAGTTCATTTTCTTCTAGTAGAATATCATTCAGGGGACCAAGTAGTTATGTAACGTTGGTGTCACACCATCCACTACTAGCTTTCAAATTATATAACTTCAATATAGTTGAAAATGTTGTGTATTTAGTATAATCGGTATACAATGGTCTCTTATCATAGTTATATAACTTCTCAAAACAACTTTGGAAAATCAAAAAGATCATATTTAATTACCATTTTCATATCTTTAATGTGATCTCCATCATCATTTACATTGGTACTCATATCAAATTATCCATAAACCATAGTATCATCCCAATCAGTGTTCAGGTTTAGTTTTTTCCCATGTTTAGTTCAATATTTATAGCTTTGATCTATTCCGTGATGAATCAAATGTTCTTCCAACTCTTCTGGATTTTTTTTTGAATAACAACAATGTAAATGTGGAAAAAGGATTAGATAAGGGTCGTATACATGATCTATTACAAACATGATGAACTCTTTAACTCCATCTGCATAATATTTTGTCAAGTGATTAGCGTGCATCAATTTTTCATTCATATACATCATATTAGGTACAAAAATATTAATTTTGTGTAATAAAGAAATAAATAAACATAAGATATTCATTATCAAAAGTAAAAGTTATTGATAATTCTAATAAGGGAAACCAAAAAATTTATTGTTTTAAATAATTTCAGTATTATTTGAAGAAAATGGGTAATTAAATTTAAGAAAATAATTACTCTAATATGGTAGGTTTTATCCTTTGAAATCATTCAAAGGTGAAAGTTATAGGCAACTGTCATCCTCCTTAGCTCATCTCATGGTCATTTATTATTTCATTTTGTTTTTTGACAAGCATCCTCCATCTCTTTTGGAAATGAACCTATGTTTCTTGAAATACTCTATGTAGTATGAATCCATGGGATGACTACTACTCATAGTAGTATGAGAAACATAAAAGATATGGGGGGTGAGTCTCAAGCAATAAATTGCAATAACTATTCAGGGGATTAAGTTGATGAGGATTAAAGTTGTACTGCATTATGTTCTCTAAAAAGGTTAATTCCTCCCATGTGTGATAATTTCACCATTGGCACTAGTTATTAACTTTGACCTATTAAAGGTCATATTTTTTGGGTATAAACATTTTTTCTATGATTCAAGGGGTCTCGGTGGAGATATGTTATGATATATGAATCTTTGAGGCTATTATGAATTCTATATTCATAGTAGAAATCACATTTTTAATACTTTTAATCATTTAACTAAGACTTGTACTACCACTAAAAAATGATCCATCAAGAATTCCTTGAATACCCTAAAGAAATGAAATATATAATAGGAAATTATTGAGTAATAAGAAACCCAAATATGATAAATAAGAATAATAAACTATTATTTGATCAATTAGAAGATATAAAAATGTATTTCTAAAAAATTTTAATAAATAATGATTTATTTCATATAAATGTATAGTAATCAGATATTCCTAGGTGTGGAACCTATATATGTAGACCAAAAATGATAAATACTTAAAAATAAATTCAAATAATTATTCCCACATATATAGAATTTGAAAACCTCTATTCTATTTTTTGGAACAAGTGATGTAACAACCTAAGGAATTATTACATTTAATATTAATGGTATATAAAATATTTGAAAACATCTCAAAATTATAGCTTCAATTAAAAATTGATAAGGAATGGAAAAAATAATTTTAGGAAAAGAATATTCCTAATAACAATAAAGGTTTTAAACATCTCAAAATTCAAAGATCATAATTCGATTTAAGAATTATATCTATACATATTGAAAACAAGAATAATTTCATGTAGACGAAGAGTGGGGTTTATAAGAAAAATTCATTTTCATGGAAATTATGGGTTATATGGTGATTTTTGGCACACAGTATAAAATTTTATTCATAATGAAATAATAGTAATTATAAAAGATATAGAGGTTTTATGTTAAATGGGAGATGACCCACTCTTACAAAAATTGTTTTGAAATGATACAAATATTCATAAGTAAAATTAAATGATGAATTTCAACCATTAAATGAACTTCATTAAATATGTGACAAATTAAATATTTATAGGAAGGATTTTTAAAATTTTCTAAAAACATAGATGGATGTAAAGTAATAATTAGAATTGTATTATATGAAAAAAAATGTAATATAAGATGAATTTATAATTGATGTCACACTAAAGGATTTACAAAATAAATTTCCTTACATATTAGATATTGGTTTTTCATCTCGCATGATAGGTAAATTGATATAATTAAAAAAATTACAAGTTCAAAGGGTACTTATTATTTTAGAAATTTTGGATCTCTTAAGATAATTTTTTTCAATTAAAATATTTTGGAAGTAAAATTCAATGCTAAAGAATGATCTCCTTTTAAATGGATTAAAGTAAAACATAAATAGTGTGTATTAGATGTGTTCTGAAGGAAATTAAGTTAATTTTAAGAATTATTCATTAGTGGGTTATTATTTCAAAGATGGTTATATTTTTACAAAGGTATAGAAAATTAGACAAACCATATTCTAATTTGGGGTTGGTAAAATTTTATGTTAATTGTGTTTGAAAGGGAAAATTGATTTGTGGTAGTGAAAAATTGACCATATTTGATAATGATACCTTTAACTACAAACTTAAAAAGGGTGGGTTGAGATGTTTTTGTGATGAAAATATAAATTTGATAGATATTTTTTACTTATTAGAATGGGGAGATTGTCAATAATTTAAAAATAGAGATTTAAATGAAACAACCCTTGGGATTATCCTAGTGATACCTCCTCTAGGATGTCATCTATTAGGTGGTTTTGGGCATTTAATACAACTAGAGATCATCAAATGTGAGTTCTATATCAACTTACTTGAATGTTTTAATTGGAATATCTATATGAGATATTTTAAGGTTCGAAGGAATATGGGCCTTCCCTAAAGTGGTATTTCCATTCTAGATTTTCATTTCATTTAGCTTGGACCATCATCTTACATAATCTCTAGCACGGACATTCAAGTATAAAGCCATCACATTTCACCTTAATGGAATGTGAAATCTTGAGGCTGTCAAATATCCTCTCAATTTTCTCCACCCAATCCTCTATCTCTTTAGAATAATATTACATTGAAAAGAAATAGGATTGTGGTGAATAAACTCTTAATCAGGATCCTTATCTCTATCAAAAGATCAATTAAATCAAAATAAAATGGATATAAAAACTCAGGTCAATATATAAAATATAGTGAATGTCCATGGTCCATGGCCTGGCTCAAATAGAAGAATAAAATAATTTGTAATTAAAATATTGTTCCCCACATCACTTGGAATCTCAAGAGAGGAGCCTAAGAGTTTTGGATTGACACTCCTTTTCACCTATTACTCAAGATTTGACATCCATATCTTCTTTAAAGAAAATATCCCCAATAAACATTATTGACCACATGGATACATCGATGGTAAACAAAGAATGAAGATAAAAAAACACATGTAGATATCGCTAAACAAGTAATAAATAAGTTAGGAGGAGGAGGACAAAATAAGATACCTTGGATTTGAGCTTTGAATTTTCTGTGAGAAAGTAAAGATATTGAAAACCTAGAGAATGTTTGAGCCTTGGATTTGATCGACCCTTGAATCATTCCAGCAATGGATTTGATCTTTGGAATTGTTCGAGCCTTGATTTGAACCTTGATTCGAGCTTCGATTCACTAGGGAGGAGCGCCGAAATAGGGTTGATTCCATGGAAATCTTTGATATCGAAACGAGTTCACAACTAGTTAGGGTTATTTAAATAGATCGGGACACTTTTATCAGTGCTTCCAAAAAAGCGCTGATAAAGAGGAATTTTATCAGTGTTGGTAAAGCTTTATCTTTATCAATGTTAAAAAAGTGTAGATAAAGATTCATTTTATCATCACTAATTAATTTAGCCCTCTTAAAAGGATTTATAATTATAGATAAAAAAAAAATTGTAAATATATTTATATAATTCTTTATATTTTTAGTAAATATATATAAATATAAATATAGTAAATATATTCTTTATTTAATTATATTTATTATTATTATATAATTATTTATTTATTTATTTATTTATATATAATTATATGAATATTTATTAAAAATAATAATATTTATATCCTTATATATATTTATATAATTGTATATATATATAATAAATATATATAAATATAAATATAGTAAATATATTCATTAATTAAATAAATTTATTATAAATTTATAATTATTTAAATATATATAATAATTTACTAATAATTATATACATACTTTTTTTTAAATAATATTTATTTTTTATAATTATAAATATATAAATGTATAAATATAGTAATATATACAATTATAAATATTTTTATTTATAAATATTTTTTACAAATATATTTTTAACATTATTAATGAATATTTAATCTTAAGTGCACGAATGTAAAAAATGAGTGAAAATGAATAATTAAAGATGAGTACACTTTAATAATATTGAAAAAATATAAAAGTTTTATTAATTAAATATAAATTATTAAAAAAAATATTGATATATATTTAAATAAATATGGATACATATTGAAAACATTAAAACATATTAAATAAATAAATATATATATATATATATATATATATTAAATAATAGAAATTGATTAAATTCCTAAAAAAATAAAAAACTATAAATTATAAATTAAAACATATTAAAAATGAATTAATAACTAACTATAATAAAATTTAAAATAAATAAATAAAACTTATCATGATTAAAGATATGATATATTAAATGTATCATGTTATAATGAAATTATAAAATGAATACTAAAATTTGAATAAATTACATAAATATTAGGTGTATGTGTTTCTATTAAAGATTTCATTAATTAAATAAATATTTTTGTATGTGCATTGTATATAAAAATGAATTAATTATGTATATGTGAAATCAATATAACACACGTTTGATCTATGTTAAATTAAAAAATAAAATGACATTCAATTATGTCCATTACTCGATGCAATTAGTCAGTATTTTTAATTAATATTATTTTTTAATTATAAACCATTATTCACTAAATATATTACTATTTAATTTAAATAATAAATATTTTTATTATATAAATAATTTTATATACATTCATATATATATATATTTAATATATATTATTTACCAACCTTATAAATAATTATTTAATTGATAAAATGATTAATATTTTTCTCAATTTACTTATTTTTAATTTTTATTTGTTTAACTTTCATTTCACATATATCTATATATTTAATATATACTATTATTAGTATTTATAACTTATATATAGTATAATCACTTTATTCATTTTTATCAATATATATATATAATTAATAAAATTTATAATATTTTTTTCATAAAAGCATTTTTATTTTTTTATTTTTTTAATTATTTAATTTTATTTGGATCTTTATCATTGTTAAAAAAATCACTGATAAAGGATCCTTTTATAGTTGCTAAAAATAAAGCGGTGATAAAGTGTACCATTTATCTGTTCTAAAAAATGCGCTAATAAAGGGCATACTTTATCAATGCTAAAAAAAGTGCTAATAAAGGGTACCTGTTATTAGCGATAAAAATGGATGATAAAGGGTACCCTAAAAAAGCGCTGAAAATGGGTACTATTTATCAGTGCTAAAAAAAGAACTGATAAAAGTTACCCTTTATCTGCACTTTTCTTAGTGCTGATAAAATCCAGCACTATTAAATGCGTTTTTTTAGTAGTGATCGGTCCAGAAGTCAGTCTCCCTTTTATCTTCTAAATGGATTTATCCCAAGAATCTGACTATGATAACTTCACACCCTTCTTAATCAATCCCTTAAAAAGTTATTCTATGTGTGAGAGTCATTTATGAAGAACCTGTAATATCCATCTATCCCCAAGAAACTTTTTATGTCATATTCGTTCTTGGGCTGCTCGCTACCACAAAACTAGGGAAGGCAGACCCCTGCCTGTATCATCACTAATAGAAAAGCACTGATAAAGGGGTAGGCCTTAATCAGTGCTTTAATTATCCCTTTATCAACACTTTTCTTAGCACTGATAAAGGTTACATTTATCAGTGCTTTACTTCATATAAAATTATTATATTTATATTCAAAAATATGGTTTATTGTATACATTAAATAAAAAGCACATGTTATAACTATATATATATATATAATTAAATAATTATAAGATTAATAATAAATATATTTATTAGATTTATAAGATTTATTAGATTTATTAATTCATTATATTTATTAGATTTATTAATTCATTATATTTAATATATATATTTATTATATTTGAGTATATTTAATGTATTTGTTTTATTTATAAATATATAATACTTTTTAATATATATGTATAATTAAAATTATTGAATATATGTGTGTTTTCTAATGAATTGGGGTCAATGAATATATCATGCATATATGTTATGTGATCATATATGTGCCTGAATAATGTTCATTTATAGATTATAATTACATATCACATTGATGTGTTATTGATTTATAATTCATTATGTTACCCATATAATATATATGTTCTAAAAAATGTACACTTGTGATTAAAATTACATTATATTTAAAAAAGAAATATATATTTTATTATATTTTCAATGATATATATATAAATATACCTTTAAAATACATTTTTAATTATCATTATAATTAACTATATAGAATAAATATATTTATAATCTTTTAAATATATATAATTAATATATTTATTTTATATATTTATATGATTATAAATATAATAACTATATTTCTTATAATTTTATATGTATAAATAAAGATATATTTATTTAGAGTTATAATTATTAATAAATATATATATATATATATATATCATAAATATCATTTTAAATAAATATATAATAATATAAAAAAATTATTAAATTCATACATTTATCAGCGCTTTTATTAGCACTGATAAAGTATAGATTTATCAGTGCTACAAAAGTGCTGATAAAGTGGGTCTTTATCAGCGGTAAAATGAAAAGCGATGATAAAGACATCCTTTATCAGCGCTACAAAAGCGCTGATAAAGTCCTACCTTTATCAGTGCTAAAAAAGTGCTGATAAAGGGGTTCTTTATCAACACTTTTCATTTTAGCACTGATAAAGACCCCTTTTATCAACGCTTTTTACTAACACTGATAAAGGTCCCCGTGGAATTTATAAATGCCACTGGGTCCTCCTCTTCCTCCCCACACCCTCTCAAGCTCTCACGAAAGCCCTACCCTTCGCCTCTGCCTCCACCACTGCCTCCTTCTCTTCCTCCTCTGCTGCAGCCGCCGCCTCATTCTCCTCCTCTGGCGCCTACTTATCCTCCCCCTCCTCTTACCATGGCTCCTCCCCCTTGCACCCTATCAAGCTCTAACTGAAGCCCTACCATGTGCCTCCACCGCTGCATCCTCTCCACCGTTGCCTCCGTCTCCCCCTCCTCTGCCGCAACCGCCGCCTCATTCCCCTCCTCCGGTGCCTACTTATCCTCCTCCTCCTCCTCCTCCTCCACTATGGCTCCTCCTCCTCCTCCTCTGTCGCGGCTCCTCCTCCTCCTCCTCCTCATCCTCCTCCTCCTCCTCCTACTCCACTGCCTCCGCTGCTTCCGAGCTGCATCCGTTGCCTCCACCTCCACTGCCTTGGCTGTCGACACCTCCTCCTCCTCCTCCACTTGGTCCTCCTTCTTAAGGTGAGTAATATTGAATTTGCATTAATTAATTATGTTTGAATTTATTGTCAATACTGAGATTAATAATGATTTGGCGTGATTCTTGTGTGTGATGCTTATGTGTGTGACACATGTATATGTGGTTGGTCACTTGTTTGATATTGATTAGCTCTCCCCACTATAGCCTTATGATAGAAACATGAATAGAGAGAGTATTTTTTGTGAAATGTTGTTACTATATTAGGATTTCACTCCATCTAGTGGCCCTTAGTATGGATCTTTTTCTGATTTTGGATACTACCCTATAGTTAGGCCAGGTAGGGTTTGAACCATCCGTGTTGGTGAATTCATGTCATCAGGTGAGGCATGCCAATGGGATGATACATATGTTTAGTATTTTATATATTGTACACTATTCTCCTTGGGTTCGAAAAAAAAACGAACCTTAATAGGGTTTCTACCAATTCCTTCCCACTACCCACTCTCTCTAGGTTGGGTCATATACCAATTTAAATATCACATCATTTCTTATAACATAAAAGTGACACCAACCTCTCACATTGGGTGTGATTCAAATATCCTCTAATTCCACAACATAGTAGCTGCTCCCCTCTCACTTACAGTGGGTCTCACCATCACATCACATAAAAAACAATTTGAGGAGGGAATCTCTATAGACAACCTCTCACAAAACTACTCCAAACCAATACTAAGTGATCCCAATTTCTATATCTCACATCATATTATCATACAAAAAATGATCTAAGGAGGGAATCACAATATCCAACCTCTATCACAATTCAAAATGCACCATCAATAGGTGGATCCCATGGAATTCACACACCAATCCCCTTTGACCAATGCCTTCTCACTCAAAGTAGGGTCCTACTAACACCTTATCACTTAAATAAAGGCCATATATCTTGTATCATGCCACAAAACATATAAATAGTAATATAAGGAGGGTATCTAGATAGACAACCTCTCATACTAGCTAATCCACATCATCAATAGGTGGGCCCCATGGATGATCATACTTTAACTTGGTGAAAGTCATATGAAGTACCAATCCCTTAGTCAGTCTGACCATAAATGATAAAAGTCATCATCCATTTAGCCTTGAATAATAATCTCCTTAAAACCATCTTGGTTATACATGAAACTTATTCCCAACATATCAACATTATAATTCTGCCTATAAGGGAATATACCCGGTTCTACAAACCTAACCCATCTCTACCCATTGATACCCACACACACTCATCTCTACATGGTAATGTCACAACCCACATGCTATACTTGATCTAGTCCTCGATAGTCTAGTATATATCATCTTCTAATTCCCAAATTAAAACTAATTAATACTAAATAATTACCATCCTAAGAAACTCACACTAAGATCCTTAGATACCCTATGCTAAGTCATCCAGACTATTACCATGACCTTCACTTAGGTACCATATCATATCTCCCCTTGGAGATATCTTAATCAAATTATATGGAGGAAATCCTCTATGTCACACTTCACCAATACCTATATGGAATATCCTACTCATCACACACACCATGACTCTTATATATCTTTAAGAGGGTGTTCCCCATCATACGTGAGATATAAAACTATATTATCCATATTTTTTAGGCCTATAACTCTAATACCTACTCAAATAGCCTTAGAAAACCAAAGTCGGCTATAAAAATATCATAACAAACCTGATCCTATCATAAACACAACTATAAACCTCACCTCCATGGAGACACAATCTCTAGATGATCACAAAATCACAAACATTCAATAGAACCCTCACTCTATCTCTTGGTGGATCAAAAACACCCTATTTATTTACCTAGGTTGCTCTTGATTTCTATCCCTTTCACTAGAACACATATACTCATACATGAATGCACAATCATGCATAAATTGGAACATGGTTTTGTATTATAGGGTCCACCTACCTCACAAAATGGATTAACCCCCTCACCAAGATCAACCCATCCTCAACCAAGACTATACATGCCTTATCTAAACTTGTACCAATAATTGAAACCCAATCTCAAGGCACAATTACCAAATAATTAATTATAGAAACTTATAATTAATTATTCACCTTAATATAATTAGTAATAGTCTTTTAAAAACTAACTGGGAAACACAACACCACCTAAACCACACAAAACATGGTGTGTTCATCATACGAGGATAACCTCTAGCCAATACAAACAAAATCTACATCATCTGAATTGATTTTAAGATGATATAGTGAAATAATCACACAAATTCTAGTTAAAATCATCCAAAATCATAGGGAAATATATGATAATAGTAATGGAGGAAGTATGGGGGAAGAACTCACTAACGAACTATAAAAAACTCCCAAGAACCAACCCTCGTCAGGGGGGGTCGAAGAGAGGAAGAGAATGGATGAATCCCAAGAACCACCCAAGATTTTATATTAATGAGCACGCCCCCACCACATTTGAAGTATCTAGTTTTCTATCTAAATTATACTCATATTCCTTCTCCCCTAACCTATATACCCATCCTTTATATTTCAAATAGGATGAATATAAATAAAGAATGGATGAATTCCAATCGGTTGACAAAAGAGTATGAAGAAGGCGTGAAAGAGTTTATCAAGTTTACAAAAGATAATGCATATGACACTTCTAAAATCATTTGTCCACGTTTATGCTATTTTTATTCAAAACAAATTAGTCCAGAGGAGTTGGAAGAACACTTGATCTGTCATGGAATAGATCAGAGTTATACATGTTGGAATAAACATGGGGAAACAACGAATGTAGGTAGTGGCTGGGATAACACAGCATTTTATGGATCATCTGAAATGATTACAAGCATGAACAATGAAGATGACCGTATGGAGGATGTGATTACAAATGTGAATGATGATGGATATCATATTGAAGAAATGACAAGGACCGTCGAAGATGAACTTTTTGATTGCCCAAAATTGTTTGAGAAGATAAAAATTTGTGCAAAGACGCCATTGTATGCTGGTTGCACTAAATATATAGCACTGTCAGCCATACTGAAGCTGTATATTTTGAAAGAGACAACGGGTGGGGTGATGCTGGTTTTACAGAACTAATTTCTCTTCTGAATGACATGCTCCCACTGCTAAGGTACAACAGGTCCCTCAACCTGTTGCAGTTAGTCCCACTGCTGAGGTACAATGGGTTTCTCAAACTATTGATGCTGGTCCCACTGTTGAGGTACAACAGGTTTCTCAACCTATTGCTGTTGGTCCCAGTGTCGATTCTTGTGCTTTGGAGGAACATAATCATGATGCAGAAACTGAGGAAATGGTAGGCAATGAAACCCCGGTGGCACATAAAAACAGGTGCGACGTAGTTTGACGGTTTTAGCCAAAATCCTTAATGCAAAAGAAAAAGACATCAAATATGAGGTGGGATGGAATAAGTGAGGCCATCATGTAAACCCCAAAAAATCCATGTTTAGTAGATACATTGGAATCATCACTCGGCAATGCATGTCGATTGATATTGAGTCATGTCACCATGTTGTCAGTGGGATGAAAACATTAATGTGGGAAGAGATTACGGTAACATTACAATATCATTTATTTAATTTATTAAAATAAAATAAAATAAAATACTGAAATGTTTACTAAATATTCATCATCTCTTGCAGAGTGCATTTATAGTAGATGTCTCACACAAAGAATGTGTATTAAGACTGGAAGGAAGGGTTCATATAGGCTTTTGGACCATTTTAACAAAATTTCATTTGAAAGATGCTAAAGGAAAAATCAAGCCGCACCCACCTCCTATTTATGCACACTTGATATCCCAAGGAGCGTGGGATGCGTTTTGCAACCGTCGTGCGGAGCAGACTTTTCAGGTATATAGTGTTTGGTAACACGTTGTTTAACGTTTCTTGTATTCATCACTTTGATTGATAGTTTTTTATTTATGAAACACCAACTGAGTGTGTAAAAAAAAGAAAGGGTTGAAAAACTAGCGTACCCTTACCAAAACCAAGGATGGGGTACGCTTCAGTTGAAAAATAATTAGTATGTATTTTAAAATTACTGTAATACTTTTATGTGACACAAAAAAACATTGTAACCATGTTTCTCTGTTTATATGTAGATTGATGAATCAAAATCCCAAACCATTTCCATCCCACGCCAGGTGCTATGGAAGGAGGCTCGTGTTAATAAAGAGAGGAAACTGGTAGATGAAAACACACAAAAAGTGTGGGAAACATGTGTAAGTATGACATAATATAAATTTGTTTTTCTTTAAATCACAATTATATAATGATTATTACTTATTTTCCCATATTTTCTATTTGACATAGTCATAGGAATCAACAACACCCGCACCGGATGTGGACATACTTTCAATGGACTTGAAATAGCTAGAACAGTATGGCCGCATTAGAGTTGCGGGTTTTGGGGTGACACCCCATACATATTTTCAAAAAAAAACAATAGGAGGAACAAACTAAAGAAATGAAAATTATGAGATATAGACTAGCTACACTTGAAGAAAAATTCCAAAGTCTGGGAGAGTTTCTAGCAACTTTGATGGGGGAGAGGTGAAGAGAAGAAACAACTCAAGAACAACCCGCGCAAAAAGATCCCACCCCACCCCCCACCAGCTTTGAGGGGAGCCATTTCCCTCAAAGACCTGACTTAACCAATGTAATCAATGTTCTAATATTTTTTTCTCTAAAATGTGAATCACATAGACACTGATACCTTTCTTGTAATGATATTCTACAAGGTGAAAATGACTATGATTTATATCTGTCAACTCCCACCCATTGCCTTGTAGTGAGGGCTATGGTGTCAATATGCAGAATGACATGCTACACTCTAGATCACATCCAACTGGTCATGTCAATGTGTCTATTAACGTAGCTCATGAGTTGAGCATCGAGCTACCCATGCAAAATGATAATGATGAAATTCATACAGTGGAAAAAGCTGTTGGAACATTCGTTGAATGTCCATCAAATCTTTTAAAAAACTTATCGACAAGGAGGTATTTATTTCCAATTCATTTTTCAAGTAGAACCTTTAACATTTAATTAGAAAAGGGTTTAACCGATGAATGTTGTTACAGAAGGACAAAAGGAAGGAGCTAAAATTAAATAGAGGCTCAAAAGGATCAACCAACTGATCAAAACAATCTACTAAGAGCACCTTCACCCCTCCCGTTTTATATCCACATTTAATATCATTGCAAGCTCATGTGGATATGAAAATGAAAGGTGGAAATGATCAATTTTTTTTTTTAAAAAGATATGTATAGAAAGGAAACATTAGATTTCATTAGTGCTGACACTGTAGCTGAAATCATCACATATGATTGGCTAGGTACCTCAGTTATAAATGTATACATGATGTATGTTTTCATGATTTTATTTTACAGAAGCTGATATATAATGATAATTATGGATAAATACATTTCATATTTTTTTCAGGTGTATATATGAAAAAAAATTGAATGTATTTTCCCATGAATACAAATTTGGACTCGTTAGTCCTCACACCATGTCTACACAACAAAAAGAAATAGATTCCAATTTTCAGGCTGAATTAATGTCAAACCTGCTTAGAATATTTCAATACAGAATTATGACTGATAGGCTCTTTTTAATACCATCGTTGCAGGGGTAAAACTCTATCTTTTAATCATATCATTTATATTTTCATTTCTATCATTAATTATTCATTTCAATGTTTTTAGGCAGCATTGGATGCTCATTGCAGTCAATTTGGATACTCCAAAGATTTATTTTCTGGATTCACTGCATGGATATCCAAAAAACTGACCACACATGATGGTGATTGTAAATTTGTAATACACTATATCCAACATTTTAGAACTAAATATTTAGTTATATAATTTATATTATCTTTTAATGAGGATTCTGTTATGATTGGGCAATGTATGAATATCGTCTAAAGGCTGGAATGAATCCAGGGCCTAAGAACGACAAGGCGCATGAGATCTACAAATGGAAAAGTATCAGGGTATATATAAATATATTGCATTATCCAAATTTATATCAAAACAAATTACTTATTTTTATTGTTGTTTCTACAGTATCTGAAACAAACAAATGGAAAGGACTACGGTTATTATGTTTGTAAATTTATGAAAGAGATCATATTTCATGAAAAAACTAGCATCCTTGAAGTGGTATTTTTTAAAATAATTACCAGTTAATTTAAAATATTTATTACTCCCTTTTTTATTTATATTTTTTCATTACTACTATTAATGTCGCAAAAACTCATGTTCACAAGATGATATAGATGTGTTTAGAAACAAATAGGCAGCGTACCTGACTGAAGAATGTAAAAAAATAAGACAATGAAGGTGAATTTCTACTAATTATGTTATCTTTATATGATCATTGATATCTCCATTTTTTACACTTATTGAGAATCTATGATCACCCTTTAGAATGTTTCATATCCTTATATTATGAATAATGGTTTTAGAAATGATTTGAGTTTCTTGTAAAGATTAACTTAATAAGAGACTCTTATGAACTACTGAAATATGGAAAACTGAGAAAACATGATTGGATTGTTTTGATACATTAGGAAAAGGATCCATGAGTCATTTGTAACGTGTATGAATCAACCACACCACAACCTGATGAACGGTGTGACGGGTATGGCTAAAAGAGTCTGATATCAGTTTGAAATTGACATTAACTTTAGAAAACAACACAAGTGACAAATAGAAAACTAATAAACCACATTTGGATTGTTTTGATAATTTAGTAAAAAGATCCATGTGTAATTTTTGATGTGTAGGAATTGACCTCACATAAATCTGACACACGGTGTGACCGGTATGGCTAAAAGTATCTGATATCAGTTTGAAATTTACATTAACTTTAGAAAACAACACAAGTGACCTATGGAAAACAAAGAAAACGCATTCGTATTGTTTTGATACTTTAGGAAAATGATACATGAGTCATTATTGACGTGTAAAAATTGACAGCACCTCAATCCAATGCACGGTGTGAACGGTATGGATAAAATTTTATGATATCACATTGAAATTGACATTAACTTTAGAAAACAACACAAGTGACATATGGAAAACTGAGAAAATGTGTTAGGATTGTTTTGATACTTTAGGAAAATGATCCATGATTCATTTTTTATGTGTAAAAATCAACCAAACATAAATATAATGCAAAGTGTGACCGGTATGGTTAAAGTGTCTGATATCAGTTTCAAATTAACATAAAATTTAGAAAGCTACACTGCTGACATACGGAATACCGAGAAAACACATTAGGATTGTTTTGATAATTTGATAAAACAATACATGAGTAATTTTTGATGTGTAAAAATAAATCGCACCTCAATCCGACACATGGTGTGATCGGTATGGATAAAAGTGTCTGATATCAGTTTGAAATTTACATTAACTTTAGAAAACAACAAAAGTGACATACAGAAAACTGAGAAAATGCATTCGGATTGTTTTGACACTTTAGGAAAATGATCCATGAGTCATTTTTGACATGTAAGAACTGACCACACCTCAATCTGACACATAGTGTGACCGGTATGGCTACAAGTGTCTGATATCTGTTTGAAATTGACATTAACTTTAGAAAACAACACAAGTGACATATGAAATACCATGAAAACACATTTGGATTATTTTGATACTTTAGGAAAATGATCCATGAGTCATTTGTGACATGTAAAAATCGACTGCACCATAATATGATGCATGATGTGACTGGTATAGCTAAAAGTGTCTGATATCAGTTTGAAATTGACACTAACTTTACAAAACAACACAAGTGACATACGGAAAATCGATAAAATGCGTTAGGATTGTTTTGAAACTTTAGGAAAACGATCCACGAGTCATTTTTGACGTTTACGAATCAACTGCACCTCAATCTGATGCACGGTGTGACCGATATGGCTAAAAGTGTCTGATATCAGTTTGAAACTGATATTAAATTTAGAAAACAACACAAGTGACAACGGAAAACTGAACAAACACATTCGGATTATTTTGATACTTTAGGAAAATGATCCATGAGTCATTTTTGACGTGTAAAAAATAATTTCACCTCAATCTGATGAATGGTGTGACCGGTATGGATAAAAGTGTCTGATATCAGTTTCAAATTGACATAATCTTTAGAAAACAACACTATCGTCATATGGAATACAGAGAAAATGTGTTTGGATTATTTTTATACTTTAGGAAAATGATCCATTATTCATTTTTGACATGTATGAATCCACCGCACCTCAATCTGACTCACGGTGTGAAAGGTTTGTCTAAAAGTGTGTGATATTAGTTTGAAATTGAAATTAACTTTAGAAAACAACACAAGTGACATATGGAAAACTGATCAAATTCATTCGGATTGTTTTTATACTTTAGAAAAATGATCCTCGAGTCATTTGTGACATGTAAAAATCGACTACATCTCAATCTGACGCACGTTGTGTAATGAACCATCCCAGTGGGGCCTGAGTCGCAACTCCCCAAGCCCTCCTCCAATAGGCCCGGGGCTGGTGACTAGCACTGAGTAGGCATGTTACTAACATGGGAGGCATTTCCTATAAACCTGTACACACACACACACATCTTCAATCCCACAAAGCTGAAAAGTAAAAATTACCGAAGATGGAAAAGCATGAATGCACTAAAATCCCATCCAACAGAGTACGACAGGAAAGTAAAGTACAGTAGTGTAAAACCCTGGGACAAAAGTACAATCCCCCAAAAAGAGAGTCTGCAACAAATTCCACCCTATGAAGAGAGGTACTGGGACTACAATCTGTAGCTATAGGAACACACCTCGGCCTGTCTGATCTCATTGAGCACCGTCTGATCCTGGTCCGTCTAAAATCCTATCAAAGGCTCGCTCGTCTGCACAAGACACGACACATGCGGGAAAATCTCATGTTGGGGTGAGTATAACAATACACATTAGGACACCCCAGAACCACAATGGAATGCAACAAGGAAAAAATACCACAAAGGAAAGATACAGTCAGCTCTACACTGTATATGTTTACAGAACATATGACAAGAATATCCAGATATACTCATACACAAACAACTACCCCAAAACCACCACTAAGATCCATCTTGAAGATTCCACTAAGCACATAACAAGGAGAAAAAACTCCTAGGCCGGAAGAGAGAGATAAGAAGTACTCGTTCTCAGAGAACACACTCCACAAGTACTTGAGAAATATGATGCTCAGATGAGGATCACAACCAATAGCCATGGGGTGATTCTAACAACTCAGTCTGAACTAGTCCGCTAAGCAGAGGATCGGTGCCCGGGTAAAGTTGGTCACATCGATACTAAGAAATCTACCTAGGGTTCCAGGAATGAATAGAGGGTCCGGCTCTAAGTCTCACATAGGGTATTCCAACAACTCTATTTGGTATGTTCTGTTGAAGGGATCATACTCTTGTATGTAGGAAATGATACCAGAACCCTTCAGGTGGAATACCAAGGGTACGAACCCTAAGGAAGCTAGTCCAAGTCACGGAATACCAATAGATCAAGCCATGTGAAATAGGTAACATGGCATGTATTATGGTTACATGTCATGTTCCTTGACCCCGGGTACTGCCCATGTAAATGGTCCGTGTCATTCGTCCAAGCTGTGTAAAACTCAACTACACTGCATGTAGAAGGATCACACACCGTGTTTCCTGACTCCGGGTACTACCTGTGTAAACGGCCCGTGTCATTAGGCTTGTCATGTAAAAAATCACTAGATGGCATGTACTTGGATTACACATTGTGTCCGAGAATCTGGGGTTCGCTCCGTGTATGCTAGCCATGTTCCCGTACACGGTCTCTATCCATGTCGCATGCCCGTGTACTAGTACATGGGGTATCCTGTGTATCTAGTCGGGTCCAGCCGGGGAAGGGTATACACGACGTGTCTTTGGCCATGTACCCAACCTGTGTCCGTGTACTCACGGAGTAAAATCCATATGGCCCACTGATGAACACACGCGATGTAGCCCATACTACATGTCCTGTACTCGAGGAAATTCCAGAACCGTGTCTTCCTCCTTGTGCCTCGGCTGATCTTCCGGATCTCGATTCTGTCATCTGTTTGCCGTGAAACTCAAGGCACTGGTTCTTTTCATCATCATAACACCGAATCTGGGTGTTTCTAACCTTCAATCTTCTCAAAAAACAAGCATTGATTCATCCTAAAGAAAACGCCCAAAAACCCATATCTCTTGATCCGCTCCGAATTATTCATCGCCACCACAGTCGCACCTCCTTAGCATCGTTCCGGGGTTGGATCTTCAATCTCAGATCATTTCCCCAATAAAAAAACACGCAACAATTTATTTCCTCCAATAATTTCAAGTGCGGGGAAGAAACAGGAGTCTCCACAAAGAACGGGGAATTTAATCGAAAAACAGACAAGTGGGACTAACCTCAATCATTTTTCGTGACGATCTGGGTTCGTCTCTGTTAGATCAAAACTGAAATGATCAATAGATTAAATCACAAGAATGAAGTTCTTCCAAAAATCCTTACAAAAGCCCATCCTGCAAATATGATCAATCCACGAGATAATCTATTTGTGGATTAGTCCATGTTCATCGTAGGAATAAAGAACGGGAAAGAAATCACAAAGAGATCAAATTCCCTACCTGTATTCGCGGTGTTTGTTGGCGATGATTTGGTCTCTGCATCGTCGTCGCCAGAGAAATTCATCAAGAATGTCATCGCCACCTTGGGGGTTTCCTCCAGAGAATCTAGAGGTTTCTGGGTTATGAGGTCTATAACTTTAGACCCCTGTGAAAATCACTATTTAAAAAGATAAAAGATATTTTCTGCAAAAAGATTTAATAAAATATTTTAATTAAATATTTTATTACAGTTACGTCCAAAAATTGGATTTCACCAATGACCTATTCCAACCGATGTTAGGTCTCTCCCAGGGTAAACCCACTACTCTGGATGCAACGGTGCCCTCAGATTTCTGATCTGAGCAATCATTCAGTAGCTATTCCACTTTTTTCAGGAAAACCATACGCGCACATAATTTAATTATTTAATTAAATTAAAACATTTGTTCAGGGATCACCGGGCCTCGGAACTGCACTCCGTATCATAGCTTGGTCTCAAAATAATTCCCACATAATATTAAAATAATACGTGGAAAAATATGGGACATTACATCACACCCACCTTAGGGCTTTACGTCCCCGAAAATCCGAAATAAAGGCTACACAAAAAGATGTGGGTACTTCACAAGAATTTGAGCCTCCCGCTCCCAAGTGTTCTCCTGGAGATTCTCATGCTGCCACCGGACACACACCAAGGTAATAGCTCGCTCACGAAGGATCTTCTCATGCTGATCCTTGATCTCCACTGGGTACTCAGCAAAGGTCTCTCCATCATCGATGTCCAGCTTGCCCCAGTCGATAACGTGCGATGGATCATGCCCGTACCTTCGTAGCTGCGACACATGGAATACATTGTGTACATGATCCATCTGAGGAGGTAGATCCAAGCGGTACACCACCTCGCCATCTCTAATCAGAATCTAAAAAGGGCTGATGAACCTCAGAGATAGCTTGCCACCTCGGGCAAATCTCTGCAATCCCTGTCGAGGTGAGACCCGAAGGAACACATGGTCTCCATCCTAGAACTCCAAGGGCCTCTGTCTCCTATCAGAATATGACTTTTTCCAACTTTGTTCATTCTTTATCTGCTCCTGGATGACCTGCACCTTCTCTGTAGCAGCTCGCACCATCTCTGGGCCCATGAGTGCTGACTCTCCTGGGTCAGTCCAGAAAAGTGGTGACCTGCAAGGTTGCCGATACAAAGCCTCGAATGGTTCCATACCAATAGTGGAATGATAACTGTTGTTATAAGAAAATTCCACCAGTGGTAGGTGATCCTCCTAGATACAACCGAATTCAAGTATACAAGATCGTAGCATATCCTCCAGAACCTGGATGGTCCGCTCCGTCTGACCATCAGTATGAGGATGGAACATTGTGCTTAAGCGTAACAGAGTCACAAAAGCTTCTTGCAATCCCTTCCACAACTAGGATGTGAAATGATCATCACGATATGAGATGATCGTGGATGGAACTCCATGAAGACGAACTATCTCTTGCGCGTAGAGGCATCCCAATCTCTCTACTGAACTCTGCTCCCGTATGGCTAGGAAGTAAGCCTACTTGGTGAGTCGGTCAATGATAACCCATATGGCATCGTGTCCCCTAGACGTACGTGGTAATCCCATCACGAAGTCCATTGATATCCCATCCCACTTCCACTCTGGAACCTCAAGGGGCTGAGTCAAACCTGCTAGCCCCTGGTTCTTAGCCTTTACTTGCTGACAAGTAAGGCACCGAGAAACAAACTCTTCCACACTCTTCTTCTTTCCTGGCCACCAGAACTGCCACAGGAGGTCCTGGTACATCTTTGAAACGCCTGGATTCACCTCCGAAGGAGATGTATGGAACTCCCTCAAAACCTCCTCCCTCAATGTCACTGGTACTACCGTGCGCCCTCTGAAAAGAACAACGTGTTCCCCACTTTTTGAATATCCATCAGCAGCATCGCCTGTGGATATCTGAGCATGTAAAGTCTCACAGCTAGCATCCTCGAGCTGTGATTCCATGACTTGTTGTAATATTGGAGGGGTAACAACCATCGACTGGAGGTAAGCTCCCTCATCTCTATCCACGAAGGATAACTGTAAAGAGTCCAACTGCCTCATCGCCTCATCCTGAAACTGCAAACTGGATTTCCTGCTGAGAGCATCTGCCACAACGTTCCCCTTCCCAGGAGTATAAATGATCTCAAAGTTGTAATCCTAGAGTAACTCAAGCCACCACCTCTGTCTCAAATTCAGATCCTTCCGAGAAAAAATATATCTTAAACTCTTGTGATCAGAGTAGATGATAAACTGCTCGCCCATCAGGTAGTGCTTCCATATCTTCAATACGAAGACTACCGCTGCCAACTCAAGATCATGGGTCGCGTGGTTTTACTCATGTGGCATCAACTGACGTGAGCCATAGGAAATCACCGCTTTCCTCTGCATCAGGACACAACCAATCTCAGTTTCTGATGAGTCGTAGAACACTACGTACTCGACACCCTCCTCTGGTAATCTCAAGATCGGGGTGTTCGTTAGGCTCTGTCTCAACTGCTGAAAAGCCTACTGGCATCTCTCGATCCACACGAAAGGCTGCCCCTTACAGGTCAAAGCTGTCATGGGTGCTGAAATCCAGGAGAAATCAAGAATCAATCTCTGATAGTAGCCTTCCAACCCAAGAAAACTCCGCACCTCCTTCTTGCTCTGGGGTGGCTCCCATGCTAACACTGCATCTACCTTGGTTGGGTCCACTGCTACACCATCCGTTGAGATAACGTGTCCTAGAAATTGGACCTCCTGTATCCAGAATTGACACTTCGAGAGTTTCTCGTACAACTGGTGCTCTCATAGTGTATCCAGAACCATCCTCAAGTGCCTCGTGTGCTCCTCCTCGGACAAAGAGTACATCAGGATATCATCGATGAAGACCACTACGAACCGGTCTAGATAAGGATGAAAGATCCAGTTCATGTGTCCCATAAACACTTCCAGGGCATTATTCACGCCGAAGGGCATCACCAAGTACTCAGAGTGACCGTAGCAACATCTGAAATCCATCTTCGGTATATCCTCATCCCATACTCGCAACTGGTGATAGCCTGATCATAGATCAACCATTGGGAACCATCATTCCTCTCTTAACTAGTTGAAGAGTTCATTGATCCTCGATAGTGGATATCGGTTCTTCACGATCACTTGATTCAAGCGCCGGTAATCCACACACAGCCTAAATCTCCCGTCTACCTTCTTGGAAAACAAAACTGGGGCTGCCTAGGGTGAAACATTGGGTCTCACGAAGCCCTTCCTCTGTAAGTCTTCTAGCTACACTCTTAGCTCATGAAGCTCTACAGGAGCCATCCAATATGCTGATGCAGATATCGGTGTCATCCCAGGTTGCAAATCAATGCAGAAATCTATCTCCCGATGGGGAGGTAATCTGGGGACATCCTCCGGAAAGACTTCCTCGTACTCATCCACTACTGCTGGAAACTAGAAACTTGTGGCATCTGCTATGCCAAGGGCTAGGCTATCCAACTAATGTGAAATCAGTTGTACCTTCCTACGCACGAGTCCATCTTGCACTTCCGGGGTATCCTTTTCACCGACAAAGGAGAACCTCATCTCATTACTATGGACACACCGCACCCTTCCTCTAAAACAGTCAATCTGGGCATGAATTGTGGATATCCAATCCATTCCAAGAATGAAATCATAAGGCCTCAACGCTACCACCAAGAGGTTCCAACCGAAACTCTCACCTCCAATGGTTAGGTCACACTATCTTCAAAGGTGTGTGATCTCTGATCCTTCTCCAGTCTTTGTTTCTAAGAGTAAGGGTCGTGTAAACAGCTCAACTGGAATCTCAAGGTCTCGAACAAAATAAGCATCCAGAAAATAATGATTAACACTTGTGTTTATCAGTACGGAAACCAATGTATAAAAGACACAGATTGTGCCTTTAATCATTCCAGGAGTACCTGGGTCATAAGCCTCTACTACCTGCAGATGTCCCTGCCACTGTCCACCAGCTCCCTGAGCCAGGGGTGGACCTCATGGGGGTGGTGGTGGTAAAAGGTCAAAAGGTCGACCACCAACAGATGCTCTCCCAACTCCGATACCACATCTGCCACCTCACGGATCTGTCTGCTTCACACGTTGCCTCTGCCTCGGTGGTCCATCCACCGCTCCCATGTCAGTAGTACGGCGGGTCAGATAATATTGAGTGAGATTTCCCCTGCCATCACAGGAGTAGCATAGCCTCTCTCAAGGCTGGCTGGACACACCTTGCAAACCCTATACGGCAGATCCTCTGTCTGGGGATATCCTCTGAAAATGTCTCCCATGCTTGGGTCTCTGACGTCGGCCCCCTGCTACCGAGGTCTCTACTCCAGCTCGCTCACTACTGAAAACTGTCATCTGTCTCTGCTCTTCCAAGAAGCTCTCGACCACCAAAGTCTGCTCGATCACCCCAGAATAAGTACAAAATATCATAGGGATGATTCTAGCTAAGATGTCTCTGCGCAAGCCCTGCTCAAAAGTCTAAGCTCTGAAGTACTGATCCCTGACCATATCCATCAAGTACAGTGAGAGGTCGGTAAAACGTGATGAGTAGTCATCCACTGTCATGGTTCCCTACTGGAGCTAAAGAAGCTCCTGTGTACGTACTTCTCTCAGGGTAACCGGTGAAAACTCCTCTTTGAAGAGATGCTCAAACTCTGACCATGCAAGAGTTGCCTCATCGTGAGTCTGGATAACCAAACTCCACCATCGCCCTGTTGAGCCCTGCAGAAGGCTCGCTGCCAGGATCACCATTTGGTCTGCTGGTGTCCTGACCAAATGGAAGACTCTAGTCACTGCCTCAAGCCAGTACTCTGCTACCTTAGTGTTAGGCTCACCTCAAAACCTGAGGGGTCTCTGTCTCTGAAACTCATGGAGTGCGCTCAGCCTACGCTCCTCCTATAATGGTACAGCAGGTGCTAAAAACTACTCTATAGGTGGTGGAATAACTGACAAACCACCTTGAGGTAAAATTGTGGGACCTGGTCCCTGTATCAAAGCTTCATCACTGAGGGGGTCATTCTCATGATCGAGATGCTGGATCCTAGTGGGTGCACATCGCGGCGGCACCTTGTAATGAAACAAGATGTATCACAGTCAGTGAGTATATCTGGAGATCTAACTCAAGAAGGACATGGAAACCACAACCCATTCCTATATGATGAATTTAACGTTATTTCCCCCTAAAACTAGTGTTCTCATGTTCCGAGTTGAAAATCAAGTTATCAGAGTCCTGGTGTATGGATACATCGGCCACCCGCACAAACACTGGGGTCCTTGTCCTGAAAGCTGAACTCGAAACGCTTAACACTATTTCCCCAAACCAACTCACAGAATCTCGGTCCTAAGGTAGAACCGACCACCTCTGATACCACTCTGTCACGACCCATCCCAATGGGGCCCGAGTCGCAACTCCCCAAACCTGCCTCCAATAGGCCAAGGGCTGGTAACAAGCACTGAGTAGGCATGCTACTAACATGGGAGGCATTTTCTATAAACCTGTACACACACAAACATCTCTAAGCCCACAAAGCTAAAAATTAAAAACTACTGAAGATGGAAAATCATGCATACACTAAAATCCCAACCAACAGAGTATGACAAGAAAGTAAAGTACAATAGTGTAAAACCTTGGGCCAAAAGTACAAGCCCACCAAAAGAGAGTCTGCAACAAAGTCCAACCTATGAAGAAAGGTATTGTGACTGCAATCTGTAGCCATAGGAACACACCTCGGCCTATCTGATCTCACTGAGCACCGTCCGGTCCTGGTCCTCCTAGAATCCTATCAAAGGATCACTCGTCTGTACAAGACAAGACACGGGAGGGCAAATCCCATGCAGGGGTGAGTATAACAATACCCAGTAGGACACCCCGGAACCACAAAGGAACACAACAAGGGAAAAATACCACAAAGTAAAGATACAGTCATCTCTACACGTCATATTTTCACAGAACATATAACAATAATATCCAGATATACTCATACACAAATGACTACAATGAAACCACCACTAAGATCCAGCTCAAAGATTCCACTAAGCACATAAAAAAGAGAACACACTCCTAGGCCTTAAGAGAGAGATACGAAGTAATCGTTTTGGGAGAACACACTCCATAAGTACTTGAGAAATATGATGCTCAGAAGAGGATCACAACCAATAACCATGGGGTGATTCCAACAGCTCAGTCTTAACTAATCTGCTAAGTAGTGGATCGGCGCCCGGGTAAAGTTGGTCACGTCGATACCAAGAACTCTACCAAGGGTTCCAGGAATGAATAGAGGATCCAGATCTAAGTCTCATATAGGGTATTCCAAAAAATCTATTCAAGAAGTCTTGTTGAAGGGATCATACTCATGTATGTAGGAAATGATACCAAAAACCTTCAGGGGAAAGACCAAGGGTACGAACCCTAAGGAAGCTAGTCCAAGTCACAGAAGACAAATGGCTCAAGCCATGTAAAATAAGTTAAATGGCGTGTATTATGGTTACACACTGTGTTCGTTGACCCCGGGTACTGCCCGTGTAAACGGCCAGTGTCATTCGTCCAAGCTATGTAAAACTCAAATACACGGCTTGTAGAAGGATCACATGCCGTGTTCCCTGACTCCGGGTACTGCCCGTGTAAATGGCTTGTGTCATTAGGCTTGTCGTGTAAAAATTCACTACACAGAGTGTACTTGGATTACATGCCCTTTCCGAGCATCTGGGGTTCGCTCCGTGTACGCTGGCCATGTACCCATTTCCATACATGGTCTCTATCCGTGTCACCTGCCCATTTCCCAGTACACAGGGTATCCCGTGTATCTAGTTGGGTCTAGTCGGGGAACGGTATACACACCGTTTTCTTGTCCATGTACCCAACCCATATCTATGTACTCCCGGATTGCACACCATGTGTCCCTCTGATGAACACACTCCATGTAGACCATACTACACGTTGTGTAGTCAAGGAAATTCCAGAACCACATCTTCCTCCTCGTGCCTCAGCCGATCTTCTAGATCTCTATTATTTCATCTGTTTTCCACAAAACTCAAGGTGTTGGTTCGTTTCATCATCTTAACACTGAATCCGGGTGTTTAGAACCTTCAATAGGCTCAGAAAACAAGAGTTGATTCATCCAAAAGAAAACACCCAAAAACCCATATCTCTCAATCCGCTCTGAATAATTCGTCACCACCACAGTCACACCTCCATAGCATCGTTCCAGGGTTGGATCTACAATCTTTGATCATTGTGCCAACAAACGAACGTGCAACGATCGATTTTCTCTATGAACGTCAACCGCAGGGAAAAACGAGGAGTCTCCATGAAGAATGGGTAATTCAATCGCAAAACAAACAAGAGGGACAAACCTCAATCATTGTTCATGATGATATGGGTTCATCTCCATTAGATAAAAACCAAAATGATCAACAGATTAAATCACAAGAATGATGTTCTTCCGAAAATCCCCGCAAAATCCCATCCCGCAAATATGATTGATCCGTGGGCTAATATATTCATGTATTAGTCTGCATTCATCGTATGAATCAAGAACGGGAAAGAAATCACAAAGAGATCAAACTACCTACCTGGATTCACATCGTTCGTTGGCAAATATCCGGTCACCGCGTCGTCATCACCGGCGAAATTTGTTAAGAATGTCGTCATCGCGTTGGGGGTTTCTTCCATAGCCTCCAGAGGTTTCAGGGTTATGAGGTCTATAATTCTGGACCGCTGCGTAAATCTCTATTTAAAAACATAAAAGATATTTGTTGTAATAAGATTTAATAAAATATTTTAATTAAATATTTTATTATGGTTACGTCTAAAAACTAGATTTCACCACCGACCTGTGCCAGCCGATGTTAGGTTTCTCCCTAGGTAAACCCACTTCTCTGGATGCAATGGTGCCCTCGAATTTCCGATCCGAGCACCCATTCAGGAGTTATTCCACTATTTTCAGGAAATCCATACACGCGTGTAATTTAATTATTTAATTAAATTCAAACATTTGTTCCGGGCTCACCGGGCCTCAGAACTACACGCCGTCTCAAAGCCTGGTCTTGAAAGAATTCCCACATAATATTAAAATAATACATAGAAAAATCTAGGACATTATATAGTGTGACCAGTATGGACAAAATTGTCTGATATCACTTTGAAATTGACATTAACTTTAGAAAACAACACAAGTGACGTATGGAAAATCGAGAAAATTCATTCTGATTGTTTTTATACTTTAGGAAAATGATCCATGAGTCATTTGTGATGTGTAAGAATAGACCTCACCTCAATCTGACTCACAGTGTGATCGGTATGGATAAAAGTGTCTGATATCAGTTTCAAATTGACATAAACTTTAGAAAACAAAACTAATGATATACAAAATACTGAGAAAATGTGTTCGGATTGTTTTGATACTTTAGGAAAATGATCCACGAGTCATTTTTGATGTGTACGAATCCACCACACCTCAATACAATGCACGGTGTGACCGGTATGGCTAAAAGTGTTTGATATTTTTTTTTGAAATTGACATTAACTTTAGAAAAAAACACAAGTGACATAAAGAAAATTGAGAAAATGCATTCGTATTGTTTTGATACTTTAGGAAAACTATCCATGAGTAATTTTTGACATTTAAAAATCAACTGCACCTCAATCTGAGTCATGGTGTGACCAGTGTGGCTAAAAGTGTCTGATATTATCTTAAAATTGACATTAATTTTAGAAAACAACACAAGTGACATATAGAAAACTAAGAAAAAATGTTCGTATTGTTTTGATACTTTATGAAAATGATCCATGAGTCATTTTTGATGTGTACGAATTGATCACACCTCAATCTGATGCACGGTGTGACTGGTTTGGATAAAAGTGTCCTGTGTCACTTTGAAATTGACATTAACTTTATAAAACAACACAAGTGACATACAGGAAACTGAGCAAACACATTATGATTGTTTTGATACTTTAGTACAACGATCCATGAGTAATTTTTGATGTGTAAGAATCAACTACACCTCAATCCTATGCACAGTGTGACCGTTATGGATAAAAGTGTCTGATATCGGTTTCAAATTGACATAAACATTAGAAAACAACACAAGTGACATACGGAATACCAAGAAATGCATTCGGATTGTTTTGATACTTTAGTAAAATGATCCATGAGTCATTTTTGATGCGTACGAATTGACCACACCTCAATCTGATGCACGGTGTGACCGGTATGGCTAAAATTTTCTGATATCAGTTTCAAATTGACACAAAATTTAGAAAACAACACTACTGACATATGGAATACCAATAAAATGTGTTCATACTATTTTTATACTTTAGTACAATGATCCATGAGTCATTTGTGACATGTATGAATCAACCGCACCTCAATCTGACACACAGTGTGACCGGTATGGCTAAAAGTGTCTGATATCAGTTTCAAATTGACATAAACTTTAGAAAACAAAACAAGTGAAATATGGAATACCAAGAAAATGCATTTAGATTGTTTTAATACTTTAGGAAAATGATCTATGATTCATTTGTGATGTGTAGGAATCAACTGAACCTCAATCTGATACACAGTGTGACCGTTATGGCTAAAAGTGTCTAATATCAGTTTCAAATTGACATAAACTTTAGAAAACAACTCTACTGACATATGGAATACCAAGAAAACTCATTTTTATTGTTTTTATACTTTTTTAAAATGATCCATGAGTCATTTTTTATGTGTAATAATCAACCGCACCTCAATCCGACACATGGTGTGACCGGTGTGGCTAAAAGTGTCTGATATCAGTTTGAAATTGACATTAACTTTAGAAAACAACTCAAGTGACATACGGAAAACTAAGAAAAATCATTTGGATTGTTTTGATACTTTATAAAAACGATCCATGAGTCATTTTTGATGTGTAAGAATTGACCTCACCTCAATCTGCCGCATGGTGTGACCAGTATGGCTAAAAGTGTCTGATACCAGTTTGAAGTTGACATTAACATTAGAAAACAACACAAGTGACATACGTCAAACTGATCAAACACATTTGGATTGTTTTGATACTTTTGGACAATGATCCATGAGTAATTTGTGACGTGTATGAATTGACCGCACCTCAATCCGATGCACAGTGTGACCGGTATGGCTAAAAGTGTCTGATATCACTTGGAAATTGACATTAACTTTAGAAAAAAAACATAAGTGACATACGGGAAACCAAGAAAACGCATTCGGATTGTTTTGATGCTTTTGGAAAATGATCCATGAGTCATTTTTGACATGTACAAATCAACCACACCTCAATCCAATACATGGTGTGACTGGTAAATATTTTCATTAGATAAAGAATTAGTATTTATTAAATGAGATAAATCATCCAAAACATATTGATTTTACATTATTCCCTTTCATTTTTATCAGAATGAAAAAATTTGAGTTTATCATTTCCATATTTTAGTTTCACATTTCCATATTAATTTATTCTTTCATATTAATGTTTTAATTTATTTCATTGTTGTATTAATAACATAATATTTGTTTTCTTATATAGGTGAATTTTTTTCCTTGAGTTTGGATGATTTGTTCGGGAACAAATACCATGGATGACAATTTTTGAGAGAGGATCATGGATATCAAAGTATTAAACATTAATGTTTATAAATTTTTTTGGATAATTTTAATTGTAACCATGTAAAATAGTGTTTGAAATGTATATAGTATTGTATTTTTTTGTATTCATGATGTAAAGTAAATGTATATAGCATTGTTTGTCAAAATATTGTGTGTCCTTTGTTGTCTTTCGGTTTGTGGTTCGTGTGCAGGAGCTATTTTGTGCAGGTGTGCAGGTGCTAGTTGTGTAGGTGCAGGGGAAGGTGCCTTTATCAGTGCTATTTTGAGTGCTCATAAAGGAATCCTCTAACAGTGCTAAAAGAGCACTGATAAAGGGCCCTATTATCAGCACTCAAGATAGCGCTTATAAAGGCACCCCTTTATCAGTGATAGAAAAGTGTTGTTAATGCTGGAGTAGATAAAGGGGGGTCCCCTTTATCAGCGCTCTGAAACTCCCTGATAAAGTCCACCTTTATCATCACTAAAAAAAGCGCTGATAAAGGGGGTCCTTTATCAGCACTTTTCAGAGCGATGATAAAGGGGACCCCCTATCTACACCGGCATTAACAGTGCTTTTCTAGTGCTGTTAATGTCAGTTTTTAGTACTGATAAAAGTCCAAGTTATAGTAGTGATAACATATGAATGCAAAAAATACTTCTTACTTCCCACTACTAAGGTCAAGTCTAGGACAAGTTCTCTACTATAAGTCCGGGGTTCTGGTATACAGAATGGCAATTTCAAGTTATAGAGTAAAAGACACTTTCAATTTCAATTGTAATCCCTATTTAACAGAAACCATTTTCTTTCTACAATTCAAATTCATTTAAATTAAATTTAATTTCTTTATAAATTACCTATAGAAGGTTGAACTATATAAATCAACACTTCCAATTTATAAGAGCTCATACACCTTATAAATTGAATTGTATCGTCAATGTAATCCAAAAAATTTATTTATTAAGTCCCTCTATGAAATGTCCGAATAATCCCATGGATAAATCAATAAAGGAATGAAAACATATTTCAATAAAATAATGAAATAATATAAACTCGGCATGTAATAATGTATGAAATATTAATTCTAAAGTGCCTAAAATGATGCCTGGTGAAATATTTCCTTTCTATATCAGGCGAAGGAAAAAATATGTAATCAAAAGGAACATCAAACATCAAGTGATTCACCCAATGGTGATATCAAATCAACTATAACAGGCATAAACCAAAACATCATATCCCATCCCAAGAAATTTGGATTTTTCCTATACATGGGTTAGCTACTCCCAAGCCTAGTTCATTACCAAATTCCAAAACTTTCCTAATATTCTATATAATATTCAAAAATGATAATATAAAATAAAATAAATGACTTTGATACCACTTTTTGACATTTCAAACCTAATTCACTCAATAGTAACCAAACTTGTTTGGCCACATGGCCTCAAGAATTCCTCCCCATATGCTGGGGCTACTGCCTAGTTGTGAGCATCCATATTGGAATAGTGGGGAGACTATACCTTCATGATCAAAGTGTAGCACAGTGGTTATAATCATATCAAAAAATATCAGAATAAAATGAAATAACTAAGGAATGGAAGAATAAACATCCATAATATAAATCACCAAGTAAACACATCCAAAAGATTCATATACTGTGATGATCATGGAATTATATACAAAAGATAGGTAATACAAGTAAATAAGAAGCCAATACAATACATGTATCAAACGTAAAAAAAGACCAAAAATAATTATCCCTAGATAGCATTAAGATCCCAAATCTAGGTCATGTGCTCCCCAACTTCTATGCACAAATCATTCAATCAATTTTTAGAATGAACTTTCCCCTATGCTTTCTTATATTCATGAAGTATGTTTGGGTACCCAACGGTGGCCTGAATAGGGTGTGTGATAGAACTCAGTTGGTCACCACCAATGGTGTCTATAATAAGTCTAGACTATGCATATAAGCTAAAGAAGATTATAGATATAATGGTTGTTCTTGTAATAACAGTATAAGTGATGATATATGGTTAATAAAATCTCAATATAATCATTAAACTATAATATAAGGGAAATTTTTAAAGCATATAAAGTATAAACATTAGTCTATGTTGTGTAATCACATATTAGGCCTATATAGGCTAGGGTCCAAGGAATGGTAATGTCCATGGTAATCGAGTAATCCAAATAAACAAGTAAACAAGATCCAAGGAGTAAATTTTTTTTTGAGGCATCCTAGTAATATAATTGAACAAATGAAGAAGATACAAGGAGTATAAATGTATAAGTCATCCTATCCCATTAATTAAACTAATAGAAATTGATCCTTGGAGTTGAAATCTCCAAGTCATCCATGCAAGTCGGGTAGCCAAAATCTAAGGAGTACAAATGAATAAGTCATCCTAATGAGTCATGAAACTGCGATCCAAGGAGCAGTAATGTCCAAAGCATCCTAAAATGTTAAGTAATCTAGATCTAAGGAGTAGAAATGTACAGGTAATACTAATGAGTTGTTAGATCTAATGAGTATAAATTTCCTATGAATCCTATCATATAAATTATATCAAGTAATAAAATCCAAAGAGTACAAATGTCTAAAGTTTCCTAGTCATCTAATTCAATGGGATCCAATGAGTAGAGTATCTAGGGAAACCAAAATATTTCATTAACCATTTCATAGGTCCCTTTATACTCATATGAAATCTAAACGATTAAATAATTTATAACTTTTATATACAATGACAAGGTGCTACAAGGTGGTTACCAATTTTAAAAATTCACTTTAATACCTCATTCAATAATAAATTATATAAGGATAACTCTTCATGCCCTGAGGGTGGCATAAACATTATAAGAATGTAAAATCCACCCCATGGGTGATTCGAGTTGTGGTATAAAACAAAAAACCTTGAAAAAATGTTTTAATGGAACTTATCAATAGTTTATATAAATTAAAACATGGTTCAATTAATTTATAAAGAATCACTCAGAAATTTTGGCATCCAGCATAATGTAAAAAGCTATAAATAATGAGTAATTTAGGGAAAAGGTATAGAACACCTAGCTCAGTATGGAAGAGGAACACTCATCTATTCTAAGCCTCTAAGTAGATACATATTAGAAGAAAATGTAATAATGGAAAAACACCCTAAAAATAGTGCATAATATCCTGGACCAAAATAGCGTCGTCAATAGAAAGTAAAATAAAAAAAAGGTGATAGTGGAATATAGAACATACCGGTGTGGATACAATAAGATAAAAAGAACTTGAATTGAATTTTAGATGATGAAACATGATCAAATACTATAAGTGGAGCTCCAATTGGAGAAAATACTAGAGTTATATCTACTAGAGGAACAAATAAATAAGGAAAGTGAGTTAAATGAGGAGAGGGGGAAATGTTAATTTCCCCTCTAAATAATTTGTCACATGGTTTAGCCACATGATTGGACAAATTTTGAACCAACTATGTAGCCTTAACTATCTCCAAAACCCCTTTCACTGTCATGGTGCATAGTTATACGAACCTTGTGTTTATCCTTTGTTAAAAACTGTAGCAACCACACATGGGTGTAAGTCCTTGATTTCACGGTTTCGTCAAACCATGTGGATCCTGATTGTCATGAACCAACCCAGTTCGACCCTGAACCAGTCACCCAAGATGGCCCAAAATAAGACCCGAGAGGAATTCCTGATCCCTCTGGGATATCGACAAGTGCCAGGGCATCAACAGAGAGAAAATGGAATGACTTATCCCAATGAAAATAAATAAAGCTGCAGAAAAACTAGAATAACGCCAAGTAAATAAACATCACAAAAAGAAAGAACGATCAACAAAAACCAACTAACCTGACCATGTACAAAACTCCTAATGACCTTGAGAGTCACTCTTCAAAACACAACCAACTCTTTCCCAAGATGAGAAAACTCGGGTCAAACCTGCAAGAAAACTAAAAATAGGAAAACACAATAGGCGTGAGTATAAAAAATCAGTAGGCATGCCCAACAAACTATTCCCAATATACTACTTTTAAATAAAGAATTTACTAATTATAGGTTTGAACTAAAGTATAAAATATTGGTTTCCACACACACACTTTCATTTCTAAAACATGCAACAGTCCATTTCCCTTTTTAATTTAAAAACAAGTTTAATGTTTGAAAGAACCAGGTGCATTTCGTTTTAAAACATTTTTTTTCAAACAATTTAGAAATCCAAATTTTATTTGTTAGTAAAAAGGAAAAACCACACACAACACACAACACACACTAAGGGGAATGGAAAAAGTGGAACACAGGGGCTAGAAACTGAACTAGACCTCTCAATTGTCTGACACATACAAATAAACACTAAAAAAACAAGGTTCGAACCTATGAGCTCATGAACAAACCAGAATGTACTATACATGTGACTCATCCTGAAGGCATTCCCTACTCAATGACGCCATAATTCCCTAACACCTGATGTTTCCCTATATGGCCTAACTGAGGGGCCCAATCCCATAGTACTGATAATAGAACACCTCTCTACTATGGGCCACTAGCCAGTGCATAGTCTAAACTAGTGCAAAAATTGTTCTTATAAGATTCTCTTACTATGCCAGGTTCCCATGTCACCACATGCAATAAAAATGGGTGAGTCCACAATTTAAATCAACCAGTCACAATGCACAAACATCACACATAGCTCATGAAATCAACGTATGCAAAAAGATCACCCCTAATTCACCTCAAATAAAGTTTTCCAAAATAATTTATTTTATTAAATTTTCAAATTGTCCTTCACCAACATTAAAGAAAAACCTCAATTCTCAAGAGAAAAAAAACACTTGTTCACACTTCAGAAGAAATCATTTATCATTAAACCAAAACTACACATGAAACTCCATGAATTGTGTTCAAAGGAAAAATGGTCATTCTTGCACTATTGTGCATTCATTCATCAAGAAAATATTTCAAGTGTCGTGTATAAAATAAACAAATCTTTTTTACATCGAATAATTATTCCAAAATTAATTATATAATACTATTTCTCATTTATTAAAATTAATAAAATTCAAGAAATTAATAAATTCTAAATGTAAAGGTGAGTGCAATGGGAGACCTACTCGACTTGAAACTTGGTTACAAAGACGCGACACATCTCAAAATCACTCACAAGTATGTGCAACCTGCTAACAGCCACAATGTCACAGAAAACCTCTCCAAAGTGCTGCAATAATGAAAAGCATGTAAAAACATATAAATGCTAACTTAAAATAATCCAAACAAAAAAACAGCATAAAACCCACCTCGACAATGGTGAAGGAGAAATGGTGTGAAACCAAACTTCTCACCTTCGGAGGTGGGATTTTTTCTTGAGCTTAGTTGAGAAAAAGGTGCACACGCATGGTTGGCCACACGAATAAAGATGGAACGGGAGCCGACAGGGTAGGTCGTTCTGCCTCAGAAGGACAGAAAGGGGAGAAAGCTGGCCGACTGGGTCAGCTGGGCACCAGATCGCGGCAGGGGATGTGCGGGGTCTCAGGAGAGCGCGAAGGGGCAAGTAAGGAGGTGAGAGAAGGGCTGGTCGAGACTGAAGTTGGTCGGATGCTGGCAGAGGGATAGAGCAAGGATCCACAGGTGGAGGCAGATTCGGTGTGAGGCTGGGCGGCGGGTACTAGAGACGGCAGGGGTGTGGGGTCTTGCACGAAAGGTATTAAGATGAGGAGGGTGAGGTGAGTCCATCCAGGGTGTGAGGAAAGGGCGGAAACCTGGGGTGTGGCTGGCGGGTGCGGAAGCTGGGAGAGCAGGCAGGGCGGAGGGGCGTGGTCTTGCTGGGACGCGGGGTGGTCGGTGGCGCTTGGAAGAGGGACCCCGGCTTCAGGTTGTGCATAAGAGGCGGGAGGTCAGTGGTCTTCAATGGAGTTTAGGGAATGGGGAGCTACAATGAGAATAAGGGAGGGCATAATACAAAAAAAAGGCAGGGGAGAAAATGCGTGGAACAAGAAAAAAAAGAGAGAAAATGAAAAATAAAAAAACAAAATGTAAACAAAAATTCTAATAATATAATATAATAATAATAATAATAATAACAATAATAATAATAATAACTTAAACTAAAACAATAATAATAATTAAAATTACTAACCATAACCGTAATAAAATAAAAAATTTATTTATATTAAATTTTTTTGAAGACATGTGGACCGTGCCATTGCAAGGGCGAAGAAGTGTGGGGTCTCCAAAATGGCTTCGCCCGGGCACTCAGTGACGTCAACTCCAAAATGCGCATTTTTTGACAAAACTCAAACAAACTTGTTAGGGATCCAACCCGAACCTCAAAAAAAATTTAAACCAAGGAAATAATAAAATAAAAATTATAATAATTAGGTCGGGGAGTGAAAATTCTTCCCACCAGAATGCTTCCCATCCTTGGGAAGCCACAACAAGACCTATACCCAAGAACAAACTCCTTAAATGTCACCCAAACCCAAAATTTTAAGCACCTTTAATTGACTGATCCAAATGAACATCAAAATACCATGACATGCAACTTATCCTCAAAACACGAACATTTAAAACACCACCAAAATGAAACCCGAAACAAAACTTTGATATTGACATGGGGAGACCCGAACAGACTCCCTGTCATAGGAAACAAACCAAACTAAATTCAACAAGACCCATGATGGGTCTCCCCACCATAAGGACTGAGGAGATTAACCGATTTTGAAAGCTTCCCACATAGTCCAAAAACCCCACCATAATGGTAGGGGAGGGAAGGGTCCTACCAAACGAGAATCAAAAATATCGTCACTGCTACCTTAACGATGTCACATGCTCAGAAGAACAAAAACCATGATACACTAAGGGCAGAGATTATACCAATGTCTTTTACACCGCTAGGGTTCACCTGACTACCCACCAGCTTCACTGTGGAACCTATGGTTGGAGCACTGATGATTGAAACATGTCATACCTTGCAGTTAGGCTTTGGAAATTCCCAAACATGACACATGAACTAGAATTTTACCAAATTCATATCCATTAGAATAAAGGTTTCAAAGAGGTTTGATAAGAACCATTCTTACAACTGAACGAAAAGAAACACCATAGAATGCTACAAAAGATGACCACTACATATAAGAAATACTACAAAGATAAAACCTCAAACCAATCCAAAAACATTTCCCTACTCCTGCTGATGGGCTAAGGTGACCTTCGACGAGCCAGGTCTAGCTTTGGCGCACTTCTTGGAAACACCTCAGTCGAATCGTTTCACATGACCCAGGCGCCCACAGGTGTGGTAGGGTCTTGGAGAATTTGGACACATCAGCCTATTGTTCCCCCGCTTATCGCATTGGTGACAGATCAAGGCAGTAACACCCAAATATTTCATATTAAGTTATTTTTTTAATTTAATTTAATAGTTTGCGCTACACACAACACCAAGTTCGAACACACCAAGACTTACCAAACTAGATGTTCAAAAGGTGTTTATGAACAGTATTAACTGGATTTTGAATATTATATACTCTATATAATTTTAGAATCCATATTATGTGTTTCTTTGACATAATATAAGAACAAATTCATTTTTTCAGATAAAAGAAATATTTTTCAAAAAATGCAATTTTACCACCTTTTAATGGAAAACCCTTTTTAAACCCAATATTTGACACTTCTATATATTCAATTTATTGAAATTAAATTCTTATTTAGAATTAGGACATAAAAAATTTATTTTTTATAAATATTTGGTACTTTTCTGATAACTATCACATTTTGATAAATATTGAAAAATACAAAATTTTAATTGAAAATGGCTTTTTTAATCTAAATAGTTTATAGTATTAAATTATGAATTAGAATGGTTTGTAAGTATAATTAGATTATATTTTTATCATTTAATATAATTTAGGTCATTTTATGTAATTTTACATTTAAAATGGACATAAAAAAGTGTCAATCCTTTGATAGTTATTGTTTCTTAAAAACATGCTTTTTGTTTTGACAACATAGATTAATTTTAAATTATTTTCTGCGACTTTTTTGTTTCGAATTTCGAAAAATAAATATAATATTTGGAATTATTAGGTCCAAATTGTGTAAATATGTGACTTTTATTTTTATACATTATGAATAATTACTTCGGTAAATATTTTATTTACCATGGTTAGAAGGTAAATCCGGTAAATAAGGGTAAAAAACAATATTATAATAATATTAAATTACCCTAACATGTTTCCTATTCTTATTTGTGGATGAATTTCTGATCATTGGCATACTTGGGTCGATTTTGGGACCCCATGAAGCCACTTGAGAGTGATAATGACACTTTATATTAATTAATATAAAGTAAAGACAAAAATGACATAAACATATATATTTTAGTAAAACAATTTTTAAATGTGTTTATATAAGTTATCATTTTGAATATAAATACTCATTATAAAGATAAAAGTATTTATTACATAATTTTATTTAATTCATAATTTTTACCCATTAAATAATTAAATTTATTTAAGAAACAATGATGATGCAGTAATTACTTTATTAATGAAAGAATTAAATAAATGGTATTATAAATATTAAAATAAATATAATTTAAAAGTTTTTATGACATACAAGAATTTTATAGGTGAATATGACATGTTAGGGTTGATTCAATGTATTTTTTTAGAAGTAATAAAGTTTTTATGACTTTCAAAAAAACCAAATACTAAATAGTGTCAAAATTGACATAAATGAGTTTTTAAAACAAATATTATATTATTAAATTATATAATATTCATAAAAATATAAGGTTAGGACAAAGTACTTAGATAAGGTTTTATATATTAATAATAAACTACTTTGTGCTATCTTTCCTTCTTATAGTACGTTTATTAACCATATAATATAAAAATACAAAGAGACGTGGTAAATGTCAAACTATTTAACTAAGAGTTAAATTTAAAAGATAAGGTTAATATGGTGACCTAAACCTGTATAAAACCTATTGGTTGATAGGTTTTAGACCCATACCCACCTTATCCTATAAATATATCATTTTTGAGCTATTAGAAACCGAAAATGATTTTATTATAAAATAATATTTCACGATTTTCGTAAAGTGACCATCACCTCTCTTATAAAAGGTAACTTCCCCTTCTCTTAATTTCACCACTCCAAAGCCATTTGGATCAGCCAACCTCTACCCAAATATCCTCCCAACTTTCCTAACTTCATCCTATAGGCCTTATTTTGGTCATAAATCCAACCTAAGTAACCCTTTTGATCAAATCAAAAGGAAGAACCTGAAGAAGAGGTAAATATTTCATCACCTCTTTCAAGTTATTTTCTTCTTCCACTTCCTCTTTATTTTTTTGTCTACAATATAAAATAATAAATACATTATATTATATATACTATGATTTTATTATAAAAATTTTAGAACCATATTCATTATTCTATCCATCATATGAATGACAAAGTCACCATACGTGTGTACGTACGGCTTGCCATCTCAACGTCGTGGTGTAGTGTGTTATTCAAACACTAAATTATTTGAATGGGTATAATAATGAGTATAAATAATATAAATAATAAATATAACATGTTAATGATTCTTTATATATGATATACCATCCAATTACATATGATTTCACCATCAATATAATTATATTGTCTCTCGTACATACATACGGATTACCGTCTCCACGAACTTGATGAGATTCGTTCCTCATCATAATAATTCCAGAATAATTTTCATTTTAGGATTAAAAATAATGTTTAAGAACTTAATATAATTCTGGATATTAATAAAATAAATCCTATTAATAACAAACATATCTTACGTAACTGAGCATATAAAGGAAAACAGATCAGTTAACACCTGAAACGATGATACTACTGAAATATTATTAATAAATAAATATTAGAGAATCATATATGATATTATATTTATGTATATAGTTATTTTATAATTTAATTACTATGTTTTAACTATTATACAGGAGGTTAACATACCATCGACTAAGGAAAAGTACAAGGTAAAGGGTTTCTTATCTCACTTTTAATTCTGTGAGATTTCCATTGTTCACCACTTATTTATTGCATGTGGTGTACCGTGTACTGAAATTTGATATATATTATCATTATTATATTTATATTAATGGTATTCTTTTATTCATTTGGTGTTTGTTAACTTTTAGTCATATGACTCGATTTATTACAATGTGGTAAGGGATTTTCATCTCACTTTTATTCCAATGAGATTCATGCTATATTTTACAGTATTACCATTTTTGTGGTGTATGAACTTTCCATGATTGTATTATTTGTATAATGTACTATAATTTATGGGTATTTACATCATCATTTTATGATCCTTATTTCATGGGGTGTATGTTTGGTAAGTTACCAAATCGATAAGGGAATTTCAAATTTCAATTTCCACTCATTCGGTTTTATGCAAATTTCATTGATTATTTTACTCCAAGATTATGTGTGAAATCACTATTTATTTACTTATGTAGTAATTTCAACGCCCCTTTTTGTGGATATACTTTTGATATACATAATCACTCCATTGATAAATTCTCAAGTCATCGATATGAACTTGATAAGAGTAATTTTAACTCAATATCTATTTATTGAGTTAAACATCCAAGTCATTGGTGTTGCTTTTACAAGAATATGTGTGAATGTACTATGATTTATTTACACTTAATATCCAATCATATTTAGTGTATTTATATTTTTCACACATAATTATTTCATTGATTTATCCTTAACCTAAGGATAAGGTCTTTATAAGGGAATTCATCTCAACTTACATTCCATTGAGACTTCTTTATTGTTATGCACAAATTCACATTTATTTGGTGTATATACTATACTTTGATATAGTATATCATGAATCCCTTTAATCTCAAGATATTATAATGTTTTTATTACCTCAATTATTTGTATTAAAGGGTCTCTCATTTGGTTCGGAACTCTAACTAAAATATCATTTTAAATGTTTTAAAATTTTATTCTTCTAAATATTTCTCATTAATGTCCATGTTTTAAAAATGGTTTTAATGATTTATTTATATGGACTTGAATGTTTTAAAATTAAAATTATTTTTAAAAGTTTGAAAGTGGTATGGGGAACTTTGATTCAATAATCTATTTTAAACGGCTTCTTTATAAATAGTGATACTTTCAAATGTTTTCAAGAAAAAAGGGATATTCTCTCAAATGGTTTTCATGATTATTTTCATCTATGTTCACATCCTTCATTATATTTTACATTTGTTTAATGTTGATTCATTATGTTACAATCTTCTAAAGGGTATTTAAGTTTTTTGTGATATGTTTGATTGTGGGTGTGTTATTTTTATACCATTCATGGTTTATGGTTAAAGTATTAATATTTCGTATGTTATTTTTAATACAAATGTTTATGCTATATTTAAACCTTTTCATATGAGGAATGAATTGGACTTAGTAAGTGACAGGTGGATCCTGATATAGCTCTTTGATGCATCGTTAGGTCTCATAAGACAAACTAGTGTCTTGGCACAAGGCCTTGACAAAATATTATTTGTAGTCTTGGCACAAGGCATTGACTATGTGGTTTTGAAGTCTGGAATTATGTATTCCATCATTATGAAAGTGGATATTTATATTTCATGTGATTATTTGACTAGTAGAATATCTATGTGATTGAGTAAATATAATTATTTGATTTTATATTTTCCATTTTATGCTAAATTTTATGTTTAAAAGGATTTTTTTTAGTCTTATAAATTGCCTTAAATATTTATGCTTATTTATGAAAGTTTCTTCTATATTGTTATCATTACTGAGAATCTGAGCTCACTTTTCTATATGTTTTATTTTTTCCAAGATGTGAAGAAGTATTTTATGGTTGACCTACAGGGATATTCTAAGGGATATAAGAGTGTGAATAGGGGACATAATGTTGTTTTTTTATTTCATGATGTAATGTAAAACATATGTATGTATCTAGTACTTAAAAGGATACTAAACTGATCAGTCTTTCGGGACATGATTCCTTGTATCATGCCAATGTTATGTAATAATGTACCGATTTTGGATAACTGGGGTTAGGGTGTTACAAAGTCATTACGCTGTGAGGAAGATGACTGAAGGTCTGAAGGCCTCTTGATTCCTCTACTAGTACCACCAACATCAGGTTTTTTTCCATTCTTCTTATCGCTATCTTCTGCACTACTTCCCAGGGATGGAGGAGGATTCGCCAACTCAAGTCCTCCTGGTAACTCATCTTCACTGAGTAAATCTTGTCTCACCACATCAGGGAAGGTGACTATGTTGAACTCTTCCACTTTTTCCTGCATCTCAAGACATAATCCAAGCCCAAAAATGCCAAGCTTTCATGGGATCATTTCCAACATACCCTAGTTCATACGGAGCTAGGTCTAGAAAATGACGAAATAATTACAACATTGATCCAACACCTTACAGAAGATAGAACAAATCCATCCTCTTCCTCAACTTCATGAACTTAGAGAAATATTGATGGATGGATGACGACTTGAAGAACTCCCAAGTGAGATATTCTCAAGTCTTACTTCAAGACACAAACTTCCATCATTTCTAGGTTAGACCTTAAATCATAAAGGCAGCCAACTTCACCTTCAACGGCTCAGGAAACCCAATGAAAATAAAGTTCCTCTAAATATTTTTCAACTACTCATCCGCCTCAGATGGATCTTCTTGACCATAAAATAGGGGAGGGTTCAACATCCATAATTCCAAGACATAGTCTGTAGGTTGATCAAATGGAGGATTTTCTAAGGATTCACCACCTGAAGCTGCACCTTGGACATCCATCGAACCTTTATGGGGGGCAACACTAAGGAACAAGAAAATAATAAGATGGGTCAAACAAGGTCATTTTCATTTTAAAAACCAAAATAACACTTTTGGTAATGATTTTCAGAATAAAGGAAAACCCAAATGATTCGCTAGGGGGAAACTAGTGATGATGGGTGACTCGACCATACGGTTGGTAGCCATACTCCATTCATGCCACCGTCACTGAGTGAATTCTAGGGTAAAGTCCCTGGCTCTACATGGCTTTCCATACCATGAGACCTCACGGAGGTCACTTTCCTGAATCTCATTTCATTTCCCAATATCAAACAAACCATAATAATTAAAAGACATCGAGAACCCAAACAACCCATGGTAACCTAAGGTTTGGAATGAGCAAGGGTTCATGACGTCCTTCTCGTTCCTATTCCTCGAGTCCCAATAATTCTACTCCTTCTACCATGAAAACCCCAAATAACAATGGGTGCTCTGAAAAACAAGGTCCGCTCAAGATCCAACCTTCTCTGATACCATTTTGTCATAAACCAACCTGGGTTGACCCTGAACAGGTCACCCGAGTTGGTCTATGTCAAGACCTGAGAGGCGATCCCTATCCTCCCAAGCTGGTGACAATCACTAGGGAATCTACAGAGAGTAAGTGGGAACAATTTCTCCCAATGAAAACAAATAAAGAATCAGAAAAGGAAGAATAACACAAAGTAAATAAAAAACAAGAAAATAAAGAATGATAAACAACAACCAACTAACCTGACCATGACCAAAACCCCTCATGACATCGATAGTCACTCTCCAAGCCACAACCAACTCTCTCCCACGAAGAGAAAACTTGATTAAAACCAGCAACAAAACTAAAAATAAGAAAACACTATATGCATGAGTATAAAAAATCAGTAGGCATGCCCAAAAAACTATTCCCAATGCACTAACATTAAATATAGAATTTTCTAATTATAGGTTTGAACTAAAGTATAAAATATTGGTTTCCACAAACACACTTTCATTTCTAAAACAAGAAATAGTCCATTGCCCTTTTTAATTTAAAAACAAGTTTAATGTTTGAAAGAACCAGGATCATTTCATTTTAAAACATTTTTTTCAATCAATTTAGAAATCCAAATTTTAGTTGTTAGTAAAAAGTAAAAACCACACACAACACACAACACAGACTAAGGGGACTGGAAAAAGTGGCACAGAGGGGCTAGAATCCGAACTAGACCTATCAATTGTCTGTCACATACAAATAAACACTAAATAAAACATTGGTCAAACCTAGGAGCTTGTGAACAACCCAGAAAGTATAATACATGTGACTCATCTTGAAGCAATACCCTACTCAATAACGTCATAACACCCTAACACCTGGTGTTTCCCTATATGGCCTAACCAAGGGTCCCAATCCCATAGCACTGATAATATAACACCTCTATACTATGTTCCACTAGCCAGTGTGTAGTCTAAACTAGTGTAGAAATTGTTCTCAGAAGAATCAGTTACTATACTAGGTTCCCATGTCAATACATGCAATAAAAAGGTGTGAGTCCACAATGTAAATCAACCAGTTACAATGCATAAACATCACTCACAGCTCACGCAATCAACGTATGCAACAAGATCACCCCTAAGTCACCTCAAAGAAATTTTTCCAAAATAATTTATTTTATTAAAGTTCCAAATGGGACTTCACCAATTTTAAAGAAAACCCTCATTTCTAAAGAGAACCCAAACACTTGTTCACGCTTTAGAAGAAATCATTTATCATTAAACCAGAAGAACACATGAAATTCCATGAATTGTGTTCAAAGGAAAAATGGTAATTCTTGCACTATTGTGCATCCATTCATCAAGAAAATATTTCAAGTGTCTTGTATAAAATAAAAAGTTCTATTTACATCGAATAATTATTCCAAAATTAATTATCTAATATTATTTATTATTTTTTAAAATTAATAAAATCTCAAGCAATTAATAAATTCTAAATTTAAAAGGTGAGTGCAGTGGGGACCCTACCTCGACTTGCAGCTTGGTTATGACGACACGGCACGTCTCACACTCATTCACAAGTATGTGCAACCTGCTGACGACCACAATATCCTAGAAACCCTCACTAAAGAGCTGTAACAATGCAAAGCATCCAGAAACACCAAAATGATGACTTTAAATAATCCAAATGAATAAATAGTGTAAAACCCACCATGACACTGGTGTAGGTGAAACGACGCGAAACCAAACTGCTCGCCTTCAGAGGCGGGCGTTTGTCTTGCACTCAGTTGAGAACAAGGCACGTGCCTGCAGTTGGTCGCATGAATGAAGATGGAACGGGAGCTGATAGGGCTGGTTGTTCCACCTCAAAGAATAGAGAGTTTCTGCGGTGTGCCAAAAAGGTCACTGGCAGGGGGCGCATGGTAGAGAAGGGCATGCGTTCGGTCGGAGGGTTGCACCGCCACGTAGGAGGTTCGAAGGCTGGAGTTTCAGAGAGGCAAGGTGGAGCGAGGGCGAGCCGGTGTAAGATCAGGTGGCTGGGCGAGGGGCGAAGGATGGATTACTGGGTTATCTGGGCATCGGATCATGACAGGGGGTGTACAGGGTCTTGGGCGAGCGCGAAGGTGCAAGTAGGGAGGTGGGAGGCAGGCTGGTCGAGGTCGGGGGTGGTTGGACGTAGGCAGAGGGCCGGAGTGAGGACCTGCAGGTGGATGTGGATCTGGAATGAGGTTGGGAGGCAGGTACCAGAGACGGTAGGGGGTGCAGGGTCTTGTGTGGAAGGCAGTAGGATGAAGAGGGTGTGGAAAAGTCGGTCGGGGCGTGAGGCGAGGGCGACGACCTGGGGAGCGGCTGGGGCAAGCGGAGGTCGGGAGAGCAGGCAGGGTGGAGGGGCGCAGTCTTTCTGGGATGTGGGGTGGTAAGTGGTGCTGGGAAGAGGGAAAATGGCTGCAGGTTGCGCGTAGGAGGAGAGAGGTCAGCGGTCTGCAAGGGAGGTGACGGGATGGGGACCTGCAATGAGAAGGAGGGATGGCGCAACAGAAAAAAAAGGCAGGGGAGAAAACATGTGGAACAACAACAAAAGAGAAATGGAAAAAACAAAAAAACAGAAGGTAAATAAAAATTATAATAATATAATATAATATTAATGATAAAAATAATAATAATAATAATAACCTTAACTACAATAATAATAATAATTAAAATTATTAACAATAACCGCAATAAAATAAAAAATTTATTTATTTTAGATTTTTTTCGGAGATAGGAAGACGGTGTTGTTGCATGGACGAAGTCACGAATGGTCTCCAAAATGCACTCCGCCTAGGTGCTCAGTGACGTCAAATCTAAAATGCGCATTTTTTTACAAAACTCAAAAAAAAACTTGTTCGGGATCCAACCCGAACCTCAACAAAAAAAATTTAAAACCAAGGAAAATAATAAAATAGAAAAATAATAATTAGTTCAAGGTGTGACACTGATAGTATATTAGGCCACCCCGCATGGTTTAAGAAAACTATGTGGCCTAGGTTTCACAATTTCTACTACCCTTGTGGCTTGGCTTCCTTTTTCGAAAACTTAGGCTCCAGGATTTGAAGAAGCCCCAAATACCCCTCATTTCTCCCATAGCCTCCCTAGGCATCCATAATAGGTCAAACCAAAAGAATTAAAATATAGATAAAAAATTTCTTTGCCTCATAAAAAATTCAAGATCTTACATCCATAATGTGCTTCAAGGTCCATTAGATCTTCTAAAACTACATAGAATATGTAACATCCTAGGTAAATAACTAATATGATATTTTCATATTTATCAATATTTTTAAATTAAATATTAATTTTACTTTAACGGGGATGTTATGTTTGATAGAGTACTCAACACACAACAACAATTTTTTTCGAAATCTTACATTGCACATAACTTTGAATTATAGTGAAATATAATAATATAATATTATTTTTTTAAAATGGTAGTTGACACATAATTGTTGTATTAGAGGGAATAAATAGAAATAACTAAAATATAATTATACATGTTTTATAAATGTATTTACCATTATCCAATAAAATTTTGAGGCTTAAAATATGAATGAATGTAATATTAAGCATAAATACTCTAATTTTTTTTAAAAGGTTGATTTACCGTCTTTTGATAGCGAACCCTTTTTAAATCTAATTTCTGTCACTTTTATATGTTTAATTTGCCAAGATAACTTCTAATTTATAATCGAGACATCAAAATTTATTTTGGGTAAATTTTTTGTATTTTTCTGATAAAATCCATTTTTTAATGAATAGTGAAAAATATTGTATTTTAATTCAAAATTGCCTTTTAATGTAATTTATTTATATGGTTATATTATCTTCTTAATAGATTTTAAAGTTTAATTAGATTAAATTTTCACTATTTAATCCAATGTTGGTCCTTGGAAGTAATTTCACTTTGAAATTAGACATAAACATGTGTCAAACTTTTGATAGTTATTATTTCTTAAAAACACGCTTTTTGTTTTGACAACGGTAATTAATTTTAAATTAATTAATGAAACTTCTATGTTTTTAATTTGTTAAAATAGACATCATTTTTGAATTTGTAATATCAAATATATCTTAGGTTTAATTTTTTTATTTTTCTGAAAACCTTTAATTTTTGATGAATAGTGAAAACACTCAGTAGTAGTTAAAAAAACCGACTTTTCATTTAAATGAAATTTTACAGCTTCTGTGAATTGAATTTAGAAAATATGACATAAATGGTTGTTATTATTAAATAAATTTTGTTCAATAAGATGATTTTTTTTTTTTTTTGAATAGTAACTTTTGACTTTTATTTATCACGATTAAAGGTAAATAGGGTAATTAAAGGTAAAAATAATATTATAATAATACAAAATTACCTTAACACTTGTCCTGACCTTATTGGATAATTCATTTCCAACCAATAAAATCCTTGTGTGAGATTTTTTTGGCCTTTGAAATCCATTTGGGTAAGATAATGACATTACTAACTTTTTATTTAAAGTAAAAATAAAAATATCGTAAATATGTATTGTTTTGATAAAACAATTTTAATGTGGGGTTATATAATTGACATATTTGACTATAAATATACATTATAAATCTAAAATTATTTCCTACACCATGTTATTTTATTTATAATTTTTATAAAACAAATAAATAAAATTATTTCTAACACAATAATGATGTTGTGTTTACCTCATTAATGAATGATTTAAATAAATAAGATAATAAAAATTAAAAAAATATCCAAAACCTATCCAATACTTAATGGATAATTTTATTTCTAACAATAGTTATCTTATCTTCGACTTTAGTAAGTTTTGGACCTTTAGAAACCTAAAATCATTATATAATAAAATAATAATTTCAAACTTTCCTAAAGACCCCCCTATAAAATCCCTCACCTCTAACCCATTACTCACACCTCTCAAGCCCCTTGGATCATCCAACCTTTGACCAAATAAGCTCTAAAGATCCCTATCTTACACTTATAATCCTTAACTTAGGTAGAAATCACTTCAAGAAATCCTTTTGGTTCAAACCAATGGGAGTTACCCGATTTAAAGGTAACACCTTCTCTTAAGTTGTTTTCTTTTATTTTACATCTCCAACCCCCTAAACTCTTTTTATTCCTTTATTTTTTTTTAAACAATAGAACCATAAATATACTAGGTTTTGGATATTATAAGGATTTGAACTACACTTACACACCTCCGTATAATAGGTAAAGAACATATTGTTTATGTGGACGGCGAACTACTGCCTCACAAAATGATGATTGTTCAATATTCTCCTACCACATCTTATGGTGACCATTAATATGGAACAGTATTCAAATTTGATAAATATTATATTTATATTTTCTATATACTTCTTTATTTTTCATTTATATCATACCTTTATTGTTTCCATAGTGGGTAAATACGATAATTTCATTTGAGGAAGTGCGGACTACTGCCCCCTCAAAGTGATATGACTCGTTCATACCATACATGGAACGTATAAAATATGTTGTTAATTAACTTATGTAATATATATGAAATATTATATAATATACCTATGTATCATTAAGTTTTCATTCCGTTAAATAAGAAATAGAAATGAAAGTAGCATTCATGAGTACATACGGCTTACCGTCTCCATGAATGGTGCATTTCATTTATTATCTCCAAATGTTACGTACTATTATAAATACTTATACATACTTGATATATATGATATCTAAATAATGAATATCATTCTGCAGAAAATGGGATTTTGACCACATTGGCAATTTGTAATTATAAGAAGTTCAATTTTGACTCAAGTACCAAATATCGACAAAACGACCGTTATTAACATAAATGATTATATAATGTATATAGCATGGTAATAAGTGATATAAAAGGAATGATAAAATTGAAAAAGGTTATGAATCAATTATAAATTGACTTCAGTTTTTTATTCAAGATATTAAAGAACGAATGAGTCAAATTGGACATGAGGTAAGGGGTTTTCATCTCAATTTTTATTCCCATGAGATTCATTCTATATTTGTCACTATTTCCTTTTTTGTGGTGTATATACTACCCGTGATTTTATTAACTTTGTAATATAATATAATTTAAGGGTATTTACATCTTCATTGTATGATTCTTATTTCATATGGTGTATATTTCGTAAGTTACCAAATTGGTAAGGGAACCCTTCACCCTCCTCTTCTAGTCAAAGACTTATTTTATGTTATGTCTTTAAATTTAAATTCTCAATTGTTGGGATATGTTATTTTATATCCTTATTACTGTAAATTTTATTCCCATGTGATGAGAGACCATTTTCTCTCTTATCAACTCATTTTTTTGAATTTTAAAGCGATGTCATTAGGCTCTCAAATTTCTGTAAGAGAACTTCTTAACCCAATTTCAATTATTTGGGTTCAACTTATACTTCTTGATTATGTCATGATAGGAATATGTGTGATTTACATATGATTGTTTTACACTTAATATACTCTTATATTGGGTGTATTCTTATTTTTCACACATAATTATGTCATTGATTCGTCCTTAATCTAAGGATATGATCTTTTCAAAGGATTTTGTCTCAATTTGCATTCCATTGAGAATTATTTGTTGTTATACACCAATTCAATTTTACATGGTGTATATACTGCCCTTTGAAATATTATTATAAGATTTGATAAATTTTATTCCTCAATTATTTGTATTCAAGTGTCTCTCATTTGGTTAGGAAATTTTTAACTAAAATATCATTTTAAATTTTTTAAAGATTTATTCTTCTAAATATTTCTCATTAATGTATGTGTATTAAAAATTGTTTTCAGGATTTATTTATATGGACATGAATGTTTTGAAATTAAAATTTCTTTCAAAATCTTTAAAGTGGTATGTGACACTTGGATTCAAAAATCTATTTATTAAATGTTTTAAATGGTTTTGAAAATGGTTTGATAAAGCATTGATTATGTCAATATCTTGAATTGATATATTGTGATTGCAATGTGGAAATGTTGTCTTTACTTTATGCTTGTTTTATGTGTTATGAATATGTTATGGTTCTTGGGCATTGTTCACGTATATGGGTGGTTATGTGATAAACCTAGGGTGGGTGAGCCTGAGATAGCTCTTTAATGAATTCGGTAATGTGACGGAGGTAAACGTTGATGTTTCTCCTATGAGATTTAAGAAATATACAGTGATGGGTATTCCAAATGTAACTACCTATGTAGTTGTAAAAGCTACAATGTATTTATGATATGCATCCCAAAATTTACCTTTATGATTTATGATTTCTATATGTTATTCATAAATCTTATGATTTCATGAGGTATGTTAAAGAGCTTATGTTTTGAGATTGAAAAGTATGATTTATTTTATTTGTATTAATTCATGGACTAATGTTTTCTTTCCTTATTTTATATCCCTTACTCGGCATTTTATGCTCATCCCAAGTTTTTGAAATGTTTTCCATGGGACTTAAAAATGAATAGGGAAACGGATGGGATCAATGAAAAGTCATGTTTTCTAAAACATGGAACTAGACATGTCTCTATTTTTTAAGTGTTTTTGTTTATGAAAAGTATGGATTCTGAGTAGAAGTGTCTACATGTAGTATTCAAGTTGTTAGGTATATGTTATGACCTAATTTTCTAAACCTCTAAACCTGAAAATATCCTCAATGTGAATTATTTACTAAATTAAAGATTATGTAATGTTTAAGGCAAGGTCCTTACAGTTGGTATCATAGGTCATTTTAGATAACTTTAGAGGTTAGGGTGTTTTTTAAGAAAAGTTAAATAACCATAATGGTTAGCATATTAGAAATAAACATAGTTATTTTAGATTTGATAAATGGTTATTACATTTTGGGGTGCAAAATGAAAGTTATTAGATAACCTTCGAGGATAAAATTTTTTATGGTTATTTTTGAAGAATTTGTATCATTTTTTGGAATTTTATAAAATTATATAATTTTTGAAAAAGTACAACACACAGATCGTGTGACAACCTATCGCATCGAACAAAGCTATGAGAATTGAACCCACAACCAAAGTGTGATTGGGATTTATCGTGTGCCACTAGACTATGTGAAGTCCCTGTTTATTATGACTAATTCATTTTAGTTAAATGATTTTATGGATCAAGAATAAGTTGATTTGGTATATTATGTTTCATTAAATGGATATACTTAGTATAGTAGAATGGTTTTGTGATTAAGTGATAAAGGTTATTTTGGGAGACATTCTCTCTTTTGGGAACACTATATTCTAGGAAAATAGAATACTATGGGATTTAATTTGTGGATTAATGGTTGAAATATTATTTTCTAAGAATAAATATTTTATTTTGGACATATGTCTCATTGGGTTATTTATGGAAATTATTAACCTGTCATAGAGAATATGTGATTTGGTTAATTACACTTTAGTATGAGACTTTAAGAGTAGGTGATGTAATTTGGAGATAAATGTTAACCTTTACTATGGAAGACTATGCGATTAAATCCTTCTGAGTTTTGGGTTTCAATCTTAGTTTGGATTACTTTGAATAATTTTATAGACAATTTTCAATTTAATGGTATTTGTTGAACTTTGGGTATTTTTTGTTAAATTTTGGAGATTAAGAATAGTATTTCTTTTTATAAAGGATTATCCTTTTGGGGATTATCTAATCTTGTACAAACCTTTTTGGTTTTGGTTAATATCTAAAGATAGGGGAAATTTATAGTTCCTATTTTTTGGATTATTTGATTCTCTAGAAGTTGATTTTAGCACTTCAAGTTTGATCATGTCATCATGAATACTCATCATTTGTAGAAAAGATGAGTTAATGGTAGGAATTTATTAAAGGATGAAACTCCACTTGAAAGGTAAGTATATTTCCTTATGTTCATAGTCAATCTCATAAATAAATTTCTCCAACTTCATGAAAAGGAACTAAAAAATTTTGTTCGTTTACTTTCCCTACTGGGGAATCAAAGACCGTTTAAACTATCACAATTTTATGGATTTCTAAAAGTTAACTTTCTTCGGATCATGTTTTCTATCACTCTCTATCAAAACTTGACACTTATTTTCTCCTCCATATCCATGTTTTCATGGAATCCTAGTATGGGTTATCTCGGGTGACCTTTTTAATTCACTTTATTTCTTTTAAAGTAATAGTTTTATTGACTCTTTTTCTGATGTGGGACTTTTAATGAAGTTTCTGAGACCAATTTAAAAATTGTGATACAGCAATTTCCAAAAGGGGGGAAGGATGTAACATCCTAGGTAAATAAATAATATGAAATTTTCATATTTATTAATATTTTTAAATTAAATATTAATTTAAATTTAAATGGGATTATATATATTATAGCATACTCAACACACAACAACAAGTTTCATTGAAATCTTACGTTGCACACAACATTGAGTTATACAGAAAAATAATAATATAATATTATTATTTTAAATGATAGTTAACGCATATCCATTGTATTCATGGGAATAAATAGAACTAACTAAAATATGATTATACATGTTTGTTAAATGTATTTTCCATTATCCAGTAAAATTTAGACGCTTAAAATGTGAATTAATACAATTTTAAGCATAAATACTCTAATATTTTTTTAAAAGTCGATTTACCGCTTTTTGATGGTGAACCCTTTCGAAATATAATTTTTGTTACTTTTATATGTTTCATTTGACAAAATAAACCCCTTATTTAAAATTAATATATCAAAATTTACTTTCAGTTAATATTAGGTATTTTTCTGATAAAATTCATTTTATAATGAATAGTGAAAAATAATGTATTTTAATTCAAAATGGCCTTTCAATCTAATTTATTTATATAGTTATATTATATTTTTATTTGATTTTAAAGCATAATTATATTGTATTTTTTACATTTAATCCAATTTTGATCATTGAGAGTAATTTCACTTTGAAATTGGACATAAACAAGTGTCAATCTTTTGATAGTTATTATTTCTTAAAAACACGCTTTTTGTTTTGACAACGAGAATTAATTTTAAATTAATTAATGGAAGTTCTATGTTATAAATTTGGTTCATTATTAATATATATATCCTTATCTAATTCATTTGGAGGAACCTTAGAATTTTAGGAATAAAATAAAAATTAATAATATAATATTTGTTTTAAAAACTATTTTATGTCAATTTTGACACTATTTGGTACTTGATTTTTGTGAAAATTATAACAGCATTATTAGTTTGAAAAAAGTTACTTAAATCAATAATAACATGTCATATTAACCAATAAAATTAGTTTAATTCATAAAAAGTCTCAAATTACATTTATTTGGGTATTTATAATATCAATTATTTTAATATTTCATTATTTAGGTAATTACTGCATCACCATTGTGTCACAAATAACTTAAATTATTTAATGTCTAAAAATTATAAATAAAATACCATTAGGTAGGAAATATTTTTATATTTCTAATTAATATTTATAGTCAAATTTATCTTATGTATAACCCTATCTTAAAAATGATTTAGTTATTAAACATTGATTTTAACTATTTTAACCCTTCTTTAAATAAATTAATAATAAATGGCCTAATCTAATCCAAGTGGGCCTAAATGGTCATATTCTATTCTTAAGGTTGTTTTTCGTCGAATTAAACTTATACAATAGAATTAGGACATGTGTTAGGATAATAATAGTATCATTTTTACCCTTAATTATCCTATTTACTTTTAACCGTGGTAAATAAAAGTAAAAAGTTACTATTCACCAAAAATTATTTTCATCTCATTGAACCACATTTTAGTCCTTGATATTAACCGTGTCTCTAGGATTTTTTAAATTCAATTCACAGAAGTGGTAAAATTTAATTTAAATTAAAAAAAAGTCAGTTTTTAACTACCACTAAGTGGTTTCACTATTCATCGAAAATTGAAGTTTTTCAGAAAAATACCAAAAATTCAGCCTAAGAATTATTTGATATTCCGATTTAAAAATTGATGTATATTTTTCCAAATTCATAACATATAAGTGGAATTAATTAATTTTAAATTTAATTCTCGTTATCAAAACAAATAGCGTGTTTTTAAGAAACAAAACAATCAAAAGATTGATACTTGTTTATATCCAATTTCAAAGTGAAATTAATTCCAATGAACAAAATTGGATTAAATGGTAAAAATATATTATAATTACACTTTAAAAAAATTAAAAATATAATCTAACCATATAAATTATTGTGATGAAAAAAGCTATTTTTAATTAAAATATAGCGTTTTTTACTATTCATTAAAATATGAAAGTTATCAGAATAATCTGAAAAATTTATCCAAAGTAAATTTTTATATGATGATTCCAAATAAGATTTTTATTTTGTCAAATTAAACTTATAGACATGTCAAAAATGAGATTTAAGGTGGGTGCGTCATCAAAAGGTAGGAAAACTACAATTTTTGAAAAATACATATTTTACACGAAAAATTTATTTTGTTCTCATACCATATTCTAGAAAATGTGTAAGATGAATAATAATGTTATAAAATTCAAAATGTATTTAATATTATTCATAACGGTGAGTACATAATAATATTATAACAATATATCACTGTTTAGTGAAACTCGGTATTACGTACAACACACACTATCGAGGAAGGTCGCGATTGCGTGTAATGCAAGCCAAGTCAGGGTTGTGTGTTATGCAAGACTCCTCCGTTGTTTCATATAATAGAATCCAACCATATTTCATTTATACATTGAATATATATATATATATATATATATATATATATATACACTCAATGTTTCGTATAACAACTACTATCAATATTGTGTGTAACATGATCCAAGAATAGTGTTGTGTATACTGCAAGCTCATATGGTGTTGCGTATAGTGCAAGGAAATCTTTTTGTAGATTACAACACAAGATATAAATGAAATTAAAAGAATATTTTTCATAAAATCTCGGGGTGTTACATTCTACCCCCCTTAAAATGAATTTCTCCCTCGAAATTCGTCGGGGTTATAAATCGTTTACTATATATAGAAACCCACATCATAAAAAGGAATACTAAAACATAATTTTAAAAACTGAAGTATGAAATTTAATGATTACCCAAAGAGACTCATCACTGGGTTTCCATATAGGATAACATAGGTGAAAATATGGATATGGAAGAAAAATATAACCATCAAGTTCTAATGGAGAGTGGTAGAGAACATGGCTATGAAAAATCCATTAATCACAAAGCCATAGATTTTTGATGATCTAAGGTACCATCTGATTCATAAGATATAAGGGCACTAGGACAACATTTTTTGTTTTCAAGACCATTTCCCTAAAGTTGATGAAATTGGAATTAGAAGAAATACTTTTGTGATTTTGGTACAGTCTCACCGTTGGTTATTCTTTGGACAATTTCCACTTCATCTCTTAAAGAAATGAAGTTTAATTTGTCATTCGTGAAGTGTTAGCAGATCATGTGATAGAATGATGGGTCATTCCATCTGTCTCAAACAAAAGGTTATAAAAGTTATCAAAAATACATAAGTCTATTTTTAGTGAGATTAATCATATATGGTTTCTAAAATGGACTTATACTTCATATATCATACTGCTTAATATAATAAAACTAGTTTCTACTAAACAGGGACTTACTATAGGCCAGTGGTAGGTGATATAGGCCAGTCTTACTTCAGTTGTGGGTTCGATTCCCACAGCCTTGTCCGATGCGATGGGTTATCGCCCATCCTACAGGTTGTCCTTTTTCTAAAACTACATTACTATTACATCCCATCAATAATATAAAAAAAAGTTCTATCCTTAAACAATACTAACTTATGTTGAACATAATCCATTCCAATCTTTAGGCTTATGTAAAATACTTCAGTCCAAGCTCATAGTATAAAGAAAACAATTACTAGAAAGGTTATCTACCAAGAATGTGAATACAAGCATTTATCTCACGTATATCATAAGATATATCTTTTTGGTTGCATTCCAAACACATGAATACCTTAGTCATATATTCTCTTGAAACATAAATTACCATAGAACCATATTGAAAACATGAATACTGTCAAAAGGTAACTCTTTCCACATACCAAAATCCCAAAAAATCTATATAATCAAAACATAATATCACTTAGTCCTTATATCAGTCATGATCTCATGAATACAATCAAACATCTCATTATCTTCGTATCCCTTCATTATGCGCATATCGTCTACTTTCCAAAAATATCTGAATAACCTTCCATGGTTACCGGTACCATTCAACATATACTTTAAAATATTTTAGGAAAAACAATAGTGTAACAATCATTAGATTATTCTTTATTCAATAGTACCATACATTATTCTTTATAAACATACAATCATTCCACTAACTTCTTAAACCACTGACTCAGATTCATCATTTCTTTCGTCTCATATTTTATTTATAGTCTCTTCATCATCATCCACATAAATACTACTCATATGACCATTTTTATTCTCTTCATGAGATTTTCCCTTAGGGCATTGGTTTTAATAATGCCCATACATTCCACATTTAAAACATCTAATCATTTTTGATGTCGTAGAAATACCATTATCCTTTTCCATGGTGTTAACTAAACCTTTTCCTTTGCACTTACTGGCTTTGTGTCCTTCTTTTCCACACCCAAATAATCTTCCAGTTCCTTTGAAACAATCTCCCCGATGCCTCTTCCCACATGATTTACATGAGGGAAATTTAACTTTCTTTCCTCTATGATCATCATGAAACTCCATCTTTCTCTTATTATCTGAGTTGGGAAACTTACCAAAGTTGATATTATTGATCATATTATGAGATTGCTGATTAGGCATAATAACGATGTTTGGACTTCCAAATATCATTTCATTTGGTTTCTCATGAAGAATATCATTCCATTGTCTGTCATATCCTCCATTATCGTGAATCTTCCTCTTTCCAGCCATTTTCTAAAACCTAAAAAGAATAGTGTGATAGGCAAAAAATCATGCTAGGGAAAACAACATAGTAAAGGGGGAGTACCCTCAATATCTAACATCTTAGGTTAAATTATAAGATCGTTACCGTAGTTCTGGGACTATATCCTATACATATACTTATCCTTAGGGACATCCCTAGACATACATTAGAAATATCTATAGGGATCTCACTAACGTTTTCGCATCCTAGTTTCCAAAGGTTGACTAAACCTTTCCTCTGATACAAACTGTAGAGACCCGAATCTTGACGTACATGGACATTACATTACTTTTTTGGAATACTTAATACATAACAAAAACAGACACACAAGGACCGTAATAGTTTAGTGTCTTTAGAAACTCGGAAAATAATCTTCTAATCATGGTGAAAGATCTTCAACATCTCCCATAAAGATCTTCCCCTTTTGATTTCTTACCTAAAACCTTTCTTTAAATCCTAGGTAAAAGAAAACATAAAAAGGGTGAGCTCAAATGCTCAGTAAGGGAAAGCATAGGGAACATAAAACAACCCATAAACATTTGAATGCAAAAAACTTGAACATAAAATCTAAACATCAAAATCATGAGCAACGACATAAATCTTGGAAGTACACAAAGCATAGATAATAATGGAACATTAGTCATGATAAACTAGCATGGTAATAAAACATGTAATTTTTGCATCCATTAAGTACATGTTATGATTTACATAGTAGCCAAGGCATTGCTTCCAAGACCATCTTAGTGGACAAAGTGCCATTCTGAATCGAGTTCACTCCTCGTTCCAGTCTTGTAACACTGAACCGGATTAACATAACCTTCCACCCATGTCTATCTCATGATATATAAATATTTACCTAATGCATTGGTGGGAGATATAGGTCCCACCCATCTCATAATGAAATCATTCTTACTTGTGCCACAAAATAAACATACATCATTCATAATAACCCAACGAATAAAATGGGTTTTATAAACATAATGCCATCATCACATAATCCATATAAAAGAAATGGATATCATTTCATAATAATAAAAGTGAAACCATGTAAATCATAGAGACATTATACTTGAAACATACACATATGAAATAATGTTATCTTAGATGGAAAATGGTTTTGATAAAACACTTGAAACGAATTCTTTAGTAAAATATCCTTTCTTCTTCAAAATAATTTTCTTTTCACAAAATGTCATGCAATTTTAAAAGAAAATGATTTTGTTGAAAATAGTCATGAAATAATTTGGAGGAAGATTCATGAAAATAAGGCTTTATAAAACCGTAAAAATATGTTCGTTCCGTATAAGTTAAAAAAACATTCCTCTCATTCTTTTGCCGGAAAAGTCAAAAAAGTACCTCGTAAGAAAGATTCCTTACATACCATGTAGTAAAAGTCAAAAATGGGTAAAAAGGACTGTAAACATACATGAAATCACTTTTATAAAACATGGACATGGATGATAGAAATAACCCCAGTAAATACTTATGAATAAGCAATCTCAGATAAAAATGGGATTTTCAAAATTATCCCTTACCTTAGGTCCGATATGCTTAGTACGTATCTGAACCTCCTATTCTTTGAAGCGCCTCTTTGAGACCTCCTCTTAGGGCACTCAAATTGTTATTTGAAGAAGACCAGGACCTTTAGGATTATTCTAGGGAAGTGGGAAAGTGAAATGGTTAGGGGTTGGCTGAGCTTGAAGGCTCAAATTGGTGTGAGGAGGAGAGAGATGTGGTGCCCTTTTATAAAGGAAGAGAGGGGCGTCTTTGGAAAAACTAAAAATATTATCTTATTATAAAGTCATGTTCAGTTTTTAATAGCTCCAAATTGATTTATTTCGAAGCTAAAGTGGGGATGGGTCCAAATCCTCTCATCAAATAAAATTTAGACAAGTTTAGGTTTCTATTTTTACCTTATCATTTAGATTTAACTTTAAGTTAAATAATTTTACTTTTACCATGTCTTCTTGTTTTCTTACACTATAAGGTTAATAAACATACTATAATAAGCCAAACGAATCCAAAGGGGTTAATTATTAATATATATATCCTTATCTAAGTCATTTGGCCGAACCTTATATTTTTAGGAATAAAATAACAATTAATAATATAATATTTGTTTTAAAAACTATTTTATGTCAATTTTGACTATTTGGTACTTGATTTTTTTAAAAATTATAACAGTGTTATTAGTTTGAAAAAAGTTACTTAAATCAATAATAACATGTCATATTAACCTAGAAAATTAGTTTAATTCAAAAAAAAGTCTCAAATTACATTTATTTGGGTATTTATAATATCAATTATTTTAATATTTCATTATTTAGGTAATTACTGCATCACCATTGTGTCATAAATAACTTAAATTATTTAATTTCTAAAAATTATAAATAAAATACCATTAGGTAGGAAAATATTTTTATATTTCTAATGAATATTTATAGTCGAATTTATCTTATGTATAACCCTATATTAAAAATTATTTAGTTATTAGAAATTGATTTTAAATATTTTAACCCTTATTTAAATAAATTAATAATAAATTCCCTAATCTAATCCAAGTCCTAAGGTTGTTTTTGGTCGAATTACACTATCCAATAGAATTAAGACATGTGTTAGGGTAATGATAATATCATTTTTACCCTTAATTATCCTATTTACTTTTAACTGTGGTAAATAAAAGTAAAAAGTTACTATTCACCAAAAATTATTTTCAACTCATTGAACCACATTTTAGTCCTTGATATTAACTTTGCCTCTTGTATTTTTGAAATTCAATTCACAGAAGTTGTAAAATTTAATTTAAATTAAAAAAAGTTTGTTTTTTAACTACCACTAAGTGGTTTCACTATTCATCGAAAATTGAAGTTTTTCAGAAAAATACCAAAAATTCATCCTAAGCATTATTTGATATTCGGAATTCAAAATTGATGTCTATTTTTCCAAATTCATAACATATAAGTGGAATTAATTAATTTTAAATTTAATTCCCGTTATCAAAACAAATAGCGTGTTTTTAAGAAACAAAAACAATCAAAAGATTGATACTTGTTTATATCCAATTTCAAAGTGAAATTAATTCCAATGAACAGAATTGGATTAAATGGTAAAAATATATTCTAATTTCACTTTAAAACCAATTAAAAATATAATCTAACCATATAAATTATTGCGATGAAAAAAAGTTGTTTTTAATTAAAATATAGTGTATTTTTACTATTCATTAAAATATGAAAGTTATCAGAATAATATGAAAAATTTATCCAAAGTAAATTAATATATCTGGATTCCAAAGAAGAATTTTATTTTGTCAAATTAAACTTATAGACATTTCAAAAACAAGATTTAATGTGGGTGCGTCATCAAAAGGCGGGAAAACTGCAATTTTTGAAAAATACATATTTTACACGAAAAATTTATTTTGTTCTCATACCATATTCTAGAAAATGTGTAAGATGAATAATAATGTTATAAAATTCAAAATGTATTTAATACTATTCATAACGACTAGTACATAATAATATTATAACAATATATCGTTGTTTAGTGAAACCTGGTATTGCGTACAACACATGCTATCGAGGAAGGTCGCGATTGCATGTAATGCAAGCCAAGTCAGGGTTGCGTGTTGTGAAAGACTCCTACGTTGTTTCGTATAACAGAATCCAACCATATTTCATTTATACATTGAATATATATATATATACACTCAATGTTTCGTAATATAACTACTATCGAAATTGTGTGTAACATGATCCAAGAATAGTGTTGTGTATACTGCAAGCTCATACGGTGTTGCGTATAGTGCAAGGAAATCCTTTTTTAGCTTACAACACAAGACATCAATGAAATTAAAAGAATATTTTTCATAAAATCTCGGGGAATTACATCATACCTTTTTGGTTTCTATAATGAGTAAATATGATAATTTCATTTGAGGAAGTGCGGACTACCGCCCCCTCAAAGTGATATGAATCATTCATACCATACATGAAACGTATAAAGGGTGGTGTTAATGGACTTAAGTAATGTATATAAAATATGATATTATACTTTAATTATAATATATCTATGTATCATTATGTTTTCATTCCATTAAATAAGAAATAGAAATGAAAGTAGCGTTCATGCGTATATATGGCTTACTGTCTCCATGAACAGTGCATTTCATTTCTTATCTCCAAATGTTATGTACTATTATAAATAAATATATATACTGGATATATATGATATCTTAATCATTAATATAATTCTAGATATAATGGAATTTTGACTACATGGACAATTTGTAATTATAAGAATTTCATTTTTGACTCAAGTATCAAATATCGACAAAACGACCATTATTAACATAAATGATTGTGTAATGTTTATAACATTTTAATAAGTGATATAAAAGTAATAATAAAGTTGAAAATGTTATTAATAAATTATAAATCAACTTTAGTTTATTATTAATGAGATTAAATAATGAACGAGTCAAGACAGACACAAGGTAAGGGGTTTTCATCTCACTTTTTGTTCCCGTGAGATTCATGCTATATTTGCCACTATTTCCTTTTGTGTGGTGTATGTACTTCCCTTTATTATATTCATTGTGTAATATAATTTAATTTATGGGTATTTACATCTTCATTGTATGATCCTTCTTTCATGTGGTGTATGTTTCGTAAGTTACCAAATTAGTAAGGGAACCTTTCACCCTCCTCTTCTTGTCAAAAAATTATTTTATATTATGTCATTAAATTTCAATAATCAAATGTTTGGATATGTTATTATATATCCTTATTGCTATAAATTTTATGCCCATGTGATGAGATATCCCTTTCTCTCTCATCAACTCAGTTTCGTAATTTTAAAGTGACATCGTTAGGCTGTCAAATTTCTGTAAGAGAACTTCTTAACCCAATTTCAATTATTTGGTTTAAACTTATACTTATTGATCATTTTATTCTATGAATATGTTTTAATGAACTCTGATTGTTTTACGATTAATATACACTTATATTGGGTGTATTCTTATTTTTCACACATAATTATGTCATTGATTTGTCCTTAATCTAAGGATATGATCTTTTCAAGGTAATTTGTCTCAATTTACATTCCATTGAGACTTATTTGTTGTTGTAAACTAATTCACTTATATATGGTATATAAAATTCCCTTTTCCATATTATTATAATATTTTATAAATTTTATTCCTCAATTATTTGTATTCATGTGTCTCTTAATCGGTTAGGAACTCTTTAACTAAAATATCATTTTAAATGTTTTAAAGATTTATTGTTCTAAATCTTTCTCATTAATGTCTGTGTTTTAAAAATTGTTTTCAGGATTTAGTTATATGGACATGAATGTTTTGAAATTAAAATTTTGTTCAAAAGCTTCAAAGTGGTATGGGGCACTTTTATTCAAAAATATATTTATTAAATGTTTTAAATGGTTTTGAAAATGGTTCAATAAAGCATTGATTGTGTCAATATCTTGAATTGATATATTGTGATTGCAATGTGGAAATTTTATCTTTTTTTTATTGTTTTAGGTGTTATGAATATGTTATGGTTTTTGGGCATTGTTCACGTATACGGGTGGTTCCGTGATAAACCTAGGGTGGGTGAGCCCAAGATAGCTCTTCAATTCATTGGGTAACGCTACGAAGGTAAAAGTTGATGTTTCTCCTAAGAGATTTAGGGAATTTACTGTGATGGGTATTCTAAATGTAACTCCCTATGTAGCTGTGAAAGCTACAATGTACGTATGATATTCATACCACAAGTTACCTTTATGATTTATGATTTCTATGTGTTATTCATAAATCTTATTATTCCATGAGTTATTTTAAAGAGCTTATGTTTTATTATTGAAAAGTATGATTTCTTTTATTTGTATGTATTCATGGACTGATGTTTTCTTTCCTTATTTTATATCCCTTACTGAGCTTTTTATGCTTATCCCAAGTTTTTAAAATGTTTTCCACAGGACTTAAGATGAATATGGGAAAGGATGGGATCAAGGAAAAGTAATGTTGTTTAAAACATAGAACTAGGCATATCTATTTTTTAAGTGTTTTTTTATGAAAAAAATGGTTGCCGAGTAGAAGTTTCAACATGTAATATTCAAGTTGTTATGTATAAGTTATAGCCTAATTATCTAAATCTCTAACCTGAATAGATCCTCAATGTGAATTATTTACTTAATTCAGGATTATTTAATGTTTAAGGCTGGGTCCTTGCAGAATAACTAAGGGAATACATAAAATAAAGTTTTGATCTATAAAGACCAGTAAGAAAATAGACATAATGAAGAATTATAACATATGTTTCAATGGCATAACTTGATATCATAAAATTATAGACTTGTTAATAATCATTTGGAATAATTACATAATTAATATGGAATCATAATATCCTAGTAACATAGAAATGTGTAAAAAATATAAAACATGACATAAGAATAAGTAAAGGATAACTGCAAAGGGGACATCACATGGTGGATAGAGTCACATCATGGATTAGGTTTACTCCCTGATCCCATTAATATAATCTCATGAGACATAAATGTTACCCAATTAATTAGAGTGATACCTGATCACTACTATCATAACATGTGCATGCATATTTGTACCACATAAGAAAATAAAACATAAGGTAAAAACGTAAGGATTACCCATGGAAAGAAATGGGTCGAATAATCATGTCTTATAGCATAAAAAATTAATATCATAATTAATTCCATGAAAAATGTATTAAATAATATTTATAAATACGTAGATAAATAAATAATCATGGTACATGTAAAGGATTTTCAAGTGAATTTAATACATGAAGAGGAGTGGAGAAATAATTTTGGAAATATTCCTTTTATATTGGGTTTTAGGAAAAAGGGAGAAAAGAATCATTAAAGCGAGTAAGGGTATAAAAATTTCCATTAAATAAGAAATTAAATAAGATGGTTTTACATATTAAAATTATTTTTTTATAAACCATATAATTTTTAAAATATTTCATTGAGTGCTAGTTGAAATGAGGTAAGAAAATAGATAAGTTCCCTTTAATCTGTTCTTCTTAACAAAATAAATTAAGAAGGGAGTCTTTAAAACATGTATATCCCCAACAAGTAAAGTTTATGACAACTAGATATATATGTGATTGGCACACACATACTCACACACACAGATATATATATATATTATAATTATTATTATTAAGGCAATATATGAGAATAATAGTGTGATGAAGTGAGTTTTAAAGGGAAAAGTCATGACCCAAAATAGAGGAGGGCGGTTCGGAAGTTCCCTTACCATAGGTTCCAGAATCGTTCTTCACATGAACTTAACATACTGAATAATCAAATTAGATTAATTAATTACTTATTAAAGAACCATTTACATCTTTATTTTATTTACTATAAATATATTTTGTTCTTTTAAAACTATTTCAATGATATATAAAGTTTAATATTTTTTCTCTATGGGCGTTCATTTCATGGTTCAAAGGGGAGATCACTTGTGGATAATTATTGATGTCCTTGTGAAATGGAACTACAACTATAGAAGTGAAAATAAATTATATTAATATTCTTTAATAAATATAAATCATCCTAAAAATTCATTTTTGTTCTAATATAGGTATGATTCATTTAGTATAAATTTTAATGTTATACGGTTAGTTCATTTAGGCAGTTTGACTGTCCATCGTGAACTAGATTTGTTTTATTTAATATTAAGGATATATATTCATTGAAAAGTATTAAAAAAATATACATATTTATTTCATTTTAAACCATTATATGTGAATTTAAACCTTTCATGAGGATGGTAATGGAAAACAAAAAACTCATCATCCATGAAGACATTGAACCAAAATAATATGGACAATGTTTTCACTTGTAGAATATTAAAATAGAGGAAGGGGATATTCCAAAAATATAATAAAAAATAAATATATTACAAATACTAAATTTATCATACTTTCATGGATAATTAGGGCTTGATGAGGTAGAATAATGAAAGTAATAAAGAATTTCTGATTGAGAGTGGAACCTTCTCCATTGGATGTCTCCTCTTAAGTTTCCAATTAAGAAACCTTGAGATATTATTATTAGAAGAATAAATCTACCAAGGTTGTGTGTATATAGATTAGGAGATATTTCGGTATAATTTATATAACTTTCAAGGGTTATAAAGTGTGGGTATAAGGGGCAGTGAGTGGATTTTTTTTTTAGAGGAGGGTGTTTTTTTTAATATTATATTCATTAGTTTATTATTTTGCCTCAAGACTGTCAATAGTGATAAATTTTGTGACTATATATATTAAATGGTTCATGTGAGTTCAAAATAATTGGTTCTTGTAATACCACATTTTCAATAAATAATTTAATTATCCTTTATTATTAAATACAATGTTTTTTCATATTTCACAATTCACCAAAAACTCTACTATTTTAGAAAAATGTCAAAAAAATTCCCAAACGATTTTTCAATGTGTAGATTCCAAAAATTAAATCAATTTATATAGAATAATATTTTTTTAATTTCTAAAAAATTCATGAGTGTGGTTATTCTAGTGGATCGAGCAGATCCAAATTATCATATTATAGTTATCATATTTTCTTTTTCTTATCCCATTGTAATATTTTAAATTCTTATGGCTATATTTATTATCTAAATGTAATGTTAAAATTAATATAATAAATTTTATTTGGTTTCATCATTTGGTGCATGTTATTTATATAATACTAAAGTATTAAATATGGAACAATTATATAATCATAAGGTAAATTCCATTGATAAAAATTCAGGTCATTACATTCTTCCCCCTTAATAAATTCTATCCTTGAAATTTCAGTTTACATACTTAGTTGAAAATAGGTGAGGGAATTTCTATTTCATTTCTTTCTCTACTTCCCATATTGCATCCTCATACTTATGGTTCCACCATAATACTTTGACTAGGTGAGTTTTTTTGTTTCATAGAACCTTATCTCTTTAGTCCAAGATTTTCACCATCATCTACCTATAAGAAAAATTATGCTCCATGTGTGCCACTTCGGAATTGGGTTCATGTAATGGATTAGGTATGTACTTACTCAAGAGATATATGTGTAACACATTATGTACTTGATATTGGTTTTGTGGTATTATTAGTTCATAATACATGGATCTAATGTGATCGAGAAAATCTAAGGGGTTGGTGTACCTAGGACTTAGCTTTCCCTTCTTCTCAAATCACATGACTCTCTTCTAGAGAGATATGAAAAGGACCACTTTATATGCAACCTCAAACTCTGTCCCTCATTGATGATTTTTAGTGTCTCTCCCCGATTGACTTTGAATAGTTCAGATGTGCTAATGAATTTCCTTAACCTTTTATATGATTTCTTTGTCCATTTAAATTTCTTAAAGCTTGTGTTCACCAAATTTATCGTAAAACACAATTTTTTTCATCTCTTCTCATGCAAATCATCATATGAGTCTATTTAGATGCTTGAGTTAAAGCTATTACTAAATGAGAATTAGATCAAGGTAAGATAAAAATTCCATATTCATTTTAATTCCATAAAATATGATTTAAATATATTCTCAAGTGTTTGGATAGTCTACTCAGATTGGACATCAGTTTAGGGGTGATAAGCTATACTGAAGTTCAACATGATGTTTAGATCATAGTGGGAAATTTTTCAGAACTTGGAGATGAATATCATATATCTGTTGGATATAATAAATAATGGTGTTCCATATATCCTAATGACTTATATTATTTGTATCACTATAAGTTTATCAAGTAAAAAATCCTCTCAAATCAAAATGAAAAGAGAAGTTGTTGGAACCAAAAATTCATTCTTGCTCCTCAAATGAACAGTTTTTCATAAATTGAGTATGCGTCCTTCCCTAAAGGAACATCATGGGTATGAGGAAATTCTTGTGCACAACTATTGAGTGGTGTGTGAAAGTAATCAAATACACTAATAAAATAATTTTACACTAAATTTGATTCTATAGATAAATGTTTTGTGGGTATGACCAAAGTCCAAAATGATGTTGAAATCATATGCATGAAAAAGGATATATTTTTGTGAAAAAATTCATATGTACGACCATACAGTTTCATAGGAAAGGTGATTTTAAACCCAACATATTTTATATCCATTCCCCATCGAGAAAAGGTTGGGGAGCGTACAACTCTATTACACACCATAGTGAATTTTTATGATATTGACCACCCATTTCGGCTATATATAGAACCTCACCCAAAAATTTGAGATAGATGTCCATAAGATTAAGAAACACTCTCTCTTGCACAAACCAATCTATTATGACATTCTACAACACCAAAATCTCATATACCCCCAATGGTAGAGAAAATGTGTGACCAACCACCCATCTCCCCCAATGTTTCTTGGCCTATGGTTGAGAGTTCCTCATGCAACACCTCTTAAGGTTAGTCAGGTTCATACAAGATAAGTATCCTACACACAGCCCTAAGTTTTGTGAAACCCTAGCCGTTTCATGCACCCATGCCTCATAAATCCATATGTTACAATTGTACTAGATCCCATGGAACATGTAACCCCATTTGTGTGAAATATAATAATGTTGATTTTAACAACTATTTGGTCCATGACCCAACACCCCCTAAACTTCTAGCATGGCCTAGACCATTACCCTACCTTTTTCTCTTAAGAATAGAAATCTAAATTCATCTTTATTCTAATAATAGGGACCCTAACTTTAGGATCCATTGTTTTCACTCCTCCACAGTAGTGTTTATGCCATGTCCTACCCAAAGGTGCATGAGAAGTGGAAATATATTCCCTAAATATTTCATCACAAAGACAAATGACTGACCAGTTTTAGTAGAGAGTCATTTTTTCTAGATCATCCTATCATATTCATAAGGTCCCCATTAGGGTGTAAGCCCCATCCATGTATAATATTCATGAAATAAATCTACCTAGATCTAGGTACTAGTATTATGATGTTAGACTACATGGTAATAATTTTTTTACATAATGTTAAATTGTAGCCTTACACTATGTGATGAGAATAGAATTCAACGTGTATAATCATCATGGGATGAAACCCCCATGTAAATATACTCTAGGCTTTAGTCCCTCACCCCCATGAAAGCCTACTCTAGGTATACCATATTCATAATTCACACACCATCCCTTTTTTATTATCCTTCCGTGAAACGAACATACTTACCACATGACATTAAACTGTATAGACCGATCCTATCACATGACCTTAAACTGCAGCATCAAAATTTGTAGTCATTGATCCATATATCTCAAATTGGGTACATAGGACACCACTATATGGTTCAAACCTGACACCCAAACATCACCACCGGATCCTAAGTGTAAAATATTACCCCCAGGGGAAACACTCCCTCAATCCCCAAGTGTGAAATATTTCCTCTGGGAAACACTCCCCCGAAATCCTAGGTGTGGCATCTTCCTCCCTATGGACACACTTAACCAAATCCTAAGTGTAAAATATTACCCCCTAGGGACCTAATTAACCAAATCCTATGTGTAAAATATTCCCCCATGGGGACACACTTCACCAAATTCCAAGTGTGAAATACTCCCCCTTGGGAACACACTTAATCAAACCCTCAAGTGTGATCATCTTCCCCCCTAGGTACACACTTAACCACTCAATTTTTCCAAGAAAATGTTAAAACATTGACCCACCTATCCCCGTAGGATGTTAAACATGTGACCCACATATCCCCAAAATGCATTAAATATGTTACCAATTTGTCTTAACAAGACATTAAACTTGTAATCTGATCTAGAATCTCTACCTTGTACAAAAAACATGGGAGGCCCGAGGTAAAAATACTAATAATACTTACTCCCCTAAATTTAAATGGATCATGAACAACATGGGATTCCTTAGGTTTAATTTCTAAGATGAATCATTCATGATTCCTATGACTTCAAAAGGGGAATACTTCACAGGTTCTAAATGAACCCAATGTCCAGAAATTCTCAAACAAGCCCAATGTTACCATCTACAGTAACCAAAGTTTGCTACCCAAACGTGATCAAAGAATCATATTTAACTAGAATCCACCTTGATATATCACTAAGAATGGGTTTCATAAACATGACTTAAATCAATGAGGGAGACCTAGATTAGGAGATAATCTCCAAGGAGGAATCCATGGAAGGAGTAACTTAAATCCCAGCATCCTTTTTCGATCAAGGAGATGACATCACCAATAATAGTGAAGGAAAAATCCTACATTTGGAATGTGGTAATGTGGGGAAACAAATAAAATAACATCTCCACCTAGTGGAATGATGGTGAATAGTATCTATGGAAGCATCAGAAACAAAAAATGGGAACTAGTGGTAAACTATTCTCCTTTGACTTTGGGAACTAGTATCGTTCGAGAACTTTCATATTTTCATGTCACCGGATCAAGATATTCATCACCAATTCCCTCTAGGAAATCTTTGGGTCCAATATGAAACTCTCTTGTGGCTTGGGGTAGATAACATAGGGAATACTTGGTCTATGGCATCATCATTGTGGATCCCTCCTCTATTTCAAGAAGAATGGATGACTTCGGTGCATTGGTAATTGGTTTTAATATATCTGTACTAAATTATGATTCGACATGCTTTATAGAACTCGAGCATTAGGAAACTAGCGACCTAAAAATGATAGGCATCGGGGAAGGGGAAATTTTGGTGCGGTAATCCCGTATGAATATACTCCTACCACAACCACCACCACACCTTCAGTTATAGGGTTACCAATCCTTGTTTCACCCTCCAAGCTCATTTCGTGGAGGGTGATCAATACACTTTTTTCGATATGAGTAGTAAGGGTTTATTCCCACTAGGGATATGACCCTCTAATATCCCGAGGCATCAGCGCCATGCTTACACCACTACCTATGAGGGTTGCCTTGGGGGAAACCATCCATAATTCCTATAGAGAACCACTTCAGGAGCCTCTCCTCAGAGAGATCTGATATCTCCCTCCCTTATTCTGAGGAGGTAGGGGATTTTGATCCATACCAGTCATGGACACTGCTCAAGAGCTGCTTGGAAGGGCTCCCACCAGGCCATGCCAACACCAACACCAACCGGTCCCATAGGTCGATGAGCGGGTTACTTCAGTCCCCTCTCTATCGGTCCTAGTCCAGAACATATGACATTGATAATGGGGGTATACCTAGAACATTTCCTAAAAAGTTGAATCTTTTAGCAGCATTATTGGCCCCTTCCACTGTCGGCATATCCCATCACATCCTCTTAATAAGTGAACATGGATCCATCTTCTCCTACCTAGTATTAAGACCCTAGACACCTCTTAGGTAGGTTAGGTTGACTCACTATGTCACCAAAACCACTATCAGCCATTATGGACTATCCTTTTATAATGAATTCTAGAGTAGTGGTCCTCCTCTCATAACTACCAACAAGCGCAGAGGTCCTCCCCGTGCCAAAAATAGGCCCTATTCTGAAAAACCCTCTAGGGGAAATATGGAGAACACCCATCATGGCAATCGTGTTTGTGGTGCAGGCCATAAGGAGTATGGAAGGAAACCAAGTTACTCTGAAGAACTTTCTCTTGGATGAATCCTTCACTGTTATAGGTGAGATCCTAGGAAAATTCAGGTCACTATCGACCTCTAAAACTCTAAGAAAATATATTAATCAATTAGGAAACCTTTACTTATGATGCCAGATCTGGGGGGAAAAGATCATTGATTGAGGTTTACAATCCAAAAAACTAAAATCCACAAGGTTCCTAAATCCCTTCATAAATACCCGTAGGTGGAGGGTGTTTTATCCTCCTTATAATGACTCAAAGTGAAACTGTCTGCATCACCATTAGTTTCCCTATAACAACCCAAAGTTTTTAAATGGAAATTACCTTCTTATATTTATGTCATAAAATCACATGAAACACAATATAATGAACTAATAAGTGATAAGTGACCATTAAACATAAGTTTGTCACTTCTGTGTTTGAATTTCTAAAATCCGGCATACACAGTTGTAATCGGTGAGTTATTTGGAGTCCAATAAGGAAAACTTAATTTTCGGTGAATAGTAACCTACCCTAATGAATTGTAACATACCATTATGAATAGTGATATTCCCTAATTAATAGTAACCTCACCAATGGTGGTATAAAAATAATATTCAAGTTGGAAGTATGATATACCTATATTTTAGAATAAGTTAATGAATGTTTTAAAACTGGTTTTGATAATAAATTATTATTTTAATTAAATTTTAAAATAATCATATTTATAAAATTATTTTTGAAAAATGGACTTAATTTTTGGATTCTTCATGTCAAAAAATGGTTAGGGTGATTTTTCAGGATTTTTCTAAAATACTTGAATTTTTTATGAATAGTAGAATCTGATAATTCACAATAAATGCTAAATAATGGATTAATTGAGTCATCAATGATGTTCTGCTGATGTAAGACCACTTGGTTCAGAATCACATGATAAAATCACTATTATTGGTCTTGAAATACTTACTATTCCTTGTCTTGGGAAGAAAAAAAATAAATGATTATAATATTATGAAATCCCTCCTCTCCTCCACTATAAAAACCCCCCTTCACTCCCTCTTCTCTCCACTCCTCTCAAGCCTTGTGCCTTGCCATTATTCTACCCAAATCTCTCCCCAATGTCCTCCCCCATGTCCAAAATCTCTCAGACTCCTCAAAATACCAAAACATCTTCTCTTAAGAGGTTCTCAAAGGAGGAAGTCTCAAGAGGTAAATTCCTCTTCCCAATTTCTTCTTTTCTTTTACGTTCTTTTATTTTTTTTTTATTTACATACCTCCCTTCACAATAATAGTATTATAAATCCAGTACATACATGTAATGTAATTTATTCATGATAGTGGTATATTTCATTATCTTCTCTCCTTTCCCCCACCCTTTTATTTGAAAAAAATGAAAGCACCGTTTGAGATGTGCTAATTTAGCACATTCAATGACAATGATTTATAAATTTCTATTATTATCTTTAATTATGGTCATGAAACCATTTGTGTTATGGTTGAAACAGATTATTATATATCCTATTTTTTGGTTCTTTAATCCTTTGGTAAAAATGGAATTATGTTATAACGCAAAACACATTATTTTTAGTCAAATCCACCGATTAACAAAAACAGTTATCACTAAGGTTATATATATAATAATTCAACTTCACTCTAAGTAACCTAATTAAAGTTAAAACCCTGTAATATACTTCATATGAACTAAATAATATAACTTAAATTCTGTACAACCACTTTCATCTTGCATATAATCCAAACTTTAATATAAGTGAATCGATCTTTTAAATCCAAGTAAACAAATGAGATCAAACAATGAAATTGAACCTTATAACTAATCAAAAAGGATTTGAATGAACCAAAAAGGGTTATGATAAATAAATTAAATATAGAAGAGTTTATGTACTTATGAATTAATAGTCCTAATTTTTTTATTCAGGTCATTAATAACAAGTGGAGAACACCATCGGATTTAAGGTAAGGTATTCTCCCCTTTTTACTTTTAATAAAGATTGTTCTCTATTCTATGCCTTTTTTTTGTAATAACAAGTGATGGGGTATGTTTATACACCTTCCCCATACTTTCCTAATGTTTTATAAGTGATTATAAACCTCTTATCTCTCTCATCAAGCCCTCTTAGTTACACCTGATACCATGTCGATAAACCATATCGGATTCTACCCGAACTTCATTTATTCCTTCGGGTTGCTCTATATTTATTTTTACCAAAATGTAGTTGTCTTTTATTTTTATGTAGAACTTAAAAATTCTGTTTATATTCTCCAAACTCATGTTCCAAGATCCATCTCTCATTCTCTTTCAGGGATATACCTGATTTTAAGGGAATCTCTCCTTGATATTTCCCAATAAGCACACTCATTTTAAAGGAACTTCCTGAACTTTTACCCAATTTCAATTGAACTCTATATTCTATTTTAAGAAACCATTGTATTTGTAAATAAAGTATTTTAATTTTGAAAACCTTCATGGTTAAATTCTAGTTTTATATAAAATAATGTATTCTTTACTATTTTAAAAGCTCTATAGTGTTTTCCTTAAAACTGCACAAAAATGTTTTAATGATAATGTATCTCAAATACATTTCTTATGTGATGTCGCTTCTATTTGTAACCACATACCATGTTATATGACTTTAATACCTTATGAACATCCATGTATTTTTTAATCCTTTTCTTTCATGAACACTTTCATTATATGCCCATTGGTTATGATTTATGTCATGATTGGGGTACCCAATTCGTTCCATGGGAACCCATATGTTTACATATGGTTGATTATGTATGATTGTATATGTGGTAAGAATATTTTTGTGGAAAGAATATTCATGAAAATGTTGATATGGGTGCACCCATAAAGCACTCCAATGCATTAGGTAAGGATAAGTCTCATGAGATGCGATATGAAATGGGATTGGCGGTTAGCCTTGACCCGTACTTAAATGGGAAACGAGATTGGCGGTTAGCCTTGACCCATACTTAAGAAATTTGTTTTGATTTAGAAACATTTATATGATTCCATGTTTATATGATCCCATGCTTATATTAAATGATTTTATAATTTTCATGCTTTGAATATCATTATGTCATGCCTCCTAACTCTTGCGCTTGAGATGTATCCTTATGTTATTTCCCTTACTGGGCTTTTTAGCTCATCCCTTTGTTCATGTGTTCCCCAAGGTACCCTATACAGATGTAAGGGCTCAAAGAAGTTATAATCTCTTTATGGAGAATAAATAAAGAAGTTTTTATAGCCCCATGTTTTATGTTATATGTATCTAGTCTTCCAAGACACTAGACTTATCGATCCTTGGCTTGTACTCTGATGATTAATTATGCTTAAAATCATGAAATGTTTTATGTAAAAGGCATGGGTCGCTATATTACATCATTTATAGATCCTTAATTGAAGTTATAGAGATGTCAGGATCTAGGTTTACACCCTTAGGTTGTGGTGATAAATCCATTGAGACTCAAATAGATGTGGTTTCCCTCATGCATGAGGAAGTGGTAAATACCCCATCCTGCATAGAAATGATCTTGAAGTTGGCTCCAACTCTGAGAGACATTCCAGAATGTTGTGTATATTTGAACCATACAGAGCCTCCTCTCCTAGTAAATCATTATAAAATCATGTATGTGTCAATGATATATCCCTTATCTTATCCTTTACTTATAGGGATTATTCTAACCAAGAGTAGGACCACACCCTGATCATGAATAAGTGGACTTATGGTAACTCCTAGATGTCGACTAGCTATCAGTCATGTTTTTTCTACCTATGACTCCATATTTTTTCATCCTAGAGTCCCTCACTGAGGACCAGGAATTTTTTTTAGTATAATTTTTGGGTGACATTCCACCATCTTCGGGATCAGAAGTTAGCCTATCCAAGGAGCCATGATCACCTCAATGTCATTAACCAGCAATACAAGAGGGTTGATATCATGTCACTCCCAGTCGATCAGTTCCTTTAATTGTATATATACCACTATACTCTCCATAAAACCTACATTAAGAGCATTATCATGTTCCATTGGTTTATGAAACAGGCATATCAACAAATGCATATTAGAGAATAGGGGTAGTATTTTTCTCTCCATTTTATCCCTATCCTATAACGTGATAGGGTCGTCGATCTAGTCCATAATATGATAATAAAAGATCATCTCTAACTACATCCATGGTTAATGTAGTCACTATCTACCCAATGGAGGATTAGATAAGCCTGACCACTAATGCAAGGAATGATAGGGAAAATCACCTCAAGGGGTGACAAAATACTAAGAAAAACCTCTATAACGTTCCCATACTCATCAGCAGAGACTGTAGATAGGTCTTGGAATCCCCCCACCCCAATGATACGTTATTACCTACCCTCTATTATGTTGAAAAAATAAAGGGTAACATCAAGATCAGCATCCCATAAAAGGTTTCACCAAAATTTCATTTAAATCCTAGTATAACCACCTTTCTTTAAGATCTTGAGGAATATAAAAGATTCACTAGTAAAATTATTATCAACTAGAACACATACCATAATAATTCCCAAAGGGACCCCATCTCTCCTCTAGTAGGGAAATCGTTCTTCCCCATCCCATCACCCTGATTTGAACTTGGTGGCCCCATGCACTCAGTTAGAGTAGAGGTCAGGGGATATGGAAAATTATTGATATATGTGTTACCCACCCTTCCTGATCAGCATGGTTATCCACCCTAGGATCAATTATTTGTTTCTCCTTGAGTCGATGACTCCATAAATTAATTGGTGACCGAAAATCCTCACAAATATGACATGATAGCCTCTCTTATTTCCCATATCAAGGATCTGAAATCATGATAGGTGGAAATTCTTCCTGAAATAAAGTTGTACCCATCATGGGTGGATCATTTTCGAGCACCTCTATAATTTTTTAATCCCAACTTCACCCCCATTTAAAGGGATGGGTGATACACTCTATCATCTGGCCCACTTTTCTTAAAGATGTGGTCTAATGGTAGGGAATCTAAAACAGCAGGAATATACCAAGCTTTGATGATCTTCCCAAATTATGGAAGGACATACATTAGTCTAGTATAATCAGCTACCCACAGGGACCATTTTCGGTTGGTAGGAACTCCAAAGATAGTTCCTCTAATTGTTCAACTCCACCTCACTCAAGAAAATCATCTATGATCTCTTAAAATAAAACAAAGGCATGCTGAGCAGGTTTCCGAATTCATCACCCAATGGAAGGGAGTCATGTATTTGCTCAACATGACACTATCCTAGGAATATCTACTAAAAATGTTTATAGTAAACATGGGAGATGATCTGGTCCCTACCATCATTTCCTTGAACTACCCAGGTGAATTTCAAGTATTTTTTTAAAAATATCAGTGTTTGGAAGAATACTTTTATTGGACCAAGAAAATAGTATCACCCATTTCCCCTTTCAGATCCTTCGAGAAGTTCTGTGAAAGTAGAGATAGCTATCATTGTGCATGCAGAGGCTCCAAGGATAGTACATTTGTTTCCCCTTTTACTGGATGATCACATTCAAGTGCATCCCCACTATAATTCCCGAACCCCAAAATCCTAGAGCCAGTGCATTATTTTATTACATTAGTATATAAACAAGGAAGTCATATCCTGAAGTAATTAATAGTTTATTAGTGTTGTAAAAATAGATACATACATAAGTTCAAAATTAAAACTTGAAATGAAATACATCATAGAAACTCATTTGGAAACACTCTTATTATTTTAGATTATCTTTTCATGTCATTCATAAAATTAATCTTGGAATCCTATTGAAAGTAAACATAAGAAATGGTTGAGATCAGATGCTCAGTAAGGGCAATTAATACAGTGGAAGAAAAAATATAAAGCATGGTGAATAACTAAAAGTACACATTCCATTAAAAGTAAACTTTTTCATAAAATGGTAGGAATTAAAAACTAATAATACCATAATAAAACATAACCATAGATATTCTACTAGTTGAATAATCACATGAAAAAAATACTTTCTTTATAATTAGGGAATTCATAATTCCAAACATCATAATCATACTATCAATGCCTCATCCAAGACACCATACATGATGGGTAAAAACCCAAGCTAGTTTGTCTCATGAGACCTACCGATGCATCAAGAGGTTATAGCAGGACCCACCCATCACTTAATAAGACCAATGAATTCCTCATATGAAAGGTTATAAACATAATAAGCATATAAATTCATATTAAAACTAACATATTAAATGTAATTAACTTTCCCCAATCAGTAAACATAAACACTAACCATTCAGATTAATATGGTGAATGATCTCAAGATAGAAAATTCACAGTCAAAATAATCATAAAACATTCAATAAAATATGTTATATGATATCACAAAATATTAACCCCAATTAAACATATGAATCAACAAGAGTGTTGTAATAGATGTAAATACTCTTGTAAAATCATCGAGTAATACTTCAGATAAATACTCATTTAATTTCCAAAGAAGATTTCTTTTGGAAAATTCTTTGAAAAAATAAAAAGTTAAATAATATAGTTTTTTATAATAAAATTATTTATTCTATAAAAATAATGGTGTATTATAACATATTATATAGTGTAGATGAAAATAGGTAAGAATTTGAGAAGTTCTCTTGAATCGGGCTTGTTTATCAGGAAGAATTTGAGAAAGATCCTTTTAAAACATGTAACACCCCTTAAAATAAAGAATGATTATTATTGGGGAATATATATATATATATAATATTCACACATAATTTTTTAGTATTAAATAATAATAATTAATAATTTCATTGGGGTAATTAGAGTAAAAGAGTAACCTGAAATAAATTGGAGGTTTCGGTAAAAAACCATTTCCTTATATTTGAATATGTTCTGAAATTGACCTTAACATCATGGATAATCAAATTAAATCCACTAATTAATTAATTAATAAACTCATATATATGTATTTGATTTATTATAATTTTATTAAGTTAATTTATATCCTTTTTGATGATTTATAAGATACAATTTTGTTTCTTGGGAGTGTTCATTTCCTTGGTTTTCCCAATTGGTATACTTGTATATGAGTAATGAAGTTCATGTAAAATGGGTATACCTATCCAAATTTGTAATTAAATTTTATTAATGAAAAAACATAAGTGTAATTGGTATTATTTATTATTATTTTTCTATATATAAAGATTAATCATTAGATAATATGTTAGTGATAATCATTTAGCTTAATTTTAGCGATTTTTCTATCACAATGAACTAATTTTGTTCTATTATTTAATTTTATGTATATAAAATGGTTATAGAACCTTAAATAAGATATAATACATATTTCATAATTTGGTTCAACCATAAAAAAGGTTTCATGACCATCCTTGTAGGAGAAATTGAATAAATAAGGTTTTTTGTCCATGAAGGTTGTAAATCAACACCTCATGGATGATGATTTTGTTTTTAAAATGAAGAGAGAGAAAGAGAGAGAGAGAGTGAGGAGATTGATAATGGATGTTATATTAAAATTATATAATTACATTATATAGATGATATTGGAGTTATCATGATCATCTGGACATATAAGGTGAGGATAGGATAAGAAAAGAAAGTAAATTGAAATGAAATTAAAAAAAAGGAAGAGGATTTACCTCTTGAAGTATCCTCCTTGAGAACCTCCTTATGGGAAGGGGGTTTTGAATTTTGGAAAGAATGAGAGCTTTTGGATGTGGGGAGAGACTAGGGAAGAGTATTTTGTTATAATTTTAACAAGATTAACGAGTTATATGTGTGAGGATAAGTGGTGGTGTTTATAGTGGAGGAGAGGGGTGATTTCTTATTATTTTATTCATTATTTTATTATTTTGCTCAAGAAAATTAGTATTGTTGATTATTTTTAATAAATAAAGTAATAAGTGAATTTGAGTTCCAAAAAAGGTTTCTTACATCATCCATGACTCAAGGAATAGTGTATGTAGCTAATAATGTATTTATACTATAAATTATCGTATTCTACTATTCAATAAAAAATTCATGTATTTCATAATAATACCCAAAAAAACCCTAACCATTTTTTGATGTGTATAATTATAAAATGAAATCCATTTTATGAAAATAATTTTATAAATATGAGAAATTTAATTTTTAATTAAAATCCTTATTTACTCAAAAAATACAGTTTTAAATTTATAATAGATTTTATAACACTTTAAAAAATTAAATAAGGTATCATAAAATTATAATAAAATCATAAGAAAACAATATATTGATTTATGAATAATTTCTTATGAAATTTAATTTTAATTTAAACTATTTTACTAATTATAATATTGTATTTAAATATTTATGGCTTACAAAAATATCAACACTTAAATATTAATTTTTAAAATATTCATTTACTTACACTATGATATAATTATATCATAATTTAATTTATAATATGGAAAAATTATATTTATAATTTCATTGGTGTGGTTACTATTCTATTGGATGGTTTACTATTCATAATGGTCACATTACTATTTCTAATGGCATGTTACTATTTCATCGGTATAGGTTCCTTAACTTCTAAAAATACCTATTATTTCATTCATTATTCATTTATGATGTTCATATTTTGTTATATAAGTGATTTTATATGATCTATACTATATTAAATAAACATAATAAGGGAAATTTCATTGATAGAGTTATGGGTCATTCCATTCTCCCCTCCTATAAAAATTTCAACCTCGAATTTTCCAAATTATCACCCTATAAAAAGATTTGGGTAGTTATTCATTATAACCTCCTCAGGATCCCACATCACCTCTTCAATTTTATTATTTTTCTAAAGTTACTTTACCAATCGAGTGATCTGATTCCTCAACACCTATTCTTTATTTTCCTTATTTAGGATAGGCTCCTCGCTGTAATATAAGTTAGGTTCCAATTTTATTCCTCCATAAGTGAGTACATGTGTTGAGTCTAGCTTGTACTTTCTTAACAAGGAGATGTGGAACACATTATGTAACTTATAAAGGCAAGGAGTCATTTCCAAATGATAATCAAGAACTCAAATTCTATTTAGAATATCAAAAGGACTAATGGACCTAGGGCACAATTTCCCTTTCTTCCAAAATCTTATAACAGCCTTACATGGAGATACTTTCAAGAAAATGTGATCTCTAACTTGAAATTATAAATCCTTCTTTCAATTATATGCATAGCACTTTTGCCTACTTTGAGTTATTTTGATATGGTTTTGAATAGTATTTTCCTTGGTTGTTGTTTCCTCCACAAGCTCTAGGCCTACAAGCTTCCTTTCACTAACTTCATCACAACATGTTGGTGTATGACATCTCTTTCTGTACAATGCCTCATATGGTGACATTTGAATATTAGAATGGAAACTATTGTTGTAGGAAAAATCTACCAAAGATAAATACTGATCCCACATACCTTGAAAATCAAGTGATCATGATATTAACATGTGTTCTAAAGTTTGAATTATCCTTTATGGTTGCCTTTCAGTTTGAGGGTGATAATAAGTGATCAAATGAATCTCAGAATCCAATGATTTATAGATATGTTTCTATAATTTTGATCTAAATTGTGGATAATAATTAGACACAATTGAGATAGATGATCCACTAAGCCTTAAAAGTTCATTAATATATATTCTTGCAAATAACTCTAGTGGAAAATTCACCGTTATAGAAAGGTAATGTGCAAATTTGGTAATTAGATCAACAATCACCCATATTGCATCATTCTATCTTGGGGTTTTTGGTAATCCAGTGAAAAAATCCATTGCGATGTCAACCCATTACCATATAGGAATATGAATTGGTTGCAAGACTCTCCTGGGATATTGTCTTTTAGTCTTCACCTATTGACAAACTAAACATCTTGATACATAATCAACAATTTTCCACTTCATATTATCCCACCAAAAATATTCCTTCAAATCTCTATACATCTTAGTGATACCAGGTTGCATATAGAAATCTGAGCAATGGGAATCATCCAATAACCCCCTTTTTAGCTCAGGTATATAGGGAAAACATATCATCCTCCCAAATTTTATAATTCTATCCTCACACATGAAGTCTAGAAACTTCCATCATTCACTATTTTAATTTTATTTTGAATATTCTCATCCTTAAATTGAGAAATTTTAATTATTTCTAATAGAGATGGTTGGGAAACCAGTTGAAAAAGTAATGTTGTTTCACATTCTTTAATAATTCTCATATCCATATTTACTAGCACCATGTACACAATCTCTTTTTCAATCCTCATTTTGTTCATAACTCCATGATCATTCCTACTCAAAGAATATTCTACCTTATTTTCCTTCCCTATGTGGTAGTGTATTGAACAATCATAATCCTTGAGTAGCTCAAGCTATCTTCTTTTCCTCATGTTTAGTTCTTTCTATGAGAATATATATTTAAATCTCTTTTTATATGTATATATCTCACATCTTTCTCCATAGAGATAGTGTATCTATATCTTCAGAGAAAAAATTATAGCTACCGACTCAAGATCATGAGTTGGATAGTTCTGCTCATTATTTTTTAACTACCTCGATGCATAGTCAATAAATCTTTAATTTTTCATAAGGACATGTCTAAGTCCTTTCCTTGATGCATCACTGTAAATCACAAACTCACCATTTTCCGATGTTGGAGTTAGGATCAGAACATTCACCGATATCCTCTTTAATTATTCAAAACATTATTCACATTCTTTTGTCAATATGAACTTAACCCCTTTATGAGTAAGAATGGTTAATGGGTTAGATAATAAGGAAAATTTTTGAACGAAACACTGATAATAACCTACTAAACCAATAAAAATACATACCTCAGTTATATTCATTGGTTAGGCCATTCATGAATTTCCTTTTTCTTCATAGGATCAACTAAGATTCCATCCTTAGTGATAATATGGCCAAGAAAAGAAAATGTTTGAATCCATAATTCATGATTGTTAAACTTTCCATATAACTCATTTCTTCTAAGAGTCTTCAAAAAAATGTGTAATTGATTCTCATGATCTTAATAGATTTTAAAGTATACTAATATATCATCAATAAATACCACAAAAAAATCATCAAGATGTTCCTTGAAAACATTATTCATTATATCTATGTAAATATAGGGTGCATTAGTTATTCCAAAATGAATTACTGTAAACTCATAATGCCCATACCTGGTTTAAAATGATGTCTTTGGAATATCTTCCTTCCTCACATGCAATTGATGATATCCAAATCAAATTTCAATCTTTAAAAAATATTGTGATATATGAAGTTGATAAAATAAATCATCAATGCGAGTAAGAGGATACTTTTTCTTTATCATAATAGCATTGATTTCCCTATAGTCAACACACAACCTCATCGACCAAAATTTCTTCTTGACAAAGATAATAGGGGCTCCCCATGGAGAACCACTAGGGTGAGTAAATACTTTATCACTCAATTCATATAGTTGTTTTTGTCTCTCCAATAACTCTACTATGGTTGTTCTATAAGGATTCTTTGATATATGCCTTGAACCATGAATTAAATCAATAGAAAACTCAATTTCCTACTCTTGTGGATGTCCAGTTAAATCCTTTGGAAAAACATCAATATATTTTTCCATAATAGGTATATACTCAATTTGAAGATATATTTCATCACACATAGATATTTTCTTCTCTTCCTCCCTAAGAATTACATTCAGAAGAGCTACTGGGGGTGGATTTAGATAAGAATCAGATGGTTAGGTTTCTAAGATAAGGGACTCTACATCATTCTAGAAAATTATAACTTCATTATTATTTTAATTTATTTTTACATTAGAATTTGAAAGCCAATCCATACCAAGAATTATATAAAATTCAATCATATCTATGATGATATGGTCATAAACTAAAGCATGTTTGTGTGTTATAAAGGGGACAGATTGACATATATTTGTTACAATGATACTTCCCTTAGAATTTTTGACCAACTACCCCTTTATTAAATCAAATTTGAAATTTCCAATTTATTTGGAAAACTAGGAATATATAAAAGAATTTGATAACCCAGAATCAAATAAATCATTTTCTAAGTCTTATGAAATGATTAAAGTACCCGCCACCACATTATTAAGAACTTCAACCTCAGTAATTGTAACTGTATAAGCTTGGCATTTCTCCCTTGGCATTTTTTGGGGAAGTTTCATAAATTCCTAAGAAAATCATTTCCATAATGTCCCATCTCTTCAAAATTTTATCATTTAACATTGGTAGATTATTTATATTGAAATCACAATCTTGGTGTCCTTTTTCTCCACAATTTTAACAAACACCCATACCCTTCAGGAAAGTGTCAGGGTGTTTCTTCCCACAATTATCACAAGATGGAAAATAAACTCTTCCCTTCTTATGCTTTTCCTTATTTCCTTTTCCATAGTGTTCAGAAGCCTTCTTCTTATATTGATTTACTTTTAATTCATATGAAATAAAGAATTATTTTTCTATCTTGATACCACTTGAGATTGTATCTTCGTAAGATAAGAAATTTTGGGAGACTAGTTCCCTTCATATTAATGGTTTCAAATCATCAAATAATTGATCAATATTTCTCCTTAGGTTACATATTTATTTTGTGGAATTCCTTTCTAAACTTTTAAAGTTTGATTCATACTCGGAAACATTATCATCCTTATTTTCCAAAATTTCATGAATTTCCTTTCCATATCTGCTTGTTGATCAAGAGGAAAATATTTTTCTAGAAAAATTCCCTTAAAATCCCTCTATTCCATACTTTTAATTTCTTACTCCTCCTTTGTGTTTTGTATTATCAACCAGCATTGATCCACATATCCTGATAGATGATAAAATTCCTTAAAAACCTTCTCCCTTTCATTACTTTCCAAATAAATAAATATATTCTCTAAATAACTTATCTACTACTCAGCTAAAAATGGGTTTTTAGTCCCATTTAATTATGGAGGTTGTTGTCACATAAAATTTTCTAACATTTATCCTCCACATTTTGGATAAGGATGATTCGTATGGGTAAGGTTATTGTTCATAACCTGATTCGATTGTCCCAATATAGTTATAAGTTTCTCAACATCAGTCACAACTCCAATACCAATATAATTATCATGCATAGGAGGGAAATTCATACATGGGATATGTGCATTGATATGGTTTTCATTCATTCACTAGGTACCGTTTCTAAATAATGTCATACACTAGATTAGGTTATGGATCATAACATATAATCTCAAAATTGGAAAACACTCAAAAATTGAATTTTTATTCTTAGCTTACCTCATAATCATAAACATGGTTTCCTTAGGGAAAATTTACTTTTAAATACTTCATAATGGTTTGTAAAGAAAATGAAACTTATCCTAATAATATACCCTAGGATTCTAAAACCAGATTCATAGTAAGGCTAGATTACCCCAAGCTAGGTTTGGGACTCCTTGTCAGAGTTGTTACCCCTAGGTACATCTGTGCCAAAAACACGACCACTTGTATCATCTAGACAAGTATGTATTTCTAGTAATATCCCAATAATCTATAATTTACCAATTTTTTTGGATTTTCTTCTATTTTGATTCTAAGATTCTACATTAGGGTTATGTTACCTAATATAATTTCCAATATGTGTATTAAACTTCCTCTGATACCAAACAATAACTCCCCAACCATATAATCTTGAAGCTGGTGCATTATTTTATTACATTGGAATATAAACAAGGAAGTTGTATCGTGAAGGAATAGATAGTTTAGTAGCATTGGAAAACTAGATGCATATATAAGTTCAACATTACAACTTGAAATGAAATGAATCATAGTAAATCCTTTGGAAACACTCTTATGCTTATAGATTATCTTTACATGTCATTCATAAAATTCATCTTGGAATCCTGGTGAAAATAAAGATAATAAAGGGGTGAGATTGGATGCCCAGTAAGGGTAAGTAATACAGTGGAAGCACAAATATAAATCAGGGAAAATAACTAAAAGTACACATTCCATTAAAAGTAAACTTGAGAATAAAATTGAAGGAATTAAAAACTGATAATTACATAATAAAACATAACCATGGATATTATACTAGTTGAACAGTCACATGTATAAACAATTATGAGCTTCATAATGAGGTGATGCAAAAATAAGGACATCATAATAATACCATCAAGGCCTCAGCCAAGACACCATACATAATGGGTAAAAACCCAAGATACTTTGTCTCATGAGACCTACCTATGCGTTAAGGAGATATATCGGGCATCACTCGTCACTTACTAATTCCAATTAATTTCTCATATGAAATGGGACAAACATAATCAATATATATATTCATAATGAAACTAACATGTGAAATGTAAATAACCATCCCCAATCTGTAAACATAAACACTAACCATTTGGAGTCATATGGTGAATGGTATCAAGATAGCACATCCATAGTCAAACTAATAATAAACCATTTAATAAAATGTTTTACATGATATTATAAAATATTAATCCCAATTAAACATAAGAATCAAAGAGTGTTGAAATAGATGTAAATACTCTTATAAAATCATCGAGTAATTCTTGAGAGAAATACTCATTTACTTTTCAAAGGAGAGTTATTTTGGAAAAATATTTTTATAAAATTAGAAATGAAATAATATAGTTTTTTCATAATAAAATGATTGATTTTATAAAAATGATTGTGTCTTAAAATAGATTATAGAGTGCACTTGAAAATAGGTAATAATTTAAGAAGTTCCCTTAAATCAGTCTTGTTTATCAGGAAGAATTTGAGAATGATCATTTTAAAATATGTAACTCCCCATAAAATAAAGAATGATTCTGAATGGTACATATATTCAGAACATTAAAACATAATTTATGAGGACTAAATAATAATAATTAATAATTTAATTAGGGTAAATAGATAAAAAGAGTAGCCTGAAAGAAATTGGAGGTTCAGGTAGAAAACCTTTACCTTATGTATGAATGTGTTCTGCACTTGACATTAACATCCTGGATAATCAAATTAAATCTAATACTTAATTAATTCATAACCTCATATAAATGAATTTTATTTATTATAATTTTATTAAGTTCATTATTGCCTTTTTTATGAGTTATAAGATACAATTTTATTGCTCAGGAGCATTCATTTCCTTGGTTTTCACGATTGGTATACTTGTATATGAGTAGTGAAGTTCATTTAAAATGGGTATAATTATCCAAAATTAGAATTACATGTTATTAATGAACAAAAATATATTTAATTGATATTATTTTTTATTTTTTCCATATATGAGGATGAATCATTAGATAACATGTTAATGATACTCGTTTAGCTTAATTTTAGCAGTTTTTCGATCACAATGAACTAATTTTGTTCTATTATTTAATATTATGTATATAAAATGGTTCTAAAAATTAAAAAAGATATATCTTATATTTTATAATTTTTATAACCATAAAAATTGTTTCATGACCATACTTGAAGGAGAAATTGAAGAACGAAAGTTCTTCATCCACAAAGGTTGTAAATCAGAACCTCCCGGATGATGATTTCATTTTTAAAATAGAGAGTGTGTGTAAGGATATTGATAATAGATATTCCATTAACATGATATCATTATAGTATATAGAAGATACTAGAGTTATTATGATCATTTGGACATAGTATTTGAGGAGAGGATAAGAAATTAATGTAAATTGAAATGAAATTAAAATAAAATGGAAGATGATTTACCTCTTGAATTATCCTCCTAGAGAACCTCCTTATGGGAAGGGGTTTTGGTCTTTTGGAAATACCAAGAGCTCTAGGATGTGGGGAGAGACTAGGGAAGAGTATTTGGGATGAATTTTTATATTCTTCAAGGCTTACAGGTGTAAGGAGAAGGGGTGGTGAGGGGTGGTTTTTTTAGTGGAGGAGAGGGGTGATTTCTAATAATTTAATTCATTATTTAATTATTTTTCTCATGACAAGAAATAGTGTTGATTATTGTGAATAAATAAATTAATAAGTTCATATGAGTTTGAAACAACTTTTATTACATCATCCATGACTCAAGGAATAGTGTATTTATCTTATAATTTATTTATACTATAAATTACCATATTTTACTATTCACTACAAAATTCAAGTATTTCAGAAAAATCCCAAAAATTCACTCTAACCATTTTTCAGCATGAAGAATTAAAAATTTAACTCCATTTTATGAAAATAATTTTTAAAATATGAGAAATTTAATTTTAATTAAAATCAATATTTACTCGAAAAATACAGTTATAAATTTATAACTGATTTTATTACACTTTCGAAAATTAACTAAGGTCTCATAAAATTATCCTAAAATCATAAGACAACAAAATAATTCTTTATGAATATATTTTTTTTATGAAAATGAATTTTATTTTAAATCATTTTAAAAATTATAAAATTTTATTTAAATATTAATGACTTACAAAAATACCAACACTTAAATATTAATTTTTAAAATATTAATTTAATTATACTATGATATAATTATATCATAATTTCATTTATAAGATTCCCAACTTTTATTTATAATTTCATTGGTGAGGTTACTATTCTATTGGCTGATTTATTATTCATAAGAGTCACATAACTATTCCTAAGGGTATGTTACTATTTCATCGGTAGAGGTTTCATAATTTCTAAAAATACCTCTTATTTCATTCATTATTCATTTATGATGTGTGTATTGTGTTTTTTAAGTGATTTTATATGATCTATACTATATGAAATAAAAATAATAAAAGAAATTTTATTGATAGTGTTTTTGGTCGTTACACCAACCTAGTGTAGCCTCTTCAAGGATAGGTATAGCTTCGTAGAGAGATTATGGCTCCATCCCCAAGTAGGTCCAGGCTCCTTGGGTGCCTTTCTCAGAAAGGAAGAACAAGATCTATTAATTTAAATATGTATAAGTCCTGGGATGTCTCATCTTCACCTTGGAAAAAGGAATCCTAAAGTTTCTCAAATGCAAGAGACCCTAGGATACTGAACTCACTAGTCATGTTGATCACTGTCCATATCACAGGATCCTCAAAAACACCCTAGAATAATGATTTTTATTCTAATATTGACTCCAAAACCAAGTATATCATGGATTGATAAAGTTGGATGGAATCCTAACACATGTGACCCATATTTCCACTAACCTCGATAGTGACAATGAAGGCTACGGTGGAAGGAAATATGTTCCTACCCATGGGACACATAATTATAATGACTAGTTGGCTCATAAGATTGTTTCTCAAACCCATGGTATCATATATTCCCACTTGAGAAATTCAGAACCTATTGTGGTTATCATGCCTCCTATTACCATTGCCTATACATCAGTGTCATAGCCTTCCATGTCCTAGAAGAACAGGCATTGAAAGCATAAGGGAAATTAGATTCCCCCAATGATTGTAAAGATAGTCCACATTGTTGGAAAATTTATTCCTCCTAAGATAGAATATGGGGTTGGGGTCCACCTAGCCCTAGCTATTCCACTAATAATGAGCAAGGATGAACCTCGTTGAATGTTTTTGAACTAGTGGACCACTTCACAACACAATATAATAAACAATTATATGTGAAAACCTCATTCATCTTCAACTAATGTTGATGATGGAAGGGTAGGGGACATACGATCCATCAAAATTCTCTAGAAAGAACTTAGAACTGGGATATTTGTGCTACAAGAACTAGGCAGCAAGCTTCACACAGAGCTTAGAAAACCCAGTCCTCCCAACCCACTCCATTGGGTGGTCTCCTATATCTAACAATATTTGTTGACTATATATCTAATCCATGAGTTCATCGTGATAATCCATATCTATCCAAATCCCAACACCAGCTGACTAAAACCCTGCCATTAGTTATTTGGAGAAGACTAGCTATACAGTAGAAGGATATCTCTAGTACTAGCTAGGACCCAGCAATTCATTCAATAGCATCCACTATGCCCCTACCAAATAATGACCCTCCACAAGATAAAATATGCCTTTATCATGAAATTATGATGTTCTAAAGAACATCACTGACATACCCATGAGGTTTTTAATTATTGAGTCACTCCACCTATTAAAGGAAATATTAGATACCCTTGACGAATCCTTGAAAAGGCCCATTTAGTATGAGGATGAGATAGCTGCTGCTGAGGCCTACTATGTAGAGGTGTATGAGAAAGATAAATGTTGATCTGTTATCTAATTTCATATAAAAGTTGTGGGTTTTACCATTCAAGGGAACATACATCTATGGTATATCACATGTGGTCCTGCAAAGTCACACGGAGGTACTTCCCACTTTTTCCAACTGAGGTACTCCTCCCCATCACGTATCATGGGTCTGCTAAGTCACATAGTCTCACTCCCACTATGGGCCTTCAAATTCATATATATGTTCTTCCCATTGGGACATAGTTTAGTCACACAAAGTCACTTATAAGTAGTCTTCAGGTCTCAGCCAACTGCAGGGTTCAATATATAGCACGCTTAGGAGAACCGCTCCTCAAGCCACTCATTGCATCTCAACATCTGTAAAATTATCCTTAGAGCATAACAAAAGATCTGCCTCATTCAGAGTGTCCCAAATCCTCAAACGACTCGCCAATCAGACACCTAGTTTTCAAGTTATTAGTGTTTTATTAAACAGGGACTAATTGCGATTGGGCCTGGTCTAACCTGGCCGGACAAACCCGACCAACCCAACTCGGGGGTCCCACATACCCCAATTTGATTTGACTAAGCCAACCTAACCTAGTTTGGGTTAGGGTAGGTATATTCTGGCATGGACAATGGGCCAGGCCTAATGGGCCTCGTTGGACCCGGCCCAATTTGGCCAAGGGTCCAGCACGCCGAGTCGCCTGGTCACCCAGTCTCATCCAACCTAGCACAAAAGGCACAGGTCTAGCATGTTTTTGTGGGTTTAGACTTCTAGGCATGGGTCTGGGCCACTAGCATAGGTTCGTCCCATTGGCTAGGGGTGCGTCCCACCAGCTGAAGTTGATCCACACGTGGGTCCAGTGATGTGTTTCTAGGATATGGAAGTCGTCGTTGTGTCCCCTCCTCTGTCTGAATGCATCCCACAAGGAGCGGTATGCTAATCCTATGTGGTGTCCACCTAGCTCTGTGTCTAGAACCTGTCATGGAAAATGGGTCACAGCCTCCCCTTCACCATGGTCAAGCGATCATGGCTCACCAGATCTCTTGGGCAGCCCAGATGCAGGCTTCCACGTCCACGTGACGCTGGTCAGCACCACTCCATGATGTTGCCCCTACTGTGGGCCATTGGAGTTGCTCCGGTGGTTCCATTCTTGATCCTCCTGCACCTACAGGATCTATAGGTTGTCAACTTCATCACGATGGTCTCAGATTCACCTTTTGACCATCATGTAAAATCCATTCATAATGAGTGCACATGCGGAGGGGTTGGGTCCTTGTTTGTGTCAGCTTGTTCCCTCTACATTAGAAGTTTTAAAAGTGGGGGGAGAGGTTCATGGAAGATGTTAAATCCATTATAATTTATTCTGATGTTGAACCCCAAAAAGAGTACCCTCCTACAAGAGAGATCGACCTGCAGATCAACCAATTCATGGGTTGATCTGTGTTCTTCATTTAGAAATAATGGATGGGGAAGACATCAAAATAAAATCCCTACCTCGTGGATGTTTGTTGACGTAACGCTTCATCCTCGATGTTCTAATAGGTTGATGGAATTCATCATTCTTTGAGGTACGTCGAATTTGATGATGTTCATCATTTTTCAGTGGGGTTGAAATCCATCAGAGGTTCATCAGAGAATCCTCATATTTTAATTCTCGTTCCACCAATGTGTCAAACTATTAAAAAGAAAACACATAGTAGTGTTTCTGTTACGTTGTGACGTCACGTCGTTACATGGTTTCATTTATGAAACAGTTTTGTTGTTACACATCATTAAATCCTCATAATTAATCATGTTAATGATCCATTAATGAGCTCTAATAATGCACATCATCGCTACCTCATCACTGCACCACAACGTTGTTCTTTCACCACTCGTTGGTGATAAAAGAAATAAAATAACTTTTTAAGTTGTTTTATAATTTTTCTTGAAAAGTCTGAATATCAAAATTTCCATTCGCCCTTTATTGACCAAAGTTAAGTTCTTTCTAGGAAAATCTCGGCATTTTGAGTTCAATAGTGCCCTCATATTTTTTATCCAATCACCAGTTCAAAAGTTAGAAAAACCTACTCGCATGTTTACAGAATGTACCTTAAAAAAAGTTAAAAATTACATTCCAGGCTCACCGAGCCTCAGAATCTTCTGTCATTAGAGCGTTTAGTCTCAAAATAATTCCATATAATTTAAAAAAAAATAAACATAAATTCCAAGACATTACATTCACCCCACAATAGGTTTTTACATCCCCAAAATCCAAAAAAATGGATAATCAAACAAATGGGGGGTACTGAGAACGAATCTGAGCCTCCCGCTCCCATGTTCTCTCTTAGAGATTCTCTTGATGCCACTGAACATGCACTAGGGGAATCAACCACCCATTTAGTACCCACTATTTTTGATCTTCTATCTCTACCGAGAACTCTGCAAACGTTTCCCCATCATCAATGTCCAGCTCACCCCAGTCGATGATGTGTGATGGATCATGCATGTATCTCCTCTTCTGTGACACATGGAAAACATCATGCAACTGGTGAATCTGTGTGGGAAAGATATAGTTGGTATGCCACCATGCCAACTCTTCTTAGGATTTGAAAAGGTATGATGAACCTCAGAGATAGATTTCTACCCTAGAAAAATCTTCGCAATACTCGTCAGGGTGAGACCTAAAGGAACACATGGTCTTCCTCCTCTAACTCCACTGGTCACTGCCTCCTATCAGGATATGATTTTTTCCTACTCTGTGTAGTCCTCATCTGCTCCTTGATGATCTGCACCTTCTTAGTGGTAGCTCATCCCAACTCTGGACCCAAGAGTGCCAACTCCCCTAGGTCTTTCTAGCATAGGGGTGATCTTCAAGGCCGCCTGTACAAGGCCTCGAATAGTTTCATGCCAATGGTGGAGTGATGTTTTTTGTTGTGTAAAAACTATACTAGTGGGATGTGGTCCTCCAAAATATGACCAAAATCTTGGATGGAAGCACGAATCATGTCCTCCTGGGTCTGTATGGTTCACTCCATATAACCATCCGTTTGGGGGTGAAAGAATGTGCTCAAGTGAAGTTGCATCCCAAAAGCCTCTTGCAATCCCTTCCACAATCGGGATTTAAATCATGAATCACAATCTGAGACAATCGTCAAAGGTACCCTGTGAAGCGTCACTATCTTCTGAATGTAGAGGCATCCCAAGCCCTATATCAGTCTCTACTCCCATATGGGTAGGAAGTGATCTGACTTGGTGATTCGGTCAACGATCACCCAGATAGATTCATGGCCTCTGGACATACGTGGTAACCTCATCATGAATTCCATAATAGATACCATCCAATTTCCACTCTGGTACTTCAAGTGGCTGATCCATGCCTGCTGTATCCTAATGTTCGGCCTCTACTTGCTGATAAGTGAGGCATCGTGAGATGAACTCGACCATTGATTTCTTCATTCTTGGCCACCAATACTGATGTTGGATGTTCTGTTACATCTTTTCCACTCTAGGGTCTACCTCAAAATGGGATTTATGGAACTCCCTCAACACCTTCTCCTGTAACTCCACTGGTAGTATGATGTGCCCTCTAAAAAGTATGACATCCTCTGCACCTATCAAAAATCCATCAAGAAAATATCATGAGGATAACTAAGCACGTCGGTCCTTGTAGTCAACATCCACCAGCTGTACCTCCCTGACTCACTGTAATAGTGGGGTAGTAATAGTCATTGACTGAAGGTAAGCTTTTCCATCATCATCCACGAAGGATATCTGCATCATAGATAGATTCTTTGTCACCTCACTCATCAGCTGCAAACCGGTCCTCCTACTAAGCGTGTATGCTACCATATTCCCCTTCCAAGGAGTATATACTATCTCAAAGTCATATTTATGAAGGAACTCTAGCCATCACCAATGTCTTGGGTTGAAGTCCTTCTGGGAGAATATTTACCTGAGACTTTGGTGGTTGTTGTAAACTGCAAGTTGTTCACCTATCAAGTAGTTCCACCACATCTTCAAGGAAAGAACCACTACTGTTAACTCCAGGTCATGGGTCAGGTAGTTCTTCTCATGTTTCCTAAACTGGCATGAGCCGAAGGAAATCACTTCTTGATCATGCATCAGGACACAACCTAGTCTAGTCCTTAACGCGTAACAGAAAACTACATACTCAACACCCTCCTTTGTTAGTCTCAAGATGGGGGCTCTAGTCAATCTCTTCCTCAGATCCTAAAAAATATGTTGGAATTTGTCCATCCATATGAAGGGTTGTCTCTTTTGTTTCAAATCCTATAAGGGTGTTGCCACTCTTGAAAGGTTAGGTATGAACCTTCGATAGTACCCTGACAACCCCAAGAAGCTCTGCACCTCAGTCACGCTCCTGTGTGACTCTCAAGCGAGCACTACCTTTATCTTTTCCAGATCCACTACAACTCCAGCCTCTGAGATGAAGTGTCCTAGAAATTGGAAATCCCATATTCATTACTGGCACTTTGAGATTTTACCATAAGGTTGGTGCCCAAAGAATGTATCCAAGACTATATGTATGTGTATAGCATGCTCTTCCTCCGACACCGAGTACACCAAAATTTCATCAATGAAGACCATGAAAAACTCGTCAAGGTAAGGCTGGTAAATCATGTTCATGAGACCCATGATCCCTAATGGGGTGTTATTCATGCCAAAAGTAATCACCAAGAACTCATAGTGTCCATACCAACACATGAAGGTAGTCTTCGATACATCCTCATCTCGTACCTAAAGTTGGTGATAGCCTGATCTAAGGTCTATCTTTGAGAACTATCTCGCTCCATTTAGCTGATCGAAGAGGTCATCAATTCTTGACAGTGGATACGTTTTCTTCACAGTCACCTGTTTCAGGCATCGAAATTCCACACCCAAACTCAAACTCCTATCTGTCTTCTTGGAAAATAGCACAGGGACTGCCGATGGGGAAATGATAGTCCTTAGGAACCCCTTCTCTTACAAGTTCTCTAGTCGTACCCTCAGCTCGTGAAGCTCCACAAGAGTCATCCAATATGTTGGTGTGGATTTCGGTTTAGTCCCGGTGTATATGTCGATGCAAAATTCTACCTCTCTGTGAGGTTCTAGTCCAGGAACATCCTCAGAAAAAATATCCTCGTACTCATCCTCCACTATAGGAAAGCTTAAACTCCTCTCATCCATTGCACCAAGGGTGAGGCTAACCAACTGGTGAGTGATCGGCTACACCATCATTTGAGAAAGTTCATCTTTTGCTGCAAGGATTTCCTTCTCACCGGTAAAGGAAAACCTGGTCCCATATTCACGGACACGCTGAATTGTATACCTAAAACAGTCGATTTGAGCATGGGATGTGAATAACCAGTCCATACCCAAGATGAAATCGTAAGGCCTCAAAGCTTCTAATGGGAGATCCCAACTGAATATGTCGCCTCCTAGAGTAATCACACACTGGTGGAACCAGTGTGTAATTGTTGAATATCCTCCCATAAGAGTCTCTAGCCATAAATATTGAGCCAATAGCTCCACTAGAATCTTTGAACTTTGAATGAGAGTTGTGGAATGAAAAGAGTGTCTAGAACCCACTTCTATAAGAACTATAGTTAGGGGGAGAATACATATATCTTACCTTATATTATCTCTGGAGTTCCATGGTCATAACCCTCCACTTCCTAAAGCTGAGATCGCCCCATTCCTCCTACTCCCTCAGGTCGGGGTGGATCACCTGGGGGTGGTGGCAGTAGCACCTCAAACTGTTTCCCATTGCCTATTGCTCGGACTTCTCCCCTTCCACATCTGCCACCTTGTGGACCTCCTTGATTGAAACTCTTCCACTAGAACTAGTTAAAGGAATTGAGCATGTGCGCATCCTCTGTCGATACCACCAGTAGTAACTGATGATCAATGGGTGGTGGCAACATCGGTGCACCACCTGGCAGGGCCATCTCTAGCACTGTTCCATGAACCGATGTCTCGTCGCTAGGCGGGCTATCCACACAATCACATGTCGGGATCCTGGATGGTCATCCACGTGAAGGTATCCTAAGATAGATCAAGATGTAATATAGTCAGAAGGTTATACCTGGTGAGTTTACTCTTATTCCAAAAGAAAATAAGGAGACACTTATGCCGATAGTGTTTTCATGTTTAGAACCAAAAAGTAGAATTCAAGGTCCTGGTGTATGGATACATCGGCCACTTCACCAACATTGGACACCATGAATCAAAAAGTCAGACTCAAAACACATAACACTATTTCCCCAAAAATTAAACAATAAACTCTCAGTCTTAGAGGTGGAACTGACTGCCCTCTGATACCACTTTGTCATGACCCATCCCCCGAGGCCCATGTCGTGACTACACCAAACCCCACCTCCCAAAGGCCAAGGGAAGGATACTAGCGCCAAAGTCATCAACCTGCAAGTGGGTGTCATTTTCCTACGTACCTATACACACAAACACACCCTACCACTTCCCACAAACTGAAATTGGAAAACAAGTATACTGAAACAAGTGTTGAGTACTAGTACAACTGAAATCAAGTAGGCCAGAATACAAACCCAACAAAAAGAACTAAAAACAGCAAAGTACAAAGGGACTCAGGCATCCATTTGCTGAAAACCCCACTTGATGGTAAGAGTAGTGTAGATACTAGAATTCAAAGTAGAATTTCATGCCTGTATAATCTCACTGGGCCCCGTATGGTCCAAGGCCACCAAGTCCTCCATCAAAGCATATGTCATCTGCAACAGAAACAACACGTGTGGAAAAAGTCCATGAAGGGGTGAGTAACAAAATACTCAGTAGGGGACCCCGAAACACAAAGGAAAGATCATAAAGAAATCCTCAAATAATATCACAAAGAATAAGAATGAAGCAAGAGAATGATGCACAAGTAAGAAGCACGAGACAACTCACACCAGGTATAATTCTAGGATAGTGATAGAAGAATCACCAGTCACATCATTGAACACCTCAGCTGCTGAAGAACTCCTCTACTATGAGTACAGTGGACCTGTTGGGTCACATAGAAGTCATTTCCCACTAACCTTGGACTCCTTTGGTACTCATAACTAATGAGTACTGTGGGTATGTCAATTCACACAGTTTCTCTCCCACTGTGGGCTTGCAAAGTCACACAGAGGTGCTTCCAACCTTTGCCAACTGAGGTACACCTCCCCATCATGTATCGTGGGTCTATCGAGTCACACAGTCTTGCTCCCACTGTGGGCCTAAAAAGTCACATAGAGGTTATTCTCACCGGGCCATAGTCGAGTCACATAGAGTCTCTTGTCAGCAGTCTTTAGGTCTCTGCCAACCGTAGGGTTTTGTACATAGCATGCTTGGGAGAACCGCTCCTCAAACCATTCATTGCAACTCAACTTCTGTGAAATTCTCCTTAGATCATACCAAACTATCCTTCTTGTCGAGAGGGTCCCAACACAACAAAATTTTTGTCAACTGGAATCCTGATTAGCAAGTTATTAGTGTTTTAGTAAATAGGGGTCAGTTGCCTCTAGGCCCGGTCCGACTTGGTCAGAACGACCCGACCAACCCGGCCTGGGGGTCCCACATACCCCAGTTTGATTCATCTTACCTGACCTAACCTGGTTTATTTTAGTTTAGGTATGTTCTAGCATGGAAAGTGGGTCAATCCCAATGGGCCTCGCTGGACCCGACCTAGTTTGGCCGATGGTCCAGCCCTCCGGGTCGCCCGGTGACCCAGTCTCGTCCGGCCCAGCTCAGAGGGTGAGGGTTTGGACTTCTGGTGTGGGTCCAACACACTGGGTGCGGGTCCAACCCTCTAGATGTAGGATCAGCCTGGCCTACTGGCTGGGGGTGCAGCCTGTCAGCTGAAGCTCGGTCGCACATGCGGCCAGCGGTGTGTGCCCAAAACATCACAGTCGTCGCTGCATCCCCTCCTCTATCCAAACGTATCCCACAAAGAGTAGGCTTATCCTCCTACATGGAACCCACTTAGAACTTCATAGAGCACCTACCGTGGATATCCCTTGACCGCGGTTGAGTGAACATGGCTCACCAGGTCGCCCAGGCAACCCAGACCTGGGTCGCCTCCTCCACACAGTACCTGTCGACAATGCTTCTCCCTACTGTCATGGCACACTAATGAGTATTCCCCCTCCCTCTTCCCACGTCTTCCATCACCATCCATTGTTGGTGCATCGATGGTTCCTTCAACGGGCCACCGGAGTTGATCTGGTGGTCTGTTTCTCGATCTTCTTGTGCCTATAGGCTATAAAGGGTGTCACCATCACCGCGATGGTCTCAAATGTGCCTTTCCTCCATCATGGAAAATCCATTCACAATGAGAGCACATGTGGAGGGGCTCATATTTTTTATCCGAGCACTGGTTAAAAAGTTATAAAAACTCTCTCGCACATTTACTGAACATACCTTAAAAAAAGTTCAAAATTTCATTCTGGGCTCATCAGGCCTCAGAATCATGTTCTGTTAGAGCATGTAGTCTAAAAATTATTCCATATAATTTAAAAAAATACACAGAAATTATGAGAAATTCTAACCAATTCCTCAATAACTATCTTGATGTTCAATTAGGGGTAATCCATGGTGATGAATCCCCATTTGACTTATGTGAGGCTCTTTATAGGAATGTGGTAACTATAAAATAGAAGGAAAGAAATTTCAGACCTATGGGGTTAAGTTCATCAATTCTTCTAACGATCTAACAACCTCTACAGCTGATCAATGGGTAGACTTGAAATAAATATTCATAACCCAAATTATTGGTTAGATCCCATGACACTAGACCTTGGGGTTGTTTCATCATCTCCAAGAAAAAGTAGTGCTCATAAATTACCATACTCCTACAATAGATAGGCATGGCAGATACTGAATGACCCTAATCCTGTGAAGTACTGAGAAGTTCACCCCATGGATGTTGATCCATGACATTCTTGAATTTTCTATAAAGTAGGGATGACTCTATTGAGATCTACCTATCATCATTGCTTCGATATCAATAGTGGACCTTGTTTTTAGAAACTAAATATAATTGTCTCAATAGATTCTATAAGCACTATCTTCGCAGAATGGGATCCCCGCCTTAGGGATTCTATATCTTCCAGAGAAGACACTAGTGCTTCCCTTGGGTTATTTATCCTAGAAGAGTCACCTCCCCCCTCTGATCCCCCAATATCAGATGATGAATATGATTTGGTAGATTCCCCTCCAACTTTAAAGAGGGTGTCTCTGCCACTATTGATGAGATAACCTAGGTGAACCTTGGTAATAAAGAAGAACTGAGACCAACACTTATTAGTGTATCCATGTCCCTAGAAGATAATCAGTAGTATGTGTCCTTCCTAAAGTATCACTATGATGTATTCTATGGGAGCTATGGTGATATACCAAGGCTAGACCCTCAGGTTTTCATTCATCACATTTTCCTCCCTGTGAGTCATTATGGGTTCAATCAATATACCAAAAAGATGCACCCATCTCATAGTTACATGGTCAAGGATAAGGTTGACAATCTTATTAAAGAAAAATTTTTCAGGTATGTCCAATACACCAAGTGACTAGATAACATTGTCCTAGTCAGGAAGAAGAATGGGAATATCAAATTCTACAATAACTTTTGAGACATGAACCTCCATTGTACAAAATATGACTTTTCCCTTATTTTGATAGATCTATTTATTGATTATATAGATGGGTTCTAGGACCTCTCCTTAATGGATGGATAATCTGAATATAATCAGATCTGGATGGCCCGTGGGGATGAGGAGTCCACCACCTATAGGGTATCCTAAGGAAATTTATGCTACTAGGTGATACCTTTCAGCTTAAAAAATGTCATAACCACTTATCAGTGATTCATGCACCATATATTTAATAAAATTCTAGTAATGTTATTGGAGTACTATGAAGATGAAATGTTCGTCAAATCCCTCCAGAATCAAGACTATCTCAAGGATCTTGAGTAAGTATTCGGTTTCCTCTACTCCAGACACATGAAGATGAACCCCCTGAAGTGCATATTTGGGGTTACCTATGGAAAATTTATCAATTATTTTTTAATATAAAGAGGATTCAAAGTAAAATTATAGAAAATTAAGGCTATAAATCAAATGCATCCCCCAATAAATCTTTAGGAGTTACAAGGACTCTAAGGACACTTAGCCTACATATGCTGATTTATTGTAAATCTTCCTAGTAAGTGTAATACATTTTTAAGGATTGTGAAAAGGGTCCATTTACCAGTGGATGAAGATTTTCAAAGTTCCTTTAAGGATATCAAGAAGTACCTTTTATAACCTCTGGTTATGATTCCACCCATCTCAAGAAATACCTTGGTCCTTTCTGTGACTATTCTGGAATGGTCCCTTAGTGCCCTTATAAATGAGAAAAATAATGAGGGAAAGGAAAACAAACTATACTATCTTAGCAGAATGATCCTAAAAACAAATACTATATACTCCCCCATAAATAAGAGTTGTCCTATGATTCTATTTTCAGTACAAAAGTTTTGAAATTATATACAACACCATGAGATATAGTTGGTGAATCAAGTGGACCTGTTAAATTATATCCTCAATCACCCCATACTGATGGGATGATTTTCATGTGGGTGATAATCCTCCAGAAGTTCAACATCATGTTTTCTCAATGGAGGGAATCCAAACGATAGGCCTTTATAGACTTCTTGACAGTACATATAGCCCTTGAAAAACTTTCCAAGGATTTTATTTTTTTGAATAAATCCATTCTATCAGTGGATCAGGCTACACCATGGTAGTATATTCTTTTCAATGGTGCCTCTTGGAGTTCATCTGATAGATGAATTAATGAACCCAGGATTAACAGTGTCGGCCTGGGGACCATCTATATCACTTTGGAATAGGTCATCTTACTGTACTCTTTTCTATTTTTAAAATGTTATACCAAAAATGAGGCAGAGTACCAGGCCCGTATTATTGGTCTCAAGTTGTCCAATGATATTGATGTCCCTTATTTACATGTGAATAGAGATTCTGAGCTAGTCATAAAATAGATAAAGGGTGATTATGTCATCGTAAATCCAGAGCTTGTGCCCCTGTTGGAATGTTCCCATCAGCAAATGGCCTAATTCCCTTCCCAACCAAAGGTGACCCATGTTACTCATTAGTAGAATGTTCCAAACAATGATTTGGTGAGCCAGGCTATGTCTTTTTCAGAACCTGACCAGGATGACCTAGTCATTCATGTGAAACATTGTTGGTTCATCAAACCCTCCACTTCAGATGATTGAAAATGATAGGTTTATCAGCTGGTTGCTGGTAATTCTATAGAAGAACCTTAAAATTCCCCCCATAGGATAGGAAACACATGATTGGATGACTCCCTTTGTTGACTATCTTCATCATTGTATTATATCACTAGACTGAGCTAAGAATGAACAAATACACTGTTTTTTAGTACAGTTTTCCCTCTAGGGTGATCCTAACCTTGATAAAACCCTCTATTGGCTTGGGTTCTGATGGAATTCTTCTATACTCTGTCCAAGGAGATGAGATAGCTATAGTCATTAAAGAGGTCCTTGTTGGATCATGTGACACCCATCAAGCGAGATTGAATCTCTCTCATCAAATTCAAGGTTTGGGATACTTATGGTACACCATAGTTCACAACATCATTGAGTTATCTAAGAGTTTTCATGCATGTTAGATCCATGATAACTTTGTGAATCAACCATTGGGAATTCTTTACAAAAATATTCTTGGCCCTTTGCAGTATGAGTAATTGACGTTGTGGGACCCTACCTGCCAATGAAAACATAATAGTGTTGTTTCATTCTAACTATAATAGACTTATTTTCTACAAGGGTATAAGTATTTACCCATAAGTAAATTAAAACCTAGTCCATGATTGAGTTTGTGAGATCATGTATCATCCATCAATTTGGTGTGCCTCACACTATTCTCACAGAAAACAGAACCAAATTCCGAATTTTCAAGAAAAAGAATATGTATGCCAAGTAAAACATCTGGTATAACCATACTTCCCACTACCATGTGTAGAAAAATGGGAATATTGATCCGTTCAATAAGACCATATATAAAATCTTACATAAAATAGTGGGCCTAAATAAAAGGAGTTAACTCGATAATATCTTTAATTCCCTTTAGGCCTATCGGACGATAACTCAAAATTCCACCCAGGAAACCCCATACTCCATATAGAATAGAGGTAGTCTTACCCATTGAGGTTCATTTTTTTCACTCCTAAAGTTTTTATATGACCACAAGACACTATATAGAAGGGAAGAATTTCATCTAGCTAAGTTGGAATTCCTCAAGGAAAATAGGTTTCAGGTGTTTCATAACTTGGAGAGGCACCAGAATATGATAGTGTGAGAATTCAATAAGAAGGTTCACCACCACTCTTTCCTCCAAGGTGACATGGTACTGGATCTATGAACGATGATGATACCCAAAAAAATATTCCGAATTTGGATCCCAAATGGTAAGGACATTACTTCATCCATAATTTCTATTCTAATGGATCATACTTATAATCACTATGAATGGAGAGCATAACATACCTCCCACCAATGCCAAGTTTCTCAAGGAGTGCTTCATGTGATCATTATAGTCAAAACTACATGACATTAAACTACAACAACTAGGGTTCAATCTCTTTGACCATAAACTAATAGAATCCCCTATATTTAATGCATTATAACCATAAAATATTCTTAGTCTCTATGGTCTGAGCTCCATGGACCTAAAATAGTAAAAACCATTGTCAGACTTGTACAAATTTAAACTATAGATCCTAACTTCCTCATCACATGATGTTACACTGTAGCATTACCATATGCAATAAATGTAGGATGACTTACATACCAAGTGTAAGATGAATAAAAAACCCAATTTCCTCAGCACATGATATTAAAATGTAGACTTACCCCATTTTATAAACATAGTTTTCCCAAAATAATTAATGGGATGATCTAATACCCTTATTAGAGAGGATAACTTCCAAAACTATGTGTTGATGGATTCATAATTTTATGGGATACATAGTGATTCCTAGACCCCTCACCCCATCTTCGGGATCATCCACTATTTCATCAGTAAATATTCCCCTAAGGGAGGTGGGAATTATGTTCCCCAACATTTGTCCCTTTAGTCCCACTTATGGTCCATTAATTATGACCTTAAACTATATGCAGTTTGTTTTAGGATATTTTTTTAGCACAAGATCTTGGATTCCAATATTTTTACATCGTATTTTACCTCTTTCATGCCATGTAGAAATTTTAAAAACACACATTCCCCCGGTCCAAGAATTGTGGATTTAAACTAGTCTCCAAATTCTTCTTGTTACTAGATGCATTACCTCAAACTGCATAGCCAGTACCCTCTTATATTAAATTTATACTACAAAATATATGTCCCATCCTTCTTGAAGTGGATAAATCCTCTTACTTTTGGTTATGGAATTTTAAAACAATGTGTTCTAAAACTATGTGTGTCTTGATCCCCATTATCATGGAATATGTTTGGATTCATATACCTCTATATTTAGACCCAGCCACAAATTCATCACAAAACCACCCACTACCTATAGCGCTATCTTCCCCAAATTTCCTCATGGGAATCCTCTTCAAGTATAAGTCCCAGTCATATTCCCCATATTGATAGTGAATGAGGATTCCCTCATAACCCAAAATGAGGAATAAAGCAATGGGAAACTCAATGTGTACGCCCCACCAATGTCCTCATTATATGATTTTAAACTGTATCCTCACCTCATATGAAACCAAGATGTCACACATGAAAAATATGGGATGAAAAAAAACCAACATCTTTATCACATGATGTTATACTATATTCTTAGCTCATATGAAACCGGGATTCCTTATGTGAAAAATATGATATTAACTAAAACAAATGTCTTCAATGCATGATTTTAAACTATATCCTTAAACTATATGAAACTGGGATGCCTTATATAAAAAATATCGGATGAACAAAAACCAACGTCCTCAGAACATGACGTCAAACTGTAGCCTTACCCCATATGAAACTAGGATGCCTCATGTGAAAAATATGGGATGAATAAAAACCAACATCTTTAGTATATAATTTTAAACTATAGCCTTACCCTGTATGTAACTAGGATGCCTCACATGAAAAATATGGGATGAAAAAAACCAATGTCCTCATCACATTATGTTAAACCATAGCCTTAGCCCATATGAAACTAGGATGCCTCATATGAAAAATATGGGATTAAAAAACAACACCCTCAGAACATGATGTTAAATTGTATCCTTACCATATAAAATTAAAATATGATACCTCATATCATAAATATTAGATGATTCAATATTCTCTCTTAAGAGGACATCCCCCTACCAGTGTTGGTCTCCTAATACATCGTGTTTTGAAACTATGTATGGCTTGATTCCCATGCTTTAGGGGATATGTAGGGATACCTAGATTCATCATTCTAGTCCCAACCTCATCACCAACCTATTTTAAGGCCAACCCCTAGTCCAAACATTACAACCTTAAACTATGTGCAACTGTTTTAAGGATTTATTTGTGTGGTGAAAATCCTCCTTGGCTCCTTCATGTTAGGTTTTAACTTTTATACAACACCCAAGAATCCCTAGAGTACATGTACCCTTTCATGGTCAAAGAATCATTAACTTAAATTGTGTGTGACACTCTATAGACTCTTTTTCTTAGTGCATGACCTTATAGGAACACTATTACCATTGCCTTTGGACCCTCCAGCATCATAAGAAACTTTAACGAATGATCCCCATAAATTCCAAAAATTATGACCTCAAACTATTAGTGGCGCTCTAGTGCTAAATAAATAATAAAAAACTTATATTAGGTTGAAAAACCATAGGGGAAACCTGAGAAAAATTAGACTCCCAATCGCTAGTTCACTCTCCCAAATCAGGAAAAAGTGAGGGCGTAAAATAAAAGGGGTAAAAAGCCAGTAGGGACCAACTATAGACCTCAAGAAACCTAGTTGTTCTCACCATACCCATAAATTAAGGAAAATGTTTGAGATCCTTTTTCCCCATGATCTTCTCCATTAGGAGCCTCTTATTATTATTCCCATTCGTGAATCCCACTACCCTAAATCAGTATAATTTTTCCACATCAGTTCACATATCCTTGTCACAAGATGCTAAAATTTTCTATGAACATCCTAATAACATGATGCTGAACTGTATGACATATTTTTTCACCATAGGACATTAAACTGTGAATTCAACATACTTAACATAAGATGTTAAACTGTGTGTTCTTTTTCATCATCGTATGACATTGAAATATTCATTTTATTTCCTTTCCATAATATGTTAAAGTATTTTCTATTTTTCCTCATTGTATGACATTAATCTATGCATTAAACATCCTTGTAGCAAGATGCTAAAGTGTGTGACTTTTTTCCTCATCTCATGATATAAAACTACAAATAATCTTAGGCTCCAAACTAGGAATCACTTTAATTATATCAGTGTCATTCACCTACTACACCATTTTATTTCTTCAATTTCTTTTAATCCACGATGACACTCACTTTGGGAAACAATTATAACCTTTTTTCAGATTGATACTCCTACTAAATATGATCAAATTTGTAGTGGCATAATTACAATAGTGTTTAACTCCATCCAAACACTCCCCCAATATAGTATCATGCTTCATATCTCCCTTGATTTGGATCCCCATCATATTCCATGTCTAAATTTTCCTACCCACCCCTAATGGAAATGGTTCCTAGCCACACTAGATCACTTATTGTTCTAGGAACAAGCTCCAAAATAGTTTTGATTACATTTTGAGATAGTTACCATGTTTCAAACATGGTCGGTGGGTGATCCTCATTTGTTTTTACTCATACTTGAAAAATTATATTGTAATCTATGTTTTGAAAATGGTCAAAATTCATCCTCCATTATCACATCTCCTCTTTTTTTGTTTAAAGTATTGGGAATCTTGATTCATGAACTTCATCACTCTCTTTTTTTATTTGAATTCAAAGCCTCTGGTATTACCCCATTCATATACCTATGCACATCGAGAAATCAAGTCAACTTTACAAAGATTTCCACTCTCCCACCAAACATTTCTTGTTTAGGACACTCCCGATAGTAAATTAATGATTCAAACAATGATTGTTGGACCATTATATGTAAATATAATATAATTGAGTAGTCTCATTTTTGTCCCTTGTTTCTCATGCCAATAATATCCCACATGGGATTAGGTATTAATTGTTGGTTATATCACTAATGATTGAATCATGGTAGTAAATTATGGTAAAAGAGTCATACTTATGTATACAGGGGGTCTAAAACAAAAAAAAAACTTTTAAGTTTTTGAGCGAATCATATGCACACCAGAGCCTCTCTTTTGTTCCAAAAAAAAATAATGCTCCCTAGGTCTCTACATCATCAATTCAGAATTCTAGCCCATCCAACTTATGATGTGGGTCCTCAAAAACATATTCCAACCTAATGATATCTTACACTTCCTCTTCATCCATGGGATGAATATTGTCAACCCTAATTTAAACTCGGACCAAATCATCTTGGCACTTAGCTATTTGAGATTCCTCCAATTCTACCTGAGCTTCAACCAAAACCAACTATACCCTTAACTAGATGGTGATCTCTTCTTAGGAATTAATTATAAACATGTGCTCATTTACTTTCTCTTATAGTTATAGATGTTCTAGATCATCCACCTAAAGCTTCTTGGTGGCATCATATTTATTCTAGTTCTAGGAAATGTCTAACTCTTGACTTTTTTCATAAACCCACTCACGGAGATAACCACAAACCAGCACATGCAGAGTGAGAGTTTCCACTCTTTCGGTTCCCATTTTTCATATCCAGTGGTGGAGGGACCCCATCCAACTAATTAATTGTGGCTCAAAATTGTGGTTAATAAAGTTATCCATGCTTCTATATGCCCTATGTTAGACGATTCGATTCTCCTCAGCAATTTCAGACCTGAAATATTTCAATTCCTCATGTAGAATAGGTTCATACGCAAAGAATTATATGAGAAAAGTGACAGAAGTGTGTTCCTGTAGGATCCACTTAGATGGGTTAGGCTAAAAGTTAAGAGGGAGCCCATAGTCATCTAAATATTTATTATAAACACCATTTCTTCTAACCTTGAGCTATTTCACCTTAGAGATATCACCCATATACACGGTGGGTTTCCCTCTTAGGATTAAGGTCGGATCGTCTTGAAAGGTCAGCTCCCTAAGAGTTGGATCAACCATTAGGGGTGCTTCAGCTTCCCCAAACACATATTTTTTCTAGGAATAGACCCTATTAATAACATTTTTTTAAAAAAACATACCATTTAGTTTGACCAGTGAAGACAGATTGGGAAAAAATGACTCATGTAAGAGAGAAATACTTATAGAAGGAAAGTGTTTTGGAAACATCCAATACTAGAGTTTCAAAAGGATATTCTACCACTGGAGATCCCTCAAAACCAGTTCGAACCTCAACATCCAATAATAAACCCATCAACACTAGCTATCTAGGAGTTTTATAAAACAAACTTGTTGATGCAAAAAACTCAAACAGCTCCATGGAAGTCTGAAGAGGACCAATACAGCTGAGGTTTAGTCTTACCCTGAGGCATGGGGATCTCAATGATGAGTCACCCTAGGTGTTATTAATTTATAAAGATAGACTCTATCATAAAAATTACATGCCATGGTCCCCCATAGATAATTAGGAGGATAGGGGGATCTGGAACCACTCTTTGGAACTCCTCGTGAGACCCTCCATTTACGACAGACTTGGGCACAGACTCTGAGGTGTTTTCATCAGTTCCCATTAAGGAACCTGCATCCCCTTTGACTATAACCCCTTGTAACTCCTTATAAGGCTCCTGCATAAGATAAAATATAATATTAGAACCTTTGGAAAAAAAATAGGAAGGTCTAGAAGAGATAGGCAGATTAACAAACTAAGATTACCTCACCAAACAGAATCTTGGTCAAGTCATCACCCTCAAGGGTGACCTCTTCACTCTCTTGGTGGGTTTTATAATAAGTGTCCAATCCTAAGGATATCTCATCATTTGTTCTCTATTTTTTGATAGTAAGGGATAATTCCTATTTGGTTGATTCTTCAGCAGATGTTATCCCATCAGGATCACCTTTAAACATCACAAATACCCAGTCAGTGGAAAGATAACATCCACTGCTTTATTCCTTAAAGGAATCCATATCTTCTAGGTTCACAAATATCTCATGGAATTTCACCCTAGTAGTGATTCGGGAAATCCCAACTACTAGTATCTTGATCTCCTCCTGGGTCAGGATCTTCTATAATTGTTCCACCCTCAGAGGCATCCACAACATTCCATAGGATACCCATAATGTGGAAAAGGAAACATCAGTAATTAGATACAATAGATTCTGCAACTTCTTTCTTAGGGCCTCCTTAGTTCTACTGGTCATGTCCCAAGAGCTCTCCACCTACTCTCTCAGTCACTTCTGAGGGAGGCCCACCCCTTCAAGAGGAGGGGTGTAACATAACCATGAGTTTTCCTCACTGAAGCACCAACTATATACATAGATACTTGATGATTACTTAGAAAAGTAGCCAATATACCACCATGTTGCTCCTACACCTCACCTGACGGTGCAAATCTATTTACCTTATGATGTAGGATTGCACTTGGATATGCCACCATCCAAGTTCTGTCATAATTCTAAGAGAGGAATACATTGATGTTGGTTGGTGTAAATAAGATGACCTCCCATTTTCCTTTATCAATGAAAATACACCACAACTGATGAAGGATACAGGGGTTCCTCTACTCACATATCCCCATGTAGACTCACTTCATTAGCTTTTGGATGCATTTGAACTGCGATGTGAACATATATAGAGTGTATGATTCACAATAAGTGTTATTTTCTATCCTCTTGAGCAATAATTCACCTCACAAGGTTAGAAGATACTTTCACTTCTCTTGTTCCCCCTCCATGTTATCAACTATCTCACTAGAAGTAGTTAAGAATAGGTGAAATTTGAAGTTTTCATTATTTCCAATACTGACCAAAACCACAGCTTCATTAAGATTTATTGATTGATCCCCAGTGATTTTGAGGATTGAGGGAATCTTTCCATCATTTGGAATTGTAATGATGTTTGGAAATGTATACCCCCTAAAATTAACTAAAATCCACCCTTACAAAAGATAGAAAGGACCACAGATCCTCCTGGTCATGATTCCTCTCACTACATGGCCCAACTGACAGTAGATATAGTCTATAACTAATACGCCCAATTTCACTTGGTTGTTAGGAATTATAATATCTTCCATTATGAGTATCATAAGATGAAATACCATTTGTTCATCCCTCAATATAAGCATCCAACCACTATGGAAGATGTTCAAAAATATAGTATAATGAGTCATCGGCTGCCATCCTTCCTTCATGTTGTATCCCCACCCCTGTTAGTGCCCTTCCTCCAGGATTAGCCAACAGGATCCCGGTTTATTCCTCTGATGAGCCGCTAGAAATTTTTTTCCTACCCCAAAATTTTGTAGCTATATTATATAGGAACATACATATCCAATATTTAAATTAAATGTACTGAAAAATTTAGGATGATGCTTCAATACTTGGTTCAACCCATATAGGAGAATCTTCTTTGCAATAGGTTTTGTTCCCTATCACCCAAAGCATTCAGCACTGGAAGGAATTCATCATATTGGAATCCCATAAATGGTATGTTTTTAATTAAATGGAGGTCCCAAAAGCTAATCCCCACCTCCACATGATGTAGGTGGAATGTGTTGGTGTTTGGGGACTACTAGTAGAGAGGCTCTGGTAGCATCTCCTGTTGTTGGTAAACATGGAATTCAGATGCCCAAACTACTTCAAATAACCTGAGTGGTGCATATCGGCCCCATAATCTTGAAAATTATAGCATACCCAGTACACCTATTCCCTATCATAAGTAATGTTCCCCTGGAAAACAATTCCCCATATTCGTACTAACCCATGATTTTATTCTATATACTAGTTTGGAAGATGCTCACATAGTGCATCATGAACTCCTCATCCTCTGATAGTTCCCCAGTCACCATCCTTTCCCTCTCACTTAGAGTGTAGATAGTATTGTATTTGTGTTCCCTAGAATAATGACCAAATGCGGTGATTTTCCATAGGGTAAGTTCTTCGTGATGATTGAACCAGAACCATGGTGTGTTAACATACATGTCTAGGATAACCACATCATCCATCTATCTGAATTTGTAGAGGGGTGAGATATTTTTTAGCAGTTATTCATTTTATGATTTGGTCAAATGCCCCAAGATTCCATATTATCAAAAAAAATCTTTAGTCATGAATAATTTCTTTAATACCTACCATTTATACACTTCAAGTCAAGGAAGAAGCTTTGATTACATCTTGATCAATGAGTTTGGTCATTTCTCAATTCAGTGAAATCATATATTGTGTCATGAAAGTTTGGTCTTCATTCATAAAAAGGGTATAAATCATGAAACTTACATGGTTTTTGTTCTAAAGGACAACTAAAGTCTGGAAACTTTCTCATGTAAAGAAGAGTATTCATGAATTTCACGGCCAAAATCATTGGAGTTCACGCAAGATAATGAGGTCCATGCGTGAGTGACGGCTTATCGTGCACAGAATTTAGGTGAATGTACAAAGGAAACATTTCCCTATTTATAAGAACAAGACCTCCATTATTCATGATGGTGTAAATTTACTTTGAGATCCAATAGGGTAGTTGGGTGACTATATAAAAATTATCCTTACCCTTTGGTGTTTCCCTTGAAACCCGGCCTTCCAATCCCATAGAGCTCTAATTATGATGGAAAATTTGTTGGAACTGAAAACACTTTCAAACCCAGAAGGACCATTTTTTTCATAAATCGAGTATGAAACTCACCCCCAAAGAAATATATCATGGATTAAGAGTAGGTTTCACACAACTATTGAGTTATGCATGAAGATGATTAGATATACATGAAAAATACTTGTGTGTAAAAGGAAACACTGGAGATAAAAGTTTTGTGATTACGAGGGAATCCGGAAAGGATATTCTAGGTATATGTGTATAAAATGATACATTTTCACCAAAACATTGATATTCATGATAATAAAGTTTCATGGGAAAGGAAACACCAAATCCAATAAGTTGTATGGTCAACCCCCATTGAAAAAGGGTTGTGAAGTGTGAAACCCTATTATACGCCATAATGAAGTTTCACGATATCGAACACCCATTTCAGTTATATATAGAAACTCAGCCCAACACTTTGGGTATGGATCCCCAGAAGATAAAGTTTTAATCTTTATCACGCAAATAGATATTTTGTGACATAAATCAACACTAAAATCTCATGGACCCTTAAAGGTAGGGAACTTTCAAGATCAGTCTCCCATGGGGCCCAACAATTATTATCATACTTAAAGAGCACTATTGTGGGTTCCCTCAAATGATATTCAGTTTTAGGATACTTAGGTGCAACAGAGTGGCTGACCAAGGTCGTCTCTCAAAGGAGGAAGTGAATTTAAAAACTTATTAAATGTATTCTAAAAATAAAATAGAATATAATTAAAACACTAGTTTAAAGGATGGGGGTTGTTTCTAATTTATAAATTTAGAATAATTTTACTGGAAGAAGATTTTATTTTTTTTTATTTTGAAATGTAAGTTGATTAACAAAGCACAACGAGAAGATGTTTTTTTTAGAAAATATTTTAAAAGGGGTAATAGATCTTAATATACCTATTCATTTACTTATTAATCATTATAATTTAAATCAATATTCACTTAATTATTATCCCCTAATTTTTTAACCCTTTAACCCTAAGAGAGTTAACTTAACCACAAAGATGAAATTACTTAAACCCTCGGCTAGCTTCGGAATATGCAATCGCAGCACCCTGCATTGATTGTTGTTATAAGGATAGATTATGGTCAGTGGTTAATTATAGAACATATCCATTATGTAAATGAGGATGAATTGTGTTTAGGGATTATATTTTAACTCTACAAATTTATCTCATGTGGTCTTGTATTACCGATTAAGATCGCGCTCTCACAATTTACACAAAATCTCAACCTTATGTGTTTTCGTGTTAATTGTTCAATTTCTTTCTTAGTTTATTATAATTTAAAAACCCAATTCATGGATCATATTAAGTTAATTAAATTATCTCAATTATTAAAAATAATTAAATGAAGAGGTTATAAGATAGATCGACCACTAAAAAAACTACACTTCCATGGGTGGTGTGGTCATCGTGGAGACGTTTTGCATTAGCAAAGGATTGAAAGGGTAGAACCCAATATCGTCTACACTCTTGATTCCAACCCAATTAATAAGATTAATATAAGAATAAAATTTAAAATAACAGAATAAATGGAATATAAACTAAGAGTTTATTGAAATAATGAAAGCATTACAACATGAAGAAGGAGAAGGAGAAGAGGAAGGCTTGATGAGGGGATCCTTACTTAAAGAGATAACCCTCTTACAATGGTTGTATAATTGGAGTGAAACCTCTTATCCTCTTCCTTAAACTTCACAATTCACGTAACCACCCTTAAAAATGATAAAAACTCTAACTTATAGATGGGAGGGGATGAGAGGTTACAAGTGGTTTCAAGTGTGAATATGGAAATTCGGCCAAATATTTTAAACCAACTTTAACCACCCATTTTACCACCGAAACGCATGAATAAGCTCTTATTCAAGAAGGATCATATGTGAAGATATGGTTAATATATCTCCTATAAAAATTTGTGCTCAAGCCAAGCCCCGATGAAAGCGTTATGACCTAAATACAGAAGCTTCTCCATTCTGGCGTGTACAGCCCACCTTTGACTTTATGGCCAAATTACTCCTTCCAAATTCATTATTTTGATCTAGTGTCCTGAATAAATGTTATATAAAACGAATTAAGGAACACATTTACAAAATATTAGGTTAAAATAATTCAAATAAAAATATTTATGATTGAAATACAACAGTGATTTTGAAAGGGTAAAACTGGAATTTGCATCAAATATTCAAATGAATGATCTAATCCCAAATACTTTCTAATTGTACATATTTAACAGAAGGTGATGAAATTATATAATTTATTATCAATAAAATATTCAATAAAATAGTGATTTATCAACTCTCCCACACTTACCCTTTTGCACTCCTAGGAAAAACCTCATATCAAGTAAACATCAATATCAAATCAAAACAAATTTTAAAACACATATCATTGAGATCCATCAATTCCAAACAAAGAATCAAAAGATATCATGCCTCATAAAAAACCTTATTTCATGTTCTCCATTTATATCATTCAATATATTTACACTTCATTTATCATCCCATGAACAAAACACTTACCTCGCTTGAATTTTCTCTCATCACTCAAATATCATTTTTTTTTGCAATGTCTTTATCATCCAAACTCATACAAGGGTCACCATAGGCTTGATAAATTCCTACATTTCCACCCGATGTGAGTCAAAGACATATGTTTATCATGAGTACTTTTCAGGGTTGTTCTGTGGATTTCGGTTGGTAGGATTAAGGTGTGAAAAATTCTGAGGCTGAATGAGGAGGGCTTGACTCTTTTTGTAGAAAAATTACATTAATCTAATTTTCACTTAAATATGGTCTTCTCCTCAATCCCAAAAGTATCAATTCAGCTCCATAATCATGAAAAGTCATGGAAAGTTTACACCATTCATCATTTTAGAATCAAAATGTCAATCTTATCAAACATGATTTTCTTGAAAGCTCCAGATAGGTACAACTTTCCCCCTCTATTAGAAGCTCCTGAAATACACAGCTTCTTTTATCATGAAAGATCCAGAAAGTCACATCTTTTAGTATAATTTTTTTCTTCAGAAGCAAACACATCTCTTAAGAATTTAATTTTTCACCCAAAGTATCACAAAATGTGGTAGCACAACACAAGACAGCTTCCCTCACACTTAAGCTCAACTAGATTATGGAATTTCACTTCAAGAGTTGGTTGGATAAGGAAAATTGGCTTGTAATGTGGCTAACCTAATAGTTTGTGCATGGATTATAAGGGGTAAAAGGATTAAATGTTCAAGGTAGGCCATTATAAAAAGGTATTATTTTAAATAGGGTCTTTAATACCAAACAAATGCCTCAATCATTTAAACATAAGTACCTCAAACTCTCCAGTTTTGATACGAATAAATCAAATTCTGGTTAAATAAAGCATGGTTTGGCTCTCTCAACAAGTGAGTTGAATGTAATGAATATGAAAATAGGGGTTTAAAAGCCTCAAAGGAAAGTGATTTCAAATATAAATACAGTGATATGTGTCATGAGATTCAAAATTCAGTGTACTTTTCATGAAATTACTAAATATTTGAACTTGAAACAAAGTCATTTCAACATTCATTTAAGCTTATATTCGAGGGATAAATTGTTTCACTTATTGATATGGATTTAAAAATGGTTGTTGAGAATCATTTTAGCTCAAAAGTTTCAAAAACACACAGAAAATTGAAAAATAAACATGCAAAATTTGAAAAACACACTTTTTTTGTTTTTTTAATAGGAAAACAATTGAAATTACTAAACTAAAAGGTTCCCTCCCCCACACTTAAAATATTTAAATGTCCTAAATGTGAACCCATGAGATGATATATGAACATGAAATGTATAATTTTAAATAGTACAAAGAATAAGAAAGTTAAAGGGTTAGGAACAGCCTGATGTGCTCAAGTGATGATGGGGTCATGTAGTGTGATAAAATCCACTACATCGGTAGGAAGTCCCTCAATATATCTCTTCAAACGTTGTCCATTGACTGTAAATCTCCTTATTGTGTCCTCTTGTGTGATCTCCACTGCACCATAATGAAAATAATTAGTCACAACATAAGGACCTAACCATCTGGAATGCAACTTACCAGGCATCAACTTCAGTCATGAACTGTAGAGAAGGAATTTTTCTCCAACATGAAACTCCCTTTGTTAGATCATTATATCATGAGCTGCTTTTGATCTTTCCTTGTAAATCCTTGAGTTCTCATATGAATACGATATAATCTCCTCAAGCTCTTGAATTTGTAACTTTCTTTGGATTCCATCTTGGTCCAAATCTATGTTGCATTTCTTTATAGCCCAATAATCCCGATGCTCAACTTCCATGAGGAGATGACACGCTTTCCCAAAAACAATCCAAAATGGGGACATACCAATGGGTGTATTGTATGATGTATTATAAGCCCACAATTCATCATCCAAGAGCTTGCTCCAATCCTTCCTATTTGGATGCACGATTTTCTCTAATATTTGTTTCAACTCACGATTTGAAACCTCAGCCTTGCCATTTGTTTGGGGGTGGTATGGTGTTGATGTTTTGTGTTTCACCCCATACTTTAGAAGGAGGGAAGAAAAATTCCTATTACAAAAGTGTGTCCCTTGGTCACTGATGATGGACTTTGGTACTCCAAACCTGCAAAAAATATGAGCCTTGACAAAATCCACTACAACATGAGAATCGTCAGTCCTGGTGTCATTGGCCTCCACCCATTTACTCACATAATCAACAAAAACCAAAATATAAAAAAATCCAAATGAACTAAGAAAAGGACCCATAAAATCAATTCTCCATACATCAAAAATCTCATAGAATAGTATGGGTTTTTGGGGCATCTCATGTATCCTAGAAATGTTCCCAGTGTGTTGGAAACGAGAGCATGACTTACAAAACACATGGGCATCATGGAATAAGCTAGGCCAATATAATCCAAAGTCCAAAACTTTCCTAGATGTCAGTTGGGGTCCAAAGTGTCCACCACAAGAAAGTGTATGACATAAATGAAAAACAGACTCAAACTCATGATCAGGAACACACCTCCTAATGACTTGGTCACTACAAAAGTGCCAGAGGTAAGTATCATCCCACACATAAATCCTAGACTCACTTTTTAATTTTTGGACTTGATGATTCTTCAAATTTTCTAGGATTTCAGAGGAAACAATGTAATAAACTAAATCCGCATACCAAGGATGCGTACCTGAGATGGTATAGATATTATCATCAGGGAAAGTGTCCTGAAGTGGTACCTGGTCCAAGGTGTCACCCTCTGGTGTGTGAGTAAGCCTACTCATGTGGTCTTCCACCAAATTCTCTGACCCCTTCTTGTCCTTTATCTCGATGTCAAACTCTTGAAGAAGGAGCATCCAACGGATAAGTCGTGGCTTTGCATCTAGCTTCTTTAGGAGGTACCTCAAAGCTGCATGGTCAGAAAAAACAACTACTTTAGATCCCAATAAATATGAACAAAATTTATCTAAAGAAAATATAACAGCAAGAAACTTCTTTTCTATTGTGGTGTAGTTTGATTAGGTAGAATCCAACGTCCTCGATGCATACAAAATAACATGTGAACGTCCCTCCAACCTCTGAGATAAGACGGCTCCAACCGCAAAGTTGGAGGCATCACACATAAGCTCAAATGGAAGGTCCCACCACGGGGGCTGTATGATTGGTGGAGTGGTCAGACACTTCTTTATCTCATCAAATGATACCCTTCATGAATCATCAAAATTGAAGTCAGTATATTTTTGAAGCAATCGAGATAAGGGTAGAGTGATCTTACTAAAATCTCTGATGAAGCGTCGATAAAATCCATCATGTTCAAGGAATGATCGAACATCACGCACATATGTAGGATATGGAAGGGATGAAATAATTTCTACCCTAGATTTATCAACTTTAATTCCATGTTGTGAGACTATATGACCTAAGACAATTCCCTTTTCGACCATGAAATGACATTTTTCAAAATTCAAGACCAGATTTTTCTCAATACAACGATGCACCACATCACCCAAACTAGAGATACATTCATCAAATGAGGATCCATAAACTGTAAAATCATCCATAAATACCTCTATGAATGTCTCAATTAAATCTGAGAAAATACTCACCATGCATCTCTAGAAGGTACTTGGGGCATTGCAAAGTCCAAATGGCATCCTTTGGTAAGCAAAGGAACCGAATGGGCTGTAACAACCCAAGATTTTATGAGATATATTATTTTTAATTTCTTTGATGTCTTCTATTATACACTACACCAAGGTTATTTTGTACTATACGCAACACTGTATTAGCTTGCAGTATATGCAACACTATTCTTGGCTTGTGTTACACACAATTTCAAGTTCATTTTGTGGAAATTATTTTACGCAACACTAAGTATAGATTTTGTTTAATGTATAAATGAAATAAGTTTTGATTATGTTATTTGAAACACCGAACAGTAGTTTTACTACATGCAGCCCTGTCTTTCATTACACTCAATCAAGACCTTCCTCGATAGTGTATGTAGTACGCAATACCGAGTTTCACTAAACGAGATATTATTATAATATTATTATGAACTAGCCGTTATGAATAGTAATACTCAATTTTTGAAATTTTATAAATTTTATTTTTCAAAATGGAATTCATTTTTGGATTCGTAATATCGAAATTAGCCTAGGTTTAATTTTTGGTATTTCTCTGAAAACTTTCAATTTTTGATGAATAGTGAAAACACTGGGTTACTATTTAAAAACCGACTTTTTATTTAAATAATTGTTTATTTTATTTAAATTTATTTTAGGTCAAAATTTATACATATTACCTATATAAGTTCAATGTAATTCATTGGAGTCATTTTATAATAATTTTCGATATATAAAAATTTTATTGAACTTTTCGCCGTCTTTTACCTACCTCCTAGGAGCATTTTGCAAACTTACATAAAACTTGATTTTACCGCTTCTATGAGTGGAATTTAAAAAAACCAAGAGACATGGTTAATATCAAGGACTAAAATTTGGTTCAATGAGATGAAAATAATTTTTGGTGAATAGTAACTTTTTACTTTTATTTACCACGGTTAAAAGTAAATAGGGTAATTAAGGGTAAAAATGATATTATTATTATTACCCTAACACATGTCCTAATTCTATTGGATAAGTGTAATTCAACCAAAAAAACCTTATTAATACAATATGACCATTTAGGTCTACTTGGATTAGATTAGGACATTTATTATTAATTTATTTAAAAAAAGGGTTAAAATAGCTAAAATCAAAGTTTAATAACTAAATCATTTTTAATATAGGGTTATAGATAAGATAAATTAGACTATAAATATTCATTAGAAATATAAATATATTTCCTACCTAATTTTATTTTATTTATAATTTTTAGACATTAAATATGTTGATTTATTTATGACACAATGGTGATGCAGTAATTACCTAAATAATGAAATATTAAAATAATTAATATTGTAAATACCAAAATAAATGAAATTTGAGACTTTTAATGAATTAAACTAATTTTATCAGTTAATATGAAATGTTAGTATTTATTTAATTAACTTTTTTCGAACTAACCATGTTGTTAGGATTTTCAAAAAAATCAAATACCAAATAGTGTCAAAATTGAAATAAAATAGTTTTTTAAAAAAATATAATATTATTAATTGTTATTTTATTCCTAAAAATCTAAGGTTCGTCCAAATGACTTAGATAAGGATATATATATTAATAATTAACCACTTGGGGTTCTTTTGGCTTGTTATAGTTAGTTTATTAACCATATAGTGTAAGAAAACAAAAAGACACGGAAAAAGTTAAATGTAAATGATAAGGATAAAATAGTTACCTAAACTTGTATAAAATTTATTTGTTGATATTATTTCGACCCATCCTCACCTTATCTTTTAAATAAATCAATTTGGAGCTATTAAAAACCGAATATGACTTTATTATAAAATAATATTTTAATTTTTTCCAAAGGTGCCCCTCTCCTCCCTTATAAAAGGGAACCTCCTCCCTCTTCTCCTCACACCACTTTGAGCCTTAAAGCTCGACCAAACCCTTAACATTTATCTTCTCCACTTCCCTAGAAACATTATGGAGGTTCTTGTCTTCTCAAAAGACCAACTCTACTATCTTAAGAGGAAGCTTAAAGGCGGTGCGTCGAAGAAGAGGTAATCTCTTCTTTCGATTTTCTCAAGTTTCTTTCTTCTTCTACTTATTCTTCTTTAGTTGTATCATTATAAAGTAATAAAATAAGTATTACTTATATACTTATATGTTATTATAAATATGAAACAACCCTATATCACCTTCTATCCATCCTACGGAAAATTAAATCATCGCGCGTGCGTACGTACGGAATACTGTCTCCACGCCGTGGTCTAATCTGTTTTTGACCACCACCTTACTTGGATGGGTATAGTGGTTTAAATAAATAACTATATATGATTATTGTAAAGTGATATTGATTTTTAAATATTATACATATGTCTCAATTCAATTCCACGATCATGGGAATGATATCATTGCTCGTGCGTATGTACAGACTACCATCTCCACGACGCGATGAGATTCATTCTCCATGTTAACCATTCATGAATGATTATGAAGTATATATAATGAATAATAATAAGATATATGACATAATAATGATACTGGATTTATGTATATATATATATATATATTCCATCTAATTAATTCCATTAAATTCAATAAGGAAACGAAAACAACGTTCTTGCGTACGTACGGCCTATCGTCTCCATGAATGGTGTATTTCATTCCATTTATCGATCTATCATATATATATATGTATATTCTGAATATATATTATATATAAATCATGTTTTACATTCTGTAATTAATTAAATCAGGATATAAGTAATAATATCAATAACAATAAGTCGAAACACATACAATAAATGAAACGATTTTACCCAAATCGCTGCTTTTACATTGAATTTACAAAAGAAAAGGTAATATAAAGTCATAAGTAAACTATATATGATAACATAACAATGAATATAATTCTTTAATTAGTCAATGACATTATTTAAATCATTATAAAGAAGTTTCGGATACATACGAAGCATATCGGACATAAGGTAAGGGATAATTTTTCAATCTCATTTTTATTCAAGATTGCTTATACGTATGTATTTAATAGGGTTATATTTTTCATCCATTTCCACAAAATATTTTTTCATAAAGTGTTTAATATTCTTCCATGTATTTATAAATTCATGTATACCCTTCTTTGACTTTTACTTTTTGTTATGGATGGAATCTTTCTTTTGTTTACCATACGTGGTAATTTTTGACTTTTCTATTGAAAGTACGAGGAGAATGTTTTTTTAACTTATACGACACGAACTGATTTTTACGGTTTCATAACTCCTAATTTTCATAAATCTTACTTTATAATATTTCATGATTATTTTCAACAAAATTCCTTTTCTTTTAAAATTACATGTCATTTTATGAAAAGAAAATGATTTTGAAAAGAAAGGATATTTTCCTCAAGAATTCATTTCAAGTGTTTTATCAAAACCATTTTCCATCTAAGATGATATTATTTCATATGTGTATGTTTAAAGTATAATGTCTTTATGATTTATATGGTTTCACTTTTCTTATGATGAAATTATATCCATTTGTTTTATATGGATTATGTGATGATAGGATGATGTTTATGAAACCCATTTTATTCTTTGGGTTATGATGAATGATTTATGGATATTTTGAGACACAAGTAAGAATGATTTCATTATGAGATGTGTGGGACCTATATCTCCCTCCAATTCATTGGGTAAAGATTTATATCTCATGATATAGACATGGCTGAAATGGTATGTTAATCTGGTTCAGTGTTACAGGACTGAAATGAGGAGTGAACTTGATTCATAAAGGGACTTTGTCCACCAAGATAGTCTTGGCAGCAATGTCTTGGCTACTATGGAAATCATATCATGTGCTTAATGTTTTTCCACAATTACAAGTTTTATTTCCAAGCTATTTTATCATGATTGAGGTTCCATTATGATCTATGCCTTACGTACTATCATGTTTTATGTCATTGCTCAAGATTTTGATGTTTAAACATTATGTTCATGTTTTTATGTTCAAATGGATATGGTTTGTTTTATTTTCTCCATGCTTACCCTTAGTGATCATTTGAGCTCACCCTTTATATGTTTTCTTTTCCCCAGGATTTAAAGAAAGTTTTTAGGTAAGAAAACCAAATGGGGAAGATCTTTATGGTAGATGTTGAATATCTTTCACCATGATTAGAAGATTAAATTCCAAGTTTCCAAAGTCACTAAACTATTACGGTCCTTTGGTGTCTGTTTTTGTTATGTATTAAGTATTACGTAAAAGTAATGCAATGTCTATGTACATAAAGATTTGGGTCTCTATATTTGGTATCAGAGGAAAGGTCTAGTCAACCTTTGGAAACTAGGATGCAAAAACTTTAGTGAAATCACTAGAGATATTTCTAAGGTATGTCTAGGGATGTCTCTAAGGTTAATTATAAGTATAGGTTATAGTCCTAGAATTACGGTAATGATATTATAATTAAACCTAATATGTTAGATATTGATGGTACTCCCCCTTGATTGTGATTTTTTCCTCTCACACTATTCTTTTTGGGTTTTAGAAAATGACTGGAAACAGGAAGATTCACAATAATGGAGGATATTATGGACAATGGATTGATATTATTCATGAGAAACCAAATTAAATTGGATCTGGAAGTCAACATATTGTAATTATGGGTATCAGAAATCTCATAATATGATCAATAATCTCAACTTTGGTAAGTTTCCCGACTCAGCTAATAAGAGAAAGATGGAGTTTCATGATGATCATAGAGGAAAGAAAGTTCAATTTCCCTCATGTAAGTCATGTGGGAAGAGGTATGAAAGAGAATGTTTCAAAGGAACTGGAAGATACTTTGGGTTTGGAAAAGGACACAAAGCCAGTAAGTGCAAAGGAAAAGGTTCAGTTAACCCCATGGACAAGGATAATGGTATTGCTACAATATCAACAATGATTAGATGTTTTAAATGTGGAATGTATGGGTATTATTCAAACCAATGCCCTAAGGGAAAATCTCATGAAGAGAATCAGCATGGTCATATGGGTAGTATATATGTGGATGATGAGGAGGAGAATACAAATGATATATGAGATAAAAGAAGTGTTGAATCTTGGTCAATGGTTTAATAAGGTAGTTGAATGATTGTATGTTTATCAAGAGTTATGTTGTATAGGTAATTTAATGGTACTATGGAATAAAGAAACAACTAAGGATTTTTACACTATTGTTTTTTTCTAAAGTATTTGAAAGTTTATGTTGAATGGTACTAGTAACCATGAAAGGTTATTTAGATATTTTTGGAAAGAAGATGATATGTGCGTAATGAAAGGATAAAGAGAAAATGAAATTTTGATGGTATTCATGATCTCATGACTGATATAAGGACAAAGTGATATCATGGTTTGAGTATATAGAATTTTTGGGATTTTGGTATGTGGAAAGAGTGACCTTTTGACAGCATTCATGTTTTCACTATGGTTCTATGGTAATTCATGTTTCAAAAGAATACATGATTAAGGTATTCACATGTTTGGAATATGACCAACAAGATATATCTTATGATATATGGGAGATAAATGATGGTATTAACATGCTTGGTATATGACCTCTCTAGTAATCATTTTCATTATACTATGAGATTGGACAGATGTATTTTGGATAAGCCTAAAGATTGGAATGGATTATATTGTACATAATATAGTATTATTTAAAGATAGAACTTGTTTTTCGATATTATTTCTGGAATGTTATAATAGTATAGTTTTAGAAAAAGGACAACCCATAGGACGAGCGACAACCCATCGCGTCGAACAAGGATGTGGGAATCGAACCCACAACCAAAGTACGACATGCCTTCATCACCTACAACTGGCCTATAGGAAGTCCCTAGTTAGTAGAAAATAGTTTTATTATATTAAGAAGTTTGATATATGAAGTATAAGTCCATTTTAGGAACCATATATGATTAATCTCACTATAGATGGACTTATGTATATTTGATAACTTTTGCTAACCTTTTGTTTGAGACAGATGGAATGACCCATCATTCTATCACAGGATCTGCTAACACTTCACGAATGACAAATTCAACTTTATTTCCTTAAGAGATGAAGTGGAAATTGTTTAAGGCATGAACAACGATGAGATTATATCGAAACAAAGTAAGTATTTATTCTAATTCAAATTCTTTAACTTTAGGGAAATGATCTTGAAAACAAAAAATGTAGTCCTAGTGTCTTTATATCCGATGAATCAGATGGTACCTTAAATCATCACAAATTTATGGCTTTGTGATTGTTGGATTTTCCATAGCCATGTTCTCTACCACTCTCCATTAGAACTTGATGGGTATATTTCTATTCCATATCCATATTTTCACCTATGTTCTCCTTTTTGGAAACCCAATGATTAGTTAATTTGGGTAACCATTATGTTTCATACTTTAGTTTTTGAAGTTAATTTTTGGTATTCCTTTTTACGATGTGGGTTTTTATTAAAGAAACTTTCAAGTAGTAAACCATTTATAATCCCGACGAATTTCGAGGGCGAAATTCATTTTAAGGGGGATAGAATGTAACACCACGAGATTTTATGAGATATATTATTTTTAATTTCTTTGATGTCTTCTATTATACACTACACTAAGGTTATATTATACTATACGCAACACCGTATTAGCTTGTAGTATATGCAACACTATTCTTGGCTCGTGTTACACATAATTTCAAGTTCATTTTGTAGAAATTATTTTACGCAACATTAAGTATAGATTTTGTTTAATGTATAAATGAAATAAGTTTTGATTATGTTATTTTCAACACCAAATAGTGATTTCACTACATGCAGCCCTAACTTGGCTTGCATTACATGCAATCAAGACCTTCCTCGATAGTGTATGTAGTACGCAATATTGAGTTTCACTAAACGAGATATTATTATAATGTTATTATGAACTAGCCGTTATGAATAGTAATACACAATTTTTGAAATTTTATAAATTTTATTTTTCAAAATGGACTTCATTTTTGGATTCAGAATATTGAAATTAGCCTAGGGTGATTTTTTGGTATTTTTCTGAAAACTTTCAATTTTTGAGGAATAGTGAAAACACTAGGTTACTATTTAAAAACCAACTTTTTATTTAAATAATTATTTATTTTATTTAAATTTATTTTAGGTCAAAATTGATATATAATACCTATATAAGTTCAATGGAATTCACTGGAGTCATTTTATAATAATTTTCGATATATAAAAATTTTATTGAACTTTTCACCGTCTTTTACCTACCTCCTAGGAGCATTTTGCAAACTTACATAAAACATAATTTTACCGCTTCTATGAGTGGAATTTAGAAAATCCAAGAGACACAGTTAATATCAAGGACTAAAATGTGGTTCAATGAGGTGAATAGTAACTTTTTACTTTTATTTACCACGGTTAAAAGTAAATAGTATAATTAAGGTTAAAAATTATATTATTATTACCCTAACACATGTCCTAATTCTATTGGATAAGTGTAACTTGACCAAAAACAACCTTAGGAATAAAATATGACCATTTAGGTCCACCTGGATTAGATTAGGACATTTATTATTAATTTATTTAAAAAAAGGGTTAAAATAGTTAAAATCAAAGTTTAATAACTAAATCATTTTTAATATAGGGTTATACATAAGATAAATTAGACTATAAATATTAATTAGAAAGATAAAAAAATTTCCTACCTATTTTTATTTTATTTATAATTTTGAGACATTAAATAAGTTAATTTATTTATGACACAATGGTGATGCAGTAATTACCTAAATAATGAAATATTAAAATAATTGATTTTATAAATACCTAAATAAATGCAATTTGAGATTTTAATGAATTGAAATAATTTTATAAGTTATTATTACATGTTACTATTTATTTAATTAACTTTTTTTGAACTAACCATGTTGTTATAATTTTCACAAAAATCAAATACCAAATAGTGTCAAAATTGACATAAAATAGTATTTAAAACAAATATAATATTATTAATTGTTATTTTATTCCTAAAAATCTAAGGTTCGAAAAATGACTTAGATAATGATATATATATTAATAATTAACCACTTGGGGTTCGTTTGTCTTGTTATAGTAAGTTTATTAACCATATAGTGTAAGAAAACAAAAAGACACGGTAAAAGTTAAATTATTTAACTTAGAGTTAAATCTAAATGATAAGGATAAAATAGTTACCTAAACTTGTATAAAATTTATTGGTTGAGATTTTTTCGACCCATCATCACCTTATCTTCGAAATAAATCAATTTGGAGCTATTAAAAACTGAATATGACTTTATTATAAAATAATATTTTAAGTTTTTTCAAAGGTACCCCTCTCCTCCATTATAAAAGGGCACCTCCTCCCTCTTCTACTCACACCACTTTGAGCCTTCAAGCTTGACCAAAACCTGCCCATTTATCTTCTACACTTTCCTAGAAACATTCTGGAGGTTCTGGTCTTCTCAAAAGACCAACACTACTTCCTTAAGAGGAATCTTAAAGGAGGTGCGTCGAAGAAGAGGTAATCTCTTCTTCCGATTTTCTCAAGTTTCTTTCTTATTATATTTCTTCTTATTTAGTTGTATCATTATAAAGTAATAACATCAGTATTAATTATATACTAATATTTTATTATAAATATGAAACAACCCTATATCACCTTCTATCCATCCTACGGAAAATGAAATGATCGCGCGTGTGTACGTATGGAATATTGTCTCCACGCCGTGGTGTAATCTGTTTTTGACCACCACCTTACTTGGATGGGTATAATGGTGTAAATAAATAACTATATATGATTATTGTAAATTGATATTGATTCTGAAATATTATCCATATTCGTCAATACAATTCCACGATCATGGTAATGATATCATCGCTCGTGCGTACGTACGGACTACCGTCTCCACGACGCGATGAGATTCATTCTCCATGTTAACCATTCATGAATGATTATAAAGTATATATAATGAATAATAATGAGATATATGACATAATAATGATAATATATTTATGTATATATATATATATATGTCATCTACTTAATTCCATTCAATTCAATAAGGAAACGAAAACAGCGTTCATGCATACGTACGGTCTATCGTCTCCATGAACGGTGTATTTCATTCCATTTATCGATCTATCATATATATATATGTATATGCTGAATATATATTATATATAAATCATGTTTTAAATTCTTTAATTAATTAAATCAAGATATAAGTAATAATATCAAGAACAATAAGTCGAAACACGTACAATAAATGAAACGATTTTACCCAAATCGCTACTTTTACATCGAATTTAAAAAAGAATGGGTAATATAAAGTCATAAGTAAACTATATATGATATAATAACAATGAATATGATTCTATAATAATTAAATGACATTATTTAAATAATTATACAGGAGTTTTGGATACATACGAAGCATATCGGACATAAGATAAGAGATAATTTTTCAACCTCATTTTTATTCGAGATTGCTTATACGTATGTATTTAATGGGGTTATATTTTTCATACATGTCCACAAAATGTTTTTCATAAAGTGTTTAATATTCTTCCATGTATGTCTAAAGTCATTTTTACCCTTCTTTGACTTTTACTTTGAGTTATGGATGAAATCTTTCTTTTGTTTGCCATACATGATACTTTTTGACTTTTCCGTTGAAAGTATAAGGAGAATGTTTTTTTAAATTATACGAAACGAACTGATTTTTATGGTTTCATAACCCCTAATTTTCATAAAGATTCTTTTACAAGATTTCATGATTATTTTCAACAAAATTCATTTTCTTTTAAAATTACATGTCATTTTGTGAAAATAAAATGATTTTGAAAAGAAAGGATATTTTCCTGAAGAATTCTTTTCAAGTGTTTTATCAAAACCATTTTCTATCTAAGATGACATTATTTCATATGTGTATGTTTCAAGTATAATGTCTCTATTATTTTCATGGTTTCACTTTTATTATGATGAAATGATATCCATTTGTTTTATATGGATTATGTGATGATAGGATGATGTTTATGAAACCCATTTTATTCTTTGGGTTATGATGAATGATTTATGGATATTTTGTGGAACAAGTAAGAATGATTTCATTATGATATGTGTGGGACCTATATCTCCCTCCAATGCATTGGGTAAAGATTTATATCTCATGATATAGACATGGATGAAATGGTATGTTAATCCGGTTCAGTGTTACGGGACTGAAACGAGGAGTGAACTCGATTCAGAAATGGACTTTGTCCACTAAGATAGTCTTGGCGGCAATGCCTTGACTACTATGGAAATAATATCATGTGCTTAATGTTTTTCCACAATTACAAGTTTTATTTCCAAGATATTTTATCATTATTGAGGTTCCATTATGATCTATGCCTTATGTACTGCCATATTTTATGTCATTGCTCAATATTTTGGTGTTTAAACATTATGTTCATGTTTTTATGTTCAAATGCATATGGTTTGTTTTAATTTATCCATTCTTACCCTTACTGAGCATTTGATCTCACCCTTTATATGTTTTATTTTCCCCACGATTTAAAGAAAGGTTTTAGGTAAGAAAACCAACTCGGGAAGATCTTTATGGGAGATGTTGACGATCTTTCACCATGATTAGAAGATTATGTTCTGAGTTTCCAAAGACACTAAACTATTATGCTCCTTTGGTGTCTGTTTTTGTTATGTATTAAGTATTACGCAAAATTAATGAAATGTCTATGTACATCAAGCTTTGGGTCTCTACATGGGTAGGTTAATTTCGTCTTCTCCTGGTCCTATACTGCAATGGGAACCTGAAAATATCCAGAGAAACCATCCAAGAATCAATAATGTGTCCTACCTGCAAGTCTCTCAAGCATTTGGTCAATGAATGGAAGTGGGAAATGGTCTTTATGAGTGGATTGATTTAGTTTCCTATAATCAATACACACTTGCCAACTGTTTTGTACTCTTATAGGAACTAACTCATCATTTTCATTTTTTATAATAGTGAAACCAGTTTTCTTTGCTACAACCTGGATAGGGATAACCCATTGTGAGTCAGAAATAGGGTAAATTATACCTACCTCGAGCAGTTTTTCAAACTATTTTTTGACAAACTCTATAAGGGTTGGATTGAGTCTCCTTTGTGGTTACCTCATCGGTTTAGCCCCATCCTCCAAATGAATCCTATGAATGAAAACGGAGGGGCTAATACCTGATATGTTAGGCAAGGTCCCCCCAATTGCCCTGATGTTCTCCCTCAAAAGATTCAAAAGTTTTTCTTCATGTTCAAAAGGTATATTTTTAGCAATGATAATAGGTATTTTTTCACCACTTAACAAGTATGAGTATTTGAGATTTGGTGGAAATGGCTTGAGTTCTAGTGTGGGGGGTGGTGTATGGATGGAGACATAGAAGGAACTGAAATATGTGCACAAAGAGCATCAGTATCATAATATAAATCATCATAATCAGAGAATAAAGCATCAAATACATTAGAATACTCAATAGCCATGTCATAATTAGAGTTCACATGATCAAAATCAGAATATGATTCCATTTAAAAATCAAATCTTAGAGATTCTTGTTACTTAGAAATGGGTGTGTAAGTTATCTTAGACATTAAATCAGAACCAATACTCATAATCTCACTAAGAATAGAACAGTCAAATTCCATGGGGTTTTTACTTAGTGGTTCAAAATGGGAGATAAAAAATGCAGAATGATCCTCTGAGGGGTACTTTATGGAATCCATAACATTAAATATCACAACTTCATCCCCAAATTCCATATAAAGTGTACCCTAATTGACATTTATGATAGTTTTTACAGTTTTGAGGAATGGTCTACCTAAGATAATGGGGGCATGAGAACTTACTTAATCATACTCCATGTTTAGCACGTAGAAATATGTTGGGAGGATCATGTCTCTTTCCCAGACAAGTACATCCTCAAGGACTCCCACTGGATATGTCGTAGTTCTATTCACCAATTTCACCACAACTCTCATCGGTTTTAGCTCAACAACCTGCAAGGAAGAGAATACAGAGTGAGGCATCACATTTATGGAAGCTCCCAAATCAAAATTTGCATCAGAAAAGTGCAACTCCCCTATAGTGCATGGGATATTGAATGTCCCTGGATCCTTGCACTTTGTCGGCATTACTAGAGTTGGTGTAATGAGTGCTGAGACATTCCTTCCAAGGTTGATCCTCTCATTTCCCTTGATCCCTCTTTGATTGGGACAAAGTTCTTTTACAAATTTTTCATACCTTAGAATTTGATTAATGGCTTTAAGTAGAGGGATGTTGATCTCCACATGCTTGAATGTGTCCAAAACCTCCTTTTGTATCGCCTCTTCAGCCATCTTCTTGGTTTGAACAACCCTATTTGGAAAGGGAATAGGTTTAGGAGGAACATCATCAATATTTTTCTTACCTTTATCTTTCTCCTTGGGTTTCTCATCGGTTGGTATGGAATGGGGCTTCTCCGGAGTTGATTTGAATACCAGTGGAATGATAGGTGGAGAAGAATCAGTTGTTTGCTTTCCACTTCTCAATGTAATGGCACTAACATTCCCCTTTGGATTGGGAGTAGGTTAGGAAGGAAGATTTCTAGAATTTTTACTTACCAGTTCATGGAGGTCAGTGGCAATCTGGCTCATTTGAGTCTTCAACTCCCTCAACTCCGAACCTTGACTCTTCAGCTCATTATGTTTATTAAGAAAAATTTGTTTAAAAATATCGTCAGTGTTAGAGTCTACCATGTGTTTTAGATTCCCTTATTGCTGACTTGTTGATGTTTGAGCTTCAAATCTTCTTTGGGGTTGTTGAAAACCATGTTGGTAAGGTGGAAGTTGCTAGAAGTTTGGTTGAAAAGGGGGTCTTTGTTGTTTCCCAGAGCCATACCTCATGTCTGATTGATCCTTCCACCCTTGGTTGTATGTTGGATCAAACTTCTTTTGAGGATATGGTTGTTGTTGTTGCTGATGATATGGTCTCCTAGGGAACACTGCTGCACAATCTTCTGTTTCTTGGAGTTGTGGAAAATAGTCAGCTGGGTGGCTTGTATCAGTGCAAATACCACAAGGCCTTGAAGGAGGGGGTTGGTATGTCTTTTAATCCAAAGCAATCTGCCTCACCATAGTGGCCAATTCTTCCAACTTGGTATCAATCAAATGACTTTCAAGAGACGAAGGACTTACCTGATGTACTCCCCTGACATGTGGTGTACCTCGATCACCAAATTTTTGGGAGTTTTGGGCCGTTTTGTCGATCAACACACATGTAGCTACTGGTGTCTTTTCCACCAATGCTCCTCCAGCTTCAAAATCCACCATGATTCTCTCCATAGGTGTGAGTCCTTCATAGAAGTACTGGATGAGTAGTTGCTCACTGATTTGGTGATGTGGGAAGCTTGCACACAACTTCTTGAATCACTCCTAGTACTCATACATTGACTCCCCTTGTGCTTGATTGATCCCAAATATCTCCTTATGAATGTAAGTGTTCCTTGATCCTAGAAAAAATCTCTTTAAGAAAAGTCGTTTCAAATCGTTCCAACATGTTACATTTTCAGGTTGTAAATCAGCTCTATCAAGTGAAAATGGGAATGATCTTAATTTGATTTTATCTTTAGAGACTTTTCTAGGTTTTAGGGTTGAGAAAACCACATTAAATTCTTTCAAATGTTTATTGGGATCCTCACCAGAGAGGCCATGAAACTTTGGAAGTAAGTGAATTAACCCAGATTTTAGTTCAAAGTCTGATTCGAGATTTGGGTATACAATAAAATTTGGTTGATAATTAATATCAGGTGCAGCCAATTCTCGAATATCTCTATTTAGCTCATTTTTATTATTTCTAGACATTGGATCTTCTTTTATGTTTGAATTTTAATTGCTTCAAATTTCAATGTTTCCATAAGAGAGGAATTCACCAACTGGTTGAATATTGAAACTTCTCGTAGACTGAGATAGTCTGATTCGAGCTCGAAGGATATGTTTAATCTCAGGGTAAATATCTAATATATCCTTGGGATTAGTTCATGTAAAAAATAAAAAAATGAAAATAGGAAAAGTGGACCATAAGAAAAATTAGAAGTTTGAGTTGATGGCCCAAAAATAAAAGAAGAGGATGAAAGAAAAAAATTGAAAACTTGAGAAAGGGGAATATGAAAGAGAGAGGTGAATAAAATAATAAAATGAAAAATAAAATAAATACCTATAAATGTTTGAATAAATTACATGCCTCCCCAACAATTATGCCAATTTGAAAGAGAACTGTCGTGGGTTCCCTCAAATGATATTCAGTTTTAGGTTACTTAGGTGTAGTAGAGTGGCTGACCAAGGTCATCTCTCAAAGGAGGAACTGAATTTAACAACTTATTAAAGGTATTATAAAAATAAAATAGAATATAATTAAAACACTAGTTTAAAGGATGGGGGTTGTTTATAGTTTATAAATCTAGAAGAAGTTTTCTATAAGAATATTGTATTTTTTTTATTTTTAATTTTGAAAAGTAAGTTGATTAACAAAGCACAGTGAGAAGATGTTTTTTTAGAAAATATTTTAAAAGGCATAATCGATCTAACTCTACCTATTAATTTAATTATTAATAATTATCATTTAAATAAATATTCACTTAATTATGATCCCCTAATTTTTTAACCCTCGAACCCTAAGAGAGTTAACTTAACCATAAAGATGAAATTACTTAAACCCTAGGCTAGCTTCGGAACAGGCAATTGCAGCACCCTGCATTGATTGTTGTTCTAAGGTTAGATTATGGTCAGTGGTTAATTATACACATATCCATTCTGGAAATGAGGATGAATTGGGGTTAGGTATTATATTTTAACTCTACAAATTTATCTTGTGTGGTCTTGTATTACCGATTAAGATCGCGCTCTCACAATTTACACAAAATCCCAACCTTGTGTGTTTCGTGTTAATTGTTCAATTGATTGCTTAGTTTCTTATAATTTAAAAACACAATAAATGGATCATATTAAGTTAATTAAAGTATCTAAATGATTCAAAATAATTAAATGAAGAGGGTATAAGATAGATCGATCACTAAAAAAACTACTCTTACATGGGTGGTGTGGTCATCGTGGAGACGTTTTGCATGAGCAAAGGATTGAAAGGGTAGAACCCAATATCGTCTCCACTCATGATTCTAACCCAATTAAAAAGATTAATAGAAGAAGAAAATTTAAAATAATAGAATAAATTGAATACAAACTAAGAGTTTATTGAAATAATAAAAGAATTACAACATGAAGAAGAAGAAGGAGAAGAGGAAGGCTTAATGAGGGGATCCTTGCTTCAAGATCTAACCCTCTTACAATGGTTGTATAATTGGAGTGAAACCTATTCTATTCTTCCTAAAACTTTCCAATGCACATCCACACACTTAGAAATGATTAAAACTCTAATTTATATAGGGTAGGGGATGAGAGGTTACAAGTGGTTTCAAGTGTGAATGTAGAAATTCGGCCAAATATTTTAATCCAACTTAAACCTCCCATTTTACCATGGAAAATAGTGAATCAGCTCTTCTTTCAGAAGGATAAAATGTGTGGATATAGATCCTCTATATCCTCTCAAAATTTGTTCTCAATAAAAGTCCATATGAAAGAGTTATGGCTGAAATACATAATATTCTTCATTCTGGCATGTACATCCCACCTTTGACTTTATGTCCCAATTACTCCATACAAATGAATTATTTTGATCTAGTGTCCTACATAAAATTTGTATACCACTAAGTAAGGAACCCAGTTACAAAATATTAAGTTCAAATAATTTAAATAAAAATATTTATTATTGAAATACTACAGTGATTTTGAAAGTGTAAAACTGGAATTTTTATCAAATATTCAAATGAATGATCTAATCCCAAATACTTTCTAATTGTATATATTTAACACAATGTGAGTAAATTATATCATTTATTATCAATAAAATATTTAATAAAATATTTTTTTATCACTTAAGGTTGAGAGTTCCTCACATAACACATCTTAAGGATAATCAGGTTTTAAAAAGAAAATTAGCCTTCACTTATCCCTAAGTTCTTCATGAACCAATCTATTATGCACATGAACACCTCTAGAATCCATGTACAAGACTTTTCATGGATCCCATGGCTCATGAAATTCCAATTTCATGCAATATAATAATGTTTCACGCAACAACTTTGTGGTCTCTGAACCAATTCCCCTTATGTTTAAACCATGGTTTGGACCATTACCCTACCTTTTTTTCCTAAGAATAATTACCCAAATTTCTCTTTCTTCTAAGTATAGAAACCGTAATGTTAGGATCCTTTATTTCCACTCCTCCATGACAATGTTTACACTATGCCCCGCCCAAAGGTGCATGACCAGTGAACATGTAACACCCAGAGTTTGTATATATTATTATTTTTTGAATATATTAAATTTATTTTATAGTATGTGTTTCATGAAACACCAAGTTAATCTTCTATTACATGCAACACTGGTTTATATTTCATTAGACATGAAACTGAGTTTTAAAAAAACTGTGACATATTATTAATATTATTCAAACACAACTATTATAACTTATCCATTAAACATAGTGATATAAATAGTGATAAATACTCTTAAAATATTAAATATAAAACTTTTATATAATTATATAATATTTATCAAAAAAATAATTAATTTTTGAATAAATTCTTTATATGTTTCGAAAATAATATTTTCTCAAAAATCTGTTTTATATTTTGTTTTGTGAAAAATAATAAAATTAATTTTTGAAAAATTTAAAAAATTAATTTTATAAAATGAAATTAATTTTTTAAATCGTCATGTTAAAATTATCATAGGAATATTTTTTTAGAATCTTCTAAAAAGATTAATTTTTTGATGAATTGTGAATTTTTTTGAATTTTAATTGAAAACTACCTTTTTGTCAAAATAATTTATAAAGTTAAATTATAATTAAAATTGGTTTTAAAGTAAACTTAGGATAATTATATATATATATTTATCTAATTTTTTTAATTTTAATCAGTTTCATTTTCAAATTGGATATAAAAAATTTTATAAACTTTTGAACATTTTCTCTTTAAAAACCCACTTTCTCGTCGCATTTGTGGGATTAATTGTAAATAAAACTTTTAAAATTATGTGAATTTAATTTGGAAAATTTGATTACATATTTTTAATAATAATAATTTATATTATCTAATACGTTCAACTTAATTTTTTACTAAAATGAATAGTGAAAACATTAAAAATTAATTACTACGGTTAAGAAAAAATGGGTTTACCAGGGGTTAAACTTAAACGATAAGGAATAAAATGACCTAAAAATTTTATAAAATATATTTTATGGATATATTTTAACTCAATAATGTCTAATTATCTATAATAATCCATTTTGGATCCTTTTTCTTGATAAAAACATGGGTACTCCTTTTTCTTTTCAAAAAATTACAAGTGTGTCGCTCACCTCACTAATAAAAGGCCACCCACTCTCCTATCTTATTCACACCTTTAAACCATTTTGGTTCATATGATACCATCCCAAATAAATTTTAAAAATCAATAATCTCATTCTAGATGACTTAGTTTATTCATAAATCCATTCTAGTAAGGCTTTTGGTGCAAACCTAAGGAGGTTACTCGGGGGAGAGGTAACGTTCTTCATAGAGCATTTTTAATTTATTTCTTTTTCCACCTCTTTAAATTGTTATTAAACCATGATGTTATAATAAAAAAAAATATATTAAATATATTGAGATGTTTTTATGATAATTTAATGACTTATAGCCATCTCTACTTCCATCAAATGGGTTATTAAATCATCATTTGTGTATATAGAAGATTACCACCTCGTGAACCGATGTCATTAATTTTTCCATTATCACCTGTCATGACTGGTTATAAAAATAGAATAAATATTTATATATCATATTTATTATTTTTTATACTTATTTAATTATTATATCACACATACCTTTATAAATTCCATTTGGTTGGAATATAATAATGTCACGTGTGTGTACGACGTACCACCATCTCGCGAAGCAATGTGATTCGTTCACGCTTTACATGGAAGGTAATAAGGATGGTTTTAATATATATTTATATATATGATATATATGAAATAAAATTTATTATTTAATGAAAATATATTATTTAACTTTCTTTCGATATTTTTGTTAAGAAATTGAAAACAATGTTCATCCATACGTACAGCCTAACATCTCTATGAACAGTGTATTTCATTTTCTATCTCTAACTTTAATGGATCAATCTGAATACATATATACTGAATATATATGATATTTATATCATTTTTAAAATTCTTTATATGTTTTAACTATAATAAAATTAATAGGACTGAAAATAAAAAATCAAAACCTATATGAAAAACAAAGCGATTATTACCCAAAACATGATTTTAATAAGGAATTGTTAATAAAAGGATAATAAAAGGTCATAAGTAAATCATATATGGTATGATATATATATAATTATGGTTCTGTAATATATGTATAATAAACTTATATTTATTATGCAATATTTTTGAATATGTACTAAGAAATTTGAGACTTAATGTAATGGATTTTCGTCTCACATTTATTTTCTATGAGACACATTCCATATTCACCACATGTTTCTTTTATATGGTTCATATACTTCTAATGAATGTAATTTATTATTATTCTCCTGAAAATTAGTGGTATTTGTATATCCATTTTATTATCTTCCTTTAATGTGGTTTATGGTCCAAAATTTACCAATTTGATAAGGTTCTTATGATACAATCTCATTGTTCAACAGAATTTTTTATGTTTATGCTTTAGATAATGAAATCATATGATCCATCTCTCAAAAAAAAAGGAATTTTTTTATTCTCTAGTTATTCCATTAGAATACATCTTTTCCCTTCGTTTTCCTCACTTTATGTACTCAAGAGTTTAAAATGATGTTTTTAAGAAAAAGATCATCTTTATTTCTCTCTTCAGTCTAAATACCTTTTTATTCCAAAAACATGTTTTCTAAAAATGTTTTCAAAAATATTTTTAAAATTCCTAAAATGATTTATTAAATACATTTTTTCCCATTTTTTAATTTTTACAAAAAAAATTGATAGGAATATTCATTTTTTTTTTCAAATAATTCCCTTTTGGATTTTATTGAAAATATGAAAGGAATATTTATTTTAATATGTTCATAATGAATGGAATTTCACGCCGTCATGAAAATTATTATTTCTAAATATTATTTAGAAGTTTCAAAGGTTATTTTTAGATAAAATTATTTCAGAAAAAAATAATTTATTTTTAGTTTTAAAAGTTTTATTTTCAAATAAATTATATTTTTCTCAAGAAACGAACCTAGTGATTTTTCTTTCAAAATCATTTTCTATATAAGATGAAATCCTTTGATGTTACTTGTGTTATACTGGGAATATGAACCAAGGATAAAATTATTAATATTTATTTGGATGGTTTATTATTATAATGAAAATATTTTTATGAAACTCATTTCTCTTCCACAGGTTATACCATGATAAAATTATTATGAAACCCATTTCTTTTTCCACAGGTTATGCTTTGAGGAAATGATGTAATGATTATGAAACACATTTCTTTTCATGGGTTTTTATATGATTAATTTTTTATGATATTTTGGAAAGCATATGTATTATTTTCATCATTTAATGGGTGAGACCTATATCTCTCTCTAATTTATTGGGTAATAATTATTGTTATATGATATCACATGGTATATGAGAGGTTATCTCAAGTCCAAAAGAGGGTACATAGAAGGTTATCCAAAGCCCAAAGTAGGTACACGAGTGGTTATACCAAGCATGACAAGTTATAAATGATTTTTTGTTAGCCTTGATATAATATTTTTTATGCTTATGTGTATTCCACAAATATATTTATTATTCCAATTTTATACTCTCATGGAACTTTTTCTTTTATTATCTTACGATTTATTTCTTACGAACTTCTGATCTTTGTGTCATGAAACAAGTTTGTGATCATTGTAACTAACCAAAATTTTATCAATGTAAATTCCCTTCTTATAATTATTCCATATAGTATAAATCACATAAAATCACATAGATAACACAATAAAAACTTTATAAATGATAAATTAATGAAATAAGTGGTATTTCTTGAAGTTAAGGAACCAATGCTGATGAAATAGTTATTGGACCTTTGGAATGGTAATGTGACCCTTATGAATAGTAAATTGGCCAATAGAATTGTAACCTCACCTATGAAAGTATAAATAAAATTTATCCATCTTATAAATAATAATATGATATAATTATATCATAGTATAAGTAAATAAATATTTAAAAATTTATTAATTAATTGTTGGTACTTTTATAAAAAATAAATGTTTATTTATAATTTTAAAAATAATATAATTATTTAAAATAAAATTTATTTTCATAAAATATATTAAAAGGTTAAAATTTTGTTTTCCTATGATTATAACATAATTTTATGAGTCCTTACTTAATTTTTCAATGTTTTATAAAATTAGTTATAATTTTAAAATCGGTATTTTCCAAGTAAATGATTATTTTAATTAAAAATTAAATTTATTATATTTAGAAAAAAAATTTCATAAAATGGAGTTCATTTTTTAATTCTTCACATTGAAAAATAGTTAGGGTGAATTTTTGGGATTTTTCTAATATACTTGAATTTTGTGAATAGTAAAATACGATAATTTGCGATAAAATATAAATACATGAATTATTGATTAATAAATGGTGTGTGGATAATGTAATCCCAAAATATAAAACACTACTTCACTATTTTAATATATTTATTTATAATGTTATAATTTTTCATAGTCTTGACCCAAAATAATAAACTAATAAATAAAGTAATGAGAAAACACCTCTCTCATGTCCTATAAATATCTCACATTACCCCCTCCTCTCATCACACCTCAAAAGCCTTGAAGAATATAAAAATTCTTCCCAATACTCTTACCAAGACAAATCTACACGTATAATATCCCTTGGTCTCAAAAAAATACCAAACCCCTTTCCTTAAAGAGGTTCTCAAGGAGGATAAATTCAAGAGGTAAAATCCTCTTTCATTTTCTTTTAATTCCTTTTCAATTTCATTTGTTTTCTTATCATCACCTCAACTACACTTATCCAAGTGGAATTAACAATAAATTATTATATATATAATGATATTTTATCATGTTAATGTAATAATTCATCATCATGTATCTTCTCCTATCCCTTTTATTCTAAAAATGAAATCATCTCCCGTGATGTGTCAATTTACCGACATTGAGGATGGTGTGTTTTCATTTTCCATTAATTATTAAAAGGATGTTCATAAAAACATTATAATGGTTTTTAAATATTGTAAAATTTATTTAATAACCCTTTTAATCTCTATAATTAACATATGTACACAATAATAAATAATAGAACAAAACTAGTTTGTGATGTTCGATAAAACCACCAAAATAATCTAAATAATTATCACTAATGTTTTAATTAATGATTCATCCTAATAACATTTAAAAAAGGATATATATAACCATTTAAAAATTTTTATTTTCATTAATAACATATAATTTTAATTATTTAGAATTATCTTTATTTTACATGAACTTTCATACATGTAAACAAGAAAAGCGGTCATAAAAACTAAGAAAACAAACACTCCCAAACAATGAAATTGAACTATAAAACTCATAAAAAGGCCATTAATGAACCTAATAAAACTATAATAAATCAAATAAATTCAGAAGAGGTTATTTATTTTTTTTAATTAATTTATTTTATTTTTTTCCATGATATTAAATTGAAGGAAGCAACTGGACATAAGGTAATAGGATTCTTGAACCTAACTCCCTTTCTTTGGGTTTTTCCTATTTAAATACATTTTAAATATGGATGTTCCATTAATGTTACTTAAATATCATTTCTTTTTCTTACCATTTTATTTTCTAAGATATACATTTTTTCAATCTGGTTTATTGAAAAATGAAAATATTTTTCCAAAGGAGCTCTTCTTTCTAAAAATAAAACATTTACTTATTGTGAGATTGTTTTTTCTTCACTCAAAATGGGTGATTCTTATACCAAGTATGTTATTCTCTATTTATTTTTGAAATCTAAAAGTTTACTTATGAATGTATGCTTTATAAAATAAAACCCATTCCTTTTTATGTGTTATTTTTTGTCTAATATTGATATACCTTTTATGTGGAATGAATATGATAATGTAAATGTTATGATGTGACTGGTGTGCTTGAAATTATATAGTGCTCCAATGAATTGGGAAATGTGATTTGTCTCATTAGATAAAGTTAAATATGTGTGAAAATGATGTTAGCCTTGTTTATAACTATGATTATTGGTTAACCACTAAGACATGATGTTTAATTTTTATGCATTTCCACATTCCATGCCTTTATCTGATGTTTCCTATCATGATTATGATGATGACACCATGATTATGTTATGATGATGATGATTATATTCACCCATGTTTTATGTCACTTATTCATCCCCTTACTGGTCTTTTTTTCACACCTTCTTTTGATGTATATCCTTAGGTTAATACTTGTAATAAATAGAACAAAAGGGTTAATAAAATAGAGAGAAGATGTAATTAAATAAATGCTTATGTTTTACTATGTAAACTTTATGTATGGTCCTAATTTTCCCAAGAAACAAAACTTTTGAGTCTGGGTTTCGTAGCACTAAAAAAATTTATCTTTAAAATGATGTAATATTAATATAATAAAAATCAAGGTCATTATAGTTGGTATCAGATAATAGATTAGTTGATTTAGGAATTATGATTTGAGAATCTTAGTGAAACCCATTAGTAAGATACTAAGTATAAGTAATCACCTAAGAATATTTTTTTATATAAATTCTAAACATAGGTATCCCACAAGATATCACTTTAGATTTAATTTCACAAAAAAATAAATTATTTATTCATTAATTTTTTACTTATTTTTTGTTCAAACCTTTTATATTTTAAAAAATGGTGGGAACAAGGATAAAATAGGCCAATAACCCATGTGAGGGACAATACTAAAATTGATCAAATAACATCCCTAATGGATTTGGAGTTGGAGTTCAAAATTTCTTGGTGATGCTTACCCAATTTTCATAGGTTGTGAACAATAAACTGAACAATGTGCAATGTCTAAATTCACCAGATAAGGAGCAACTAGCAATCAAATTTTTTATACAGCAATGACCAATGATGTTTAATAGATCTTATGATCCACTAGTCACAAAATAGTGGGTAAACTCAATGAAGAATATCTTTTTTATGCTTCATTTTTTTAATACATAGAAGGTTGATCTGGTCATTTATTAACTAGATATAGAGGCCGATCAATGGTCGATATTGATTACAAACATCAAGTTGAAGGATGAAATTGAATATATAGAGTCAGAAGACTTTAAAAAAAGTTTCTTAACAATTATTTCCCTCAAACTCTTCATACAAAGATGGAGATAGAATTCATAGAGTATAAAAAAGGAAGGTGAATATATCACCTCCTATGAAGAAAATTTCAAAAGGCTTGAAAGTTACGCTTTGGTTTTTTTATAAAAAATAATAGAAAAATAGATAGATTATTTAGTTCATTAAAACTAAACCTTTGTAAGGATCTAGAAATCTAAGACTTTGGGAGTTATAAAGAAGTTTTTAGATGTGTTTTCAAATTGGATGTGGAGTTTGGATAATGGTTCCATGGTTGTGGTGATACAAAAATAAACATGGAGTATCAACATGGGGGATCTAATGAAAAAGGTGGAAAGAAATTTCAACCACCCACATGTTAAAAAATTGGGAATGAGTACAATGGGAACTTCCTTAAAGGGGTGTGGAAATTCAATAAGTTTGGGATAGAAGTACACTAAGCTCATGAATATCAAAAATACATTAAGAGATCATCTAATATAATGGATAAAAGAAGATAACCACCCATAGTTCAATCCTTCAACTGTAGGGAACAAGGGCGATATGCAAGCCAGTGCACTGAACCTCGAGTTCTTGAGGGTAATCAGCATCAACAACCACCAAAGACAATGAATAAATTGAAATATAATGTTGTCACTGCAACTTAGGTGGATCCCGGTAATGATTTAGTGACAATTATGCTAGTTATTCATAAAATAATAGTGAATGTACTATTCAATTATAGTTCTACACATTCTTTCATATCTTACAAGTTTAGTAGAACTATTCAAACACCACCACAAAATATGGAGGTTGAGTTATCTTTGAAAATATATTATGGGAAAATTAATGCATCCAATTATATAACTCCTCCCTAGTTAATGTTTTTAGATAGAACCTCTCATCAAATCCAGTATTACTTCCTTTAGTTGGGTTTGATTCTATTTTGGGAATGGATTGGATATCTTTATACAAAGCCAACATCAACTATTGGGAAAGGAAGATCACTCTTCAAATCCCGATACATCCTCAAATTATGTACAAGTTTAAAGAGGATAATGAACCTTCTTCAGATACATCATCTCAAGTTTATATATTATTACTGTATGATAAAGTATTTCTTGCTCAAATGATTGATACAGATGACATAATCATGCTCGAAGACATTCCTATTGTGAGGGAATACACTGATGTGTTCCCTGAATAAGTTCCTCTTCTTCCTCCTAACCGAGATGTTGAGTTCTCAATTGAAATTATTCATATATCCCTAACTATATCAAATACACCTTATAGAATGGAAACTATTGAGTTTGAGGATTATAAGGGTCAGTTACAAGAGAATCTAGAAAAGGGTTTTATATGCTTGAGTGCTTCAGCATGGGGTGCACTAGTTCTCTTCATCAAGAAAAAGGATGGATCAATTTGACTATGTGTTTATTATCATGAACTCAAAAAAATCATGATAAAGATAAATTTTACCCTGTCACAGATAGATGACTTATTCAATCAACTGCATGGGGTAAAGTATTTCTCTAAGTCGGACATTCATTCAAGATATCACCAATTAAAGGTGAGGAAGAAAGATATTCCCCAGACTGCCTTTCAAATGCAGTATGGACACTATGAGTTCATAGTGATTCCCTTATAAATCATGAATGCTCCATCAATATTCATGGGCTTAATGAATATAGTATTTAGATATTACCTCAACAAATTTGTGGTAATATGTATTGATGATATTTTGATATACACCAAGAGTAATGGGGCATAGGGAGCATTTGAATACTATGTTGAAGACTTTATGAATGGATAAAAATTTTGAAAAATACAGTAAATGTGAGTTATGTATGTAGGAAGTATCATTCTTGGGGAATGTCATCACCAGCAAAGGAATATCTGTAGACCCTTCTAAGACAAAGGAAAAGGAAAAGTGGCTCAGGACAACTTTTTTAATTGAGATTAGTAGTTTCCTTGGTCTAAATGGGTATTACTAGTGATTTTTGAAGAAATTATCAAAAAATTTAAACCCACTAACCAAGATGACTTAGAAGGGAGAAAAATTTGTATGGACCAATGAATGTGAGGACTTCTTCAAAGAGTTAAAAAAATAGATTTATCACTGTGTCAGTACTCACACTTCAGACAAGTGGGGAACTCTTTGTGGTATATATTGATGCTTCAAATTAGGTATTAGGATGTTTACTAATGAAAAATGATTAATTGATACCCTACACATCAAGGAATTTGAAAATTCATGATAAAAACTATCCCACACATGATATGGAGTTGGAAGTTGTGATCTTCACATTAAAAATATGGTGGAATTATCTCTATGGGGAGAAGTGTGAAATATATACTGAACATAAGATCCTAAAATATATATTCACATATAAGTATCTTAATATATGCCAGAAAATATAGTTAGATTTCATCAAGGATATTGAATTCTCAATCCACTACCATCCTGGTAAGGAAAATAAAGTGGTAAATTCTCTTAGTAGAAAGAATCATGAAACATTATCAATGATTAGAATTGATAAGTATCCAATATTATTATATTTTAAAATGATGGACATGAGAATCATTAAGTAAGAACATCACCAATACTTTCTCAAATTATTTCTCAACCATGCATCTTAAAGAAAATAAATGATTCTCAAAGAAATGATGTGGAAATTGAGAATAAGGTGGAATATATAAAAAGGGGAAATCCTCAGAGTTTAAAATTTATGAGTAAGGAGTTGAAAGATTTGGGTCATGATTATGTGTATCATCCAATCCATATATAAAGAATGAACTTTTGAACAATGCACATAGCTCAACCTTCTCTATTCACCCAAGGAGCACAAAGATGTATTAATATATCTGTGAGAATTATTAGTGAGACAATATAAATAATTAGATCATTAAATATACATCAAGGTGCCTAGTATGTCAGCAAGTGAAGGATGAAAGAAAAAAGTATAAGTGGATGATGCAATCATTACCCATACCAACACGCAAATAGGAAAAAAAACCATGCAATTTGTCACTAGAATTCTAATTACATCAAGAGCAAACAATGTTATATGGGTTAATGTGGATTGTCTTAACAATACTTCTCAATTTATCACAATTCGAGAGGACTTATCACTAGATAAAATTGCATGTATATACATTAGATAATTGCTAAATCTGCATTGAATACCACTATCAATTATATTCAATCGAGATCTGAGATTCACCTCCAAGTAAAAGAAAAGTATCCAAAATGCTCTAAATATTAATCTTAAATTTAATATGGATTATCATCCTCATACTAATGTCCAATCTGAGTGAACTATTCTGAAACTGGAAGATATTTTTAGGTCATATTCTATGGGATTCAAAGAAGGAAGGGACCAACATCTTCCTCTGGTTGAGTTATCTTACAACAACAGTTTTCACTTGAGCATCCAAATGTATCCATATAAAGACCTTAATGGGAAAAGATGTAGAAAATTGGTGTTCTAGGTTGAATTCAGTGAACATAAGATACTAGGACCTGAAATGGTTGAAGAAATTGTGTAAAAGGTGAAAACTATTCAGGATCACATCAAGGAAACCCAAAGTTGATAGAATATCTATGCAAAAAATTATCAACAGGGCATAGAGTTTAAGGCTGGAGGCATGGTATTCATCCGTATATCTCTATGGAAGAGGATAATTTGATTTGTGAATAAAGGAAAGATGATTCCTAGGTACATCATCCCCTTTGATATTCTTGATCTTGTTGAAGTTTTGTCCTATCGACTGGCACTTCCACTTACAATGTCTCAAGAACACGATATATTCCATGTATACCTCTTAAGGAATACATACCAGATCCCTCAAATATACTAAATCCAGAGGTGGTATAGTTGGAAAATGATCTCTCCTGCGAGGAGCAGCTAGTGAAGATCTTGGACCATCGAGATAAATTTATATGCAACAAGACTACTCGCATGGTCAAAGTACTATAGTGGAACCATAAGTACAAAAAGGAAAAATGGGAACCAGAGGAAGTGATGAAGGATATTACCCTCACTATTTTTCACCGTAGTATGTAAAACAAAATTTCAAAGGTGAATTTTCATAAGGGGGGAGAATGTAAAGACCCAAAATTTTATTAATGGAAATTTCCTTATTATAATTATTCCATATAGTATAAATTACATAAAATCACATAGAGAATATAATAAAAACTTTATAAATGATAAATGAATTAAATAAGAGGTATTTATACAAATTAAGGAACCAATACCGATGAAATAGTAACTTGACCTTTGGAATAGTAATGTAACCCTTATGAATAGTGAACTATCCAATAGAATAGTAACCTTACCTATGAAAGTATAAATAAATTTTTTTATCTTATAATGATAATATGATATAACTATATCACAGTATAAGTAAATAAATATTTTAAAAACTATTAATTCAGTGTTGGTATTTTTATAAAATAGAAATGTTTATTTATAAATTTATAAATAATATAATTATCTAAAAGGAAATTTATTTTTGTAAAATAAATTCATAAATTAATCTTTTGTTGTCTTATTATTATAAGATAATTTTATGAGTCCTTAATTAATTTTTCAAAGTGTTATAAAATCAGTTATTATTTTAAATGATGATTTTTATTAAAAATTAAATTACTCATATTTATAAAATTATTTTCAAAAAATAGTGTTAATTTTTTAATTCTAAACATCAAAAAATATTAAGGGTTAATTTTTTGGATTTTTCTAAAATACCTAAATTTTTTGGGAATGGTAAAAATAATAATTTACGACAAAATCTAAATACAAGAATTATTGAGTCATAAATTATGTAAGAATTATGTAAACCTGAAATATCAAAATCTCATTCATTATTTAATTATATTTATTTATAAGGATTAAGCTATCCATATTCTTGATCCAAAATAATAAACTAATGAATAAAATAATGAGAAAACACCCCTCTCATCCCCTATAAATACCACCCATCATCCCCTCTTCCCCTCACACCTAAAAACCCATGAATATTTTCTAAATTCTACTAAATAATCTTACAAAGCTCCTCAACCATGTTTGGGATCCATTAGTTTCAAAAAAATACCAAACCCCTTCCTTTAGGAGGTTCTCAAGGAGGAGAAATTCAAGAGGTAAAATCCAATTTCATTTTCTTTTAATTTCTTTTCAATTTCATTTTTGTTATTATCCTATCCTCACCACCACTTATAAAAGTGTCATTAAAACTCTATTATATTATATATATTTTAATTTTATCATGTTAATGGAATAATTCATCATCAATCCTTTTATCCTCTCCCTTTTATTCTAAAAAGTAAATCATCATCTATAATGTGTCAATTTACCGACATCGTGGATGATGAATTTTAATTTTACATTAATACCATAAAGTCTAATAATAAAACCAATATAATGGTTTTTAAATATTGTAAATTTATATAATAACCCTTTTTATGTTCTGGAACTAACTTATATACAAAATAATAAATAATGGGACAAAACTAGTTTGTGATGTTCGAAAAAACCGCCAAAATAATTTAATTGATTATCACTAATATTTTATCTAATGATTCATCCTCATAAAATTTTAAAAAACTATATATATATATATCCATTTACAATTATTTATGTTCATTAATAACATATAAATTCAATTCTAGAGAATTTTCCTCATTTTAGATGAAATTTCATACATGTAAACAAGTGAACCGATAATGAACCAAGAAAATGAATGCTCTTAAACGATGAAATTGAACTATATAACTCATCAAAAAGGCAATTAATGAAATTAATAAAACTATATTAAATCAAATACATATATGAGAGGTTATTTTTTTGTTAATTAATGAATTTAATTTTATTATCCGGGATATTAAAGTGAAGGGGGAAATTGGATATAAGGTAAGGGGATTCTCGAACCCAACTCCCTTTCTTTGGGTTTTCACTATTTCACTCCATTTTCAATATGCATATTACATTAATGTTATTTAAATGTCATTTATTTATCCTCCCATTTTCATTTATAATATATACATATTTTCAATATGGTTTTATGAAAAATGAAAATATTTTTCCAAAATAACTCTTCTTTCCAAAAATACAACTTTTACTTCTTATGAGATTGTTTCTTATTCACTCAAAATTGATGATTATTATACAAACTATGTTATTATATAATCTTTTTTGGAACCACAAAGTTTATTCTTGAATGTATTCTTTATGAAATTAAACCCATTCCTTTCCATGGGTTATTTTATGTCCAAGATTGATATATGTTCTATGTGGTATGCATGATAATGTAAATGTTTTGATGTGGAGGGTGCGCCTGAAATTATATTGCACTCTAATGAATTGATAAATATGATGTATTTCATGATAAAAAGTGAAATATGTGTAAAAATTATGATATATATTTTTTCACAATAATGTGTGTTGGTTAACCACGAAGACATGATATTTCATTTTAATGCATTTCCACATTCCATGCCTTTATCTAATTTCTCCTCACATGATTATGATGATGACACCATGCTTCTATTATATTGATTAGTATTATGATCACCAATATTTTATGTCTCTTATTTATCCTCTTATTGTTATTTTATCTCACCTCTTATTTTTATGTATATCCTCAGGTGAATACTTATACTAAAGAGAATATTAGGGCCAATAAGAAGCTATAGAATAAGGAATTAAATAAATGTTTATGTTTTATTATGTAAAATATATGTATATTACTAATTTTCCCAAGAAACTAAACCTTTGGATCCTGGTTTTGTAGAACTATTATGTTTTTCATTTTTAAAATGATATAGTATTAAAATAAGAAAAGGTAAGGCCACTATAATCTTTGATATGAAAGGTATGGTTTTCAAAAAAAATCTCATCTACTCATACCTTTATATTCATGTTATGCTTACGTATCTACCTTATTTACCCTTAATAAGAATATGATCTCACCCTTTATTTTTTTTCCTTTCTCTATGATCTAAATAAATGTATTACATATGATATGTCTAGTAAAGTTTCTAGTTATGAATAACATAGTGGGACATGATTTAGTTTACCTATGAACATGTTATTTGTGTTTATAAGTTTATAAAGGCACTATTCCTTTAAAATATTCTTGTCTGTATTTTTGTAATGTAATAAATATTCATAAAAAATAATGTAATATCCATGTATGAAAAATACTATGTCACTATAGTTGGTATTAAATAATAGGGTTAGTTAACCTTCGTAAACTAGGATGAGAATACTTTAGTGACATCCCTAGGGATATTTATAAGGATATGTAAAGGGATGTATCTAAGTATAAGTCTATGGATGAGTAAAAGTATAGGAAAATTTCATATAATTTTAGTAAAGGATAGAGTATGAGGTTTCAAAGTAATTACATATGTATCTGGATTCTAAAATTGGATGTGTCTCTGGCATAGTGGTACCTAGGGGTAATAAATTTGAAAATGGAACATTGATCTAGACTTGATTGTCGCCTAGTGTATGAAAACGGGCCTTTCTACACACCCAATTTGACACTCCTGGGCGATATTCTGTGAAATTAACAAACTCTTTATGAACCACCATGAAGTATTTGAATAATGACCATTATTGGCCAGGTATAAGCCTAAGGTGTCATAGAGGTGTCATGATTTGGGCATCCTAAAGTATTTTTTCATGATTATGTGGTTACCAACAATTATTATTGTTTTTTACACTATGATTTTTGGGTTTATTCAATGAATAGAACCTGAATAAACCATGTTAATGTTGAGTTTGATGGATGATTCAATGGTTTAATTATTAATCATCCGAAATTTATGGGAGATGGAATGAAAAATATCATTTCTATTCTCACACAACTTTCTCAATATATGAATTATACTAAACTTCTAAATGAAAAAATAAGGGGAAAACATTCTGTTGATTCCCTCATGAGGTAACTCCCACCTTCTTTCAATGGGTCTTCTGATCCACTAGTTTCTGAACAATGGATCAGCACCACTAAAAAGATATTTTCTATTCTCTTGTGTTCAAAATGTGAAAATTAATTTTAGTTGTCTATCATTTAGAAGGTAAAGAGGATCAACGGTGGACTCTTATCAAGAATGTGAGGAAATAGAATGAAATTGACTCTATGGATTGGTATGAGTTCATGAACTTATTTTTAAATATGTAATTTCCTTATATTCTTCGTACAAAGATGGAGGATTTTCTTGAGATAAATAAAATATGATAAATATATCGGTAACTATAAGGAAATTTTTATAGGACTTGTGAGGTACGATTTTAGTTTTATCATCTAACCTGAAAGGAAGGTTGATCATTTTTTCAAGGGCTTAAAACCATGTCTCCAATTTAAAATGGTCTTCTCATTTAAATAATTTTAAAATTTAAATTTTATTTTAAATTTATTTTAAAGTAAAATTAGTTCAATTATATTTATATTAATCCAATATATGTTATTATAATCAATTCCATTTTTAAATTGGATATAACAACTTTTTAAACTTTTGGACATTTTCTCTTTGAAAACTCTTTTTCTCATAACCTTTGTCAGATTAATTTTAAATAAAATTTTTCCATTTTTGTAAATTTAATTTATAAAAAATGATTAAATATTTGGAATCTTCATAATTTATATTATAAAATAATTTCAACTTATATTTTTCCAAAATTAATAGTGAAAACATTAAAAATTAATTACCACGGTTAATGTAAAAAATGGGTTTACCAGGGGTTAAACTAAAACATTTAAGGGTTAAAATGACATAAAAACTTGTATAGAATATATTTTTTGGCTCCATTACGACCCTATAATATCTTAATGTCTATAATAATCCATTTGGGATCATTATTTGATGATATAAACATGGGTACACCATTTTCTTATCAAAAATAGCATGTCACTCATCTCACTTATAAAAGGCCACACCCTCTCCTCTGTTATTAACACCTTAAAACACTTTGTATTGGAAAATACCTACCAAAATAACTTCCCAAATTTAATCATCTAATACTATAAGCCTTATTTTTGTCATAAATTTAACCTTGGAAGGCTTTTGGTGCAAACCTAAGGACGTTACTTAAGGAAGAGGTAATGTTCTACATTGAGCGTTTTTATTTTATTCCTTTCACCGCATATTTAAATTATTATTAAGCCATGATTATATAGTAAAATTAGTATATTCTATATACTGATATATTTTTATGATAATTTCATTACCTACAAACATCTCCACTTCCATTAAATTAGTACGAAATCATCATTCGTGTGTACAGTGGACTGTCACCTCTCGAACTGATGTCATTAATTTTCCCATTACCACCTCCCATGACTAGTTATAATGATGGATTAAATGTTTATATACTATATTTATGATATTTTTATACTTATATAATTATTATATCACACATACTTTAATACATTCTATTCTATGGGAATATGATAATGTCGCTCATGTATACGGCTAACTACCACATCACGAAGCGATGTGATTTGTTCACGATTTACATGAAAGGCAATGAGGATGGGTTTAATGAAAATATGTGATATATATGATATAAAAATGATTCTATAATTATAATATATAATTTTCCTTTATTTTTTTCAGCAATAAAATGGAAATCAAATTCATGCATATGTATGGTCTACTGTCACCATGAACTATGTATATTATTTTCTATCTATAACTTTTATGGATCATTATAAATACATATATACTGAATATATATGATATTTATATCATTTTTAACTTTTTTGGAGATAATTTAACCATGATAAAAGTAGTATCAAAAATAAAAATCGAAACATATATGAAAAACAAAGCGGTTATTACCCGAAATGAGATTTAAATAAGGAGTTGTTAATAAATGGATAATAAAAGATCATAAGTAAATCATATATGGTATGATATATATAATTATTTTTCTATAATATATTTATAATATACTTAGATTTATTATATAGGAGGTTCAAATATGTATAAAGGAATTCGAGACTTAAGGTAAGGGATTTCCATCTCACTTTTGTTGTTTTCTTTGAGACACATTCCATATTCACCATGTCTTTAATTTATGTGATGTATATAATGAACATGAATGTATTTTTGGAATATTACACATAAAATTATTTGTATTTATGTACCCATTTTAGGATCTTCCTTTAATTTGGTTTATGGTTCAAAAGATACCAAAGTGGAAGGTTTTTATGATAAAATCTCATTATTTATCAGGATTGTTTATGTTTATTCTTATGATGATGAAATATTATGATCCATATCTCAATAACCTCATGAATTTTATTATACTATAGTTATTTAATTATAATATAATTTTACCTTAATTTTATTTTCTTTATGTACTCATGAAAACAAAAAAAATTAAGAAAAAAATCGTATTTATTTCTCTCTTCGGTCGAAAGCCCTTTTTCATCCAAAACCTTGTTTTCTAAAAATGTTTTTAACATTACTCAAATGATTTATTAAAGAAATTTTTTCCCATTTTTTACTTTTTGTAAAATATTTTTAAATGAATAATCACGTATTTTTCTAAATAATTATTATTTCTCTTTTACTGAAAATGAGAAATGAATATTTATTTAAACGTGTATGATATGAACAGAATTTCCGGCCATCATGAACATTATTTTCTTTGAATATTTATTTATAAATTTTTAAGTTTTTTTAAATAAAATTATTACTTTTTAGTTTTAAAAATATGATTTTCAAAGAAAGGATATTTTCTTCAAGAAACATTACAAGTGATTTTTCATTCAAAATCATTTTTCATCCAAGATTATATACTTTGATTTAACTTATTATTTACTAGGGATATAGACCAAGGATACCATTCTTATTGTTTCTTTGTATGGTTTATGTTTATTATGAAAATATTTTTATGAAACCCAATTCTCTTCTATGGGTTATACCATGATAAAATTCTTATGAAACCTGTCTCTTTTTCCACGAGTTATGATTTGAGGAAATGATGAAATGATTCTGAAACTCATTTATTTTCATGGGTTCTAATATGATGAATATTTTATGACCCTATAGAACATGTATGTATGATTTTGATCATGTGATGAGTGGGACCAATATCTCCCTCTAATTAATTGGGTATCGATTAATCTTATATGAGCTCAAAGGGTATATAGGAGGTTATCCCAATCCCAAAATAGGGAACACGAGAGGTTATACCAAGATTGAAGTAGGTGCATAGGTGGTTATCTGAAGCCTAACATGTTATGAATTCTTTACAGGATATCCTTTATATAATATTTTCTATTCCTATATTTATTGAACAAATATATATCTTATGTTAATTTTATGATCTCATGGATCACATTCTTTGATTCTATTATGATCCATATCTTATGAACTTCAACTCTTTATTCCAAGACTCAACCTAGTTAAAAGGGTGCCATATAACTATATTCCCTTTGTGCCTCTTGGACTTAAGGTCATGTAAGGGTTCCTTCTCGACCTAGTTGAAAACAAGATTATCTATAAATAATAAAAATTCATAAGTTATTGGGACATGGGGTGGTCTAAGTTAGATATCAATCATATTTAATAGTTGGAATAAATATTATTCTTAATGCAGAGAAAAAATATTTATTCCATATTTCCTGCTCACATTAATTCAATCACTATTTATATGTGAGTTGAATATTTAAGTAAATATTTATTCACAGGACCGTTAAATAGTATATTCATTTATCTCTCGATGTATTCAAATGGTAATAAAAATATTTATTATTAAATAATTATTTATTTTCTTACCCAAATATTAAAATAAATATTTTTTCACTATACCATGACTATATTTTTTATTTATTATTTTAAATAAATAATATTTTTATTATTCATGGTTTAGTAAATGTCAAGGAAGTTGGTCGGGCTGATTTAAGCACACGGTAATTCACAATGATATGATAAATATAATTTTATAAATATTAATTTATTTGTTGATATTTATATTATACGTGAGACATGCTCATGTTATGGAATTAGTATTACTATTATAATTATTATGATTGTTATTATTATTATTATTATTTTCGGGGTTTTCTAAGGATTAAGAGATTGGATAAGGGCCTATGTGTAATTAAAAATTCTCTAACCTACCTCTATATATACTAGATTATATCATTTCTATAATAGTGTTGGTTATGGAAAAAATCTCATCGCTAGAGAATTAATCTCTATGATGAAAACCTCTACAGTTTTTCTTATTAAAATTGAGATAATTCGTCTACTTCCTTCCAAATTCTCAATAATGAGAGATAAGAGAGATAATCCTTAAATAAGATAGATTATATTGCGATCAAGACAGAAAACTCAATATGAACGACTAATCCATTATAGAACTCAGTGTTCCATGGAAAATGTTCAAATATCGAGGTAAACATGTGGATCACCACTATAGGGATTATATAATGGATCCTCTTGGTTTAATGATGGTCAAACTAGACAAGGTTTGATCAATAAACATCTACATTGAAGAAATAACTCAAACTGAGGTATATTTATTATTTCTAAATTTACTATAAATTTAGCATGAAGGATCCCCACACTTATTTCTGGGGTTATTCCATCAAGTTTCTTCAAATATAATCATTATAAATGTCTTTTATTGACAATTTTTTATGCTTTATTCACTATATTCTAATGAAATTCTATCATCAAGTATGGTCTCAGTTAACTTCCACCACTACCAAAATCATCAATAAAAGTAGTTAATTTTTGGTTCAATTCAATCAATACTAGTATGGAAATCCTGATTTATAGATTTTAGACTCTCCCTATGTCATACACCTCTTTCAAAGCCTTTATATCTTTCAAACACTTATTTTTATCTTGAAATTGTTTAGGAACTTTCAACCACTTTTAGTCTATCTATAACTTTGATTTCCACTTTTTCATTGAAACTTTAACTCTATTTACCACTTTTAGATCTTTAGACTTTACTTTGAGTAAATTATCCATTATTGATACCATTTTTTGTGTTATTAATGGTATTATCACCACTTATTCAAAAAAAAATCCATATTTTTTTCAAGTTCATAAAACTATTTTAACTATATCTTCACTCACAAATATTTTTAGAAAGTGAAATTATAAATTTTCAAAGAGTTATCAACAAAAACTCAAAGCCTATTAAGTAAAATATCTATATAGAAAAAAATTATTTTAATAATTTAAATATCATCTATTTCACTCGCTTACTTCCACCAATTCATAAAACGTTAGACTTATCTTCCTTCCGTAATATCCAAGTGATCCAAATCACAATTATACAAAATTTTCAAAAAAAAATCAATAATAAATCATAGTTTTTCATTAATACTATGTGTTGAACCAATTAATACCAATTTTATAATATTCTAGTGATATCACATGATAAGATGATTTATTTTCTTCTTTATAGGGATTCTCCTTCTTCTATATAAGTTTAATCTTTCTTTTAATCTTTTACAAAACTGTCCCTAAAATTTAATGATTTATACTCTATCACCACTTATTTATATACATCATGGGATTCATATTTCATAATATTTTATTATCTTGAAATAAAATTATATGATTTCATTTTGTTAGTTCAAAAACAAATAAAATAATAAATTCTTCTATAAATGTTTCTCTTAATTCTTCAAGATTTTTTTCTATTTTCTACAAGGTCTAAAACCACTTGGTATATACCTGATATCACTTATTGATCACTATATTTGGATTGATACCACTTTAATGTTCTATACTAGTCTTTTAAACCACTTTGATTTTAGATCAGGTTATGTGACACTTCAATTTATTCATCAATTCTTGAAATTTCATATTGAAAAAGATACCACTTGAATTTTCATATTGGGATTTGATAAAAATTGAAATTTTTTTGATATACACTTTTAATTCCAAATAATGATATTTTACAACTTTCAATTCAATATTTTTCATCAGTTCTCCTGTTATATGATCCAACATTGTAATGGCCTTAACTATTATAAATTAAATTCTCTTTTGAATGAATAAATTCTTTATAGAAAGTACATGAACTAATTTGGTTATTTTTGACCATTATAAGATATAGCACATAGAATATAAAATACAATTAAGAATCATAACTATTGATAATATAGTCATTTTATAGTTTCTAAGAATATTATTAAATTTTGAGGGTTATAATAAAGTCTAATTGACACAGACTGTATACGAGATGGCTTTGACCAGTAGGATCATACCCTATAAATCACTTTTATTGGATTTTCTAAAGGATATGGAATCACTGGGAGTTTCAATTAACCAAGACCAATCTTAAATTAAATGAAAAAAGCATGAACAAAACTATTTATGGGAGAAGATCAAGCTTATCGAGATCATGACTCAAACCATGTCCGCCGAACCACCCCAGGAAAGTTCCACCATTGCACACCTTAACCTTAGAGTGTACACTCGTGTAATAATGGGTTATATAAATATACCCTAGTAGTATGGATTTTTATGTTTTATTTTTAAAATAATGATTATATTTTTCCCTTTTAATTATTACTATATTTATAAAATTATATATGAATTGATGAAAATTAGATTTTGATATGAAGAAACTAAAATTTTATTTTTAGAAAATATACGGTTTTAATTAAAACACTTTTTTTATAAAATTAAATAAATTTAAAATAAATTTTATTTTAATATAATAATATTATTAAATAATATTTATTTAAAATGATAATTTAATTTAATGAAGTCCATTATAATCTTTATAAGGGTCAGATGATTGTTATTTCCATAAAAAATAATATTTCCTATAAATGTGGATTTTGATTTTAAAGTGCAAATCATCATAATTAGAGAATTATTTTGAAAAAATAAATATTATTTTTGAAATAATTATATTTAAATTATTTAATGATGAATTTTTAATAATTTTCTAAGATATTGTAATTTTTTGGGTAAAAATAAAATGCGATATAAATATACGGTATGTATTATGGCATCGTAATAACCCAAAAGTGATTTTATAAATACTATAAATGGAATCCAAGAAAAAATATATATTTCCCATTTAAAATAATTTGTTTTTTATGTTATTTTATTAGTATTATAAACATTTAATGAATCCCCCAAATCCTATATTATATTTTAAGGTTTTCAAATCAATGCTTTTTGAACATGACTCACTTCCACTTCACAAATGGTATTATTTTAAGGATTTAGATTATTATACTTATATAATATTTAAAAACACTCTTCTTTGGTTGAATCCATGGGAAAAACATGTTAAGGTTTGTGTTTTTTATTATTTTATCATATAGAGTCCAAAACCTAGCTTTGGGAATTAATAAAGAAATCCCTTATCTTTTTCTATAAATATCCACCCAACCTCCCACTCCTCTTCACTCAAAAACCATTGAGAATAAATTTCTTCTCCCTTTCCCCCTCTAAATCCCATACAAGGTGTTCCCAATATCTTAATAATCACCTCTCAAGATTTTAGAAGCGCCCTATCAGGGCAAGGGGATTCTCTCCTCCTCATCATTATTAAAGAACTTTATTTTAGTGTTGGAATATGTTTTTATACATATATTTATAATCCATATGATTCCTTATAATTATATACCACATTTTAATCTCATTAAACCCATTTATAAGACTTTATGTACACCTGTTATACTGGAAAAATTATCCCGTGATTTTTCATGCCAAACATTTTTGATGTGTATAACCATACCCATTTCCACTAAAGGGTATTCACGTAGATGTACCTATCCTTAATTTATTATAGAATCCCATTTATTTAAACCACACTCCATAATTGTGGGATTAAAAGTGATAAAATAAATCCTTATATTTTATGATCTATGTGGTACACAAATGCATGTACATGATATGAATGTGATGGGTGGGTTATAATTATATAGCCCTCCAGTACATTAGGTAATGTTTTAATCTCATGATATAACATGTATGGTTCATGGTATGTTATCTTAAGCACACTATATTTGGATGTATTGGTGGTTATACTTGACTTATTCTTATGATTTCATGTTTTATGTTATGGACACATTACAATGTTTATTTGATCATATGATCTTATATCATGATTAATTGTTCATGTTTTTTCACCCTTTTTAGGGAACCTTGATATACATATTGTGTCAGATGTATTAATTTAATCATGTTATGATTTATTTCTTCCCTTACTGGGATTTATTGATCACCCCTTTCTTATGTACATCCCGAAGTTTCCCCATACATGTAAAGACCCAAAAATTCCATATAAATTTTTTAAAAATTATTTGGGATTATTACGAGTTTGAAAAAACTGACGGCACGTGATTCTGAGGCCCAGAAATGCTAGAATGGAATTTTAAAAATTTTTTAAGGTACATTTAGTAAACGTGTGGGTGGAATTTTCTATCTTTTGAACTGGTGCTCAGAATTGAAATTTGATGGCACCGTTGAACTTGCAGCACTGGGATTCGCTTAAGGGAATCTTAACTTTGTTTGGAAAAAGTCAAAAAGAATAGTTAATTTTTAGCTTTACAAAAAAATAAACTCAAAAAGGTTATTTTATTTCTTTTTTTGTAACCGTTGAGCGATGTGGCGGGACCATAGAGTGAAATGGGTCATTCAAGGGCATGAACCTTGGGTTTCATAACCTCGACGTTGGAACATTAAATGTGGTTCATAAATGAACTACATTAATGTTATGCAACACGGTTGGTTCCCTCATCTATTTAAATGGAGCTTGGGCTCAAGTTTTTGACATAGAAGTGAGGAACCTCTTATTAAGTACAGTGGTGTCTTCCACTAATAAAGAATGGAGGCTTAAATGACGCCGTTGGGGAAATCGATATGGGATCGAAGAATGTCGGTGACTTCAACAAACATGGACCCTTCTTCCACCATGACCATTACCTCATCTAATAGTTCATGAGGTAGGGGGTTTTGTACTGATTAATTCTAAGAGTTTGAAGATAAATTAATCTCACCCTTATTATGATGCTAACATGGAGGGCGCGGGCCAAACGAAAAAGGCCTGGACCCTCTTCCCCTTTTATCATTGTTGTGTTCTTCGTGGAAAACAGGAAAACAGAGTGGGAAGATGAACATGAGATCCATGAAGCATTGGCAGTGCCCCGATAGACCCGTAGGCACTTTCAGAAGGGAAAACATACCACCACATCTCACCTGGTGGACCGTAGAAGACTAGCTGACGCTCACCTACCCAGGAAGGGGGCGACATCATGGCGGACCAATAGGGGTGGACGACTTTCAATCGGCTGCATTGGAAGAAGGGTGGCATGTCGTCGTGCGCCGATGATGGAGGTTGTGGTGGAGGGGGACCTGTGCCCTGCGGGTCCTGTGGACAGTGAGGCAGCGCCACATGGTGTCTTCGGTTGAAGAGTCGAATGAATATTGAGCCATTCGGTAAGGAGGGATCGCGTAACCCCTCGCACGGGTCATGCCCAACCAGTGGGCCAGGCTGATCCACTTCCGAGTAGGACGAGCTCATCGCGGCCCAACCAGTTCGGTCTGGGATGGGTCGGACTCGGGTCATACCCAGCCCAGGTCGGGTTGGACCAAGTTGGTCTGACCGAGTCAGACCAGACCCAGACCCTTTATGCCCAGTTTTTCTTAAAAGGCCATATCTTACAAACGAGACGTCAGTTTGATGAGCTATCTACAGTGTTGGAATCCTTGGGATGATAAGGAACTTTTGATATACTCCACTTGAGTTTTGGAGAAAGTTGTAGTACGGATGGGTTGGATCATACCCGAATCCAACCAGGCCCTCGGCACTAAAATGCCTATAACTCTTAGACCGAGTGTCCAATTAACACAACATCTATTGCGTTGGAACCCTTATGACATGACAGATCATTGAGTTACTTCTTAGTGGGGCTTCATTCTGATTAAAGTTTGACCGATGGTTTGAATAACATATCCTCCCAGAATCAATCGTACTATGTACAGGAATCCAATGGCTGGAAAAAACATAAAGAATTAATAGTGATCCTGTGTGGATTATCACCTAGCAATCATGTGTGGATCAGCACCTAGATATCCTGTGTGGATCATCACCTAGTGATCCTATGTGGATTATCACCAAGGGATCATGTGTGTATCAGCACCTAGAAATCCTGAGTGGATCAGCAATGAGCGATCTTGTGTGGATCAGCACCAAGTGATCCTGTGTGGATCAAAAATAGAACCCTTGACAGAATAAGATAATCTAGCTTTATGACTAATCATTTATACTTTTTTACTTAAGTTATACCTATTTTGAGATGAGTCTTTTTCTTTGTTCTTTTTTATTGAGATCAATCTTTTTTGTTTTCTTTTGTGGAATTATGAGAGACCTTTGGGGTATCGAGGTCCCTATTGGGTATTCTTATACTCACCTCTACACAGGCTTTTCTTGTACCTTGTTGTGTCTTGTGTAGACAGTGGGAAAACTTGACTAAGACTCAGGAAGCTAGGACCTGACGGTGGATGGTGGTGAAAGTTGACGTGGAATGCTGTAGAGACATGTTTTACATACCCCTTTAGGTATGATACTTGGCGAGTGATCTAAGGAGTTGTTTTTCTATTGTAGTTGTTTTCTTTTAGTTTGACTTTTATTCCGACCCCCTTTACTTTCAGTACACACTTTTACTATTACAGTACTATTGTGTGGTTTGCATATTGTTGTGTTCTTAGTCTGTGTGTTTATAGGTTTAAATTAAATCTCTTCTCATTTTAGGGATACACCTTTCTAGTGCTAGTTTCAACCCCTGGCCTATGGAAGGCAGGCTTGGGGTAGTCACGGCACGGGCCCCGGGGGACGATTCATGACAAAGTGGTATCAAAGGGCGGTCAGTTCTACCAGAAAAACTAAGAGTCTATGTTTTCAATGGATATATAGTGTTAAGTGTCTTGAGTTTGTGTTTCATTTCAGGGAGTTTATTGTTGGTGTAGCGGTCGATGTATCCATACACCAGGACCCTGAATTCTTATTTCCAACTTGGTACACAAAAACACTAGTTGCATGTGTTTTGAAAATGTTTTTTTATTTTTTATCTCTTTGAGTCAGCTCACTATGTATAACTTATTGACTGTGGTTCATCTTGATTCTCTTTCAAGATGCCTCTATGTAGATAGCCATCTGGGATTCCAATGTGTGACCATAAGTATGGTCCACAGTGTGATGAGGCTTCAGTACAAGGGTCATTGCCCGAGATGGTACCTTCGGTCAGTGTTCCAGAAATACCTCTCATCGTTGGTCAGTAGTTACTATTGTCTCTACTGGTAGAGGAAACATATAGGCTCAGTTCCTTACATGGGTTTCAGTGACAGATACCCTCAGGTTCTGAGGTGAGCTGGACTCACAAGCGGATAAGGGTTGGCTTGAGGTGGTGAATGAGTTTCCATCTAGCCAGGGCACCATTAGATCATATGGTGGTCCTGGAAGTGATCATTCTATGTGTCTCAGCAGGGTGATGGTAGGGTTTAGATTACCCCTATCTTACGATGAGGTGACTTTTTCCATGGACAGAGCTTGAGAACCTTCCTTAGAGAAGGGGGTCTCTTGCCCTGAAAGGCTAAGGGGTTTGTGTTCCCAAGAGCTTATACAGTTTTGATAGGATGACATGTCATTAATTTATTATTCGGAGAGGTATACCGACCATTCCAGGTACTCGATGAATACGATACGACTAGAGTTTCAAGGCTTGGACCTCTGAGCGAGACATGTTTAGGGACATCCAAGCCAGCACTATTCATCTGTGCATTCCTACTTATGTTAGAGTGCTAGAGAGAACCTTTGTAGTTAAAAATTCTTTGGCTGAGTAGATGCAGCTAGTGAATGTCAGCAGTGGGAAATAAAGAAACCGACATCAATATGAGAGACTTAGATGTGTAAAATATTTCTAAAAGAGGGAGTGATAGGGATAGATGAATCTACAGGGCAGCAGACGTGGAAGGGGAGATAGGAGAGTAGTAGGAAGTGGTGTACATTTCAAAATGTTATAACCACCACACTATGTGGTCCCCACCAAGCTTAGGGAGATGGAGGAAAATGGAAGGGAGTAACTGCATGTGGTCAAGGAGTGTGACCCAAGGGCTCCAGAAATGATTCGAGGTACAGTCGGTGTCTACTACTAGCTGTTTTAATTAATATACATAGTACTAATCATTTCTTCTTGTCACAAATCTTGTTAAAGACCTAGAGTTTCCAATTAAACCATTGAATTGACCCTTATGTCTGGAGATAACTATGAGAGGAGACTCGATAATCACACTTATAAAGAGGGTGTGATCTGATCCTTGAGGTGAGAGTTTCAGTTGGAACCTCTTGGTGGCAGCGTCGAGGCCTTAAGATGTTAGTTTGAGTATAGAATGGTCATCCACAATTCATGCTCAGATATACTATTTTAGGAAAAAAGTTTGTGGTATATCTACATCATTGAAATAGAGTTTTCCTTGGTCAGTGAAAAATGAAACCTAGGAATCACGGGAAAAACTCATGCATATGAGGGTGAAACCGATCACTCTTGAGTCGGCCATCCTTGCCCTCGTGGAAGTAGTTATTTTGAGTTTTTAGTTCCCAATAGTAGTGGTAGAGTTCAGGAAAATCCTTTCAAAATATGTTTCCAGGAATACCTCCCCATAGGGAGATGAACTTATGCATTGGCTTGTACCCATGGATGGAACCAATATCTACAAATTCATATCAGATGGCTCCCATAGAGCTCTGGGAGATGATAGTATAGTTGGGATATCTTTTTATTGGCTACCCCGATCACAAGAGTGTTAGGTATATCTTCTTATAAAAGGACCTGAACTTGAGACAGTGGATATGGATGGAGTTCCTCTAGGACTATGTCTTTGAGATGGTATACACTCCTGGTAAGGGAAAACATAGTAGCATATGCACTCATCAGGAGGTTGGGTCTACACATGCTGAGTAAGGCGACATGGCAATTAGCCACGCTACGGTTATCCTTCATGGATAGTGATGGAGCAGCTTACCTTCAGTCTATGACAGTCACTCCCCCACTTCTTCAGCAATTCAGGGATGCATAGCTTGGGGATGTTTACTACAATACCTGACATGCTTAGATATCCTTAGGACAGGCTTCTAAAGTATTTTCTGAAGGTGGGGAGCATTTCATCCTCTTTAGAGGACGTACCATGGAGCCAGTGATGCTACAAGGGGAGGTGTTGAGGGAGTTCCACACATCCCCTTTGGAGGTACATCCTAGTGTGTCGAAGATGTTCCAAGACTACCGGCATCAGTATTGGTGTCCAATGATGAAGAAAGCAATGGAAGAGTTTGTTTCACAATGCCTCACATATCGTCAAGTGAAGGTTGAGCACCAGGTTCTAGTAGGATTGACTCAACCACTTGAGGTACAAAAGTGGAAGTGTGATAACATCTCTACGGACTTCGTGATAGGGCTACTACATACGTCCAGGGTCCACGATTCCATCCAGGTAATAATTGGTAGACTCAACAAGTTTTCCCACTTCCTACCCATCCGAGAGCAGAGATCGGTAGAGGGTTTGGGATTCCTCTATGTACAGGAGATTTTATGGATTCACGAGGTATCGTCGATGATCATTTCAGGTTGCGATAATAATTTTACATCTCGATTGTGGAAGGGATTACAGGAGGCATTTGGGACTCAGATATGCTTGATCATTGCATTTCATCCTCAGACAGATGATCAGATGGAGTGGACCATACAGATGCTTAAGTACATGCTTTGTGCTTGCATCCTTGGTTTTTTCCATATTTGGGAGGACCACCTGCCCCTAATGGAGTTAGCATACAACAATAGTTATCACTACACCATTAGCATGGCACCGTTTGAGGCCTTGTACGAGCGACCATGCAGATCACCTCTATGCTGGATAAACCCAAGGGGTCTGTACTTATAGGTCTAGAGTTGGTACAGGATACTACAGAGAAGATTCTGATCATCCAAGAGAGTTTGAAGACTGCATAGAGCTGGAAGAAATCTTATGCCGATAGGAGATGTAGAACCTTGGAGTTTGAGGAGGGAGAAATTTCTTCCTATGGGTCTCACCTCGAAGAGGATTACAGAGTTTTAGCTGGGATGGAAAGCTATCTCTAAGGTTCATCAGACCTTTCCAGATCCTCAATAGAGAAGATGATGTGGTGTACAATCTAGATCTTCCCCCACAGATGCACTGGGTGCATAATGTTTTCCATGTGTTGCAGCTAAAGAGGTATGTGCGTGATCCATTTCATGTTATAGATTGGGGCAAGCTGTACATTGATGATAGGGAGAAGTTTGTGGAGTTCTCAGTGGAGATAGAGGATTGATAGGAACGGGTCCTTCATGGGTGGTTGATTCCTCTAGTGTGAGTTTTTTGGCAGCACATGAACCTCTAGAATATCACATGGGAGTGGGAGGATCAGATACGTTCTCAGTACCCCCATTTGTTTCCCTAGTTTTTTTGTATCTTTTGGGGATGAAAATCCCTAATGTGGGAAGAATTTAAAGACCCTGAAATTTCATATAAATTTTTTTAAAATTCTTTTGGATTATTACGAGTCTGAAAAAATTGATGTCACATGATTCTGAGGCCCAGAGAGCCTGGAAAGGAATTTTGAACTTTTTTAAGGTACGTTTAGTAAACGTGCGGGTGGCATGTTTTATCTTTTGAACTGGTGCTTGGAAATGAAATTTGAGGGCATAGTTGAACTTGAGTGTTGGGATTAATTTAAGGGAAGATTAACTTTGTTCAGAAAAAGTCAGATGGAAAAGTTAATTTTTAGCTTTATAAAAAAAATCAAAAAGTTATTTTATTTCATTTTTTGTAACTATTGAGTGACATGGCAGGACCGCAGAGTTAAATGGGTCATTCAAGGGCATGAACATTGGGTTTCATAACCTCAACATTGGAACATTAAATGTGGTTCATAAATGATCCACTTTAATGTTATGCAACATGATTGGTTCCCTTGTCTATTTAAATGGAGCTCGATCTCGGGTTTTTGGCACGGAAGTGAAGAACCTCTAACAAAGTACCGCGTCATCTTCCACCAACAAAGAACAGATACTTGAATGATGTCATTGGGGAAATCAATCTGGGATTGGAAAACTCCAGTGACTTCAATGAACGATGACTCTTCTTCCTCCATGACTGCGACATCATCCAATGATTCACATGGTAGGTGGTTTTTTATTCATTAATTCTAAGATTTTGAAGATGAATTAATCTCACCCTTGTTATGATGATAACACGGAGGGAAAGATCCAAACGAACAAGGCCCGGACCCTCCCCCACTTTGATCTAGGTTTCTTTTTTCATGCGCAACCGGAAAACAGAGCGGCAAGATGAACCTGGGAGCCACACAGCATTGGCAGAATCCCGGGAGGCCTATAGGCTCTTTCAGAAGGGAAACTAGACCACCGGAGCTCACCAGGTGGCCCGTGGAAGACCCGCTGGCGCGGCACCGCCGTAGTGGTTCCATTGACCACGGAAGGGGGTAGTTCTGTAGTGGTCCAGCAGGGTCGGCCGGCTTTCGGCCTTCCTTGCTTGAGGAAGGGCGGCACACCGTCGCGCACCGCAGATGGAGGTCGCGACTTCAAAGTCACGGTGGAGGGGGACTCATGCCCTGCAGGTCCCACAGATAGTGAGGAGACACCACGTGGTGATTACTATAGAATATTTGAATGGTTATTGAGTTGTTCAGGAAAGAGGGGTTGTACGACCCCTCGCATGGGTCGCACCCATCCGGCAGGCCAGGCCAGTCCGCTGCGCAGCAGGCTGAGCCCACCACAGCCCCACCCAGCCTGTTCAGGACTGGCCAGTTTGGGTTGGGCCGGTTCATGGCCCAGCCGGTTCGGGCTGGGCCAATTCGGACCTGAGTCTGACCCGGACCGGGTCGAGTCAACCCAAACTGGGTCAGATCGGACCCGGAACCTTTATGACCCAATTTCACTTAAAAGGTCATATCTTACAAAACATATATTCATTTGATGATCCATCTACATCGTTAGAATACCTGGGATGAGACATTCCTTTTTAGATACTCCACCAGAGTTTTGGAGAATGTTAGAGTACAACCAGTTTGGATCGTACCCAAATCCAACCGATCCCTCACCACTAAAATTCCTATAACTCTCAAACCGAGCATCTGATTGATGTGTTGTCTGTTTCATTGGAACCCTTATGACATGAAGGATAATTTGGTTACTTCTTAGTGAGACTTCATGTGGGTTGAAGTATAACCAATGGATTTAGGAGCGGATCCTCCCAGAATAAAGTGTACTATGTACGGGAATCCAGTGGCTAGCTGAGACGTGAAGAATGAAAGTGATCCTATGTGGATATGCACCAAGCAATATTATTTGGATCAACACCAAAATATTCTATGTGGATCAGAACTAGCGACCTTATGTGGATCAGAACCTAGAGATGCAATGTGGATCACCATCGAGTGATCCTGTGTGGATCAGCAGCAAAACCCTTGACGGAATAAGATGATCTATCTTTACAACTAATCATCTGTACTTTTGTACTTAAGTTATACATGGTTTGAGATGAGTCTTTTGCTTTGTTATTTTTTATTGAAATCAACCTTTTTGGTTTTCCTTTGTAGAATTCTGAGAGACCTTTGGGGGTCTCGGGGTCCCTACAGGTTATTCTTATACTCACCCCTTCATGGGATTCACCCACACCTTGCTGTGTTTTGTGCAGACAAAAGGCATCCCTGACTGATACTCAGGGATCTAGGACATGACGGTGGGTGGTAGTGATTATTGACATGAAAAGCTTCAGAGACGGGATTTACCTACCCCTTCAGGTAGGATCCTGGGCGAGCTATCTCAGGAGATTTTTTTCTGTTGTAGTTTTTTTATTTCAATTGGGCTTATATTATGGCCCCCTTTACTTTCAGTACACAATTCGAATATTTCAGTACTACTATGTGGTTTTCATCTTGTCATGTTCTTGGTCAATGTGTTTTTTGGTTTAAAGAAAATGTCTTCCCATTTTAGGGATACGCCTTTTCGGTGAAATTCGTCAACCCCTGGCCTATGGAATGCAGGATTGGGGTAGTCACAGCATAGGCCCTGGGGGAAAAGTCATGAAAATATATCTTTAAAAGAGAGATGGTAATGTTAAGAAGTTTTAAATAATTTTGTTATACCCATGTTTCAGGTTATTATTATATAAATCTAATTACCCGAAGACACCAATCGTCGTGATCTTTTTATATATATCTTTATGTAATAAATCATATATTAAGGTGTATTGAATATTTGGGTTGTGATAAACACCATTTATTACATTCATATTCTTGGAATACATTCATAATTTATTGATATATTCAACCCTTCTTGACATATTTACCTAATGGATTGTATCTCTCCCTTAAACCCACATCAATCCAATAATAGTTGTAGAAATTAAGTATATGTTGAGATAGAAAATTCCTAAAAAAATTTATAGTTTAGTAATGTGGTTCATCATGATGAACCAACCCTTTACTAATAACTTTCTACTAATAATTATTAATGGTTTTCTATATGTAAAACTTATTGCTAGGTTTTTGAATTTGAATCCTATATTTTCCATATCTTGGGAACCAACTCTATTTCAAGACTAATCCCACTTGTATATGTTTCTTCCTTTGATATCACATTGTTATTTTCTTAATCATTCTTCCTTCACCATTTTAGGGTTCTTCCACTAATAATATCCTCTTTCTTTGTGGTATAATTTGTGAAATTAATTATTTTTGATTCATACGTATCCTATTCAATATCCATTAGAACCAACTTGAACATGTTTATCCCTAGTGAACCTATATTCAAAATTTTATCCTTCTTTCTTATATCTCATGCATCTTTTTATTCTTCCTTCATATTTTTTTACATTATATCCATTAAGGATACCATGAATAAGACACCATTGGTTCTTATTTCACCTTTTATTTCATTACATAATCATTATACTTCATCCTAATAAATGTACTCTTATGTGTGACAAATTCTTAGTCCTTACATTAATTCCTACCCCCATAACATATAAAGAGGGGATTTCTCCCTTGTATCTTCATCACTTCTCCTACTATGGTGACTCATAATATTTCCATGGTTAGTATAAATAAAACTTCTCTAAATAAAATCATACCTTGTGTAATCACGTCTCAGTTGTGATGATATAGTAGGTATTCTTATATTATTGATAACTTTGGATTCGAAGAATGCATCTATGGTATGTATTATTTCTCTAAAGTAGTATAATTCCATTTTAGGAATTATGAATTCACTTTAAGATCCTAGATTAGATGTCTATAAGGGGAAAATATCAAAGATATGTTTCAGACTGATGTTAATAATAGTGGTAGCAGAATTTCATATGAGGTAAGTAGTCTAGATGTTATATTCCAAAAACTAGGTGTTCATTTGGATAGTTGTATAGAAGATAGAGTGTGGAAGTTATATCATACATTAATTCTATTTTTATGGTTATATAGGAGTCTTCCTAGTGGTTTTTAGAAAAGGATGGTATGTTAAAGTAATCATAATAAAATGTAAGAGTAAATTTCACTTCTACTGGATGTCATTGTTTTAGGTAGATGCACCTATAGGCTATTAGAGGTGTAAAAGGAAAATTTTGGGTCCTTTATGAATTTAATAGTATGGTGGAACTTTTTTATTAGATAAACCCTTCTATTGTGGTGTGTTGGGAGCATTTCACACATGTAATGATTCGATTTATGATCTAATTGAATGAATTTTTCAATTTATTTAAATTGTTATAAATTTTTATAATTGAAAGGATGTAGTAGTTTTCTCCCATGGATAAAAAACATATTATCTAAACAATATAAATCCTTGTTCATTTATTTCATGTTTTAATTTCACTTGCATATTTTTTTTCTGAGTGTTGTACCTTTGAGAGTGGGTATCATCATTAACTTAGTATGGTTATTAAGAGTATAGATTTACTTATTAAGTTCTAGTACATATTGGTATAGGGGTTATTCAATTTTAGTAAGTTATATATATTTATCTCATAATCGAAACTTATAGAGGATTAACTTCTAGTTATTAGGGATATGGATCCCCAAAAAGTGTTATCAAATATAGTTTTTTTCTAGTGGATCAGCACACCCAATGGGTATCATTATTGTCTTGAAGTTATTTCAATTCAGTGGGATTAATTATTTTAGAAGGTATATCATTTAAATAATTAAATTTCATGATTTAAAAGTATAAGGGAGTGAATTTTGGTTTCTAGAGGATGCAGATAGAGGGCTATCTAATTTAGAAGGACCTTGAAATTCTATCAAAGGGGGTCAAGATGGAAACAATGGAAAAAATGTATTAGTAATAACCAGAAATAAATTCACTTAGATTTATTTAGATGTCATTATAAATTAATTTTACTTTTAATATCCATGTGATGGAGACCATGGTGGAGCTGATGGATTCCCTCACATACATGTATGAGAATCCAATAATGATAAAAAAAGTTTCCATAAGGAATAGGTTATTCTTCATGATAATTTTGGAAGTAATACCAATAGATGATCATGTGAATTAATTTAATATTATTAAAAGTCTTCTTGAATAAGTTAAGGTAAAGTGCATGAAATATTTTTGGAATTGTTATTTTTTTGTATTACCAAAATTGTGGTACTCGATAGTAACAATCTTAAGTATATACTGTGGGAAAACTGACCTGGTATTTGAGTATGTCAAAAATATTATTTTTAATGAATAACTTAGATGGATACAAGTCCTATAATGTAATGAAATTTCATTGAATGTAGAAGGTAGAGTAAATTACATTAAATGGTGAGGTCTAGGAGGATCAGAAGATAAATCAAAGAGAAAATCTGAGGTAGATTGATTGTTTCTATACCCATATATTAGAAGTATGGGAAAAATATAAATGTTAAGAAATATTACAGGGATCAAAAAGTGATTTCTGGAATTTCATCTTCTATAAGTTCATATTTTTTTAATTCTATACCTGAAGGTAGTAACAATTTATTATTGAGTGTCAACATTCTTTAAAAATTATATATTATTGATTCAATGTCTTATTTCCACTCCATGTTAGATAAGGGATTCATGGAAAATTATGTATTTGTATGTTTTATAAAGGTTCACTTAGTCAATGATGAAGCTATAAATATAGTGGGTGAGAGAGATGTTAAATTCCAAATGTTAAAAATAAGTTACTTGAATTTATAGGGTGTTTGGAACATACTAGGTTAATGAAATAACTTAATTTTCATTGGTTAGTTATATGAAGTAGAATTTGGAACAGGATTTTCAAAAGAATGTCGAATATTACTTGGGGTTCCATGTTTGTGTCCACAGGTGTAAAATATGTGATTTTGTGTCTAACCAAAAGTTTAGATGAAGAAACATTTACTAGAATGACAACTTTTAAAAGCTTATAGATATGGAATTATAATCTTGGGAGCCTTAATGAGAATAATATGTGAGATCTACCAATAAAGGGTATAATGAAGCTTTATCACATAGTGTTTGGAATTAGTGAGAGTTATATACATATAAATCAGAGAAATTTTTTTCTCAATATGAAAAAAAGGACACCAAAGACTCAAAAGTTAGAACATGTTCACATGGATGTTTGGGTTCCTATGCCAGTCCATTCTCATGGTGGTTCAATGTACATTGTGACATTAATCAATTATTCAATAAGAAAAGTATGGGTTTACTTACTTAAGCACAAATATGAGGTATTTGGAGTGTTTGTTCGATAGAGGGCCATGGTGGAAAAAGAGACTAGAAGTAACATAAAATTCTTAACGTCTAATAATGGTGGTGAGTATAGTAGTAAGTGTTTTTGAAATTTAGTCTATAGAAAATGAATCAGGTTTTATAAAATTTTACCTAGAACACTAGATCATAATGGTGGTTTGGAGCTGATGATTCAAATGTTAACTAAAAACTCTTTAAGCATAATGCTAATTTCTATAATGTTTGAGGATATTTGGATGGAAGTATTCAATTTTGTAATAAACCTTACTAATAGGATACCATATACACCAATGAGCTAAGATATTTAGAAAAAATTATATCCCAAAAATCAATTAACATTATCCACATAAATATTTTTCTAAGACTTTACTATGTCCATGTAGATGATAAGGATCATGAAAAATTCAAATCTAAGTCCAATATATGTTTCTTTGTAGGGATTGGTGATGAAAAATTTGGATTTTTGATTTTGGATAATGAAAAAATTATTCCATTATAAGTTTAAATGTTCTCTTTAATGATAATATCTTATGTAAAGAACATAACCTGGTAGAAAATGAAGTTTGGAACAAAGAGTCGACTAATCATATCCAAGTGGATTTTAATGAAAGTTCTAGGAGAACATAAGATCTATAAATTTAAAGGGGTATGGAAAGTATAGTGGTTTTTATTAGTCTAGTGGAAGATATACTAAATTTCTCAAGGAATATAGAATATTGGGTCAGTGTTATGGAAGGTGAAGTACCAAAATTTACAGCTATAGAAATAATAGAGCTATAAACTTAATTATAAATATTTACAAAAGTTAGATGAATGGTTCAATAGTTTATAACTTACTTTCCTTTATTTCTTAAAATGGATGAAGGATATCCCAATATATTGGAACAAGATGTCAGTCTTTGTGATTCTGGAAAGTGGGAGTTAGCTATTAAGGAATATATAGATTGGTTGGATGCAAAATAAATGGGATATAATGGAACTACCATAGGGGAAGAAATAATTTAATAAAAAATGGGTCTTTTAGTTGAAATAAGTAGCTAACTAAAAGAAGTGGTATAAGTATAGGAAAGTTGTGAAAGGTTTTTAGCCAAAAAAGTGGACTTATTCAAAATAATTTCTCTAGTAGTTAAACACAGTAAAATCTAGATGGTGTTGAGCCTAGTTTATAATAAAATTTTATACATGGAATATATTTATGTAAAGATGAAATTAATTCATGTTTAATTGGAATAGGAGATCTATATGAAGATAGTTTCATGGATAAAGAGAATAGAGACTTGGTGTTTAAGTGGAAAAGAATTTTATACCCAATGAAACAATAACTAAAGTAGTGGAACTAGAAGTTCAATGCTTTCATGGAATAGAATGGTTTCATCAAGAGAAAATTTGTTTATTGTTGATACTGGAAGGTGTTCAATGATGGGATATTTATCATCCTACTCTTTTATATAGATGACATTCTATTAGTGGGTCTAGACAATAAACAGATTTAGGAAGTGAAAAGTAAGTTTTCTAGAAGATTTTAAATGAAATATTATTGTGAAAATAAGAAAATATTGGGAGTAAAAATTTATAGAGATAGAAAATCCAAGTGTTTTCTATTATCTCGGTAGGATTACATCTGGAGGTCTATTGAGAGATTTGGAATGTCCAAATGTAAACTAGTCTTAAGTCCATTGGTTGGACACTTCAAACTATCCAAGCAGTAATAAAAAAATGGAAGATGAGGCAAAGTATATGAAAAAGTTTCAATTTCATTACTATTAATAATATTTATTGATTCCATGGTATATACAAGGTTGGAAATTAAATTTTTAGTTGGTGTTTTCCATCATTTTATAGAAAATAAAAAAAAGATCATTAGGAAGTTATGGAGTGGAATCTTAGGTATCTCAAAGGATCAGATGATATGGATTTTTGTTTTGGAATATATGATTTGTTATAGGGTTGTGTGGTTATGAACTTTGGAGGATATACATTAACACAAAATAGTTACAGAAAATATTTATTTATATTCATAGTAACAACCATAAATATAATTTGAGGTTTGAGTTAGTGATAGTACTATACACAATGGAAAATTAATATGTTTTCATCACAAAAGTAAGAAAATAATTTATATGGATTGTGTTTTTATTAGAGGATATTTTTAGAAGTTAAGAAGGTGTGTTTCTCTATTATGATAATTTGAGAGTAATAAATTTATCTCAGAATCTAGTGCTTTACCCATGGAAAATTACATTGACTGTAAATATTATTTCATCTAGAAGATACTAAAGTATGGAGTGTTTGATATATAGATGATAGGTGAAGTAAAAAATATTTATGACATGTTCTCAAAGGTTTTAGTCTTGGGATATATAAGGTATAATTGGGCCTCATTAGTTCTAGGGTGACTGAATGGTGGTGGGTACATTGTTGGTGTTGTCAAAAATTCAAGATCATAGTTTTACCAAAGTGTTGGTGGTTTTTTCCTTGTAAGCTATCTTTAAGTGTGAAATTTTAGAAAATGGTAAGTATAATTAAAGTTTTTATTCAAAAATTTGGAAGGAGAAACTTAGGAATATATTTTTTAGCTTTATTTTCATATTATCAGTAGTGAAAGTAAAGCGAGGTTGGTGGTCCGATAGTTATATATCGAAACTAGTTGTACATAAGGTTATTTTTTTAGAAGATAGTCTATAGACATTATGACATGCATGAAGTTCCTTTTAATGGTTACATTAGAGTATTCCTATAAGTTTTATGGTATAATATAGTATATAAGATTCATCATAATGGATCATAAGAGTAACTTTCACTTATACCTAAATTTGGCAATCGAGGTTGAGGAACATATGTGATATTGGAGGTGGCCATAGAAAATAGTGGGTCCCCCTTGAATATAGGAGGACATTAGAACTGATTGACTATATGTGCCCCATTATTGAAGTAGGGTGAGACTATTTCACATGTGTAATGATAAGATTAGTGACATAATTGATAAAATTTATCAATTGATTGTAATCTGTGTAACATCAAATAAATGATAGGATGCAGCAGTGTTCTCTCTTTGATATAGGAACTATTGTTTGAACCACATAAACCCTTGTTCATTTATTATATTTTTTAGTTTTTATTATATGTTTTTTTTTTGAGTTTTTTATTTTAGTATTGACTTAGTTCATTGATTATGGGTGTATCTTGACTTCCTAAGTTTTGATATATCAAGGTTGAGGGGTTTTTATAATATGGGAAGTTTTTGAGTTTTGTTTTGTACTTGAATTTTATATAGTTTTAACTTTATATGATCTGTGTTTTGGATCCACAACATTTCAATTCCACCTTCCTTTGATAATTATTTCCACCAAGCTTAAAAATATTTGTCCTAATATTAATTGATTTATGATTTTAAACTCTATATGATCCTCTTGTTAAAGATATTATATGAGGGATCACCAACTCTCTATTAGGGTATTTCAACCAAATTTCATGATATTTTATTATCACATAACTATCCTTTAATTAGATATACACATTATCTATCCATAATAAATATTCATTTATATATTTTACCCTCTATTTAAGTTAATTTTTTTTAGGAATAAATTTTCATTTCCACTCATTCTCATAAGAAATTTTTTATTCCACTTCTTATTAAATTTATTTTTGAAAGTAACTTTATCCCTTTATATTTTTACCCATTCTAATAATAAATTAATTCAAGTCCATATCTTCTTTCATTTTCGTTTAAATCTATAAAAAACAATTATAAACACATATTATATTCCATGAATAATCTCTTGTTGATCTACCTACTCATGAAAGGATTGGATCTTATCTTGATCACTACAAGAACATCCTACATATTTATGACTCGATATCATTTCTATTACCTCTATTGAATCATTATTCACTTAAATTTATATGGTGAAATATAAATTTCTATATTTTTATGTATCTTATATAACAACAATAGTTTCTAATTTATCACAAAAATCAATAACACTTACCTCAAAAAGTGTGTTATTTTTCTTATTAGTTTTCTTATTCTCATTCCTCCACTTTTTTTCCTTTGATGTAAGGTAACATTTATATTCTTTATTTATAAAAAAACATCACTACCAAATATAAAATATACTCTTGAGGATAAAACCTGCACATCCTTGGTATCTATATACTTTCCATATATAAATTCCAAATTCTTACACATTTCAAATGTAGTAGAACAATGAGAGGTCTTCTTTAATACCTCACTAATCATTAATCTAAACAATATCACTTCAGTTTACATATTATGAACTATTTCACTATTCTTTTTCAAATTAGTATCATTATATATAGGCTCCACAACATTGTCACCACAATCCTATAGAAAAAAAGACATTTTATTTTATCTATAACACTTAGTGTCATTAAAAATGTGAGGCTTCATCAAAGATTCCATCAATACAATATATCCAAGAACAAATTCAAATATTTAACTCCAAATCAGAACCTATAGGATTTGATATAACATATTGGGACTGAAGGGTTATGATGATTATCCCAAGTTACCTTTAGGGGGATGGGTTGTTATGAAATTTAGAAATTTCTTCATGAAACCCTCACCCTTTATCAGATCTTGTTCCTGCATTGGTAGGAACAATTTTCATCCTCTCTTTCCCCTGATTTCAATAAAACTATAAATATATATATATATATATAATTTTAAAACATATGAGCACATGAATTTTACTTAATTCTCCCAAACTAGGATACTTATAAGGATCATACACAAAATTATGTGCCAGTGTACCAAATACATTATAACAGGCTATTTTTATGGATATAATTCCATAATTTTTACTCTATTACAAGTATTACTACCTTTAAAATTTTTATGGGTCACTCATTTCTCACCCAAGAATCACTTCCTATTCTACTTGATCTATTAACTACCTCAAGGAAGGCTCCAATATTTTATATACATAACATTCTCTTCTATAAAAACTTATAAATCCTAATTATTGTGAATCTTTAAATATATATTAGATGTGTTCATAATATTTAATTCAATATGAACACTTCTTCACAAAGTTTGGATGAGAATAAATCCACAAATGTCAAGTTAAGTATTTATCTTCCACACAATTACAGTAGTGAAAAAATACACTACATTTTGATTATTTCCATTCTATAATTATTTTTGATATGCTTTCTTTTCTTATACAATAATAAAATATATCAATATAACACCATATTTAATAGAAATAATTTTACACAAACCAAATGTATCAATAATTCACTATCATCAAGTCTCCTTTTTCCACTTGAATCTAGATGTGTCGTTTAACATATCACTTCTCCAGATTTGGTAATGTCGCTTGTTACTCCTCCTGTTCTATGAAATTAGATTATATATCATTCTTCCATATCCAATCCCTTAATTCAATGGCTAGGATTGCACCTTTTTCCCATTAATATTTAATATCATTCCATGTATTTTGAGAGGATGGTGCTGCATTCTCTAAGAATCTACCCTCTCATCCCCCTTAGTTTCTACTAGTATTTCCCTTGAAATATCTGATGGTCATGTTGGATCCTCCTCTTTGTGGGGTTATCTTATCTAGGATCACCTTTTATTACTTTTCTATTTTCATCCTTTCTCCTTGTGGGGTTTCTCGATTGCATCTAAGTGCTCCATGACCGAAGCTTCAGTCTCACTCATCTTATTCTCTTTTTATCTTCCCTATCATTCTAGACCCCATATTAGTCCATTACAATGGTTCTGATGATGGTTTGGGATAGTGATGGTAGAGAATTAGTTTGGGGATTTTGTCATTTTTTCTGGGTTTTTTTGTCTAGTGGGTTTTTTCTTCTACTTCTTCACCGCAATCCTGGCTGCTTTCACTCCTCATATGCCCTTTTTCTTAATCCATAACATTAGATTCTATTCTAATCTAGAATGGTGGATCTCTTGGTGTCTTGTTATTTTGTAGGTGGTGCACTATTCGGTGGCTCGAATGTGTGTGTTTTCATTTCTATCTGTTTTTCTTCATTTTAATTTATAGGGTTTCATTAATTTTATTTTGTTGTTCTCTTTTTGTTTGGACGGTCTAGTTGGTCATCTTTTCAGTGTAATTTTCTAGTGATGCGTGTTGTTTTGGTGTGGATTTGTTATTTATTGGATTCTCCCACAATGCTCTAGATCCTAATTCCAATCACTCATCCTAAGTGTGGTTTGGTGCAGTGGTTCTATAAGTGGCTTTGGGATGTGTTCTTTGAGTGGATGGTGGTGATCAAGAAGGCTCAACCAGCATAGCCATAGATGGTGGTTTCTACAGTGTTGTGTGTTTGAAATTTTTGGTGTATTTTATTTTTTATTTTTCACCCTTGAAAAATTTGTCAATATATTGGATGATTTTGTATTTGTTGTGGTGTTACCTAGTGACCAGTGATGATCGGTTCACCATAAACGACTGGCGTGGTATGGGATTTTCTTTATTTAGGGCTCAGTTTTCTAAAGTCCTACATGTTCCGGTATTGTGTTATGATATTTTGGGTACAATTTCCAATGGGTTCTCATTCTGGTGAAGTGGAGGAGATTTAGGTGAACTTAACTATTAGGGGGTGTGGCTCGATGTGGCAAGTTGCTCATGTTTTGGTGACTGGTGGTGATGGGATCGATGCATGGATATTTTTTAATCTTCAAATTTTGGATGCGTGGTTGATTGATATCTTGAATTTAAATTTTTAAATATGGTGGTTTGATTTAAATCTGGTAGGATGTGAGGTTACCAATTAACCATAAAGTGGATTTTTTGAAAATAAAAAAATGGATTCAAAGGAAGATCATTCCAAGTATACCATACATTTAAATTTGATCCAATACATTTGAAAATGAAAAGTATGTCCTCCAAATATAATTCAATTTCTGCCAAGTTTGAATTCAAACTGAAATCTTTACTTTTCTAGTTACTCTTCTCAAAATTCTCATGTCTAATTCTAACTAAACCCTAGGCTTCCATGAATTACTATATAACTAACTACACATCCCATAAACATTAAAAATTTCCAACTTAAAACCGTACATCATCCGGACTATCGATTTCATGGTTCACTCAAGACCATATAATAATCCTCCTCTTAGTAAAACTCAGTGTAAAACACATTTCTCTATTCCTTGTTCCTATTTTTAGTTCAATCTAGAACAAAAAAATACTTGAAATACATTACTCCATTGCATAGTACACTTCTAGTTTCCCATTTTTCATTTATACATGGGATCTTCATACTCTCCATAATTCCTATTTCAAGTGTCACATTTCTTATAGAAAAATATTTAATGCTCCGTGACTTCTTTTATGACCATTTCAATAATCATCTCTCTATTTTAGTTCAAAATCCAGTACCACAATCTCTAAATCACCTTGATTCATGTTAAACATTTTTTTTCATTTTCTCCAAGTATTTATTAATGCACTATGTCTTCCACTATAGTGTGAAGATTATAAACTCCTCATTTTAATCTCCATTTTTACTCAAAAAAACCATGCCACATCACCTCCTCAAAATGGATTTCTCTTCATTTTTCTATTTAAAATGGATATCAATATGGAATAAATTTCATGAAATTTTATCCAATAAAATATATAAAAATTTCTAAAATACATGAAATCTCAATGAAGTACCTATTTTAATCTCAACCATGTAATAGTCCATGATAAAATAGATGTGGTGATGTCACTCTTAATCAAAATTTATTTAGTGTTCTCTAAATGAATCCCTAAAATCTCCAAATTCATTGAAATCCATATTAATATATTATAAAAAATTTATAACTCATTAATAATCCTTCCAAAAAAGATTGGTCACCACACATAAAGTGAGATCCATATTCACAAATCATCATACTAATCATTCCAAAGACTTGATATATAGAAATATAAAGGTGTTTTTTTCCTAAAAAATGCCTACATATTTCCATTATAGTGACTTCACTTATTTCACTCCAAATATTATATATCCATTCTTTACATGCATTGTAAATCAATTTTACGAATCCTTGAAAAAGTAAGGTATAAATATATCATAACTATCTTAAAATTTATTCATTCATCACCATATCTTCAATTATTTCTCACATATCAATAAATACAAACTCTATTTATTATCAAAAAATCCAAAAAGTAACCTCCTAATTACAATAGTGTGTGTGTGTGTAATATTTTTTTAAAAAAATTTATATATTAATATATATATCAATTTTTATATTAATATTAATTTATAAATATATATATATATATATTAATTTATATTTATATATATGTGTGTTTGTGTGTTTTAAGACCAAGTCAAGGGAGATTATTGAGATTAGAGTGTTAATGAAGATTAATGAAGTTGAAGATGATGAATCCCCTCACATTGAAGTGTTTTTCAAAGGGGTATTATTAAAGTGAAATAAAGGGGAATTATATTTGATAAGTGTTATCCTTTTTTATCAGCATATTAAAAAGGTTTTTAAAGAATGAATTTAATTAAAAATCAAGTGAATTATATTGATTCATAGGAGGTGAAGCTATTTTAGAAGCTTAGAAGAAAATAAAATAAGTTTAGAATTGAGAAGATAGTGTTTAAGTGAATTTTTTCTAATGTATAAAAAATCATGATGTGAAGTTCAATGGTCATGTTTCAAGGAACACTATGTAAGGTTAAATTAGGGAGTCATAGTTGGTCACCATGTAATTGTTGTTCTCACTGAATGATTTAAGTCAAAAATTTGATGATGTTAAAGCTGGTCCTTCACATTATGAAATCCATTCCATAATGATATGTTGGGATTTTTTATATTTATACTATATTTAGAAGAAAAATAAATGTATCATGGATCATCAAATTTATGCCTTAAATCTCCTGGATGGGAAAATATAGTGGATCGAACAAGAGGTCTTACATAATTAAGAAGTGGATTGTACTGTGGATCATTAAATCACATCGTAATCTTTATGATGTGAATTTTTTATGCTCATATGGTTTGTTTATTTTTTAGATTTCATGTCTTAATAAAGATAAGCTAAATGGAGAGATAGTTATGTAGCATTTTAAGGAGAATTTCTTGATCACATCTTAATACATTTATCTCCACTATGACAATGATCATCAAGCCTTAAGGATTAGTTTCATTCCAGGATTATTTTTATAATCTAAAATTTGATTTTTTTACTGATATGGCCTACTTGGTGCTTAAAGGGATGCTTCAAATTGAACCTTTAATCCCATCAATCATATCCAAGGATGGATAAAAATACATATTTATTTTATGGATAGAAAAATAAGTGGGAACAGTTGAATGGATCTTACTTTCTTAAGTTTGAAGTTACTATAGTTAAAGTGTAGAGTGGAGAATAAGAAGTGTGTGTGTGTGTGTAAAGTGAATGCACAAAGAATAGAGACACTAGTATAAACATACCTTTTAACATAGATTTTTTTATATTTAACATTGGTAAGTCAATATAAATACAACTGTCATTGTCAGTATTATTTTAATATTGGTTATATAAAATGATGTCAAAATATTTATTTTTGATAAATTTTCAAGACTTTCTACTTCGGTTATAAAAATAACTGATGTCAAAAGTGACTTATAACATAGATTAATTTTATAATTAAATTTATAAGTGACTTTTGACATTGGTTATCAAAATAAAAAACATAGAAAGTCTATATAGTTAAGATTTTGTAGTCGGTTATTCATGTAGACCCTTTTTATGTGGTATTAGAGCATTCTAGGTTACCTTAAAATGAGATATTAAAATGAGATCATTTATTTGTTGTTTAGAGTAAATAATATTTGTATGTGTTTGAAGATTTGAGTTTTGAATATCTATATTGGATATAGATCACATAAATTCTTTGAATAATAGGATTCCCACTTTTTATAGAAAGAATTATTACATATAGAAAGATCATATGATACTATATCTTCTATCAATTGGTCTAGATATTTTAAAGGCTATTATTGATGTGTTTTCACCTCTTGTTGAATGTGATTATAAGATATTATTTTATACAAATAATTTATATTATGGTGGTTCTTCTCATAATACCATCTTCTTGTCTCTTTTAGAAAAATATTTTTTCAAATTTTAATTTTTTTTTATTAGAAAAGAGAATTCTGGATATTAGAAAACATTTATGAAAGTAATACAAAGTTTTAAAAATATAAGCTACCGGTTTGAAGATTTAAATATGATGATCTCAAGATAAATTTTGATGAAATACTGGATTACTTCTTCATTGGAGTTAATAAATTTATGAGAATCATTAGAGTTTTTAGTGAGAAGCTAAAGGATTATTTGGTTATCAAGAATATATTAAGTATCCTAATGGAAAAATTTGATGCACTAGTTTCTTGGCTCAAATATCTTTATCCAAATATAATCCTCAAATTATATTAATTTCTTATAAAATGAAAAAACTAATTTCTCTTAAGAATAATTGAAAAGATGATAAGGAAATTTACTTTAACAATTTTTCAAGAGAATAATAAGAAAGAAATTGATGAATATGGGTAGTATATTGATGAAGAAAAAAATATTGAAATAAATTTTGATAAACTCATTCCATTGATTTCATGAAGTGTGAGAATTTTAATGTTATATAATCAATGGGATATTCCACTCAAATTTTTCAAGAGTATAGATATTGGATATCTTACATCGGATTGACTAAAATTGAAAAAATAAAGAGATTGTGAAGATGTTGATGATAATTTGAGGATTTTATCAATGAAGAAATATTATAAGTTTGATAATTCATTATTTTCTTCAAAAGAGATTGGTAATAATTTTTTCAAACCCAAAAATAGAAATTCATTATTTAAGTTTGAATACATTGATATTAGTGAGGACAAATGGGAAATTTATACTTATAATGAAGTTAGTGAAAAGTTTCTATTTAGAAAATTGAATGAAGATGATGTCACTAGTGATGAGAGAAGAAATTATGGAAGTAAGGAATAAACATAAATGGAGTTCATACTGAAGTAGGATATTAGTTAATTCCTTTAAAAGATTTCAAAATTGGATAAAAAGAATAAGAATATAAATAAATTAATCCAATCATCAAAAAATAATGACACCTTTCATATTGAAAAAGATTCCAAATTGGAAATTAATATTGATAGAAAGAATAAATTACTCACTAAATATGAGAAATTGAATATTTTCATGGAACAGAAGGAAAAAAATAAAATTAGAAAAAGATTGAAGTTTTTTAACATAAATTAATTCTAGAAGAGAACCAATTGAGCAAGTTAAAATCTAACATTCATAATTCAATTCAAGAGTTCATAGAAATCTCAAATAAAAAGATGATTTAAAATGAAAATGAAAATAAATAGGTGGAGAAATTCATATTTGTGACAAAGAAAAACAATTATTAGAAATAAATAAATTTTTGGAATGATAACTTGAAATATAAATCTATTATAAATGGTGATTTCTAAAATTCAAGAAAACTGGAATAAAGGATAATGTATTAACAGTTTTCTATAATTTTGGTTTGGAAAAAATATAAAAGTTTTATGGTCAAAATGTGGAAGAACAATGAGAGTCTAATTCTAGACAAAAAAATAATTTTCAAAGGTAATTACTCATTTTATGGATATTTTTAGTATTATTGATGATTTGGGAACATGGAAAAGAGATTTTGTTTCAATAAATAATATCACTATGAACATTGAAAATATATAATGTATATTTTGATGGGGAGTTAACCCAATATATGAAGAAAAGTTTAGAAAAAATCTAAAAATTATAGACTAAATAGATAAAATAATTTCTATTTATTATATATAGTTTGTGTAAGGTATAAAAAACTAGGTAATTTTATTTAAGAATGTCTCACAATTCCACCTTCCATATTGATTTTTAAGTTCAACACTCAAAATTTTCAAAATAATAAGTAGAAAGAAAAGGAAAAGGTGTTGGTTGTTTAAGTGTCACTTAAATCATCTCAAAAATAATTTCCTTGGATTTTATATAGTAGATAATCCTCAAATATGATAAGAGATTTGAATATATTTAAGGATTTTGAAAAGTGAAAGGAATAATCAGTGACCTTTATAAATGATGGGTTACTAAATATAGGAGGAGTTTTTTCATTAGTAATTGGAGAGGACAAGATGAAGTATAAGAACACTTTATTTGTTGATAGGTTGAAACACAACTTTCTAAGTGTGTCTCAACATTGTACTAAATGAAAAACTTTGGTTTTTTAGAAGGATTAATTCTTAGTGATGTGGTTTAAAGAAGTATGTGTTGTGAAAAGAGGAAAATAAACATGAGGCAACTTGTTTTAAGTTATAGATTCGTAAAATTCATAATAATTGATATTTAAGGATGAAAAAACTATTATGGAATTAAATACTTAACCACATTGGATAAAATAATATGATCAATATTTCCCAAGGAAATAATTTCTTTGATGTTACAATACTGAATAGATAAATAAATTGGTTGTTCTATACATTCCAAAAGGTAAAGAATGATAATTCCTCACACAATAAAGTTTAGATCAAATATCTCACCAATCAGAGATCATTTATTAAGATTTTTATAAGCAAATAAGAAATAATTTAAATAATAGAGATTATTATTTTATTTATAATTGATTAATTCACTCATATTACATGTATTATGTTCATGAAATATAATTATGGGGCTTTGAATATTTTTAAAATTTTTAAAAGAAGTATATAAAAGGGGTGTGTTTTCTCCTTGAAGAAGTTATGGATGGGCAACATTTCTGAATAAAAAAGTATAAAATTCAAATTATATATTTCAAATCATGGTATCTATATTGAATTCAATACACCATATACCCAAAAACAAAGTGTTGCTTCTAAAAGGCGGAATATGTGCTTGGTGTAAATGGATCACACCATATTATCATGGAGTAATACTTCTTGATTTTTCTAGAGGAATTATATTAGCACAATGATTCATATTTAAAACTATTATTTGTGATGAAATAATTTTGATATAATTACATATAATATGTATTATAATAATTCCTTAATCTTGAAATATGTTTGGGTATTTGGTGTACCTCTTATTATCATGTTGAAAGGTCAAAAGTTTGGGAAGTTTGAGCAAAGAGGGGTTAAAGGTATCTTCCTTAGTTATCCTATGAATATAAGAGGATATTATTAATAAAAAAATAAAAATGAAATATTGTGGATAATAATAATGTGAAATTTTTGGTACACTCAAAGAATAAATTGGAACATCCAGAAACTATTTATAAAAGTGAAGGTGATGAATCATACTTTTTTGAGAAGTATGATGAAGATTTTGAAAATAATGTAAATTTAAAAAGGGTAATAGGTTCAATATGATGGTTTAATTGTTACTAGTAATTAATAACAATGTTTTAACACTCATTAAATACTAATAAATCATGTGTAGGTATAAAATATCATTCGTGATCAAGGGTGACCAATTAAAACTAGTATAAAATTGAGGAAAACAACACATACCTCGTTGTTTTATCAATTTGATAATAGAAGTGAAATAATCTTTAAAGAATCAAGGGTGGATCAATTCTATAAATTAGAAGTTTGATTAAATCAATAATAATGGTAATTAAATTTTATTCCTAAGGAAACTAATAATAATGTCATTGATACAAAGTTTTATTCTATAAAAAGTAAAATAAGAAATAAGAGGTGATGATAAATAATGAAATGCTTTTTTGAAAAGGATAATCATATGTGTAAGTTTTTGGTTGAAGTGATTATATTAAGAGGGGGTGAATTGAGTAACCAATAAAAATTTCTATTTAAACAGGTTTAAATAAAATCCCATGAATGATTTAAAATATCCTAGCTAGACAAAATAAAAGATCGATATAAGTTTCAATCTTTTAAAATATTTTTTAAAGATTGATTAAGTCTCAATTAAAAAATTTAGGAAAACTATTTTAACTTTATAAATCAATTTACTAAATCAAAACCTTATATAAACACTAATTAATACTAATTATCAAAGTAGTGGTTTTTATATAATGTATAAAACAGATTTAGTTTAAATCATAAAAATAAATTAAAATAAAACAAAAAAACACACAATGGAATGAATACAATAGGTTTAGTATCAAGATTATACTTAATACTCTCCACTTGGAAATCACAAACTACCAAGTAAATTATATAAAATAATCTATGATCCACAACCTTGATCAGGTGTACAATAGTAAAGTTATCCATATCACACAGGACCTCTTCCATAATACCCATCATAATAAAAAATACACAGGCCACATAGGTACCACTTCCACAACACCATGGGAAAACAAGAGTAAAGAGAGTTTGAGAATATATCTAGTATATTCTGATTTAATTATGGGAGAAATTATATATGTTATAAATATATTAAAATGCACACTTCTCATAATGTAAATATAATAGATAGAATGAGAAAATAAAAATATATAGAAATATTTGTTTTCTCTCTCTCTAATATGATATACAACTTGTGACTCCTTAGATTTATTTTTAAATGAATATCGAGTTATATTTCTAAAAAATATTGTAGAACAAAGTGTTGTAAACTCTTATGTTCTAACTATGGGAAGGAACTAGATGTTCGATGAGGTTAAGTCTTCCACAGTTGTGTGTAGGGGATGATAAACCATGTAGGATCTCAAAAAGGGTCACTCTTTAGGTTTTTTAATATTTTTTATCTCACTTAGAGTATATTTGAATATTTTTGTGTGTGTTTGTGTGTTATAGGTTGTTTTCACATGAGAGATTTTAATACTTCATTTAACAGTAGTATTCCTCAGTATCCATAAGATAAATCATCTGAATATCCTACATACTTATACTTAAGTTGGACACATCCTTTAATGAAACTATATAAAATAATTAACAATAATCATTAAAATAGGTTTGAGCATAGAATTTGATAACATACCCATTAGAAATATTTAATTAAAAATAAATTGAAATAGTGGTGGTGACTCTTTAGAATGTTGAGAACTTTGGGCAGTGACTTGGGATGGTGATGAGATAGGATCTGGCAGTGACTCAGGTTGGTGGTGAGACATTCCAACACTTATCCAAATTTCTATTCTGACAGAAGTTCATCTAAAATAGTCACCTAGATTCAACAATAGGTCGTTCTATGTAACGCCCCGACCCCAGCTACCCAGATTCGGTGCATTACTTCGTAACATTGGCATGATCACAAAAGATCAAGTCTCGAAAGACCGATTAGTTTAGTATCCTTGGAAACAATAGATACATTCATAAGTCTTTCATTACATCATAAAGCAAAACAAAACTACAACAACATATTGTCTTCATATCCCCTCACACTATCCCTACAGGTCATTCATAATATACTTCTTCACATCCTGGAAAACATTAAAACATTGAAAGGTGTGAGCTCAGATGCTCAGTAAGGATAACGATATTGCGGAAGATTTCATAAATAAAAATTAACAATTAAGGCAATGTATAACTAAAAAAAAGCCTTATTAAACTTGAACTTCAGCATAATATGGAAAAAGTAAAATCAAATAATGCCACTTACTTACTCACATGGATATTCTACTAGATGAATAATCACATGAAATATCAATAACCACTTTCATTGTAACACCCCGAGCTTCCATGATACGCTTCTCATTCAATAATGCAATAGCTTGCATTGTACGCAACTTCGAGTTCTAAAACACCACGACTAATAAAAGTAGCCGTTATGAATAGTAATAACCACTTTTTAAAATTATAGAAATTTTATATTTCAAAATGGACTTCATTTTTGGATTTGGAATATCGAAATTATCCTATGTTGAATTTTTGGTATTTTTCTGAGAACTTCTAATTTTTTATGAATAGTGAAAAATACTTAAAAACAACTTTTTTAATAAAAATAATTTATAGTGATAAATTATACTATTTAGTGGTTTTAAAGTATAATTAGAATATATTTTTACCCTTTTATCCAATGGTGGTCATTAGAATTAATTTAACATTGAAATTGGACATAAACAATTGCCAATCTTTTGATATAAATTGTTTCTTAAAACACGCTATTTGTTGTGACAGCAGGAATTAATTATAAAATTAATTAATGCAACTTATATGTTTGGAATTTTGTAAAATAGACATCATTTTTGAATTCAGAATATCAATTATTTCTTAGGGTGAAATTTTGGCATTGTTCTAAAAAACTTCAATTTTTGATGAATAGTGAAACCACTAAGTGGTAGTTAAATAACTGATTTTTCGTTTAAATGAAATATTACCACTTCTGTGATTTGATTTTCAAAAATCCGACATACATGGTTTTCATTAATAAGTAAAATTTGGTTCAATGAGATCAAAATAATTTTTTGGTGAATAGTAACTTTTAAGTTCTTAATCGCGATTAGAGGTAATTAGTGTAGTTTAAGGTAAAAATAATGTTTTAATAATATGAGATGAGCTTGACACTTGTCGTACTCATATTGGATGAGTCATGGCCAACCAAGACAACCCATGGGTCAACTTGGGGACCCCATGGAGCCACTTTGGTTGGAAAATGACATTAATATATATATATATATATTTAATGTTAAAATTAAATTGACACAAACATGAGTTGTTTTACTAAAACAGTTTTTAAGTGGGGTTACACAAGTCCAAATTTTGATTATAAATATTCATTAGAAAGATAAAAATATTTCCTACATCATATTATTTTTTTTATAATTTTTAGACATTAAATAAATTAAATTATTTATGACATCATGATGATGCAGTGATGACCTCATTATTTAACGATTTAAATAAAATGGAAAGATAATGTAAAATCCAAGGCGTACACTTGTCAAAAACCTATTGGATGAGTAGATTTCGAACCCTTATCATCTTATCCTAGAATTATATAAGTGTGGGACCTCTAAAATCCGAAACTCATTTTATAATAAAGTGACTTTTCTTTACTTTCCAAGAGTGCCCCTCCTCTCCACTTATAAAAGGCCCCCACCTCTCCCACCTTATTCACACCTTCAAGCCATTTGGCTCGGCCAACCTCTGCCCAAATACTCTCCCAACTTCCCCCTCTTACTCCTAGAAGCCTCACTTTGGGCAGAACTCTTCTCAAGGAAGCCTTTGGCTCAAATCAAAAAGAGCTACCCGATTTTGAGGTAATGTCTTCTCTAATGTTGTTTTGTTTTATTTTTCTTCTTCAACCCCATAAAACTCTTTTTATTAATTTATTTTGTAACAACACCAGTATCCTCAATATACTAGGATGTTGTTATAAGAAGTATTCGAGTTACACTTACACACACCTACATCTAATGGTTAAAGAACATACGGTTTCTGTGGATGGCGAATTTCTGCCTCACGAAACGATGATTGTTCAACACTCATATAACACCTTAAAAGGTGGCCATTAAGATGTCACTATATTTATATATGATATAAAATATGTATATGTTTTACTTATGCTTCTGTATTTCTCATTTATGGCATACTTTATGATTTCCATTATGGGTAAAACGCGATAATTTCATTTTAGGAAGTGCGGACTACCGCCCCCTCAAAGTGATTTGAATCGTTAATTCCATATGTGGGATGTATAAAGGATGGATTAAATGGTATTATACACTATATTATACTTTAATTATATTATAAATTTATATCATTATGATTTCCATTCCATTAAATATGAAATAGAAATGAAAGTAGCGTTCATGCGTACGTACGGCTTACCGTCTCCATGAACGGTGCATTTCATTTCTTACCTCTAAATGTTACATGACATTATGAATGAATGTATATACTGTATATATGATATATATAATATCTACATAATGAATATAATTCTCGATATAATGGATATTTCACCACATTAACAACTTGTAATTATAAGAAGTTTATTTTTGACTCAAGTACCAAAGATCGACAAAACGACCGTTATTAACTTAAATAATTACATAATGTTCATAACATGGTAATAAGGGATATAAAAGGAATAATGAACATGAAAAAGGTTCTTAAGTAAATAGAAATTAACTCTAGTTTATTATTCAGGAGGTTAAAGAACGGTCGAGTCAGGACAAGACGCAAGGTAAGGGAACTTCTTAACCCAATTTCCATTCTTTGGGTTAATCTCCTACTTTCAAATTAAGTCATGATATTATTATATATTATTTTGTATTTTTACTTTCTTTATGTGTACCTAAAGTGAATACACATAATATATCTATTTTATTTTAAAAATTATTTTTTTAAGGACTTCGTCTCAATCTCCTTTCATTGAGGCATATTTAGTTTTATACACAATTTTCTTTTATACGGTGTATAAACCCCTTTGACTTTTACGTTTATTCAAAAGAAATCTTTTTTATACGAAGCGTTTTACTAAACGACAAAAAGGGAATGTTTTTCTTTCCGTACTTATGCGGCGACAACGACTTCTCCGCCGCCGTGACCATTATTTGAGTTTCGGCTTCCTCTACAAGCCATCATTTTTTTTAATGAAAAATAAATACAAAGTTTTAACTTTCTTTTATTTTGGTATTGAAAATGGTTTTGAAAGCGTTTTTATTATATCAATGTGTTGTATTGATATCTTGTGATTGAAATGTGGAAATGTTATGTTTCCTTTATAAATGTTTTATGTGATACGATTATGTTATGGTTTATGATATGTTTAAACCTATTCATATGAGGAATGTATTGGACTTAATAAGTGACGGGTGGAGCCCGCTATAGCTCCTCGATGCATCGGTAGGTCTCATGAGACAACTAGACGTGGAATTGGCCGAGGCCCTTTCCCAATTTGATTTATGGTTTTGGCCGAGGCCTTAATCATTTTAGACGTCTTGGCCGAGGCCTTGACAAAATGTTTCAGAATGTCTGGCATTATACATTCCCTCATTATGAAAGTGGTTATTGATTTTGCATGTGATTATTCGACCAGTAGAATATCCATGTGAAGAAGTGAATGGCATTATCTCATTTTACTTTTTCCATATTATGTTGAAGTTCAAGTTTAAAAGGCTTTTGTTTTAGTTATACATTGCCTTAAATGCTTATGTTTTCTTATGAAAGCTTCCGCTATATTGTTATCCTTACTGAGCATCTGAGCTCACCCCTTTCAATGTTTTAATATTTTCCAGGATGTGAAGAAGTATTTTATGAATGACCTGCAGGGATAGTCAGAAGAGGATATGAGTGTGGACTATGAAGACTTTGTTATTAGTTTTTCACTTTATGATGTAATGTAGGACTTATGAATGTATCTAGTGTTTCCAAGGCTACTAAACTAATCGGTATTTCGAGACTTGATCTTTTTTGATCATGTCAATGTTACGAAGTAATGCACCGACTCTGGGTAGCTGGGGTCGGGGCGTTACAGTTGGTATCAGAGGCAGTTTAGTACTAACCTTTGAAGCTAGATTTAGATAAACTCTGATTAGAGCACATAGCCCGAAGATAGACTTTGAGGATTAGTATAGAAGAACTTCCTAGAATTTTGGTATTGTAGAGATGTTATGAGTTTTCCGAGAAATACATCTCTGTCTGGATACGAGTAGGTAGAGGCGGCTCTGGCACAGATGTACCTAGGGGTAAAACCCGAAAACACCGCTTTGAGCTAGACTCGAACGGGAACTGGTGCACGACAACGGGCCTTGCTGCACTCTTGGTTACGACACTCCCGGGGGATATGCTTAGGATAATTCTCGTTTTCTTTACAAACCACTATGAACGGTTATGAGTATATACTTACTCAAAGAAAACCTTTTTATGATTATGGATTATATCCATAAATAGTCCAATTTATGTTAAGTATTTTATAAGTATGGAATTATGTATTTTGATTCATAAAATAATCTAGTTTATGCCATTGTATAGAAATGGCGCCCAGTAGAAGGAATGTGAACTCCAGCAGTACATATGATCCAAAGAGTAAGAAGGATCGTATCTTTCATGGTATTAAGCCAACATTTCAAAGGGAAATAGTCTCCCATGTGTTCTCAACATATGAAGAAATAGTATCATGTGTTAATAAGATAAGTAAAGAATTATCTGAGTCCTATGGCTTTGAAGCGAAGCAAGAGACGAAAGGGATGGAAGAGAGAATGATGGATAAAGGGATGAGGGGAAAGAAGAATTTTCCAATATGCGGTAATTGTGGGAAGAAACATCATGGAACTTTCCTAAAGGGAATGGGAGTTTGTTATAAGTGTAGAGAAAAAGGACACAAAGTGCGTGACTGCAAGGGTAAGAAAATGGTTTCAAATGTACAATGCTTCTTCTGCAAGGATTGGGGACACTACGCAAACCAATGTCCAAATCATCAGAGTATGCCCCAAATGATGTTATTGGATAATAATCAAGTTATGATACTACCACAGATGAGGAGTAATGATTATAGTTCTTATGTTGTTATTAAATAATTTTTTAATTTGAGTGTTGTATCAATGATGTACTGGTTATAATAATTATGGAGTATATAAGGATTGTACTGCAGTAATATATCATCAAGGACTTGAGATTGTGTGGAACCAAGAAAAGTGACTCCACAGTAGGTTAAATTTTTGGAAAATATATGGTTGAGAGAAAAATAGACCATAATATGGTTCTGATACTGAGATTGTGATTTTGGAATAAGACATGATTGATTTGGATAAATTATATTGGATATACTTAACTTCCTTGAAACTGATTGATGTTTTGTATACATTTTCGGATAGAAGGAGTATATCTAGTATTCTATAAGGAATAAGGTATCATGGTAATTCCGTATGTTTAAAAAGAATACATGATGAAGGTGTTCACATGTTATTACATGGGAAAAAGGATCTTCATTATGTTTACCTTCCTTGTAAAATTTGGACTGTGAGTTGGACAGAAGTATTTTGGATAACTATAAAGGTTGGAATGGATTAAGTTGATCTTTGGATAGTATTGTTTATGGTTAAAGAATTTCTGAAGATTATTTTTGGAATATTATAATACTATAGTTTTAGGAAAAGGACAACCTGCAGGGTGGGGAATAACCCGTCGCGTCGGACAAAGCTGCAGGAATCGAACCCACAATCAAAGTGCGACAGGCCTTTATTTCCTACCACTATCCTACAGGAAGTCCCTGGTTATTACAAAATAATTTTACTAATCTAAATGGTATGTTTTAACATTTGGAACCTTATACAATTAGGATAAATAGAATATTTTTGAGTTCCGTTACCATTTGGAGTAAAAGTTGGGTTTGTGGTAAAAATTTATTAACGAATGAAAGTATACATAACAAGTATGTATATTCCCTTACGTTCTTAGTAAATCTCCTAAATAAATTCCTCAACATTATAAAAGGTAACTTAAAAAAAATGTTGTCGGTTAACTTTTCCAACTGGGGATTCAATGACCGTTTAACCAATCACAAGTTTGTGATTTTCTTGTAGTTAAACTTTCTCCTAATCCTGTTTTCTATAACTCTCCATCAGACCTTGATGGTCTGTTTCTCCTCCATATCCATATTTTCATAGAATCCTAGAATGGGCTATATCGGGTGACCTTTGTACTTATCTTGCTTTCTTTTAATGTTATATATTTATTAACCTTATTTCTGATGTGGGTTTTCCACAAAGGTATTTTCTATTTTCAACCTTTTATTTTCAAAGAAAATTTTCAAATTGCAAGAACGCAATTTATTGAAGGAGGGGAGAATGTAACACCCCGAGCTTCCATGATACGCTTCTCATTCAATAATGCAATAGCTTGCATTGTACGCAACTTCGAGTTCTAAAACACCGCGACTAATCAAAGTAGCTGTTATGAATAGTAATAACCAATTTTTAAAATTATAGAAATTTTATATTTCAAAATGGACTTCATTTTTGGATTTGGAATATCGAAATTAGCCTATGTTGAATTTTTGGTATTTTTCTGAGAACTTCTAATTTTTTATGAATAGTGAAAAATACTTAAAAACAACTTTTTTAATCAAAATAATTTATAGTGATAAATTATACTATTTAGTGGTTTTAAAGTATAATTAGAATATATTTTTACCCTTTTATCCAATGGTGGTCATTAGAATTAATTTAACATTGAAATTGGACATAAAAATTGCCAATCTTTTGATATAAATTGTTTCTTAAAACACGCTATTTGTTGTGACAGCGGGAATTAATTATAAAATTAATTAATGCAACTTATATGTTTGGAATTTTGTAAAATAGACATCATTTTTGAATTCGGAATATCAATTATTTCTTAGGGTGAAATTTTGGCATTGTTCTAAAAAACTTCAATTTTTGATGAATAGTGAAACCACTAAGTGGTAGTTAAATAACTGATTTTTCGTTTAAATGAAATATTACCACTTCTGTGATTTTATTTTCAAAAATCCGACATACATGGTTGTCATTAAGAAGTAAATTGTGGTTCAATGAGATCAAAATAATTTTTTGGTGAATAGTAACTTTTAAGTTCTTAATCGCGATTAGAGGTAATTAGTGTAGTTTAAGGTAAAAATAATGTTTTAATAATATGAGATGAGCTTGACACTTTTCGTACTCCTATTGGATGAGTCATGTCCGACCAAGAAAACCCATGGGTCAACTTGGGGACCCCATGGAGCCACTTTGGTTGGAAAATGACATTAATATATATATATATTTAATGTTAAAATGAAATTGACACAAACATGAGTTGTTTTACTAAAACAGTTTTTAAGTGGGGTTACACAAGTCCAAATTTTGATTATAAATATTAATTAGAAATATAAAAAGATTTCCTACATCATAGTATTTTTTTTATAATTTTTAGACATTAAATAAATTAAATTATTTATGACATCATGATGATGCAGTGATGACCTCATTATTTAACGATTTAAATAAAATGGAAAGATAATGTAAAATCCAAAGCGTACACTTGTCAAAAACCTATTGGATGAGTAGATTTCGAACCCTTATCATCTTATCCTCGAATTATATAAGTGTGGGACCTCTAAAATCCGAAACTCATTTTATAATAAAGTGACTTTTCTTTACTTTCCAAGAGTGCCCCTCCTCTCCACTTATAAAAGGCCCCCACCTCTCCCACCTTATTCACACCTTCAAGCCATTTGGATCGGCCAACCTCTACCCAAATACTCTCCCAAATTCCCCCTCTTACTCCTAGAAGCCTCACTTTGGGCAGAACTCTTCTCAAGAAATCCTTTGGCTCAAATCAAAAAGAGTTACCCGATTTTGAGGTAATGTCTTCTCTAATGTTGTTTTGTTTTATTTTTCTTCTTCAACCCCCTAAAACTCTTTTTATTCATTTATTTTGTCACAACACCAGTATCCTCAATATACTAGGATGTTGTTATAATAAGTATTCGAGCTACACTTACACACACCTACATCTAATGGTTAAAGAACATACGGTTTCTGTGGATGGCGAATTTCTGCCTCACGAAACGATGATTGTTCAACACTCATATAACACCTTCAAAGGTGGCCATTAAGATGTCACTATATTTATATATGATATAAAATATGTATATGTTTTACTTATGCTTCTTTATTTCTCATTTATGGCATACTTTATGATTTCCATTATGGGTAAAACGCGATAATTTCATTTTAGGAAGTGCGGACTACCGCCCCCTCAAAGTGATTTGAATCGTTAATGACATATGTGGGATGTATAAATGATGGATTAAATGGTATTATACACTATATTATACTGTAATTATATTATAAATTTATATCATTATGATTTCCATTCCATTAAATATGAAATAGAAATGAAAGTAGCGTTCATGCGTACGTACGGCTTACCGTCTCCATGAACGGTGCATTTCATTTCTTACCTCTAAATGTTACGTGACATTATGAATGAATGTATATACTGTATATATGATATATATAATATCTACATCATGAATATAATTCTGGATATAATGGATATTTCACCACATTAACAACTTGTAATTATAAGAAGTTTATTTTTGACTCAAGTACCAAAGATCGACAAAAGGACCGTTATTAACTTAAATAATTACATAATGTTCATAACATGGTAATAAGGGATATAAAAGGAATAATTAACATGAAAAAGGTTCTTAAGTAAATAGAAATTAACTCTAGTTTATTATTCAGGAGGTTAAAGAACAGTCGAGTCAGGACAAGACGCAAGGTAAGGGAACTTCTTAACCCAATTTCCATTCTTTGGGTTAATCTCCTACTTTCAAATTATGTCATGATATTATTATGTATTATTTTGTATTTTTACTTTATTTATGTGTACCTACAGTGAATACACATAATAGATCTATTTTATTTTAAAAATGATTTTTTTAAGGACTTCGTCTCAATCTCCTTTCATTGAGGCATATTTGGTTTTATACACAATTTTCTTTTATACGGTGTATAAACCCCTTTGACTTTTACGTTTATTCAAAAGGAATCTTTTTTATACGAAGCGTTTTACTAAACGACAAAAAGGGAATGTTTTTCTTTCCGTACTTATGCGGCAACAACGACTTCTCCGCCGCCGTGACCATTATTTGAGTTTCGGCTTCCTCTACAAGCCATCATTTTTTTAATGAAAAATAAATACAAAGTTTTAACTTTCTTTTATTTTGGTATTGAAAATGGTTTTGAAAGAGTTTTTATTATATCAATGTGTTGTATTGATATCTTGTGATTGAAATGTGGAAATGTTATGTTTCCTTTATGCATGTTTTATGTGATACGATTATGTTATGGTTTATGATATGTTTAAACCTATTCATATGAGAAATGTATTGGACTTAATAAGTGACGGGTGGAGCCCGCTATAGCTCCTCGATGCATTGGTAGGTCTCATGAGACAACTAGACGTGGAATTGACCGAGGCCCTTTCCCAATTTGATTTATGGTTTTGTCCGAGGCCTTAATCATTTTAGACGTCTTGGCCGAGGCCTTGACAAAATGTTTCAGAATGTCTGGCATTATACATTCCCTCATTATGAAAGTGGTTATTGATTTTTCATGTGATTATTCGACCAGTAGAATATCCATGTGAAGAAGTGAATGGCATTATCTCATTTTACTTTCTCCATATTATGTTGAAGTTCAAGTTTAAAAGGCTTTTGTTTTAGTTATACATTGCCTTAAATGCTTATGTTTTATTATGAAAGCTTCCGCTATATTGTTATCCTTACTGAGCATCTGAGCTCACCCCTTTCAATGTTTTAATATTTTCCAGGATGTGAAGAAGTATTTTATGAATGACCTGCAGGGATAGTCAGAAGAGGATATGAGTGTGGACTATGAAGACTTTGTTATTAGTTTTTCACTTTATGATGTAATGTAAGACTTATGAATGTATCTAGTGTTTCCAATGCTACTAAACTAATCGGTCTTTCGAGACTTGATCTTTTGTGATCATGACAATGTTACGAAGTAATGCACCGACTCTGGGTAGCTGGGGTCGGGGCGTTACATTCATAATGAGGGAATGTATAATGCCAGACATTCTGAAACATTTTGTCAAGGCCTCGGCCAAGACGTCTAAAATGATTAAGGCCTCGGCCAAAACCATAAATCAAATTGGGAAAGGGCCTCGGCCAATTCCACGTCTAGTTGTCTCATTAGACCTACTGATGCATCGAGGAGCTATAGTGGGCTCCACCCGTCACTTATTAAGTCCAATACATTCCTCATATGAACAGGTTTAAACATCTCATAAACCATAACATAATCGTATCACATAAAACATGAATAAAGGAAACATAACATTTCCACATTTCAATCACAAGATATCAATACAACACATTGATATAATAAAAACGCTTTCAAAACCATTTTCAATACCAAAATAAAAGAAAAGTATAACATGGTATTTATTTTTCATAAAAAAAGTGTATGGCTTATAGAGGAAGCCGAAACTCAAATAGTGGTCACGGCGGCGGAGAAGTCGTTGTCGCCACATACGTACGACAAAAACATTCCCTTTTTTCATTTAGTAAATGCTTCGTATAAAAAATATTCCTTTTGAATAAACGTAAAAGTCAAAGTGGTTTATACACCGTATAAAAGAAATTTGTGTATAAAACCAAATATGCCTCAATGAAAGGAGATTGAGACGAAGTCCTTAAAAAGATAATTTTTAAAATAAAATAGATATATTATGTGTATTCACTATAGGTACACATAAAGAAAGTAAAAATACAAAATAAGACATAATAATATCATGACATAATTTGAAAGTAGGAGATTAACCCAAAGAATGGAAGTTGGGTTAAGAAGTTCCCTTACCTCGTGTCTGACATGACTCAACCATTCTTTAACCTCCTGAATAATAAAATAGAGTTAATATATACCTTATTAAGAACCATTTTCAATTTCATTATCCTTTTTATATCACTTATTACAATGTTATGAACATTATGTAATTATTTAAGTTAATAACGGTCGTTTTGTCGATCTTTGGTACTTGAGTCAACAATAAACTTCTTATAATTACAAGTTGTTTATGTGGTAGAATATCCATTATCTCCAGAATTATATTCATGATTTAGATGTCATATATATCATATATATCTGGTATATACATTCATTTATAATATTACGTAACATTTAGAGGTAAGAAATGAAATGCACCGTTCATGGAGACGGTAAGCCGTACGTACGCATGAATGCTACTTTCATTTCTATTTCATATTTAATGGAATGAAATCATAATGATATAAATGTATAATATAATTCCAGTATAATATATTTTATAATACCATTTAATCCATCCTTTATACATCCCACATATGGCATTAACGATTCAAATCACTTTGAGGGGGCGGTAGTCCGCACATCCTAAAATGAAATTATCGTGTTTACCCATCATAAATCATGACATAAATGAGAAATACAGAAGCATAAGTAAAAAAATGAACATATTATATATCATATATAAATATAGTGACATCTTAATGGCCACCTTTGAAGGTGTTATATGAGTGTTGAACAATCATCGTTTCGTGAGACAGAAATTCACCATCTACAGAAACTGTATGTTCTTTAACCATTAGATGTAGGTGTGTGTAATTGTAGCTAGAATAATTCTTATAAAAACATCCTAGTATATTGAGGATGCTGGTGTTGTTACAAAAGAAATGAATAAAAATAGTTTAGGGGGTTGGAGAAGAAAAATAAAACAAAACAATATTAGAGAAGACATTACCTCAAAATCGGGTAACTCTTTTTGATTTGAGCCAAAGGCTTCCTTGGGAAGAGTTATGCCCAAAGTGAGTCTTCTAGGAGTAAGAGGGGGAAGTTGGGAGAGTATTTTGGCAGAGTTTGGCCGATCCAAATGGCTTGAACGTGTGAATGAGGTGGTAGAGGTGGGGGCCTTTTATAAGAGGAGAGGAGGGGCACTCTTGGAAAGTAAGGAAATTTTACATTATTATACAATGCTTTTCAGATTATAAAGGTCCCACACTTATATAATTCGTGGATAAGGTGATAAGGGTTAGATATCTACCCATAAAATAGTATTTGGACAAGTGTAAGCCTTGGATTGTACATTATCTTTTTATTTTATTAAAATCGTTAAATAATGAGGTCATCGTTGCATCATAATGATGTCATAAATAATTTAATTTATTTAATGTCTAAAAATTATAAAAAAAATACTATGTTGTAGTAAATCTTTTTAGATTTCCAATGACAATTTATAGGCAAAAATATGACTTGTATAACCCCATGTAAAATTTTTTTTAGTAAAACATTTCATGTTTGTGTCATTTTTTTACTTTAACATTAAATAAAAGGTATTTATGTCATTTTCCAACTAAAGTGGCTCCATGGGGTCCCCAAGTTGACCCATGGATTTTCTTGGTCGTCCATGACTCATCCAATAGGAGTAGGACAAGTTTCAAGCTCATATCATATTATTAAAACATTGTTTTTACCTTAAACTACACTAATTACCTCTAATCGCGATTAAGAACTTAAAAGTTACTATTCACCAAAAAATTATTTTAATCTCATTGAACCACATTTTACTTCTTAATGACAACCATGTATGTCGGATTTTTGAAAATCAAATCACAGAAGTGGTAATATTTCATTTAAACGAAAAATCAGTTATTTAACTACCACTTAGTTGTTTCACTATTCATCAAAAATTGAAGTTTTTCAGAACAATGCCAAAATTTCACCCTAAGCTATAATTGATATTCCAAATTCAAAAATGATTTATATTTTACAAAATTCCAAAAATATAAGTTTCATTAATTAATTTTATAATTAATTCCCGCTGTCACAACAAATAGCGTGTTTTTAAGAAACAATTTATATCAAAAGATTGGCAATTGTTTATGTCCAATTTCAATGTTAAATTAATTCTAATGACCACCATTGGATAAAATGGTAAAAATATATTCTAATTATACTTTAAAACCACTAAATAGTATAATTTATCATAATAAATTATTTTGATTAAAAAAGTTTTTTTAAGTATTTTTCACTATTCATAAAAAAATTGGAAGTTCTCAGAAAGTTACAAAAAATTCAACTTAGGATAATTTGGATATTACGAATACAAAAATGAAGTCCATTTTGAAATATAAAATTTCTATAATTTTAAAAAGTGGTTATTACTATTCATAACGGCTACTTTGATTAGTCGTGGTGTGTTAGAACTCGAAGTTGCGTACAATGCAAGCTATTGCATTATTGAAAGAGAAACGTATCGTGGAAGCTCGGGGTGTTACATTCTACCCTCCTTCAATAAATTGCGTCCTCGCAATTTTAAATTTTTCTTTGAAAATAAAAGGTTGAAAATAGAAAATACCTTGGTGGAAAACCCACATCGGAAATAAGATAAATAAAATTTAGCCTTAATAAGAGGGAAAGGGAAATGAAAAAGTCACCACCCAATTATGATCTCGATTAAGAGAACATTGGTGGCAATTAGAGACATATAATTAGAGGAAAAACGTAAATATTTGTAGGGAGTGATTGAGGTCATCAATCACAATCAACTTTCAAATTGAGGGCCTCAAAGCCTTCAATCTATGTTGATTTAAAATATCATCAGTTCAACAAGACATAAGGTATTAGGATAACACATTTTTTTGTTTTAATATCCCTTTACTAAAGTTTAAGAATTAATTTATTCATTGAATAAGAGATAGGTATATATATATTTATGCTTGACAATTAGAGTTTCAACCTTCAACTCATCTTTCACTCAAAAAGATAATAGAACTCAAAAATATTATACTTATCCTAATTGTATAAGGTTCCAAATGTTAACACATACCATTTAGATTAGTAAAATTATTTTGTAATAACCAGGGACTTCCTGTAGGCTAGTGGTAGGAAATAAAGGCCTGTCGCACCATGATTGTGGGTTCGATTCCTGCAGCTTTGTCCGACGCGACGGGTTATGCCCCACCCTGCAGGTTGTCCTTTTCCTAAAACTATAGTATCATAATAATCCAAAAATAATCTTCAGAAATGTTTTAACCTTTAACAATACTATCCAAAGTTCAACTTAATCTATTCCAACCTTTATAGTTATCCAAAATACCTTTGTCCAAACTTTCTCTAAAAGGTCTCTAAATTCCAAAATCAATTGTAACATCAGATTCCCCAAACAAAGAAAAGTTTCTCTTATTTTCACATACTAAAAATATAATTACCTTCAACATATTAAAACCTTACTAAATCAACAATTACTGTAGTACAATCCTTATATATATATATCACATTATTCTAATAACCAGAATATAATCCATGAGTCCAAAAAGCACCAATACATTAGTTATTCTGCTTCAACTGTAGTAACAGCATAAGATTGTCCTTGATCCCTTGGCCTTTTATAAGGTAAGTTTCCCTAACGCTTAGGACATTCATTTTCATAATGACTCATTTCTCTACAATTTTAGCATTCAACTTTGATAGCCTCTTTCTTTCCCTTGCAATCACGAGCCTGGTGACCCTTTTCTTTACATTTATAACAAACTCCCATTCCTTTTAGGCAAGTACCAGGGTGATTCTTCCCACAATTATCACATAATGGAAAATCCTTCTTTCCCTTTTTCCCTTTGTCTGTCTCTTATTCCACCATTCTCTTCTTCTCTTGCTTTACTTTGTTGTCATAAGACTTAGAGAATTCCTTTTCTGTCTTGATAGCACACGAGACAATATCTTCGTATGATGAGAAGGATTGTGATACTAAAGATCGATGGAGAAATGGTTTTAACCCATCAAAGAAATGATCAATATTACTCCTTGGGTTACGTATATAATCGGAAGCATGCCTCGCTAACCTTGTAAAGTTAGCCTCATACTTTGCGACATTCTCATCCTCCTTCTGCCTCAGACTCAGAAATTGCCTTTCCATATCTGCTCGATGGTCATGGGGAAATTATTTTTCTAAGAAAAGCTCTTTGAACTCCCCCCATTCCATATTCGATACGTCATCATCTTCCTTTGTGTTTTGAATCAGCGACCACCACTGATCGGCATCTCCAGTGAGGCGGTAAACTGCCATGACAACCTTCTCCCTTTCGCTACTCCCCAAGGCATGGAATATTTTCTCTAAGGAGTTTATCCATTTCTCAGCTACTAACGGATTTGTACCCCCATTAAATGTTGGTGGTTGTTGCCTCATGAAGCGGTCTAACATTGATCCTCCACGTTGTGGATCAGGGTGCTCCATACGAGTAAGGTTATTATTCATAACCTGCGTGAGTTGTCCCAATACGGTGAGAAGCTGATCAGCACCAGTTGTATCACTAGATCCACCATAATTATCTTGAGCAGGAGGGAAATCCCTACACGGAGTGCGTGCATTGATATGGTTTTCATTCCTTCCACTAGGCGTCATTTCTAAATAATTGCATAAACTAGATTAGTTTATGAATCAAAATACATAATTCCATACTTGTAAAACACTTAACATAAATTGAACTAATTATGGATATAATCCAAAATCATAAAAATGTATTCTTTGAGGAAGTATATACTCGTAACCCTTCATAGTTTTTTGTAAAGAAAATGGGAATTATCCTAAGCATATACCCCGGGAGTGTCATAACCAAGAGTGCAGCAAGGCCCGTTGTCGTGCACCAGTTCCGGTTCGAGTCTATCTCAAAGTGGTGTTTTCGGGTTTTACCCCTAGGTACATCTGTGCCAGAGCCGCCTCTACCTGCTCATATCCAGACAGGGATGTATTTCTCGGAAAACTCATAACATTCTATAATACCAAAATTCTAGGAAGTTCTTCTATACTAATCCTCAAAGTTCGTCTTAGGTCTACATGCTCTAATCAGAGTTTGTCTAAATCTAGCTTCCAAGGTTTGTACTAAACTTCCTCTGACACCAACTGTAATGCCCCGACCCTAGATACCCAGAGTCGGTGCATTACTTCGTAACATTGGGATGATCACAAAAGATCAAGTCTCGAAATACCGATTAGTTTAGTAGCCTTGGAAACACTAGATACATTCATAAGTCTTTCATTACATCATAAAGTAAAACAAAACTACAAAAACATATTGTCTTCATATCCCCTCACACTATCCCTGCAGTTCATTCATAATATACTTCTTCACATCCTGGAAAACATTAAAACATTGAAAGGGGTGAGCTCATATGCTCAGTAAGGATAACGATATTGCGGAAGATTTCATAAATAAAAATTAACAATTAAGGCAATGTATAACTAAACAAAATCCTTATTAAACTTGAACTTCATCATAATATGGAAAAAGTAAAATCAAATAATGCCACTTACTTCCTCACATGGATATTCTACTAGACGAATAATCACATGAAAGATCAATAACCACTTTCATAATGAGGGAATGTATAATGCCAGACACTCTGAAACATTTTGTCAAGGCCTCGGCCAAGACGTCTAAAATGATTAAGGCCTCGGCCAAAACCATAAATCAAATTGGGAAAGGGCCTCGGACAATTCCACGTCTAGTTGTCTCATGAGACCTACCGATTCATCGAGGAGCTATAGCGGGCTCCACCCGTCACTTATTAAGTCCAATACATTCCTCATATGAACAGGTTTAAACATCTCATAAACCATAACATAATCGTATCACATAAAACATGCATAAAGGAAACATAACATTTCCATATTTCAATCACAAGATATCAATACAACACATTGATATAATAAAAACACTTTCAAAACCATTTTCAATACCAAAATAAAAGAAAAGTATAACATGGTATTTATTTTTCATAAAAAAAGGGTATGGCTTGTAGAGGAAGCCGGAACTCAAATAGTGGTCACAACGGCGGAGAAGTCATTGTCACCGCATACGTATGACAAAAACATTCCCTTTTGTCATTTAGTAAACGCTTCGTATAAAAAAGATTCCTTTTTAATAAACGTAAAAGTCAAAGTGGTGTATACACCGTATAAAAGAAATTTGTGTATAAAACCAAATATTCCTCAATGAAAGGAGATTGAGACGAAGTCCTTACAAAGATAATTTTTAAAATAAAATAGATATATTATGTGTATTCACTATAGTTACACATAAAGAAAGTAAAAATACAAAATAAGACATAATAATATCATGACATAATTTGAAAGTAGGAGATTAACCCAAAGAATGGAAGTTGGGTTAAGAAGTTCCCTTACCTCGTGTCTGACTTGACTCAACCGTTCTTTAACCTCCTGAATAATAAACTAGAGTTAATATATACCTTATTAAGAACCATTTTCAATTTCATTATCCTTTTTATATCACTTATTACAATGTTATGAACATTATGTAATTATTTAAGTTAATAACGGTCGTTTTGTCGATCTTTGGTACTTGAGTCAACAATAAACTTCTTATAATTACAAGTTGTTTATGTGGTAGAATATCCATTATCTCCAGAATTATATTCATGATTTAGATGTCATATATATCATATATATCTAGTATATACATTCATTTATAATATTACGTAACATTTAGAGGTAAGAAATGAAATGCATCGTTCATGGAGACGGTAAGCCGTACGTACGCATGAACGCTCCTTTCATTTCTATTTCGTATTTAATGGAATGAAATAATAATGATATAAATGTATAATATAATTCCAGTATAATATAGTGTATAATACCATTTACTCCATCCTTTATACATCCCACATATGGCATTAACGATTCAAATCACTTTGAGGGGGCGGTAGTCCGCACATCCTAAAATGAAATTATCGTGTTTACCCATCATAAATCATGCCATAAATGAGAAATACAGAAGCATAAGTAAAACATAAACATATTATATATCATATATAAATATAGTGACATCTTAATGGCCACCTTTGAAGGTGTTATATGAGTGTTGAACAATCATCGTTTCGTGAGGCAGAAATTCGCCATCCACAGAAACCGTATGTTCTTTAACCATTAGATGTAGGTGTGTGTAATTGTATCTCGAATAATTCTTATAACAACATCCTAGTATATTGAGGATACTGTTGTTGTTACAAAAGAAATGAATAAAAAGAGTTTAGGGGGTTGGAGAAGAAAAATAAAACAAAACAATATTAGAGAAGACATTACCTCAAAATCGGGTAACTCTTTTTTATTTGAGCCAAAGGCTTCCTTGGGAAGAGTTATGCCCAAAGTGAGGCTTCTAGGAGTAAGACGGGGAAGTTGGGAGAGTATTTGGGCAGATTTTGGCCGAACCAAATGGCTTGAAAGTGTGAATGATGTGGTAGAGGTGGGGGCCTTTTATAAGAGGAGAGGAGGGGCACTCTTGGAAAGTAAGGAAATTTTACATTATTATACAATGCTTTTCAGATTCTAAAGGTCCCACACTTATATAATTCGTAGATAAGGTGATAAGGGTTCGAAATATACCCATCAAATATTCTTTGGACAAGTTTAAGCCTTGGATTGTACATTATCTTTTCATTTTATTAAAATCGTTAAATAATGAGGTCATCGTTGCATCATAATGATGTCATGAATAATTTAATTTATTTAATGTATAAAAGTTATAAAAAAATAATATGATGTATGAAATCTTTTTAGCTTTCCAATGACTATTTATAGTCAAAAATATGACTTGTATAACCCCATTTAAAAATTGTTTTAGTAAACCATTTCATGTTTATGTCATTTTTTTACTTTAACATTAAATAAAAGGTATTTATGTCATTTTCCAACTAAAGTGGCTCCATGGGGTCCCCAAGTTGACCCATGGATTTTCTTGGTCGGCCATGACTCATCCAATAGGAGTAGGACAAGTGTCAAGCTCATATCATATTATTAAAATATTTTTTTTACCTTAAACTACACTAATTACCTCTAATAGCGATTAAGAACTTAAAAGTTACTATTCAACAAAAAATTATTTTAATCTCATTGAACCACATTTTACTTCTTAATGACAACTATGTATGTCGGATTTTTGAAAATCAAATCACAGAAGTGGTAATATTTCATTTAAACGAAAAATCAGTTATTTAACTACCACTTAGTTATTTCACTATTCATCAAAAATTGAAGTTTTTCAGAACAATGCCAAAATTTCACCCTAAGCTATAATTGATATTCAGAATTCAAAAATGATGTCTATTTTACAAAATTCCAAACATATAAGTTGCATTAATTAATTTTATAATTAATTCCCGCTGTCACAACAAATAGCGTGTTTTTAAGAAACAATTTATATCAAAAGATTGGCAATTGTTTATGTCCAATTTCAATGTTAAATTAATTCTAATGACCACCATTGGATAAAATGGTAAAAATATATTCTAATTATACTTTAAAACCACTAAATAGTATAATTTATCACAATAAATTATTTTGATTAAAAAAGTTGTTTTAAGTATTTTTCACTATTCATAAAAAAATTGGAAGTTCTCAGAAAGTTACAAAAAATTCAACTTAGGATAATTTCGATATTACGAATACAAAAATGAAGTCCATTTTGAAATATAAAATTTCTATAATTTTAAAAAGTGGTTATTACTATTCATAATGGCTACTTTGATTAGTCACGGTGTGTTAGAACTCGAAGTTGCGTACAATGCAAGCTATTGCATTATTGAAAGAGAAACGTATCTTGGAAGCTCGGGGTGTTACATTCTAACACTTATCAAAATTTCTATGGTTCATTTCTGATAGTTGGTGTTTTTAATAGTTTCTATATTTTAACCTTGGAATTGATACATCCTTTGAGGGTGAGTGTTTCCATAATTAGCCAATTTTTTTATACTGGTGGAGACTCATTACTGGGGGTAGGTGTTTCCCATTTCCAATTTTCCACCTTGGTGGTGATTCATCCTTGGGGATGATTGTTTTCAAAACTTATAAAAACTCTTGGTACAATGGTGAGTTAGCCTCTAGTGGTGACCCCACCTCAATAGTGATTCATTGCTGGTGCTGAATCATCCTCAGTGGCGAGTCATGTCTGGCATTGACTCTTTCCCATACTTATCCAATTTTTTATAAACTAATTTATATTGTAAAATGCTACCATAAAACATAAAACTCATTAATATCATAATAAACATGATTTTTTATCATTAAAATAAGGGTTCCAACAATCTCCCCCTTTTTGATGATCACAAATCATGGAATTTTATAAACATGGTATCAATGGTAAATCATGAAATTTTATACACCATGGAATCAAATATAAGTAGATATAAAATAGATGGTACCAAAGAAAATAAGATATATGGGGTATCAAATATAATGAGGCAGTAAACAGTGTTAATAAAATACACATATATGGAACTATTAGATTAGTATAAGTAGTGGTATCAAAGAAACACTATGAAAATACTAAGGTATCAAGGAAAGTGAAATAGAATGGTATCAAAGAAAGGATATCAAAGTAATATAACTATAAAATAAATAGATTCCATAAACCTTCTCCCCCTTTTGGGATTATTAAAAAGTAAAGGTAAAATAGGAAAGGCAATGGAACATAATATGAATTACTAGATAATTTCCAATAAGGGAATCCAAAAACATGAACAATAAAAAGTGATATAAAATGAGCATTAAAAATATCCATCAAATACAAAAATTATAATTACCAATTCTTCCTAGGTTGTGTGGAAGAAACCAAAGGAAATTTACCCTTATCCTTGTCTAAGGAAGAAGGTTTAGCAACAATGACTGAGGTTATAGTAGGAATGGTTGTTGGAATGGAAGGAAGGGAAGGATTATTTATGATGATGATCAACATGAGGTGTTGTATGGATTCTCTAGGAGATAAATAAAAGTGTTGGAATCGATCTAGAAAGGGTGAATAAGGACCTCTGGTGACACTGGCCCTAAAGTACTCAAGAGGAGTAGCTAGAGGGGTCATGTGGGTAGTAAATGGAATTGTAGATTGAGCCACCATAGTAGTTATAGAAACATGAATAAAGGGTTTCATAAGATTTATGAAATCCATAATGATGTTTTCATCTCTAACCATAGAACTGAATATATCTTTCTTCTCTTCCATAAACCGTTGAAGCACTAGAATCATAACTTTTAAATGGTTCACTTTCTCTTTGAATTCTTGAGTCACTAGAGGAATCCTCATATTCTTAGTTCAGAACTTGAAATAATAATTTAGATCATGATTAGTGAAAATCCTAGATATAAAGTACTTGATATATTTTTTGATGGTCTCTCAATAAAATATCATTTCTTTCAAGTAATCATTTATCATCATATGAACATGGTCACTATTATGCCTTGTTTTTTTAAAGTCTCATGAGTCTAGTCAAGAACATCACCTGAAGTAGCTCAAACATCTTCTCTCACAATAAATCTAATCATCCCAACATCAATAGAAGGATGATGAGGTTCACTTGAAGAAGAATCCATATCAAAAAATATTCTCAATCCTCTCCATAAAAATATCCATGGGGTTAGTAAAATAAGACCTAATTTCATCTACAGTATATATTATAACTTCCATCTCGTTTTCTGTTATTCTATTTTCCACCTCCACTTCATGAATGTGAAGCATAATCTTGGTCTGAATATACTAAATCACAATCTGTATAAAATTTCTTGTATCATTGTCACTGATTTTTGTAACCAAAGAATGTTGATTCTTTAACAGCACGCCAAAATCAAATAGAATATTTTCACTGAAATAATCTAAGTCGCCTCTTATGACAATATCCACTGGCACTAGTGGGATAAAAGGTGTAGAAACTCACATAGAATCATACCTATGTTACTCATTAGCAGTATAAATTTGATCAACCAATGATCCCTTAGGATCCCTTACTTCTCGAATAGCAGGTCAACCATTCTTTGGTGGACTTCTAGGAAACTTATCACATTCTTCAAACATTAGATCCATCCAATTATCAAAAGAAATACCAAGAGACTTAGAAATAGAACACTCAATCACCACAGAAACAATACTCATCTTCACAAATAATTTCTACACATCAACAGTCTTCCCAACAGTAGAAGGCTCATCCTTTATATTCTTAGCAACTAAAAGTTTAGGAATTCTATGCGCATCATCCTTATGAAGAACATATATCAGGGCACTATAGTTTCTACCAAGTAGGTAAAACTAGGTGTCTATCCAGACTTGGGGATTCCTCCCCCTCAATTGTAGCTTCCTTTTATTCTCTAGTTATTATTTCCACATCTATAGCGAAGCTTGTTTGATCTTAAAATCTAGAGACAAATACTTCTAGAGATGGGAAAAGTTCCTAAGGAATTTCCAAATCTTCCACTCTAATGTGTATGCTAAGACCATCAGAACCTCAATCAATATCACTACCATATACATCTCAATTTTTATCTCATTCTTCCTCCTCATCTTTTTCTTCTTCATCATCATTGATATTCTCTTCTTCTTATTCATTCTCATCATCTTCACCATTTCCATTTTCCTTATAGGATTTGTAATAACTCTTGAATTTTTACTCACCAGATATTTATGTTTCTTCCTCCTCGCTATATTCTTTTAAGAGTTTCTATTTAATAGGGATTAAACATGGTAGACTAGGTGCACAAAATCTAATAGGATGAGATCTTTTGGATAGTTCTAGATCACTTCCTTCATCCACATAAAATTATTCTTCCTCATCTTTAGAGACAATATCCTATTCTTTCTATGCATAAGAATATTCAACAACTTCATATGGTTCCAATCCAGGTTCCATGAGATTCTTTGGTCTAGATGGATGGTCAATTAGATTAAAATCATCATAAATTCTTTCACCATTATATACCCACTACTTATTCCATGGGTTCCAACTAATTTTAAGCCTCTTACAAATTATCCTTGTCATACGAAAACCTCTGCAGTCCACTGATGCTTCCTCAGTTTCAACAACTAGACCATTGTGCTCCAGCATGGCTGAGATAAAATTTAGATAGATTAAGTAATTAAATCTATAATAAGGATTTTAAATATTATTCATGTGAATCCTAACATATCTACCAAAAAATTATCTTCACTCATCTTTTCATAATACATAATAAATAAAAATTTTGATACCTTATGGAGGAAAATTCACCGTTCTTGGGACAAATCATATACTGAATAAACTTGAAAAGTTACCTGTATTCACTATCAAGCTCTAAAGTAACTGTCCTTCTCAAAATTCCATATTATCTTAAATCAACCATGTAATATTCATATAAAAATGTATCATTGTCATTTGGGATGGTTCTTTGATAATCACTCGCAACTCCTTCATCAGGAACTTTCAAACATCTAGCCTACTACTTTGAAGAGAAAACTACTTTATGAACAATTATTCTAGTTCTCATCCATTGTTCATTATCTTGAAAACTATACTCCACAAACTAGTAAAACTCATGCACCAACCTAGGATAGAATGGATTCTGGTTATACTAAAACCATTCCACCCATCCATGGATAGGTAGAACTCCAGGAACTATAGAATTTATAGAAAGTAACCACTCATCCTAAAATTCTTTCTTAGATATCACGAATCTCTTTGAAATCTTAGTATTTATAGTCTCTACAATAGATTAATGGATTGACTCCCCTTTAAGCTTATTTGAAGGATGCGGCTTGTTCAGAGAAGAAATTGAAGGTCTCTTAACTCTAGACATGGAGATCAGCTTATTTCTTTTGGTAAAAGGTGAAAGGAAGGTTGAAAATCAGGAGATAAAAGTTCATAAAAAATATTGAGAGAAAAGGTATGAGGAAGGTGTGTGTTGAAAATATACCAATGTATAAATTATATCATTTGGAAATCAAGGCTTTGTAAAATTAAAATAAAAAACACATTTGAATCAAATTAAAAATTAAATAACTTATAAAGAAATTAGAACGTGTGATTTAAAAACTAACATCATAAAATTTGAAAATTGCAAGAAAAATTTCCAATGGTGAGTAAAAAAAATGGTGAGTAATTTCAATGGTGATAAATTTTCAACAGTGATTAATACTCAAGGGAGAGTATTTCTAAATGGTGAGTAATTCTCAACAGTGATTAATTATCAATGGTGGGTAAAACTCAATGGTGAGTCCTAGAAAATCAGACTTAACAAAAACTAAACATTCCTAACTCATGTTTAATATAGTTTATTCTCTCATAATTCAAGGGATTAGTAAAAATATCAGTAATTTGATGTTCTGAACCAATGTATTCAAGATTTATATCACCATTTTGGAAATGATATCTCAAAAAGTGATGTCTTTCATCAAAAAATTTTGTTTTAGAGTGAGATACAGAGTTATTAGAAATATTTATAGCACTTTTATTGACAAAATTTTAGGGAAATGATAGAACTGATACCCATAGTCTAGTAATGTGTGTTTCATCCACAAAATTTGTGTACATCAACTACATATGGCTATGAATTTAGCTTTAGTAGTAGACATTGAAATATAATTTTTGCATATTAGACCAAGAAACAAGAGACTTTCCCAAAATAAAGAATATTCCAGAGGTTCTTTTTCTATCTAACTTTTAACCACAGAAAACAGCATATAAATAACTCAATAAGTCAAATTATTGATCTCTAGTGTAAAACAACCCTAAATTGGTAGTATCCTTTAGATATTTAAAAATACTTTTTATATAAATTAAGTGTGACTCTTTTGGGTTTCCTTGGAAATGAACACACATACACACACTAAACATTATGTCAGGTTATCTAGTAGTAAGGTAGAGATGAATTTCAATCATACCTCTATAACTAGTTTGATCCACTAATTTCCCAACTTTATCAAGATCTAACTTATAGTTGGTACTAATAAGAGTATCACTACTCTTATTGTTATCCAAATTAAAACGTTTTAAAAGTTCCTTTGTATATATACTTTTATTTAAAATAAAACCATATTTATTTTGAAAAATATGAAAACCAAGAAAGAATTTCAGTTCACCCATTAAACTCATTTCAAATTCATTTTTCATCAACTTTGAAAAATCAGTGCATAAATAATTTTTATAATATCTAAAAACAATATCATCTATATAAATTTGAACAACTAAAATATCCTTTTAAATTATTTTTATAAATAATGTAGGATCGGTTATACCTTTTGAAAATAATTTTGAAATAAGAAAAGATTTGAACCTATCATAACAATATCTAGGAGCCTGTTTCAAACCATATAAATCTTTAGTTAATTTAATAACATTATTTTGAGAATAGGGGTTTTGAAAAATTGGTTGTTTTTCAACAAAAACATCCTCAATTATATACCCATTTAATAATGCACTTTTGACATCCATTTGATATATTTTGAAATCTATATGTTATATATAGGAAATTATTACTCTAATGGATTCAATTATGGATAAAGGTGTAATGGTTTCTTTATAGTATATATAATCTTCTTGATTATACCCGTGTGCTACTAGTCTATCCTTATTTCTTACTTTTGTACCATATTCATGAACCTTGTTTCTAAACACCCATTTAGTGCCTATATTCAAGATGTCTTTGGGTCAATCAACAAGTTCAAGTACTTTATTTATTTTAAATTTATTAATTTATTCTTGGATATCCATTACCCTAAATTCATCATAGATTGAATCATTAATGTTCTTAGGTTTATGTTGTGACAAGAATGCTTGATGTTCAACATGGTTTCTTAGAGAAGCTCTAGTTTTTGTACCTATATCTAGGTCTCTAATAATATAATCTAAATGATGGTTTTTAATATTCACAACATCTTTAGAAAAAGAAGGGATGGTCACCTCAAAGTCTTCTATAGGTTCAAGTTCTAGTTCTGGTTCTCGAAGTTCTTCAGAATTTGATGATTTTTTGACTGTTTTATAGTAGAATTAGGGGGATTTGAATTTAAGTTCAGAGTGGATAAATCATCCTCAATATTTTATAAATGGGTCATAGGTTTATGTGGATCTACCTCATCAAATTTAATATTAAAAAACTCTTCCACGGTCTTGGTTATTTTTTAAAAGACTCTATAACATTTACTAGAAGTTGAATAACCTAAGAAAATTACTTCATCACTTTCGGAAGAAAACTTGTCAAGATTATCCTTAGTATTATGAATAAATAATTTTCAACCAAAAACTCAAAAGTAATTAACCTTGGTTTTCCTATTATTCCAATTTTCAAAAGGGGGTTTCTTCAAGATAGGTCTAATTAAAACTCTATTAATTATATAGTAGGTTGTGTTCACAAACTCTTCCCAAAAGTAGATAGGTGATTCATATTTATTAAGCATAGTTTGGGATAACTCTTGAAGTATTCTATTTATTCTCTCTATAAATCCATTCTTCTGAGGGGACCTAGGGGGAGAGAGGTTATGACTATATCCATTTGTGATAAAAATAATTCAAAGTCTTTATTTTCAAAATCACATCCATGGTCACTTCTTAAAGTAATAATTCTAAGTAAACTTGGATTTTCTATAGATTTAGCTTACTTGGTAAAATAATAACAATATTCACTCTTGTAATCTAAAAATAATACCCAAGTATACCTAGAAAATTCATCTACTAGTATATATACATAGTGTTTCTCATTTAAACTAGAAAATATGGATATTACAAATAATCCTATGTAAAAAAACTAAAGATGTTGAGAAGTTGAATCTTATTTATTTTATTTAAAATAAATTTTGTGTTGTTTCCATTTTTGATAGGGGTTATAGTCTTTGTAGTTTGGGATTTCAAGTTTCAGTAGATCCCTAAATAACCCTATTCTGGTAATATTTATAAGTGACTGAATGTTATAGTGTCCTAGTCTCATATTCCAAATAAAATATTCTCTATGAAAGCCATTGAAGCAAGAAACATTTTGAGAAATCAAAGAATCAAGATTAATATAATACATATTCTAATTTCTCAAAGTAGTAAATATTAAATCATTTTTTGAGTTAAATAAAATTACATGAATTTTTTACAAAATTCACATGAAAAAAATAATCACATAAATGTGATATTCTAAGAAAATTATATTTTAAACCATCAATAAAAAGTAATTTAGAAATTAATATTGGGTTGGTGTTAGCAATTTGTCCAAGTCTGATGATATTTCCTTTAGAATTGTCACCAAAGATGACATAAACACCATCAACCTTTATTAGGTTCTCAAAACTTGAGTAGTATCCTATCATATACCAAGAAAATATACTTTCTAAGTACCATATACTTATATAGGATCTCTTTAATCAACTTTCATACAAAACAAAATTTATGCCAAAAATGAATTTGGTACCCATATTTTCTTGGGTCTAGTTGTGTTAGTAATTAATACTTTAGGAACCCATTTTTTCTTAATGGGTTTCTTATAAAAAAATTGCAAAAATTTTTAAATAAAAACATTATTAGGTTACTTTGAATAAAATCTAATAGTATAATTTTTATATTTAGACTTAATAACAAATGTTCTCTTAATTACTCTTCTCTATCAAGGTTGATAACCTATGCTTGTAGCATATTTTGGAATAATTTTTTTTCCTAAAATAAGATTAAGTGTTTCTATACCATTTTTTGAATATTTATACATCTTTATTAAGTTTCTCATTTGACATTTTCATTTTAGTATTTTCCTTTAATAATTGATCATTCTTCTCTTTTTCAACAGTAAGATTAGTTTTAACACTATAAGATAAACATGTTGTTTCTTCAAAAATTTGTATTTATCATTGATTTCATTAAAATTATCTTCAAAAATATTACAATAATAAAAAATTTAATCCTTAGTAATATCATCATCATATTTTTCATTTTTATAGTGATCAAAACTTAGTACAAATGATACAATAGGTACCTTAGAAACCCTTATCATGAAGCACATGTTGTCTCAGTCATGATTCTCTTTAAAAGATGAGTTAGAGTTACTGGAGTTATCCTTAGATGCACTATATGTGGATTTTATAGCATTCTTATACTTTATATCCTTATCCTTATAATTCTTCTTATATTTCAACGTAGTGAAATCTATATTAACATGTAATTTTCACTTATATTCATAACAGGTTATCTCATTTGAGTTTTCATATTTTTTTCAGTACTTTTTTCAGGTTCCTTTATTACTAAATTTTCCTTTATAACTTGGTTTCCTGAAGAATTTTGGTGATTCATAATCACTAGATATTTCAACTTGTATCTTTTATTTCTATTTCTGTTTGGATTCAGTAGACTTAAAAGCTACTAATTTTATTTTTGGTTCATCAACCTCATCATGGTTGGATTTAATCTCTTCCTCTTACATCATTAATTTCCCAATCAATTCCTTGACATGCAGGTTACTGATGTTATAAGATTCTCTTATAGAAAGATATATCTGTCTTCATATATTTCGAATGTATCTTAGTAGTCACAAAATATAGTCTTTATCTGACATAGGATTTCTCAAGGAGTTAATTTTATTAACTATATCATTGAACATGAGATACATATCAGAAATTAACTCGTCATGTTTCATATTAAAAGTATCATATTTAATTATGTAAGTGTTTAGTCTTGTTTCTTTAACATTGGTAGTTTCTTTATGTGAAATATCTAAAGTTACCCAAATTTCAAAAGCAGTTTTACTATAAGATATCTTGTTAAACTCTTCATCTATTAAGTCATAGTAAATAGAATTCATATATTTTAAATTATTATTATAAGAAATTTTATTTACATCATCTCAATCTTTTATAATAGTTGCAGGTAGTATATATTTATCCTCAATAGAAGACTAAATTTAAAATCTCAGGCTTTCAATATACATTTTCATTTTAATTTTCCATTGAGCATAGTTATTTCCATTAAATAAAGGAGGTATATTGGTTTAAGAGCATTCCTATAAATTATCCATTTAAATAGTTGAATTTAGAAATAACATAAATTTAATACCTTTAAAAAATAACTAAAATCACAGTTAAAAATATTTTTAAAAACCACTGATACCAAATGTTGGTCAGATTTAGTATCTTAAGAGGGGGTTTAATTGATCACCCAATAAAAATTTCTATCTAAAACTAGTTCAAATAAAATTCCATAATTAATTTAAAATAAGCTATCTATCCAAAATAGAAGATCTATATAAGTTTCAATATTTTAAAATACTTATCAAATATGTATTATGTCTCAGTTAAAGAAAATATGAAAACTATTTTAACATTAGAAATCAATTTATAAAAAAAAATACCTTATATAAACACTAATTAATACTAACTATCAAAGTAGTGGTTTTTGTTTAAATTTTAAAAAATATTCAGTTTAAATAATATAAATAAATTAAACCAAAATAAAAACAAAAACACACATCAGAATTAATACAAGAGCTTCAGTCTTAAGCTGAGACTTAATCCTATCCACTTAGCAATCACCCATTTATAGGTAGATTATATAAAGTAATATATGATCCACAACGTGGATCGAGTGTATCACAGTAAAGATATCTAGGTCACACATGACCTCTTCCACAATACCTATGGGAATAAACAATACACAGACCACATAGGGACTACTTCCTTAACATCATGGGAAAATAGGAGCAAATAGAGTTTGAAAAGATATCTAGTATATTCCAGTTTAAGTGAATGAGATAGTGTGCATGTTATAAATAGAGTAAAACACACACTGCTCATAATGTAAAAAAATAGATAGAAAGAGAAAATAAAATTTTTAGAAATATTATGTTACTCTGTCTGATATGATCTGTAGCTTTTGACTCCTTAGATGTAGTTTGAAATAAATCTCGAGTCATATTTCTAAAAACTATTATAAAATAGAGTGTCATAAACTCTTTTGTTCTGACTAAGGGAAGGAACTAGATGTTCGATGAGGTTCATTATTCCATAGTTGTGTGTAGGTAATGATGAAGCATGTAGGATCTCACTAAGTGGAACAATCCTGGTTCTTAAATATGTTTTTTCTCACTTTGAGTATACATGAATTTTTTGTGTGTGATTGCATGCTACAGTTTTTGTTCACATGAGGGAGTCTTTTACTTCATTTGACAATAGCATGCATGAGTATCCATTAGAGAAATAATCCAAATATCATTTATCCTTGTACATAGGTCTTATATATTCTTTAAATGTATATTTTTAAAAATATAAGAATAATCATTAAAATAATTTTGAAAATTTAATTCAATAATGTAGACATTCAAAATATTTAATTCAAAATAAATGATAACAGTGTTGGTGAATCTTTTGAATGGTGATAACTTCTGGAGGTGACCTGGGATAGCAGTGATACAGGATCTGGTGGTGACTTAATTTGGTGATGATACATTTAAACACTTTTCCAAATTTCCATTATTAGGAAATTTTGTCTACAATGGTGACTCGGATCAGGTGGTAGGTCTTTCTAGAACTTAGTCAAATTTCTATCGGTCATTTTCAATGGTAGGTGTTCTCAATAAATTTTTATATTTTCATCCTAGCAGTGATACATCCTTTAATGGAAGGTTTTTTTATAATTATCCAATTTTGTATCCTGGTGGTGACTCGTTACTTGCAGTAGGTGTTTCCCATAGATAATTTTCCATTTTGGTGGTGAGTCATCCTTAGAGGTGATTATTTCCAACACTTATCCAAATTCTTGATAAAACCATGAGTTATCCTCTAGTGGTTACTCCATCTCAATGGTGAGTCATTTCTAGTGGTGACTAATCCTTAGTGGTGAGTCATCTCTGTTAGTTACTCTTTTCCATACTTATCCAAATTTCACCAAACTGCTTTATATTGTAAAATACTGCCATAAAACATAAAACTCATTAATATCATAACAAACATGATTTTTTTATCCTTAAACCAAGGGCTACAACATAAGTAATTTATTTCAATAATATTTTCACACCCATTTCTAGGAATGATATCATTATAATCTTTCATGATATCACTACACAAATATGATACCAGATCTTCCAAATGGATTTAAATTCATCCTTCCTCAATGAAGAGTTGGAAGAAAAAGTATATATTATAAACTCAATAGATTCTTATTTGTATAAGATAAAGGATATATTTATAAGTTAATGAAGTCTATATATGTCTTAAAAATCCCTAATATCATGGTATTAGAATTTAAACAAATCCTTGAAGTCATAAAAAATCAAGAAGGGATGAGTGGGAAACAAACTCGGCACAAAGAAGGTAAAGAGATGTCCTTAATTATTATTGCATATATAGATGATATATCCATTAATATAGGGGAATAATATGTTTGATATTAGATTTATTTGGATATTAAGAATATATTAGAGATTTTTATACTTTGATAGATGTAATATTTCTCAGTATAATATTTTTTTCAAGAGAATGATCATATATTTCTATCATAAGAAAAGTATTACTAATAACTTCTAGAGAAGTTTTGAATAAAATATTAAAAGTAGGTTTGTACCCAAATATTAGTGGGAAAAATATATAAAATTATGGAGATATAAAGAAATTTGATTCATGATAATTCAAAAAACTTATATAGTTTTCTCTATTTAACTACATTGAGACTGGATTTAGTGTATTTTTTTATATTGTGTGCCAGATTTCAAAGTGATCCAAAAGAGTTATATCTTGTAGATGTATATAGGATCCAAAGTACAAAAAATTAATAGTTAATTATTTATTGAGTTACAAAAACAATAGAATGCTCAGTCACTTTAGTTATGTAGATGCAGATTAGTCTAGAAATGTGGGTGATAGAAGATCAACATCCAGTAAAGTTTTATTTCATGGAGAAAGGTGTGCGGCATGGAACATAATGAATCTATGTTCAGTGACCTTGAGTATTATCTAGGAAAAGTATGTTTCTATAACTCAAGAAACAACCTAATTAATGTGTATACAGACCTAATTGGAATATCTTAAGGTGGATGTGATGTTATTGTTTCTTTTAGTATGTGATAATCAAAGTTCCATAAATTTATTGTGAAATGTATTTTTTCATTATTTATCAAATAACATTAATAAAAAATACCAATTTACCAAATAGTTAGTGGATAAAGGATTTTTTAAGTAGGGGTTTGTTTCAACCAAGGAGAAAATAGGGGATGTGTTCATTAAACCACTGTTAAAGGATTCATTTCCCAAAATGGGGTTAATGGTGGGAGTTCAACCTCAATCTATTTAAGGTTAATGTGTGGTGATTCTTCCACCTCTATTCATGTATTTTTATTTGTTTAAAAGGGTTATTTAAACAATATAAATTCAAAAGAATATGTTTTTCTTTAAGGTAGAGAATATATTTAGATTGTTATTAAAAATGGAAAGTTGTAAATTTATTGTGTGTTTCTGTTGGTGAGGTATAAAAAATGTTAAAATTCTTTTTATTGATCATGTGTTAAATTATTTTTTATTTTTAAATATGCATGGATAGTTTTTGATGAGTTTTAAGTACTAATGTGGTAAATGGATCTATGGAAGAAGTGTGGATGCAGGTTACCCTAATATAAATATTTGGTATTATTATAATCTTTGGTATCATTACTCATAGTTTTTTTTTCCTACACCAAGTTTCTTCAAATAGGATTATATTTATTGTATTTTGATTTATTACTAAGTTGAAGGGATACTTTATGTTCAATTTTTGACAAAAATTTATGTCTTTGATGACTGTTTAAATTTGATGGTTGAAAAAAAATTAAAAGGGGGAGATTTTTAGACCAAGTAAAGGGATATTTTTGATATTGGAGTATTGGTGAAGATTATTGAGGTCTAGAAAGTTTATTCCACTCATATTAAAGAGTTTATCATAGGGGGAATTTTAATTTAAGTGAAGGTGACGTGGATGTGATAAGTGTTGTCATTTTTATCAAATATCAATATAATTATTTAATGAATGAATCAAATTTAAACTAAAGTTAATCATTTTGAATCATGTAAGGTGTAATTGGATTGTAATCTTGTAATATCACAAAATAAGTTTATAATTGATAAGATAGAGTTTTCATGAATTATTTCTATTATAGAAACAATCATGTCATGGGCATTGGTGGTCAGTCCACAAGGAATTCTATGTAATATTAATTTTTTTAGAGTAGGATTTAGTCATGAAATAATGTCTATACTCATGTATTTATTTAATTCATATATCTGATGGTGTTAGAGATTTTATTTCTTGATATGAATGTCACATCAAAATGGCATGCTTGAGTTTTTTTCACTATTTTGAGGAATAAAAGTTTTCGGCTCTTACACATCAAAGTCACGCTACAAAGCACATAGATCAAAAATTGAGTGGACCTAGAAATAAGGATTGTGTCGTGTGGCATTAAACCATATTGTACTGTCTATTCTATAAATTTTTAATGTTTCAATGGATTACTGTTGTTTCTAAGTTCAAAGTGCAATGAAGTTAATCATAGTCAAAATATAGGGGTGTTTGTTAAGAGGTTGAAGGAGAACTAATTGATCATGTCATTATACATTAAGTTTCACCTGGATTTTTATTATCACACTACATGGATCTATTTCACTCCATAATTATTATCATAATCCATAATTTGAGTTGTTTACAAATGTGTCCCACTTAGTGCTCCAAGGGACACTCCAAATAAATTATTTAATCCCCTCAATCATATCTAAGGGTGGATAAATGACATGTATTGATTTGATTTATGGAATAAAATAGTTATAGTTGAATGGAAGTTACTTAAATTGTAATTAAGAATTCACATTTGGTAATATAGGAATTTATTTTATGAAAATATGTAGAAAATAATAATAATATATAGAGTGAGTGTGTGTTATGTAAAAATAATAGAGAAGAGGATTATAATGAATATGAAAAATAGAATAATAATAAGAGGAAGAGGAAGAATTAAAACAACAACTAAATGAAATTATATCTTTAATGAAGTCTCTATTGTTAAATTTTTTAGTTCTTATCTTTGTTTGTGTGGGATAACATTACACAATTCAAGAGATATATTTTGTATAATGATTCCAAGGGTGATCCCTGCTTATTTTCAATACATAATAATTAATGGATCATGTAATCATGGGTTTTATAGGATCATGTCAAGGATGTAGCTACTCATTTTGAGTAGTAAACCTTTTAAAAATTTGACATGTCAATTTTGTTTGAGCCATGGATTTTGTGTGCCTTGTATAAAAAATCATGTAAATAACTTTAATGGGTTTCAAAGGTTGTTTTGAAGGATAAATGTAAATAGTATGCCATTTTCATTAGTAATTTATTAATTTATTATATGAATAGTAATATATTAATACATAATATGTATATTGATTTATATATAAATATATAATAATATACATATATAAAAAAATATGGTGGTCATACTAGTGTTTTGGAAGCTCCTTTTTTTATGAATCAACCTGGGTTCAAATCTCAGATCATGAAAATATAAGTTTTATTTATGAGATGTAGTGTGACAAACACATGTCACTATTGAATTAAATTATTATATAATTTTGAAAAAATTAAAATATTTGGTAGTTCTTGGTATTTGGAAGTGTATTTGAAGTTTTAGTAGGTCTATAATTTTATCTGCAGTTAGTTGCAACGTGACATAGAGGGGTCCGTCATGACATTGTGTGTTGGGTGACCTGTATTTTTTGGGTTTAGATATTTATTACATGATAGGTGGGTCATACCACATATGGTGGTTTTTAATATGTGAATTTTTATGCAAGATAAGAGTCATGATGCGACAGTGGTGGTTACACCATGACTAGACCCAAGCAGTGGGGTTGTTTTCTAGGGAGGCATCATGGATTGGTGTTGCGCCGTAAAGGGATGCATACAGGGTGGTCAATTCATGATGAGGAAACATCGTACCATAACATGACCCTGAGAAGTAAGCCTAAAGTTTTGGCTATAAGTTATATCACATCACAATAGGTGAGGTCATTTTAAGAACCCAGTTTTTGCTGCGAAAGACTTTGGAATATTCTTGATGTTATTCCAGAGCAACTCCTTTAGACGGCGTGAGATTCCGAGCCCTGGTGTGGCTAGAATTAAATTTTCAGTGCTTTCACACTAGAAACGCCAAATAAATGGGATAACTTCTAGACGGGGTTTTGGATCAGATATCTAAGTGCATGGATGGGTCTGGAATGGGGTTTTTACCCTAGGAACGACATAAAGCGTGTCGGCACGGGAAGTTTGGACCCCTCGCCCGCTTCAGGAACATTAAACAAATTAATTAATTAATTAATTAATTCGTTTAATGGATTAACTCAAGTATCTCATAAACGGTGGCTCATATTGGTAAACTGAGGCCACCGTTGAGTTCAAAATGTGTCTTTTACCCTAGTAGGGGTATAAGTTTCGCGGGTGCGGGCCGGCTGTGAAAAATGGCCATGAGGGCATTTTTGTAATTTGGTGGCCTCAGGCATTGAGGTTAATAACTTTTGAACGGGGCCTCAGATTAAAATTTCGAGACCTTCGTTGTGCTCGGGAGGTGGTTTTTACCCTAGGGGGGTCTAATCTTGACCCCGCCAAGAGTTTTGGGTGCGGGTAAATTTGGAGGTTAAATTAATTAAATCTTTTTAATTAATTTTTTTCTTTATTTAAGCACCCTTCACTCCCCCTTCATCCCCTTTGTTTCCCCCTGGAAAAACCCCTCACCCTCAACCCCCTATCCTCCTTCATCCTCTCCTACCCAAGGTGGAAGCAGAAACAGCAAGGGTGGACGTGCGGCGAAGCTCTGGGCTATGCCCATGAGGTAGGATTGTGTTTTTATCTTTTTAATTCCTCCAAATCCCTTCAATTGTTATACTTGCACAAAATTTTTGTCTTATTGTCCAGCAAACCCCATACGTGATTAGGAATCGTTCTACGCTTTCCAACGCAATTTACAGTTTTAAATTCTGAGCTTTGAGGTGTCTGTGGCTGTCCGACGAAGTTCGGGTGAATTTCGGGTGTATTTCTGGTCGGTCGGGGCGGGCAGCGGCGGTTGGCGCGAGCTTCGGACGGCTACGGTGGTGTGAGGCCGAGCGAAGGATGTCGGGGGCGTCGGCATTAGGGCGGAGGTCGTGTGGCGCAGGCGGTTGTGGGGCGTCGCGGTCGAGCGGCACGGCGGGCTAGCGCGGGCGCTGGCTTCAAGCGGAGCAGAGCACGGTGGGCTGGCGCGGGCGATGGCTTCAGGCGGAGCGGAGCACGGCAAGCTGGCATGGGTGCTGGCTTCAGGAGGACCGGAGCACAGCGGTGCGGGGCCTCAGCGGGGCGGCGGCGAGCAAGCGAGGTCGCGACTCCGGCGGCCGGTCACGGTCAGCAGAGGAGGACCGCGAGGTCGCACCTCGGGGTTGCAGAAGGAAACCAGGACCCGCCTTTTGTGGGTCCTGTTGAGAAGAAGAAGACCGGCCATTCGGCCGGTCTGGTTTAAAAAAAATATGTATAAAAAAATATAATAATAATAAGTTTATAATAATATTATTATTATTATTTTTTTATTAAGGAAATTATTTATATTGATAAATCATCTGTTGGGATTCCATTTTGAGTGTCGTCTATGACTGTGGAACCGTATCGACGTGGGGAACTTTTTGACATGGTTTCGGGAATTTTTAATTCCCGAAACGAGGGGCCTCGGAGGCGCTACGTGACTTTAAGTGAATTGAAGTTTTTCCGGGGGTTCGTGTTTTGAGCGGCGCGGATGCATCCGACGTCCATTTTGAGCTTCGTTAGCGGTGTTGGGACTCTGGCACTGGGGCGAAGCTTTTGAGGGTGGTTCCTGGCTTTGAAGCCGGAGTTGAGGCATGGGCCCCAAATACCGTCTTTGAGCTGCGAGTAGCGTTTAGCAACTTTCTCACAGGGCGTCCGTTCGGGGGGTGCGAGCAGTCGATATTGGGTGTTTTTTCGAGGGCATCACATTGGTGCAGTCTGCCCGCTCTAATTCCGCAAGATGGTGCGGGGCCCGTAAGGGTCGTTTGTGTGTTGACGGTGATTTTCCATATCTATCACCGGGCAACCGTTTTGGACAAGTGAATAGTCCAACTTGTGTACTTTTTCTAGAGGATCGTAACAGTGTGATCTGTTGCCAGCGCTTTGGGACCGGGGTGCGGGTCCCACAAAGCACCGCTCGTGTGCGGTGCGCTGTAATTCACATTTTCCTCCAGATATCCATTACACTCAAGTGAGTAGTTCTTTTTATGTGTTTTCCCGAGGGGATCGCAATGGTGTGATGCACCCGACTGTTTTCAGGGCTGAGTCTCGGGATCACGGGACGTTGTTCGGGCATGAGGCGGTGTTGGATACCTTTCTGTCGGATATCCATTTTAGGTGAGTAAGTAGTCTATCTCACATGTTTTTTTGCGAGGATTACAATAGTTCGATCCATTTTGTTGTGCGGAGCCTCTTTCACGATCTTATTAAATGTGGAAATATGAAGGGTGCCCTGGTGGTGGTTCTTCTACCTTGTTTGTAGCGGAACCTTGGCATGTGATCGCGTGCACTCCCGTGTGAGTGGAGTAAATGCTTAATGAGATGTGGTTGGTCGTGCCTGGGATGATGAGGTGGCAAGTTGGCGAAGTTACGTTTATGCCCTTCGCATTGACGTTGGGGTGCCGTGTGCACGATAGCCTTAGGGCTGGAGACATGGTATACTCTGGGAGTATACGGGAATGCTTGGAGGTACACGTTGGGGATTTTTGTACCTGAGAACCTTTGTGTGCTTGGTTGGGGTGGAGATGGGGCCACACGTCGTGTGGTCCCCACGTGCGTTCCATGTTCTGCTTTGCGTACTTTTGACCTCTCGCAACGTAGAGGGTCCCTCTGTTCTGGATTGTTGACCAGCGGGGTTGAGTTTCTCCCCAGGCTCTGTGATCGATGGTTTAGATCAACAGGGTTGGGTAGTTTCCCCTAGTTTGTTCCGGAGTCGGGTGGTTGCGCGATACCCACTCTATGTTTGGTTGGCTAGTGTTGCACCATCCAGTGGAGATGGCCAGAGTAGTTCTGGGTTTACCCTCCAGCGAGGCTGGGCAATGGGTTACTCTTCAACTTCTTAGGGTTTACCCTCCAGAAGGGCTGGGCAGTGGGTTTCTCATGGACTTCTCAGGGTTTAACCTCTAGCAAAGACTAGGATATGGGTCACTCGATGACTCTTGAGGGTCTACCCTTTAGTAGAGACTAGGCAGTGGGTCGCTCGTCATCTTGATTCAGGTCTACCCTCCAGCAGGGCTGGGCAGTGGGTCATAGTCGACTTGTTCTGGGTTTACCCTCCAGTAGGGCTGGGCAGTGAGTCACCCATCGACTTATTCCAGGTCTACCCTCCAGCGGGGCTGGGCAGTGGGTCGCCTGATGATGTATTAGAGTTTACCCTCCAGCAGGGCTAGGCAGTGGGTCACCTGATATCTAGTTAGGGTTTACCCTCCAACAGGGCTGGGCAGTGGGTCACCTGATATCTGGTTAGGGTTTACCCTCCAGCAGGGTTGGGAAGTGGGTCACCCGATATCTGGTTAGGGTTTACCCTCCACCAGGGCTGGGTAGTGGGTCACCTGATATCTTATTAGGGATTACCCTCCAGCAGGGCTGGGCAGTGGGACACCCGTTGACATTCCAGACTCAGCCCTATCTACTAGGCTAGCCTGTGGCTTTTCTATGTGGTTACCGGAGTGGGACTCTTGTTTGTACGGGTCGGTGATGTGACAACTTTGACTTTGAGGAGACCTATCGACTGCGGGGCAGTGATGAGGTGTGGTTTGACTTAACCCGGAACTCTCAAGTATGAGGGGTGCTTTCCCCACCGAGACGCGTTCTTGTGACGCGATCTAAAACCGTGCGGGCGAGTCAGTGCCACCCAAAGAGGATAGTTTCGAGGTGCGGTGATTTGAGCCCCTTGACTTGTAGTTCGGGGCAGATGTAAAAGATGTTGGGCATCGATGGTGTTACTTCTGGGACTGTTGGCGACTCACTTTTCTTGGGCTGAGCTACGGGATAGAGATCCCCTTATGATGTTGTTCAGGATTCTTGATTGAGCATAAGGATATGTATTTACCATGTTCCAGTACCCACTTATTGGGTTTTGGTTACTCTCTTTCCATGAGACATGAAGATGCACGGAGTATGCCACGTGCTTTCCGTGTCTAGCTTCTCATGGTTGGACGAGTCTACTCTCCTGCTATAGGTAGAAAAGACTCGACGAGAAGTTCATCCTCTCACCGTTTCTAGCTCCTTGTGTCTGTACGAGTCTACCTTCCTTCTTCTTGTTGGGTTGAGCTGGACTCTTTATTATACTCTTTACTACCCTTTCGGTTGTACTCCTTTACTTTTCTTGTTCACTCTACTGCTCGCCCTTCGGTATCTCCTTTGTTTCTCCCTCGAGCCTGCGCGGTATCCTACTGAGTATTTTTATACTCACCCCTGCTTGGTCTTTTCCCGCACTTGGTGGGCCCTTGCAGACGATAGACATGTTGGTCGTGACTTCCGTATATCTTAGGAGTTCAGGAGCTTGGACCGCGTGCGGTGGTCGGAGTCAGGGTTCCAGGTGGGGGACCCTTCCAGCTGTTTTTCTTTTGTTTACCTGTTACCGGGTTGTGGCACTTTTCTGGTTGGGCGCGTGTTTTGCCCCTTTTCTTTTCAGTTTACTTTCAGAAATTTCTTCGTACTTTTAGAGGTTGATGCACATTGTGGTTTATTTATAGCAGTTTCCCTCTAATTTTCTTTTTACTCTGCACTTTTTCATTGAGTGTTCTGCGTGTGTGTGTACAAGTACTTAGGCAAAGGCATCCCCGAGTTATTGTGCCTTCGGCACTGGTCGCCAGCCCCTGGCCTATGGAGGCGGGCTTGGGTTAGTTCTGGCTCGAGACCGGGTAGGGTCGGGTCGTGACAAAGTGGTATCAAAGGAGTTTCATTCCTTAGGATGTTGTGCGGACGTCCCTAAAAGAGGAATTGGTTGGGATTCAGGGAAACAGTGTTAACGTGTCTCAAGAGCGGCTCTTAGGCCAGAGAGTCCAGTGATGGTGTAGTGACCGACGTATCCAATCACCATGACCTTGATAACCCGCTTATCGACTTGGCATGATGAGACACTCATTGCAGGGAAATTGGTTTGTGCATCACATAGGATTGAGTCTTTGACTGTCCTTCTTGAGTCATCTTCCTGTCGTTGTTATTGGTATATACATATATTCTCATCTGACCGTGGCACTCCTTGATAATATTCAGGATGTCTCCACGAAGACAGCTAGCTAGGATACCATCTTTGGTTCGTGACAACGACCCTGTGAGCTATGAGGCTACAGTCCAGGACCCACCATGCGAGCCCCTTTCTCCGGGTGGGCTGGTAGCAGCACCCCCACCTATTGAGAAACAGACAACTTCAGCAGAGCAGGATGAGCTTTAGCGTAGGTTGAGCGTGCTCCGTCAGTTCCAGCGGCAGAGACTGCTGAGGTTCAGTGGTGAGACAGACCCTCAGGCAGCATAGGTTTGTCTAGAGATAGTGGTTCTCCTTTTTAAGCTTGTGCAGACACCGACAGATCGGAGAGTGGCTTTGGCAGCCAACCTTTTTTATGGAGCAGCTTGGTGTTGGTGGAGTCTGATGAATCAGTTTCTTGACGATTCAACGCTTTCGTGGGGCGAATTTTAGTTATTTTTTCTTGAGGAGTTTTCCCCTCCTACTTACACTCCATTCAGATTCAGGAGCTCCTGCAGTTTCAGCAGGGAGGGATGACGGTGGCCGAGTACGCGGCTAGTTTCGCAGACCGTGCACGCTTTTACCCGGACTTGGTCTACAATGATAACTTCTGAGCGCGGAAATTTGAGCAGGGTCTTCGCCGAGATATTCGTGCTGTCATAGTACCCTTGGGAATTTACACATATGTCGGGGTGCTAGAGCAGGCGCTGGTGACAGAGAGCTTCTTGTCACGTTCTAGAGTTGGTGGTGGCAGCAGGCACGTTGGAGCCGAGACGTCTGCCACAGCTAGAGGGCTTCAGCAAGCTGAACCTCAATACAGTTGGCCTTCCCACTTCCGGTTTCGGAGATGTGGTCATATACCACTATGGCAAAAAGGCGCAGGGTCTCAGCCGAGGATGCCCTTCCATGAGTGGATCTCGGGCCATGGTCGTACACCACAGTGGCGTCGTAGGGCACCAGGGCAGCCCAAAGAGCGCCGATGTTATGCTTGTGACGGGCGAGATCACTTGGCACGAGACTGACCGACCCAAGTTTCTGAGAGCTTCGGGCAGGCAACAGGTGCACCACTACGGCAGAGGCAGCATCATGATCGGAGTAGTACCTAGAGAGGTGGTGCTTGCAAAGGAGCAGGAGGAGATGGAAGTGGAGGATGACCTTATGAGGTCTTCCCATCAGCACTAGGCGGTCCACATCAGGCTTCGGGAGCTGACAGTTGGGACCATGGAAAGTCGCGAGCTTTGGATGTCTACGACCCTACAGAGCATGAGGTGATAAGAGGTATTCTCTATGGCTCTTCTACCTTTTTGAAGTATAATTGTTAGACTCTGCGTGTGAAATGCTTTCCTCCCTGTTCCTTGCTTGAGGTGTTACCAGGGTGACACCGAGCGTCGGGTGTAACCCTGTGTTGGTAGAGTAGAATGTGTGTAACCTTGCTCTTTATTCAATGGCTTCTACTCCATCGCTCCCTGAGCGTCTAAGAGAGTCTTGGTTGAGATACATCGACTATGGAACCTTGCATGACTAGATATCCATGGGTGTTTCACCATATAGATGTTCTGAAGGAGGGAATCACTGGTCCTTGTTCCAGGTGTGGGTGGTGATTCTAATCGTGGCGTGCGATGTAAGGGTTCAGTATGGGAGGTGAGCTACCCCAGAGAGCCTTCGGGCCGTTTGAGACTATGAAAAGGGATGGTGAGGTTCCCTACCGCCTTGCCCTAACCCCAAATTCAGGAGTGGGTGCACGACATCTCCCACGTGACTCACCTGAGAAGACGTGTGCGTGCTTATGTGCACGTCATCGGCGAGGACAGACCTCGCTTGAAGAGATCAAATACTTTGGTCTGTGTGCGGTGGCGCGGAGCTATGAGTGAGTTCTTCTGGGTACGGGAGAGCTAGGTGTGGGCTTAGTACCCTGAGTTGTTCCCTGGTTTTTCTTTTTGGGAACTAAAATATTGAAGGAGTTAATGATGTAAGAACCCAGTTTTTGCTGAGAAAGACTTTGGAATATTCTTGATGTTATTCCAGAGCAGCGCCTTTAGACGGCGTGTGATTCCGAGCCCCGGTGTGGCCGGAATTAAATTTTCAGTGCATTCACACTAGAAATGCCAAATAAATGGGATAACTTCTAAACAGATTTTTGGATCAGAGATCTGAGTGCGCAGATGGGTCCGAAATGGGGTTTTTACCCTAGGAATGACATAAAGTGTGTCGGCGCGGGACGTTTGGACCCCTCGCCCGCTTCTGGAACGTTAAACGAATAAATAAATTAATTAATTAATTAGTTTAATGTATTAACTCAATTATCTCATAAACGGTGGATCGGATTAGAAAACTGAGGGCACCATTGAGTTCGGAATGTGCCGTTTACCCTAGGAGTGGTATAAGTTTCGCGGGCGCGGGCCGTCTGTGAAAAATGGCCTCGGGGGCGTTTTCGTAATTTGCCGGCCTCTGGCATTGAGGTTAATAACTTTTGAACGGGGCATCAGATTAAAATTATGAGACCGCCGTTGTGCTCGGGAGGTGGTGTTTACCCTAGGGGAAGTCTAATCTTGACCCCGCCAAGAGTTTCGGGTGCGGGTTAATTTGGAGGTTAAATTAATTAAATATTTTTAATTAATTTTTTTCTTTATTTAAGCACCCTTCACTCCCCCCTTCCTCCCCTTTGTTTCCCCCTGGAGAAACCCCTCACCCTTAACCCCCTCTCCTCCTTCATCCTCTCCTTCCCAAGGTGGAAGCAGCAACAACAACGGTGGACGTGCGGCGAAGCTCCGGGCTACGCCCACGAGGTAGGATTGTGTTTTTATCTTTTTAATTCCCGCAAATCCCTTAAATTGTTATACGTGCACCAAATTGTTGTCCTATCATTGAGAGAACCCCATACGTGAGTAGGAATTTTTCTAAGCTTTCCGACTAAATCTAAGGTTTTAAATTCTGATCTTTGAGGTGTCTGTGGTTGTCCGACGAAGTTCGAGTGAATTTCGGGGTGTTTTTCCGGTCGGTCGGGGTGGGCGGCGGCGGTCGGCGCGATCTCCGGACGGCGGCGGCCGCATGAGGCCGAGAGGAGGAGGCCGGGGGCATCGGCAGTAGGGCGGAGTTCGTTCAGCGCAGGCGGCTGCGGGGCGTCGCGATCGAGCGGCACGGCGGGCTGGCGCGGGCGCTGGATTCAGGCGGAACGGAGCACGGCGGGCTAGCGCGGGCGCTGGCTTCAGGCGGAGAGGAGCACGGTAGGCTGGCGTGGGTGCTGGATTCAGGTAGAGCAGATCACGGCGGTGCGGAGCACGGCGGTGTGGAGCACGGCGGTGTGGAGCACGGCGGTGCGGGGCCTCAGCGGGGCGGCGGCGAGCAAGCGAGGCCGCGACTCCGGCGGCCGGGCACGGTCAGCGGAGGAGGATCCCGAGGTCGCACCTCAGGGTTGCAGAAGGAAACCAGGACCTGCCTTTTGCAGGTCCTATTGAGAAGAAGAAGACCGTCCATTCGGCTGGTGTGGTTTTAAAAAAAATGTATAAAAAAAATATAATAATAATAAGTTTATAATAATAATATTATTTTTATTTTTATTTTTATTATTAGGGAAATGATTTATATTGAAAAATCATCCGTTGGGTGTCCGTTTTGAGTGTCGTCTGCGACTGTGGACCCGTATCGACGAGGGGAACTTTTTGAGATGGTTTCGGGAATTTTTAATTCCCAAAATGAGGGGCCTCGGAGGCGCGACACGACTTTAAGTGAATTGACGTTTTTTCGGGGGTTCGTGTTTTGAGCGGCGTGGATGCATCTGACGTCCGTTTTGAGCGTCATTAGCGGCATTGGGACTCTGGCACTGAGGTGAAGCTTTACAGGGTGGTTCTAGGCATTTAAGCTGAAGTTGAGGCATGGGCCCCACGATCCCGTCTTCGAGCTGCGAGTAGCGTTTAGCGGCTTTCTCACTGGGCGTCCATTCGGGGCATGCGAGCAGTCGATGTTAGGTGTTTTTTCGAGAGCATCCCATTGGCGCAGTCCACCCGCTCTAATTCCGCACGATGGTGTGGGTCCCGTGAGGGCCGTTTGGGTGTTGACAGTGATTTTCCATCTCTATCACCGGGCAACCGTTTTGGACAAGTGAATAGTCCATCTTGTGTACTTTTTTGAGAGGATCACAGCGGTGCGATCTGTTGGCAGTACTTCGGGACCGGGGTGCGGGTCCCACGAAGCACCGCTCTTGTGCGGTGCGCCGGAATGCATCTTTTTCTCCGTATATCCATTTCACTCAAGTGAGTAGTTCTTTTGACGTGTTTTCCTGAGGGGATCGCAATGGTGTGATGCGCCCGACTGTTTTCGGGGCCGAGGCTCGGGATCACAGGACGTCGTTCAGACGTGAGGTGGTATTGGAAACCTTTCCATCAAATATCCGTTTGAGGTGAGTAAGTAGTCTATCTCACATGTTTTTCTGCGAGGATTACAATGGTATGATCCGTTTTGTCGTGCGGAGCCTCTTGCGTGATCTTATTAAATGTGGAAATATGAAGGGTGCCTCGGTGGCTGTTCTTCTACCGTGTTTGTAGTGGACCCTTGGCATGTTATCGCGTGCACTCTCGTGTGAGTGGAGTAAATGCTTAATGAGATGTGGTTTCCCGTGCCTGGGCTGATGAGGTGGAATATTGGTGAAGTTATGTTTAAACCCTTCTAGATTGACGTTGGGGTGTCGTGTGCATGATAGCCTTAGGGATGAAGACGTGGTATACTCTGGGTCTATATGGGAATGCTTGGAGGTACACTTTGGGGATTTTTGTACCTGAGAATGTTTGTGCGATTGGTTGGGGTGGAGATGGGACCACACGTCGTATGGGCCCCACATGTGTTCCATGTTCTACTTTGCGTACTTTTGACCTCTCGCGACGTAGAGGGTCCCTCTGTTCTCGATTGTTGACCAGCGGGGTTGAGTTTCTCCCCAGTCTCTGTGCTTGATGGTTTAGATCAGCAGGGTTGAGTGGTTTCCCCTGGTTTGTTCCAGAGTCGGGTGGTTGCAAAATACCCACTCCATGTTCGGCCGGCCAGTGTTGCACCATCCAGTGGAGATGGCCAGAGCAGTTCTGGGTTTACACTCCAGCGGGGCTGGGCAGTGGGTTACTCATTGAATTCTTAGGGTTTACCCTCCATCAGGGCTGGGCAGTGGGTTGCTCATGGACTTCTCAGGGTTTTACCTCTAGCAGAGACTAGGCAGTGGGTCACCGGATGACTCTTGAGTGTCTACCCTCCAGCAGAGACTGGGCAGTGGGTCGCTCGTCGTCTTGATTCAGGTCTACCCTCCAGCAGGGCTAGGCAGTGGGTCGCCTGTCAACTTGTTCCAAGTTTACCCTTCAGCAGGGCTGGGCAGTGGGTCACCCGTCAACTTATTCCAGGTCTACCCTCCAGCGAGGCTGGATAGTGGGTCGCTTGATGATTTATTAGGGTTTACCCTCCAGTAGGGATGGGAAGTGGGTCACCCGATATCTGGTTAGGGTTTACGCTCCAGCAGGGCTGGGCAGTGGGTCACCCGATATCTGGTTAGGGTTTACCCTTCAGCAGGGCTGGGCAGTGGGTCACCCGATATCTGGTAAGGGTTTACCCTCCAGCAGGGTTGGGTAGTGGGTCACCCGATATCTTATTAGGGATTACCCTCCAGTAGGGTTGGGCAGTGGGACACCCGTTGACATTCCAGACTCAGCCCTATCTACTAGGATAGCCTGTGTCTTTTCTCTGTGGTTACAGGAGCGGGACCCTTGTTTTTACGGGTCAGTGATGTGACAACTTTGACTTTGAGGAGACCTCTCGACTGTGGGACAGTGACAAGGTGTGGTTTGACTTAAACCAGAACTCTCAAGTAGGAGGGGAGCTTTCCCCACCGAGACGCGTTCTTATGACGCGATCTAAAACCGTGCGGGCGAGTCAGTGCCGCCGAAAGAGGATAGTGTTGACGTGCAGTGATTTGAGCCCCTTGACTTGTAGTTCGAGGCAGACGTGTGGGGTGCTGGGCGTCGATGGTGTTACTTCTGGGACTGTTGGTGACTCACTTTTCTTGGGCTGAGCTACGGGATGGAGATCCCCTTACGACATTTTTCGGGCTTCTTGATTGAGTATAAGGATATTTATTTACCTTGTTCTAGTACCCACTTCTTGGGTTTTGGTTACTCTATTTCCAGGAGAGGCGAAGACTCGCGTGGTATGCCACGTGCTTTCCATGTCTAGCTTCTCATGGTTGGACGAGTCTACTCTCCTGCTATAGGTAGCAAAGACTCGACGAGAAGTTCATCTTCTCACCGTTTCCAGCTCCTTGTGTCTGGACGAGTCTACCTTCTTTCTTCTTGTTGGCTTGAGATGGACTCTTTACTATACTCTTTACTTCCCTTTCGGTTGTACTCCTTTACTTTTCCTGTTCACTCTACTTCTCACCCTTCGGTACCTCCTTTGTTGCTCTCTCGAGCCTTCGGGGTATCCTACTAAGTATTTTTACACTCACCCCTTCTTGGGCTTTGCCCGTACTTGGTGTGCCCTTGAAGACGATGGAAAGGTTGGTCATGACTTCAGTGGAGCTTAGGAGTTCGGGAGCTTGGACCGCGTGCAGTGGTCGGAGTCAGGGTTTCAGGTGGGGGACCCTTCCAGATGTTTTTATTTTGTTTACCTGTTACCGGGTTGTGGCACTTTTCTGGTTGGGCGTGTGTTTTTACCCTATTCTTTTCAGTTTACTTTCAGCACTTTCTTCGTACTTTTAGTGGTCAATGCACATTATGGTTTATTTATAGCAGTTTCCCTCTGCTTTTCTTTTTACTCTGCACTTTTGCATTGAGTGTGCTGCATGTGTGTGTACAGGTACTTAGGCAAAGGCCTCCCTGAGTTATTGTGCCTTTGGCGCTGGTCTCCAGCCCCTGGCCTATGGAGGCGGGCTTGGGGTAGTTACGGCTCGAGCCCGGGTAGGGTCGGGTCGTGACAGTTGTGTTGCAATATGCCTGCACCCAATTTTAATTTTATGAATTTCCAAATATACCCTTTTTTAATTTTTAGGTGGTTTGGACCTCCTTTGTCCCTATATCATTTTATTGACCCTATTACATTATCAAGGGATATCTCCCATCCATCCTATATATATTTTTATCATACTAATTTCATTTTAAGAGGTTTTAGAAGTTGAGTCCCTCCTTTCTTCATCTCCTATTATCCCTTCAGCCTTCCCCCTTGGCTTTCCTTGTCTCTTGAACCCTAATTGTTGTCTGGGTTAGATTTATGGTTTGAGGTGGGTCTTATAATAAGTATTTTGTTATTTAAGGTTGGTAGAGGTTATTTTATTACTCATTGTGGATTCTATAATTAAAGGTTATGTGTTGTGTCTTATTTCTACAAGAATGTGGTGGGTCTTTTTGTTCAATTCCTTTATTTAACATGAAATAAAATTATTGTTTGTTTTAAAATTATTTTCTATGAACTTATTCCCATATGTTATACACATAATGGATTAATAAAATGATTCTAATTTTTTTCTACTTTTAATTTTGATTTTATTGAATTTCTTATGCCTATTTTTGAACTAAAAATTCTTGTGTATGTCAAATATTTATGAAAATTCCGAAGAGGTGCTTTTAAATCAATTTGAAATTTGAAATAATGGTTTTATCCCTATTTTGATTCATCAAGGGTTTTTGTAACTTGGTTTTGTTTTCCAAGTTTTTATTTCAAGGCTTGGTTGAAACCTTATAAAAAATAGTTTACTTGATGATTATATACACTTATTGTGTGACCCTCTCTATTATTTATTTCATAAACTTTTTGGAAATTTTTATAATGTGAATTTAATTATTATTTGATGTATTTATGATGTGAAAAGGGGTTTTTTCTTAAAATGGAATTGGATGTGAGATGTAGTTTTGTTAAATTGTTCTCTGTCCAAGGTAAGGTCCCTGATGAGAGTGTTTTGGGTTTATATCATTCATGTTTTTTGTACTAGTTCAGATTGTTCTTTGACTAGTGTCGTGGTTAAGATTATTCTCCAGTCAAGGGAAGTCACCTAATGAGAGTGTTTTAAGTATATATCATTTAATTATTCAATAATAGTTTACATTTTTTCTAATTTTTTTCCTAGTTTATATTTTTCTTTGGCCAAGTGAAGGCCCCTGATGAGATAAATTTGGGTTTCCATATTATTAGGAATACAATACATTCTTGGTATTTGTTTCCCCATGTATATTTTTAGATCAACTCGTGTTAATACCTGTGGAGTTTCCCATTACACTTATTCATTTGATGTTGGTATTTCCTTGGGAATTCTCAATATATAATTTATTTAAATTCCCCTTGTATTTTTTGTTTTAGGGGAACCATTCACACTTTTTTTTATATTATTATTTTTTATTTATATTATTCTTACTTGATATGATGGTGTCCATTGTTTATGTACTTTATTTCCTTAAGACATGGTTTACTTTTCAAATTTTGTTTGAAAAAGGGGTATTTAGTGAATATTATTAAAATAAGGAAATAATTTTGTTTCATTTCCTGAACTTATAAGGGAAACATTTTTTTATTTTAAAGTTTCTTCCAATTTGATATTTTTTTTCCACCCCTTAGTTAAAAGGGGGGTCTTAAAAGAGTGGTTTCAAAGAAAGTTTAAGTGTATAATATTTTATTATTTTGATTTATATTTTTAAAACATAATTTTATAAAATATGTTTGAAATAGAATTTACGAAATGATTTATGAAAGGAATTTCATAGACTCCTTAGGTTAGTCTAGATAACTCCCTTCATACACACATGTGTGCATGTATATATCCTTCATGTTTTTATATAGGTTCTAGGTCATGATATCAGGTTGTATATTGTTCAAGTAGTATACTAATGGATATTGTTTATATGTTAAGTGATCATGGGTCACATGGAGGTGTCTTATAGTAACTCAATATTAGACTTTTATTTTGAGATGTGTATATATCATCCAATTTCATCTAGTTATAGTGGGTTTTCTTTCCTTTCCTATTTTTATTTTGTGATATATTTCTTATAATATATATTTAAATAAAAATGAGAATAATCATTGGAATTTGTTATGTTACATTTGGATGTATATTGTTTCTTATGTCATGTTTGTCTTTTTTATTCATTTGTATCTATTTATTTATTATGCTTGGTCCTCCAATGTATAGAAATACCTCATTAGATACTTGGTAGTTTCCACTATTTTATTATTATTACTTGAGGGTGAAATTGTTTCCACTAGATTATGTTTTGATACCATAGTGCTTTTCACCAGCCCATGGTGATGAATAATTAACTTCAGGCCTTGTGGAGAGTCAGGTAGGGTGATATGTCAGGTTGACCCATGTCATTTTATTACACACAGGGGTTGGATGGTTCAGTGAGTGAATAGTTGTGGGCATGGGATCTAAGGAATGTAGTGAATGGGATCGAATAGTGTTCAACTAGCTATGGGTGGTTTATGATGTGAAAATTAAAATAAAATAAAAAATATAATAAAAAATCATTTTATATGTTAAGGAAAAACAAAAAAAAAGTTACTCATGTTAGGAAAAACACTGGTAAATGATGTTTCAATAGCCTGTGTTTTTTAAAAATATGGGTAAATTATCCATATTTCTATGAAACATAGATAATTATCCACATTTAAAAAAAAGTAAATAATTAACCCACATCGTATTTCTCTATATTTTTAAGAAGAAAAGGTAGTTGTGTTAGCCACATTTATAAACATGGATAGTGCAAAAAACACATGTCTCAATGCATTTTTTGTATTTTATCTATATCTATAATGTAAAAACCATTCACCATATTCCCAATGACATAAAACATTTAATTTAAATATATAATAACTCTTTTTTTATTCCTAAATGAAAATACATTCTTTTCTAAACAAGATATTGAAATCAAACTCAATTTATGGTTATAAAATTATAATATTTTTCTATTTATATCAGTAACCCACTAGGAAGATATAGATCATATATTCCTACTTCCAATGTAACAAATCTTCCTCCATTTTCAACACATATATCTAATTCCCCTTTTATCGATTCATTCCTGTTTCTATATATGTTCACATCGATAAAAATATGTGATACACACTCAGTATCTAATACCCATAAGTTAGAATTAGAAAACTTGATTTTTATAACATTCAAACCCTTTTACTTTGAATTATTCTACTTAGGAACACTTATAAAACTTAGATTATAATCTATTAAACTATGGGTATAAACAATAATAGATCTTAAAATTATCTTCATAATTCATCATAATATATAAGAAGTCATATTTATTTGGTGATTATTATAGTTTATATCAATTCAATATGAACTTTTATTTAATGTAATCTCACTAAAATGATGACCACATACATTATATCTATTAGTGGGAAAATATTTAAATTTCACTAATATTTGAGTCTACTTTATTGTTCCTATAAAAACATAGTTATATAATCATGTTAATCATATCATATATGACACTTGGATAGTTAAGCGGGAAACCCTCTTTCCAAATTCATCATATAAATTTTCCCTAATTTCCTTCCTCTAATTATATAAATTTTAGGGTTAGTTATATAGGTGAAATCCAAAACTCAAAACTAACATGGATACCTAAATTTTATGGTTAGCCACATCCTCTATTCCTTACCCAACATAATCCATGGATGTCTAGATTTTAAGGATACCAAACTAAATGATCGAGGTATTATCATATGATTTATTTGGAAGACATATAATATTATTATTTAAAGAGGGTTTTTCGGTATCATAATTTTTATAATTATCTCAAGAATATCAGTTCATTTCATGAAATATGTAACAACCTGTGTTTTTAAAATAGAAAATTATGTTCTATAGCCTATTCAATACACAAAAATGAACCTAAAAAAACAATGATTATTTTAATATGACCACTTTAACCATTAAATTAAATTTTAAGATATTATTAGTATTATCTAATTTATGAAATAAATATTTCATAAATATATTAATAAATTATTATTAATTATTCAATCAAATTTTGGTAATGTCTTTTTGTTTTTCAAAATATGTTATCAATAAAAATGATTTTTATTTATTTATTATGATTATTTTATAAAACATATATAAAATTAATTTGATAAATAAACTCAATATTTGGTCTCATAATATCAAAATTTATCTTAGGGTAATAATTTGGTATTTTTTTAGAAAATATAGATTTTTTGTGAATAGTGAAAATATAATTTTTAAGTAAAATTATCATTTATTTTGATAAATGAATTAATTATTATATTAATTTTATTTAAAGGTATAATAATTATTATTTAATTATATTTAATTCAATTAATTACATTTAAATCATATTTATACTGGATTTTATTATAAGTTTATTTTTAGGATTAAAAAAGCATTTTTCTAAAAAATGGTTTAAAATGCATAATGTATATCCATTTTAATTAATCAAAATAACCCATAATTATAAATGACCTAAATGAAATATTAATATTATATATCTATATTCATTAATTGAAAATAATAAAATTAAAATTAGTAGTTTTAGAGTTAAAATGAACTCATATTTTCCTGAAAAATGTATTTTTCAGAAAACCATTTTCCATAATACCTCTAGATTTTATATTAAATTAAATTGATGTTGATAAAATTTATTAAGTATTTTGAATAATCATAATTAATATTATCTAATAATGTGAACAAAATATTTTAATAATATGATTAGTAACTGTAGTAAATATTAATAATCACGATAAAAGGAAAATAAGATAATTAAACATAAAAATAATAATTTGACAAAAAAAGAGAGAATCAAAGTAACTCTAATATTATGGATATTTATATTTATTTTTCATTTAAATTATTAATATATTTATTTATTATTGTTTTTACTTTGTAATTTGTTAATTAATCAGTTTAAAAAATTATATTTTGATATGATAAAGCACAAATAGTATTTTTGGTTAATATTCAAATTCAATTAAGAAATATATTTTTAATGAAATAAAGATTTTTTAAATAAATATTAGTCTAATCCAATATTATTATTAAATTAATTTTATTAAATATAAATGATTATGTAATTTTTATGTAGTTAAAATTAATTTTTATTAAGGTTTTAAAACAGTTTTTGTCAAAACTCGTCAATTTTCAATAAACACCAATTTTTACTTTAATAGTGAATATTCACATATTTAAAAAATTATTTAGATAAAATGAATATTATTTTTGGAATCAGGACATTGAAACTATTCAATAGTGAATATTTCATAATTTTCTGAGACAGTCAAATGTTTTGGTAAAAATTAAATACCGTATAAATAAAATATCTTTTTTATGACATCATAATGACCCCAAAATGATTTAATAAATACTATAATGGGTATTATCCTACCAATATATGTTTCCCATTAAAATAATTGATTTTATATTTATTTTAATTATTTTATAATGCCTTAGTTAATCTTCCAAAGTGTATAATATATTTTATGAATTTAAAATCATTTCCTTGAAATTTTGACTCACCTTCACATAATAAAAGGAAATATTTTAATATATTCAGATCTTAGCCTTTTAAAATAATTTATACCACTCACCGTTTCCAGAAAACATGGTAAAAACCATGGGATGTTTTGTGTTTTTGAATATTTTATTGTGCAGTGTCCCAAACCAAAATAATAAAGAATTCCCCCACTTTTCCTATATAAACCCAAACAATATCCCATTTCTCTTCACTAAAACCATTTTTAGTTCTACCAAACTCTTAAACACACTCCCTAGAGTCCTCCCAGTGCTCCCCCAAGTTCCCAAGAATCATATCCCAAGCTTTTGGGATCACACATCCAAGTAAGAGATCCTCTCCTTCCTCTTTTCCTTTCAATTCAAGAACCTTGTTTGAAATTTACCTTTTAAATTTCAATTGTTTATAATTTCAACCTTTTATAATAAATAACCTATTTTAAGTTTTATATTATTTAAATTTTTAATCATTTATCCTCACCAATTTGGACCCAAACCTAATTCGTTACTATGCAAAAATTCTTTAAGGGATTTCTCTCTTCTCATTTCCATTCAAACTACTCTTTTTGTTATGCTTCTCAAGTTCCATATTTATATGTTGTTTTATGATGTTAAATGAACCCAATACTTTATATTTTATGTATAGATGATTATATCTTCCTTTCACTCTCATCAATACCCCCTATGAGCCTTTAAGCACACCTGTTACTATGCCGAAATTCCGTAAGGGATGTTCCACCCTCCTCTTTTATCAAGTATTCTTTTCATGTTATTTATTTTAATGTATTTTATTACTATATTGGGATATGTTACTAAATATCATCCTTAATTACCATTTTATTTATAAATGATTAGATCCCCTTTCACTCTCATGTATCCCTCTTATTAACCATTATGTACACTCATTACCATGCCAAATTTTTGTAAGGGGTCCTCACTTTCCTTCCTTTCTCATTTTTATCCAAGTTTCTTTATATTGTTATAACATTTTATTTTCAATTAAAAAAATTCGGTATGATTTTTCACCTCCCCCATACTACCCTTCTTATGTTTTAATGATGAGATACCCCTTTCTCTCTTATTAATCCCTCCCATGTACACCCATTACTATGTCGAAATTCTATAAGGGGGTTCTCTCTTCTCATTCACATTCAAGAATTTATTTTATATTATTCATCTAAATTCCATTTAATATGTTGAGATATTATTATCTATGATCCCATTACCATCTATCTCATGTAAAAATGATGAGATACCCATTTCACTCTCATCAATCCAATTTATGAGTTTCCATATAATAGTATTTTTCTGTAGAAATTCCACCATGATTTCCCATGCTAAAATCATCATGTAGTTAATACCATACTCATTCCTCTATAAATGGTATTCACCTTTATAAACACATACTTAATGATTGGTTAATTTCATGTATAAATTCCACATTACATGATCATGGAATAAATAATAATGTTGAATTAATCCATGTTATATGATCTATGTGGAACACTTAAGTATGAGATTAAAATGATTATGAAGGGTAAACCCTTATAGTGCTCCAATTAATTGGGTAATGTTTAGTATCATGATACACCATGCGTAATGAGGTTTTACTCATTCTAATTCATGTGTAATGAGGGTTTACTCATGTTAATTCAAGTGCAATAAGGGTTTACTCATGATAATTCATGTGCAATGAGGGTTTACTCATACTAATTCATGTGCAATGAGAGTTTACTCATGTTAATCCATGTTCAATGATCCTTGGCTCATTATAATATCATGTTGTATGTTGTTTCCACTTTTCCATATTATGACTATCGTGATTATAATGGATTTATGTTCGTGTTTCTCTTATGCTCAATTGATGTTCCCATTGCCTAAAATGTATTGTATTATTCATGTTATTCCTTGTTTAATCCCTTAATAGGCTTTATATCTCACCTCTTTCTTATGTATGTCCTTAGGTTATACCATGCAGTGTTAGGAATGAATGAATGAGTTGGTCATGTCAAATAAGTTTGAAATAAATATGTTTTATTTAATTTTTTAAGTTGTTATGAAATGTTCCTAATTTCCAAAGACACTAGAGCTCTTGATCCTTGGAGTTGTCTTAAGTGAAATTTTATGTAATAAATAATGTTTAAGTTTGTAAGAAATACCATGGTTGTTATAAAATATATATATATTTATGTATGTATACTTAAAACATTGAACATTTTTTTCTCAAAATTGATGCACCAAATCTCTCAGTATTAACCTTTCTCGATAGTATAGCCTCTTCTCTTTAGTGATTCCTCAAAGATATCCCTCCTAGGTGGATTTATCCCCTACATCAGCCATACTCTTTGATGTTTCTTCATTGATGACACCTCTACACTATGGTGCATCATTCATAATAAATGTTCATTATTGCTTCTTTTTTATCCAATGTAAGTGTTTTGGTTCTCCCATGCTAGTCTTTGTTAATGTTACGGTCTCTCAATTGAAATTTATCTATGTTATCCCTCTTCAATGGTGTTATCCCATTAATTATTCATTCTCTTCAGTGTTTCTTTATCTCCGCATACCTTAATCTATAGTGGTCTATTATCCTCTTAATTTTTGGTATTCGAACTTCACATTTGTTTCTTGGTTGGAACTATTCAATGGTTTCATTGTCACCATGTCCCTATTTTAGTGGGAACTTATCCTGATAGTTAGTATTTTGGACCACTCTTGGTTTAGGGATGACCTTTGTACTGACTCATGTTTATTTTAGGTAAGGCCTTTGGTTCGACCCATGTTTATTATATAGTCATCCTTTATGTTGACCCATGTATCTTTTGGGTATAGGGTACCACTTATTTCCATTGGTGTTTCACTATCGAATTGTATTTTTTAATATAAAAAATTAGATTATAGTTAATGCGTATAATGATTTATTTTTTCATCCTATACTTTTAACCAAACTAATATGTTCCAAATATATTAAAATATCATGATTATCTATATAATGATTTTTATTAATAACCTAAGAATAAAATAAAATTATATTTACAAACATCCCAATAAATCTCATGTATGAGGTACATGAAACCCTTTCATGTAAATTTTTAGAATATAAAAATAAAACATACTCAATATTAAGCATAGTGAGATAAATAACGAACCCACACCTTTCTTGAACTGAGCCTAAACTCCTGGTCTAGTAAAAATATTTACCCAAAGTCCCACTATCTATAAATAAATACTTAATATATCCCTTAATTTCAATGAAATCATAACACCTAATGTGCATAAAAATAATCAACTTTATAATTAATTTTATAATTCCATAATAAATCATAATTTTTTTAATGAAGCTAAATATTATATCATACTTAACTTGTAACACTTATATGCATTGTGTGTTAATTATAATAATCAATTTAAAACACTTTAAATTAAATCAAAACAACATTCATAATATAAAAAAATTATATACAATAATATTGAATACGGGGTTAAATAAATAAATGAAAAATTTAGATATTTTTCATGGAATATTATTTCTTGGGACAATGATAAATTCCATCAAAATAATTTTTTATATGGTTTAAATTCATGTAGATTTGTCACGGGACCACCGTATTTCTCTATATATGGAAATATATTTCCAGATGAAGATCATATGGTGTTTTCTTTGTAGATTTTTTTAGGTTAATATTTTCTCAAAGGTCTCACCTTACACTGTGGCATGTTACTTTTTTCCATGTCATGGTTTTTACATGGAAATATAATTCCCATTAACCATGACCATTTTTAATATAAATTTTGGCATGGAAAATATGAAATTATTATGTTGTTTTTTTTATATGAAAAACCATTGAATTTTTCTAAAATTGCATTATTTTAATAAAAACTAAACGTAAACCATGACATGTTTATATACATCACAATATTATTCTAGAAAATTTTTACCTACCTTCTTTTTTAAAAAAATTATTTTACTAATTTTTCACTGGAACTCTCTCTGATACCACTAAAGGATGTTTTAAGACATTTTTATACTAAAAATAAAGGAAAGTAAAATATAGAACCCAACAACAAGCTCAACTGATATATTAAATAGTAAAATGAAATTATAAATAAACCATACATACTTCAATATTAGTCTATATCCTTACTTGTTTAGTGTGGTTAATTGATAACCCTTAGTGGCTACCAACTATCACCTACCACTATTGGTATCCTCTAGCCAAATAGAATCATTGAATGCTTAAATCAGATCCCTAATATTTTCAATTAGTGTTCTAATACCACTTCTATAGATAATGGATATAAAATAATGAGAGAGAGCTTTAACTTGTTTGAAAAAGAAAAACCATATTTGAATTATGGCTTTAAGATACATTTAAATTTATTTACTTAATTGAATGAATAATATTACATGAAGTTTAAAATTTCATATATTATGAAATTGTTAAAAAAATTCCTTTATCTATTGTAAAGTTTACAAAAGACGCCTCACTTATAAATTTATTTTTAAACTAATTTAACATTCACTTAATTATAAATGAATTTTCAAATGATATGTTATAAATATCAAAGTATATGATAATAATCATGAGAGAAGATTATGGATGGTATTTAATATGATTTCTGATGATGAACACCTTTGTGTGGGATAACAAACCATGCCATAACAAAAACCACGGTGTACTAACTATCAACATGTTTTAATGACTTTAAATATTCCATGGTTACTTTAAATATGTTGTGTATTTATTCAATAGTGTATATATCTCACACACACAAAAATAACCACATTGTATCAATGAACTTATGGATCAATAATGAAAATTGGTACTGACAAGGGTCAACGGGAGGATGTTCCATATCCTCAAGGAAAAAAGTTAATTATAGATGAGGAGGTGGTGGTTAGTAGGGTCATAGAGTTGGAAGAGGTGTTATATTTGGGAAGATTTAGGATATAGATTTTAATTAAGTGGATAGAAAAAAGTTGTTTGATTTAGTATCAATATATTATCTAGTATTTATTTTATATTTATTTTTTATGTGCTTATCATTACTTTATTACACTAACCTTAGTTTATTTATTGGATATCTGAATAGAAATATTTCCTTTACCACTATAGTTATCTACTTTGATAAGATGGTGATTGAGGTTTATGGAGGTTTGTTTTAATTTTGAGATAGTTATGGGGTAGAAATATCTATCTTCAAATTTGGTTTACTTCATATATAACCATATCATGTCATACTTGGCATGGATTGGTTATATTTTTTACAAGCTTATGTGTGTTATTATAATATAAGTGTCACTTTTTCTAATGTATATGGAGTTTATGAGGTATTAATTAAAGAAATAGTTATTAATTTTAATTATAGATATATTTTACTACATCATATTTCATCTATGGTGGAGATATTTTTTCTTTGTTTTATAAAAGGAGTGAATATTTTTCCAAAGTGATGTGGGAATTATAGATTGTTTTAAGTTAAATTTACAATTTTACCCCCATTAAAAGATAAATATTTTAGAATAGTGTTATTTCTAGAGGTTTCTCCAATTTTATGGTAGTGTATCATATGGAACCACTAAATTTTCAATAATTAAGGATTCAACTTGATAATTAATTACAAAGTGGTTTTTTTATGAACAAGTGTTTTACCATGGGATGCTACAATATTATTATCTAAGAAGCCATATGGAAGTTTATTTTGTTACATTAACTACCGATAATTAAATTGAGTGAAGTTAAAGAATTGGTATCCCTTTCCTAGGATTGAGGGTTTTTTTATTAGTTAAGAGGGTAAAGTTGGTTTTTAAAGATTGACTTATGATCAGGATACCGTCATATTAGAGTGAATGATAAAGATATTCAAAATAAATATTTTTTATGTCATTATGGATATTTTAAATTTTTTATGATGACACTTAGAGTTTCCAATTCAATACTTGTATTCATGGTATTTTTATATTGGGTGTTTCAAGATTATATTGATTTTTTTTATAGTATTCATTGATGAAATTATTGTTTATTCAAAGATGAAGTATGTTCTTATAGAATATTTAACAATGGATTTATAATTACTTTTGGGAATCATATATATAGAAATTTTTCAAAGTATTGATTCTAAACACATGAAATTTAGTTCCATGGTCATATTATTTTTGAATGTGGTGCGATGTTGATCCGACTAAAATTGAAGTGGTGGTATCTTGGAAGCCAATTGATAATTTGTCTTAGGTTTATATATTCAAAGGATTAGTTTGATATTATCATGGGGTTTTCCTTTATTTTATCATAATACCAACTCTATTAATATATTTGATAAATGACTAGTATATTTTGAAATAAATGAGAATAAATTAACTAGTGCACTTATTCTTAAATTACTAAAAGAAGATATATTATATGAGGCTTATTTTTATGGCTCTCATAAAGGTTTGGGGTGTATGTTGATGCAGGATAAATTAATTATTGTATATAGATCTAGATAGTTACATACTCATAAATGTAATTGTAATGTTTATAATCTATAATTGGTAGTGATAGTATTTTCCTCGAATTTATGGAGATATTATTTACTTGGTGAGTGCTTTATGGTTTATAATAATTAGAATGTCCTAAATATATTTTCACTCAAAGGTATTTAAATTTATGACAAATAATATGCATGTAATTCCTTCAAGAATATAATTTTGAGGTCACATATACCCTTATAAAGGTGGAGTGGTTATAGATGCTTTGATCTAGAAGTCTAATAGTGATGTTACTCATGAAGAAAGTGATAAATGGAAGATGAAAGAGAAATTTACCATTTTGAATTTGGACATAAAAGAGGTATATAAATAATCTTATTTATATTATATGATTATTGAATCATATTTATTATTATTAATGGTAGAGTCTCAGCTTATATATCCTGATATAAAGGTATGGATTGATCACATTATTCATGGAGATAAATCAGATAGTTAGATGAAAGGTAAATATCAACAAGATTTGTTTTAGGGATGACTATATGTTCATATGGATATGTTATAGGAATTTATATAGGAGTTTCATTGGTCATATTTCACTACACATCATGGTATATTAAATATTTATGAAGTGATGATGGGGAAGTCTTTATGGTCTAAAATGATGTGTTTGATAGTAGAATTTATAGAAAAATTTTTACCTGTATGTAGGAAAAAGGTTGGGCATCAAGTACCTGATAATTTGTAATAACCATTGAATATTTAAAAATATAAATGGGATAATGTTTACATACACTTCATGATTGTATTACCTCATTATCTTAGTGGTTATAATTTTATTTTTTATTATATATTGGTTAATGGAGTAAAATCATTCAATACAAATCAAAGATTAGATCTTGGTGGAAAATTTGGTCAGGATTTATGTAAAAGAAGTGGTGAGGTTTCAAGGAGTACCATGGACTATTGTATATAATCTGGACACTCAGTGTAATTCTTACATCTAGAAAAGATTACAGTATTTATTTGGTACTCAACTATGTTTGAGAATAACATTTTATCCTCATAGTGACAAATAAACCAAGAGGAATATTTATATTTTAAAAGATATATTGAGATCATGCATATTAGACTTCAGTGAATCATGGACTAATAATTTTACATTGGTAAAGTTATTTTATAATAAAAACTTTCAATCATATATTACAATGAAACTATATGAGGGATTATATAGTTGACCTTTTCTGTTTCATTTATGTTGGGTTGATATTAGTGAATCAACTATTATTAGGCTATAATTTTTTAGATTATAATAGAGCATGTAATAATTTTATTTTATTATAGATTATATTATTATGTTTTTCAAGGGTGAAAATTTTATATGATTTTTATATTATAGAGAATTATTTTTTAATATTTTTTTTGAAATTCATAGATGGTTTTTAGTCATTTCACATTTAATTGGTAAAATGTTAATTTTATAGAACTTAAAATAAAATTTTAAGTGCACTATTGTGTTTAGAAGATGGTGTTTACCCTAGGTTGTAAGATGGTAATAATTGGACTCGGAAGTATTTTTAAGAAAATATTTAGGAATTTAATTAATTCATTAATGAATTGTATAAGATAAATATAATTTGAACATTTCTGTTGAGTGGAAAAATAGACAAGGATAAAACATGAAATTCTCAACGGTAAAATGGTATTATTGAATCTATCCATGGTTTAATGATAATTTTAAATGTAAAAATCCAAATATGAAATTTAGAAAAGAGTTAGATTTTTATTGAGACTATCACATTGTAGGGAAAATAAATTAGAGAATGATTTTAAATAAGGAGGGGGATGGTTCATGACATGTTTCCTCTTTTATTCTTGGTAGTATAAATCCTTGAGTTTAATATTGTGTAGAAATTTATGTATAGAGAAAAGAATGGTTGAAGAGGAGATTGGTGAGGGGATAAAGGTGATCATTACGGCATTGAGGTAGATGTCTCTAGGGAATAATATCTAGAATATTCTTTTTCTTCATGTGTGAATAATTAAATCATGGTATGGTTGAGAAGATGAAAATGATGAAAAAAATTATAAAATATGATTTAGTTAATTTTTATGATTAAATTAAATAGAGGATTTATAAATTTATAAAACACAAATTGAATGATGATCTTCATTTTTAATAAATATAAAAAATTATTTATTTTTAAATATGGATTATGATGAGATAAATTGATATGATTTGATAATTATGTAAATTGATTTTTAGATGATTTTTATTCTTGAGAAGTGTGGTAAATGTAAAGAAGTGGAAATGTGAACAGATAAATATATTGGGTGTTTCATGTGAATTAAAAGTGTGATTATTATGGATTATTTTGTTTTTTTGAAGTTTATGGTGAAATTTTATTAAGTTTAAAATTTATTATATGTGGTATTACATTTTTGTTTATGATTTTTGGCATAGGGTTCATTCCACATGGAACAAGGGTCATGCCAAATGGAATAAATATTGTGACACTTTTTAAAATATTCTCTTATTGAGGATACACCTTAAAAATGGGACATTTTTTTATAAGACACTCATGCCAAATGGAATGAGGGTTGTTCCATATACTGGTGATGATGTCCTTTCATCTAGTATCCTGAATGGGGGTCGTTTGAAATAACACAGGATCGTACTGATATAACATGGGATCATGTTGAATTTATCAAGGGTAATGTTTCACTCACTTATTTTTCATACCTATTTATCACTAAAAGTATTGGGTAGTGTTCAATCATAGGGGTTGGTATAACTTACTAGTTAAGAGAGTTTGGGAAATTATTTGGAAGTTATTCTTGAATGGAAACTATGAATGTGGATGATTGGTGTGGTTATGAATTATTGGAGTTGGTTCCCTATATCCAACTGACTTTATACTTTATATTAAAAGAATATTAATGGGTATCTCATCACATGATGACTATTCTTTTATGAAATATTAGTGTGATTCTATCTTTACAGTATTTTTCACATCAAAATGTTATAGAAATTCCCTACTATAATGAGAACCTAGAGGTGATATGAAAATATTCTTAAACATATGTTTTATGGTATAAATAATATTTATCTGATATAACATGGATGATGTTTGATTATCAAGTGTTGGTGTTATAACCAAGGTTATTTGAGCTATATTTTTATGGTGTGTTGTGTTTTTTGTCAATCCATTCTAGTTTGACCAAGGAATCTAGAATCTGAGCATGATTTCTTAACAGAAATTGAATAGTTATCTAAATGGTTTTTTTTCTATAAATAGGGAACTAATCCTCTTTTAAGAATAATAAATTCTTATAGAAAATCTAGGATCTCTATTTTTTTATAATACTTGTGTGAATGTACTTCTTCATTAATGTATTCTACATTAAAATAAATTTTACACAAAAAGAAATTTTTTTGATTTGGACTAAGGGGGTTTTAAAAAAGTTGTATCATGATGGAGTTTTTTTAAAGTTATATCATGAGAGAGTTTCAATAAAGTTGTATTGTAGAGACCCGAATCTTGACGTACATGGAAATTACATTACTTTTTCGGAATACTTAGTACATAACAAAAACACACACACACAAGGATCGTAATAGTTTAGTGTCTTTGGAAACTCAGAATATAATCTTCTAATCGTGGTGAAAGATCTTCAACATCTCCAATAAAGATCTTCCTTTTTTTTTACCTAAAACCTTTCTTTATATCCTGGGGAAAAGAAAACATAAAAGGGTGAGCTCAAATGCTCAGTAAGGGTAAACAAAAGAAATATCAAGCACATCATTTTCATAAGAACATAACATTTTGGAAATCTTAACCTGCATAAGAGATCATAATTTCATAACATGGGATAAAACATAGTAGTGAAATGAAATCCCAATAATCATAACTTAAAACATGAAACTTTGTGTCATACACACATAATCATAGAGAATCATATCTTATTAGTCAAGACTCATTGCCAAGACTATCTTAGTGGACAAAGTCCCTTTCTGAACCGAGTTACCCTCGTTTCAGTCCTGTTTCACTGAACCGGTATAACCTACCATTCCAGCCATGTCTATCTCATGAGATATAAAATCTTTACCCAATGCATTGGAGGGAGATATAGGTCCCACCCATCTCATAATGATATCATTCTTATGTGTGCCACAAAATAATAAATCATACATCATTTCATAACCCATGTAATAAAAATGGGAATCTTAAACATCGTGACATCATAAAACAATTCATATAAGATAAAGGAATTCATAAAAATATTTCCATCACAACATAATCAAATCAATGTAATAATAGGGATATAGATATAACCCTTTATTATCTTAGATGGAAAATAATTTTGATAAAACTCTTGAACTTCATTCTTGAGGAAAATATCCTTTCTACTTCAAAAACATTTTCCTTTCTTAACATGTCATACAATTTTAAACTAAAAGAAGTTGATTAAAAATAAACTTGAAAACTTGTAAAGGAAGCTTCTTGGAAATAATGTTTTAAAAATCCATTCATGCCGTATAAGTTAAAAAAACATTCTTCTCGTACTTTTGTCGAAAAAGTCAAAAAAGTACCTCGTATGAAAAATGACAAAAGATTCCTTTCATATCTTTTACTAAAAACTCACTGAAGGGTAAAATAGGATTTAAACAATTGTAGGTGAATTGAAATAATATTACATATTGAGGAAACATGGATTTGGATGATAAAATACACCCCAGTAAATTTCAAAGTATAAACAATCTCGGATAAAAATGAGATTGTGATAGTTCCCTTACCTTAGGTCCGATTTGCTTCATAAGTGTCCGAACCTCCTGTATAATGATTTAAATAATGTCATTGACTTATTAAAGAATCATATTAATTGTTATTATATCATATACGGTTCACTTATGACTTTATATTACCCGTTTTTGTAAATTCATGTTAAAGTAGTGTTTTGGGTAAAATCGTCTCATTTGTTGTTCGTGTTTTAACTTGTAATTATTCATATGATTACTTAGATCATGATTAATTAATTACATAATATAAAAAATGGTTTATATATAATATATATTCAGAATATACATATATATAATGGATCGATAAATGGAAATAAATACACCGTTCATGGAGACGGTAGGTCGTACGTACGCATGAACGCTTTTTTCGTTTCCTTATTGAGTTGAATGGAATTAAGTAGATGACATACATATATACATAAATCCAGTAGCTTTATAATGTCATATATTTCATTATTATTTCTTATATATACTTTATAATCATTCTTAAATGGTTAACATGGAGAATGAATCTCATCGCGTCGTGGAGACGGTAGTCCGTACGTACGCACGAGAGATGATATCATTTCCATAATTATTGAATTGAATTGGAGTGGATGATATAATATATCATAATAATTATTATGTTATAATAACTATGTATAGTTATTCTCTACACCATAATACCCATCCATATAAGATGTTGGTGGAAAAACAGATGACACCACGGCATGGAGATGGTATTCCGTACGTACGCACGCGCGGTGATTTCGTTTTCCGTAGGATGGATAGATGGTGAAATAAGATTGTTTCATACTTATAATAACATATCAGTATATGATTGATACTGATGTTATTACTTCATAATGAAAAAACCTTAGAAGAATAAGTGGAAGAAGAAATAAAGGTGAAAGAATTGGTAACGGAAATTACCTCTTCTTTGAAGCGCCTCTTTGAGACCTCCTCTTAGGGTACCAAAATTGGTCTTTGAGGAAGACCAGAACCACTAGGATGTTTCTAGGGAAGTGGAGAAGATAATTTTACAGAGTTTTTCTGAGCTTGAAGGCTCAAATTTGTGTGAGGAAGAGAGGGAGGAGGTGGCCTTTTATAAGGGAGGAGAGGGGCACCTTTGGAATAACTAAAAATATTATTTTATTATAAAGTCAAATTCGGTTTTAAATAGCTCCAAATTGATTTATTTCTAGGATAAGGTGGGGTTGGGTCGAAATCATCTCATCCAATAGAATTTAGACAAGTTTATGTTCCTATTTTAACCTTATCATTTAGATTTAACATTAAGTTTAATAATTTTACTTTTACCGTGTCTTCTTGTGTTCTTATACTATAAGGTAAATAAACTTACTATATCAAGACAAAAGAACCCCAAGTTGTTTATTATTAATATATATAACCTTATATAATTCATTTGGCCAAACCTTAGATTTTTAAGAATTAAATAACAATTAATAATATAATATTTTTTTAAAAAACTAATTTATGTCAATTTTGACACTATTTGGTACATGATTTTTATGAAATTCATAACAGAATGATAAGTTCGAACCAAGTTACTTATATCAACAATAACAAGTCATATTAACCTAGAAAATTTATTTAGTTCATAAAAAATCTCAAATTATATTTATTTGGGTATTTATAACATCAATTGTGTCAATATTTCATTAATAAGATAATTACTGCATCATCGTTGTGTCATAAATAAATTAAATTATTTAATGTATAGAAATTACAAATAAAATACCATTATGTAGGAAATATTTTTAGCTTTATAATTAATATTTATAGTGGAATTTATCTTATTTATAACCCCATATTAAAAATGATTTACTTATTAAACTTTGATTTTAACTATTTTAACCCTTCTTTAAATAAATTAATAATAAATGTCCTAATCTAATCCAAGTGGGCCTAAATGGTCATATTTTATTCTTAAGGTTGTTTTTGGTCGAATTACACTTGTCCAATAGAATTAGAACATGTGTTAGGGTAATAATAATATCATTTTTACCCTTAATTACCCTATTTACTTTTAACCGTGGTAAAAAAAGTAAAAAGTTACTATTCACCAAAAATTATTTTCATCTTAATGAACCACATTTTATTTACTGACATCAACCGTGTCTCTCGGATTTTTGAAATTCCACTCACAAAAGCGGTAAAATTAAGTTTTATGAAAAATTCATTTTTTTTACTACCACTTAGTGGTTTCACTATTCATCAAAAAATGAAAGTTTCCAGAAAAATACCAAAAATTAGGCCTAAGATATATTTGATATTATGAACTCAAAAATTATGTCTATTTTACCAAATTCAAAACATATTAGTTACATTAACTAATTTAAAAATTAAATCCCGTCGTCAAAACAAATGGCATGTTTTTAAGAGATAATAACTATCAAAAGATTGACACTTGTTTATAACTGGTTTAAACGTGAAATTACATCCAATGACCAACATTGTATTAAATTGAAAAAATATATTCTAAATATACTTTAAAACCACTCAAATTAACAATTTATCACTATTAATTATTTTGATTGAAAAAGTTGTTTTTAATTAAAATTTAGTAATTTTCACTATTCATCAAAATATGAAAGTTATCTGAAAATCACCAAAATTTCACCCTAAGCTAATTTCGATATTCCGAATCCAAAAATGAAGTCCATTTTGAAAAATAAAATTTACAAAATTTCAAAAAGTGGTTATTACTATTCATAACGGCTAGTTTTAATAATATTTTAATAGCATATCGTTGTTTAGCGAAACTCGGTATTGCGTACGACGCAAGCTATCGAGGAAACTCGCGATTTCGTGTAATTCAAGCCAGGTCAGAGATGTGTGTCGTGAAAGCTCCTTTTAGTGTAGCGTATAACATAAGACATTAATGAAATTAAAAAGAATATTTTTCATAAAATATCGAGGTGTTACATTCTACCCCCCTTAAAATGAATTTCGCCCTCGAAATTCTTCGGGGTTATAAATGGTTTACTACTTGAAAGTTTCTTTAATAGAAACCCACATCGTAAAAAGGAATACCAAAACATGGCTTTAAAAACTAAAGTATGAAATGTAACGGTTACCCAAATTAACTCATCACTGGGTTTCCATGTAGGAGAACATAGGTGAAAATATGGATATGGAAGAGAAATCTAACCATCATGTTCTGATGGAGAGTGGTAGAGAACATGGCTATGGAAAATCTAGAAATCACAAAGCCATAAATTCGTGACGATCTAAAGTACCATCTGATTCATCAGGTATAAGAGCACTAAGACAACATTTTTGGTTTTCAAGATCATTTCCCTAAAGTTGATGAAATTTGAATTAGAAGAAATACTTTCGTGATTTTGGTATAGTCTCACCATTTTTCGTTCTTTGGACAATTTCCACTTCATCTCTTAAAGAAATTAAGTTGAATTTGTCATTCGTGATGTGTTAGCAGATCATGTGATAGAATGATGGGTCATTCCATCTCTTTCAAACAAAAGGTTAGCAAAAGTTATAAGTCCATCTTATGGTTAATCGTATATGGTTCCAAAAATGAACTTATACTTCATATATCATACCGCTTAATAAAATAAAACTAGTTTCTACTAACCAGGGACTTCCTGTAGGCCAGTGGTAGGCGATAAAGTCCAGTCGCACTTCGGTTGTGGGTTCGATTCCCACAGCCTTGTCCGAAGCGATGGGTTGTCGCCCGTCCTGCAGGTTGTCCTTTTTCTAAAGATATATTACTATAAAATTCCATCAATAATATCGAAATACATTTTATCCTAATTTATGTCCAACATAATCCATTCCAATCTTTAGGCTTATCTAAAATACTTCGGTCCAAGCTCATAGTATAAAGAAAATGATTACTTGAAATGTCACAGAACAATCACGTGAATGCCATCATTTATCCCCCATATATCATAAGATATATCTTGTTGGTCAAATTAGAAACATGTGAATACCTTAATCATGTATTCTCTTGAATAATGAATACCCATTGAACCTTAGTGAAAACATGAATGCAGTTAAAAGTTAACACTTTCCACAAACCAAAATCCTCAAAATTATTTATACTCAAACCATTATATCACTTAGTCTTTATATCAATCATGAGCTCATGAATACAATCAAACATCTCATTATCATCTTATCCCTTCATTATGTGCATATCATCTACATTCCAAAAATATCTGAATAACCTTTCATGGATACTGGTACCATTAATCATACACTTTCAAAACTCAAGGAAAGACAACAGTGTAACAATCCTTAGATGTCTCTTTATTCCATAGTACCATGAGATTACTTATACAACATTACACATGATAAACATGTCATCATTCCACTACATTCTTAAACCATTGACCGAGCTTCAACAATTCTTTCATCTCACATATCATTTGTAGTCTCTTCATCATCATCAACATAAATACTACCCATACGACCATGCTGATTCTCTTCATGATACTTTCCCTTAGGTCATTGGTTTGCATAATGCCCGTACATTCCACATTTAAAACATTTAACCATTGTTGATGTCGTAGCAATACCATTATCCTCATCCCTGGTGTTAACTGAACCTTTTCCTTTGCACTTACTGGCTTTGTGTCCTTCTTTTCCACACCCAAAGCATCTTCTAGTTCCTTTGAAACATTCTCCTTGATGCCTCTTCCCACATGATTTACATAGGGGAAATTGAACTTTCTTTCCTCTATGATCATCATGAAAATCCATCTTTCTCTTATTAGCCGAGTCAGGAAACTTACCAAATTTTACTTTATTGATCATATTATGAGATTTCTGATTCAGAATAATAATGATGTTTGGACTTCCAAATCCCATTTCATTTGGTCTCTCATGAAGAATATCATTCCATTGTCCACCATATCCTCCATTATCGTGAATCATCTTGTTTCCAGCCATTTTCTAAAACCCAAAAAGAATAGTGTGAGAGACAAAAATCATGCTAGGGAAAACAACATAATAAAAGGGGGAGTACCCTTAATATCTAACATCTTAGGTTAAATTCTAATATCGTTAGCACAATTATAGGACTATAACCTATACGTATACTTAACCTTAGAGGCATCCCTAGACATACCTTATAAATATCTCTAGGGATCTCACTAAAGTTCTCGCATCCTAGTTTCCAAAGGTTGACTAAACCTTTCCTCTGATACCAACTGTAGAGACCCGAAGCTTGATGTACATGGACATTACATTACTTTTGCGGAATACTTAGTACATAACAAAAACACACACACACAAGGATCGTAATAGTTTAGTGTGTTTGGAAACTCCGAATATAATCTTCTAATCGTGGTGAAAGATCTTCAACATCTCCAATAAAGATCTTCCTTGTTTTTTTACCTAAAACCTTTCTTTATATCCTGGGGAAAAGAAAACATAAAAGGGTGAGCTCAAATGCTCAGTAAGGGTAAACAAAATAAATATCAATCACATCATTTTCATAAGAACATAACATTTTGGAAATCTTAACCTGCAAAAGAGAGCATAATTTCATAACATGGGATAAATCATAGTAGTGAAATGAAATCCCAATAATCATAACTTAAAACATGAAACATTGTGTCATACACACATAATCATAGATAATCATATCTTATTAGTCAAAAATCATTGCCAAGACTATCTTAGTGGACAAAGTCCCTTTCTGAACCGAGTCACCCTCGTTTCAGTCCTGTTTCACTGAACCGGTATAACCTACCATTCCAGCCATGTCTATCTCATGAGATATAAAATCTTTACCCAATGCATTGGAGGGAGATATAGGTCCCACCCATCTCATAATGATACCATTCTTATGTGTGCCACAAAATCATAAATCATACATCATTTCATAACCCATGTAATAAAAATGGGAATCTTAAACATCGTGACATCATAAAACAATTCATATAAGATAAATGAATTCATAAAAATATTTCCATCACAACATAATCAAATAAATGTAATAATAGGGATAGAGACAGAACCCTTTATTATCTTAGATGGAAAATAATTTTGATAAAACTCTTGAACTTCATTCTTGAGGAAAATATCCTTTCTACTTCAAAAACATTTTCCATTTTTAACATGTCATACAATTTTAAACTAAAATAAGTTGATTAAAAATAAACTTGAAAACTTTTAAAGTAAGCTTCTTGGAAATAATGTTTTAAAAATCCATTCATGCCGTATAAGTTAAAAAATATTCTTCTCGTACTTTTGTCGGAAAAGTCAAAAAAGTACCACGTACGAAAAACGACAAAAGATTCCTTTCATATCTTTTACTAAAAACTCACCGAAGGGTAAAATAGGATTTAAACAATTGTAGGTGAATGGAAATAATATTACATATTGAGTAAACATGGATTTTGATGATAAAATACACCCCAGTAAATTTCAAAGTATAAACAATCTCGGATAAAAATGAGATTGTGATATTTCCCTTACCTTAGGTCTGATTTTCTTCGTAAGTGTCCGAAACTCCTGTATAATGATTTAAATAATGTCATTGACTTATTAAAGAATCATATTCATTATTATTATATCATATATGGTTCACTTATGACTTTATATTACCCTTTTTTTTAAATTCATGTTAAAGTAGCGTTTTGGGTAAAATCGTCTCATTTGTCGTTCGTGTTTTAACTTGTAATTATTCATATGATTACTTAGATCATGATTACTTAATTACAGAATATAAAACATGGTTTATATATAATATATATTCAGAATATACATGTATATAATGGATCGATAAATGGAAAGAAATACACCGTTCATGGAGACGGTAGGTCGTACGTACGCATGAACGCTGTTTTCGTTTCCTTATTGAGTTGAATGGAATTAAGTAGATGACATACATATATACATAAATCCAGTATCTTTATAATGTCATATATTTCATTATTATTTCTTATATATACTTTATAATCATTCTTAAATGGTTAACATGGAGATTGAATCGCATCGCGTCGTGGAGACGGTAGTCTGTACGTACGCACGAGCGATGATATCATTTCCATAATTATTGAATTTAATTGGAGTGGATGATACAATATATCAGAATCATTATTATGTTATAATAAATATGTATAGTTATTCTCTACACCATAATACCCATCCATATAAGGTGTTGGTGGAAAAACAGATTACACCACGGTGTGGAGACGGTATTCTGTACGTACGCACGCGCGGTGATTTCGTTTTCCGTAGGATGGATAGATGGTGAAATAATGTTGTTTCATACTTATAATAACATATAATTATATGAGTGATACTGATTTTATTACTTCATAATGAAACAACCTTAGAAGAATAAGTGGAAGAATAAATAAAGGTGAAAGAATTGGTAACAGAAATTACCTCTTCTTTGAAGCGCCTCTTTGAGACCTCCTCTTAGGGTACCTAAATTGGTCTTTGAGGAAGACCAGAACCACTAGGATGTTGATAGGGAAGTGGAGAAGATAATTTGACAGAGTTTGGACGAGCTTGAAGGCTCAAATTTGTGTGAGGAAGAGAGGGAGGAGGTTCCCTTTTATAAGGGAGGAGAGGGGCACCTTTGGAATAACTAAAAATATTATTTTATTATAAAGTCAAATTCGGTTTTAAATATCTCCAAATTGATTTATTTCGAGTCTAAGTTGGGTTTGGTTCTAAATCATCTCATTCAATAGAATTTAGACAAGTTTAGGTTCCTATTTTAACCTTATCATTTAGATTTAACATTAAGTTTAATAATTTTACTTTTACCATGTCTTCTTGTGTTCTTGTACTATAAGGTTAATAAACTTACTATATCAAGACAAAAAAACCCCAAGTTGTTTATTATTAATATATATAACCTTATATAAGTCATTTGGCCTAACATTAGATTTTTAGGAATTAAATAACAATTAATAATATAATATTTGTTTTAAAAACTAATTTATGTCAATTTTGACACTATTTGGTACATGATTTTTATGAAATTCATAAAAGAATGATAAGTTCGAACCAAGTTACTTATATCAACAATAACAAGTCATATTAACCTAGAAAAATTATTTAGTTCATAAAAAATCTCAAATTATATTTATTTGGGTATTTATAACATCAATTATGTCAATATTTCATTAATAAGATAATTACTGCATCATCGTTGTGTAATAAATGAATTAAATTATTTAATGTCTAAAAATTACAAATAAATTACCATTATGTAGGAAATCTTTTTATCTTTCTAATGAATATTTATAGTGGAATTTATATTATGTATAACCCCATATTAAAAATTATTTACTTATTAAACTTTGATTTTAACTATTTTAACCCTTCTTTAAATAAATTAATAATAAATGTCCTAATCTAATCCAAGTGGGCCTAAATGGTCATATTTTATTCTTAAGGTTGTTTTTTTTTCTAATTACACTTGCCCAATAGAATTAGGACATGTGTTAGGGTAATAATAATATCATTTTTACCTTTAATTACCCTATTTACTTTTAACCGTGGTAAAAAAAGTAAAAAGTTACTATTCACCAAAAATTATTTTCATCTCAATGAACCACATTTTATTTACTGACATCAACCGTGTCTCTTGGATTTTTTAAATTCCACTCACAGAAGCGGTAAAATTAAGTTTTATGAAAAATTCATTTTTTTACTACCACTTAGTGGTTTCACTATTCATCAAAAAATGAAAGTTTCCAGAAAAATACCAAAAATTAGGCCTAAGCTATATTTTATATTATGAACTCAAAAATGATGTCTATTTTACCAAATTCAAAACATATTAGTTACATTAACTAATTTAAAAATTAAATCCCGTCGTCAAAACAAATGGCGTGTTTTTAAGAGATAATAATTATCAAAAGATTGACACTTGTTTATAACTGGTTTAAATGTGAAATTACATCCAATGAACAAAATTGTATTAAATTGTAAAAATATATTCTAAATATACTTTAAAACCACTCAAATTAAAAATTTATCACTATTAATTATTTCGATTGAAAAAAGTTGTTTTTAATTAAAATTTAGTAATTTTCACTATTCATCAAAATATGAAAGTTATCCGAAAATCACTAAAATTTCACCCTAAGCTAATTTCGATATTCCGAATCCAAAAATGAAGTACATTTTGAAAAATAAAATTTACAAAATTTCAAAAATTGGTTATTACTATTCATAACGGCTAGTTTTAATAATATTTTAATAGCATATCGTTGTTTAGCGAAACTCGGTATTGCGTACGACACAAGCTATCGAGGAAACTCGCGATTTCGTGTAATTCAAGACAGGTCAGAGATGTGTGTCGTGAAAGCTCCTTTTGTTGTAGCGTATAACACAAGACATTAATGAAATTAAAAAGAATATTTTTCATAAAATATCGGGGTGTTACATGTATTGTGAGGGTGTTATACAACGGCAGTTGTATAAAAAAATCATGGAGTTTTTTTCATGAATAAGTAAATCATAAATATTTGTGTGAAAATTTGATGGAACAAAGTGAATATTTTAACTAAATAGTCATATCCAAAATTTTGAGTTTCATGTGAGAATCATTATCAAAAATTTATCATGAAATCCATAGTCAACATTAAATATTTAAGGCCACATTAAATTCATCAAATTTAATAAGACTTTATCCATATAAGTATGTAAGGAGGAGTCATCAGAAGTGATCTGAGGGAGGTAGTATACTTTCCTGAAATTCATTGTAAGGGTTTTGATCCTAGCATAGAGTGACCATGATCAAAAAGTTGTAATCCCCCAAAACTAGTAAAGATTAGTTGATTTTTGTATGACTGAAACATCATCAGAATATAGTTATTCAATTATCCATGAGTAGTGGACCAAGTAAAATTACTGTATTCTATTTCTATTTTTTCATTTTTTTTGTTTAGTGATTGCATAATTCAATCATTTGGGTTTAATGAGTTCCTACTAATGTGGGGACAATATACATTTAATCAAAATAAAAAATTTGACACCCCAATTCACCCCTCCCCTATTATAGAATATCAAGGTACAAAAAGTGGTCTTAAATCCAAGTTTGTATGCATTGAATCTTTCATTTTAATCATAGTATGGAGAACACAATGAATGTTTAGGGGTTCCTTTGTTTGATGGGAGTAGCTATCAGGTCTATAATAATAGGATGAGATCACACCTATAATATTATGGATTAGAAGTATTCTATGTAACTATTCATGGAATATGGGTTAGTGATGTTCCATAACTATCTATGAATAAAGTGGAAAGAAATTTACTCAATTCTGATGTAAAGTTTTAGAATGTATTATTCAGATATCTATCAGAATAGATTTATATAAAAGTTCTGAGCCGCATGAGTTCCAAGGAAATATGGGACAAATTATCCAATATTTATAAAGGTTATAATTGAAGGTATCGGGTATGTAGAGGAAGCCTTGAAAGATGGTATTTTTAAAAAAATCCATTGATGAGTGACATAAACTCAACGATGTTGGTGAATCGATACCCGGTATAAGATGAGGATCTCATGTGAAGAGTTTTATGTAAAAAAATTAAAACCATAAATACCTAGTTTGATCTGAATCTATGATCGATGTCTGCTTGTTATTGGATATCACTGTTCAAATAATCTGAAGTATAATTCCTATAAATTTTCCACCCTGCTTTAGGAATCTATGGGAGCACCGATCTTTGAAATATGGTTGCTAGCGTGGAGATCCGACAACATCTTCGATGCTATGAAAATCATTGTATCACCTTTCTTATGATAAGTGAAATAGATCTTGATCAGAACTTCTGCATCCATATCCTCTCTCTTTAGAATGTAGGAGAGAGAAGAAGAGAGATAGAGAGGGGAAGTGAATAGTCTTTTTAAATCACCTATCTTCCTCTATTTATAGCATATTTAGAAATTACCTGAAAATGCCTGTTAGGATCCCAAATAATTAACACACTATAAATGACATATTATGACTACTGTACTTAGTCATAAATATTATTATCACTTTATTTTAATAAAATAAATATATTACATTATAATAACTGATCTGTTAACTCAACTCATCATTCCTGTAAATATTAAATTAACCTTGAATATTTTAAATTAATATTCATTCATTTAATATTTTCATGTATTTACTTTAAAACTTGTAAATACATTTGATAAATAAATTCAATTCTAATTATTATTAACTTGAATAATATGAATTTATTTATTACTTTGATGATCGTATAGCCTTGGAAAAAACCCGGACCCTAATGTTGGGGCCCACCATGTGCAATATATCTATTCAATTGAATAGAGAAGATTCTTGAAAACATTGTTATGTGTGACCCTCTAGGACCTTATCTCAATAAAAATGAATATGATTCACAGATCAAGAGTGGGATCTAGCAACCCATCATGTCACTTAAAAAGATTAGGATAGTCAAAACAATGACAACCAACCTACGAACATGCACTGTGTAATATAATATCATTGTCTTTAATATCTCATAAAGTATGAAGCACGCCTATGTCATCATCCTTTTCTTTCATTAGTATTTATTGATCTAGGTAGACAGACTTACCCTCGACTTCCATGACCATGGTATTATAAAGGTACTACCATATTGATCAACATGGCCCAAGATATATTACTTCCTTAACTTGGAAGCAAAAAAATCCTTTCTTGACCATTCAAACAATGTCATACCACCAATGATGCACCCAACACAAGCTACCTCACCATGATTTCATTATCATGGTTTTTTCCTTGCAGCAAAGTATTCAATAAAATGGAACACGCTGGTTATGACATCAAATTAGGAGATGAATACACATGTATGTAGATAGGAACATCCAATGACACCTGAAAAATATGGTGTTCCTATTGGTGGGTATATCCTCGTGATCTCACTACTATAGATCACCAAGTGAAAACATCATGAGAAGAAGTCTCAATTCTTATGATTCTCTATCACCTGATAGTCAAAAATCTATTGTGTCCAGTCAGTAAGATGTATCTAGACCATATAACCTTTTTTAAAATTAATTTCATACTATCTAGAGGTTCTCATTATAGCTTGGGTTCCTCTATAACCTTTTGATATGACAATTAATCTATGGACATTACCATTAAATAGTGTATATATAAAAAACTAAATTATAATGGTATGTATACATCATGTATATCTTATTATAAACATGATATGGTAATCAAAATTAATGCATAGTAGGGTCTAGGGAACCCATTATTACAAAACTCCCACTTGAACTAGATCTAACTTTCTAATCAATATTGTTATCTCTCACATGATTAAGATCATGTTTCTACTAAGTCACGACTTTAGTTGCTGGTCCTACCACAATTCTTCTATGTGGAAATTCTACTATCTACGACCTCATCTCCTTGATTAAAACTAATTAAGAGATGGTATCCTCAAGTATATCCCTTTTTTCCACATTCATAACTCGACATCTTGGCTATTAAGAATATAATTCTTTATATTATGATAATACTTTACATACTATGTGACATTCCAAGAACTGGAACAAATTTTTGCATACAACTACTTCTTAGCTTTCTCAGAAGCTACAACTTACTCAATATTTGTAGGTACATCTACCAATGGCTTACATGATCTTATCTCGCTCATCACCTTATCCCAACTATGATATTAGATCACATGGATGTAAGTAAGAGTAGTTTTTTTCCCCTGAAAACTTGTATTCTTTTTTCTCTACATCCCAGGTATATATCTTTTGTACTTTTCGAAGTATAATCAGATAGTTCTGACTGCTTCACTTGTAATTCTCCTGGATTTAACTAATATTTTCTTATTATAAATTATATCCTGACAATATCAGTTCTTTTACATATCATGGAATACGTGATTTATCTATCACTTAAGAATGTGGATTTCAAATCATGACATTAATCTCCTCCCATGTCCCGATCATGTCAACCTAGAGATATATATGCCATGTGTCACTGGTAACAATTATATCTTGAATTGTTCCAAATTGTATTTTTCAATACCATGTCACTATATTTATGATTGAATAGGTCCAAGCAACCTTCATATCTACCTCATTATATCTTATTCCCTATATATGAGGTTGCTAATTTAAGTCAATCACTAGGGATTATATTTAATCTGGTCTTAACGAACTGTTATATCAATATATGTTTTCCATATGTTGTCGAACATATTTTACTTGGAAAACAATGGTGATCCCACTAACCTCTGGTATACACATGGAAATGATTCATTCAAAATGAATATTCCATTATCATGTTTCTTACTTCAATCCCAAACTGGATTTCTGTAACTTTCAACATTTATTAGAAATTTGTGATGTGATCATCCCTTTCTGGTTGCATCGTATAGACACCATCCACAATTGGTGGTAATGACATCCAATGCTCAATAATGATCATATAAATTAGTTATGATAAGGAAATTTATAATGTATTTAGGAATAAAAAACTTGGTATAACCAATCGAGCATTATTGGTACTACGCTTGTACCATCCATGTATCATCTCACTTGAATACTTATCGTGGTATTCAAACTAATAATCCCCTTTGCACTTTGATACATGGAATCCATTATTGAATTTTAATGAGTATTTCCAATCTTATGTAATTTCCATATACTGCTTACTTGTAGGAATAATTAATCTCAAATAATAATAGATCACCAGTCATGGTGAATTCAAAACCATCACCATGGTTTTAACCTTCCTATGTAGTATGTGTCTCTGAAACAATCATGTTCCCAATGCACTTGTGGGACTAGTTCCTATGACAACTATATGTGCATCTCTAGTATTGACTAAACCTAAGTCAATTCAGCTCCCACAATCTCTAATAGAGATCTTTACCCTATATATAAATTTAGTAATTAAATTTAACCATATCTTTTATGCCTTAAGGATTTATGTAATATTTTAATAAACCTTTAGAATAATTAATTTATATGCACAATGTGTTTGTTCTTAATGCAAGTTTTTTTAAATCTTATCAAACACTTTGCATCAAAACACATGTCCTTATGACATAATGGATTTCCATAATATGATATCCATTTCTCATTATATTTGGAATATAGTTGTGGGATATTACCATTATTTGTGAATCATGTTATAAAATATAATGGATGTTTCTGCAAGTTTCAACATTGATAATCCATACATTATAACTCTGATGTATAAAATGTGTGTTTAGGAATTTATCCACACAACATTTTGTTGATCAATGTTAACATGTAATACTTATCATTGATCCTTCTTATTAACATCGATATCATGATATTGATAAGGTAATCTATGTTTAGTAATTACTCCATGCTACAGTTAATTGATTAATGATTTCTTTGTCAAGATATTCTTCATCATGTTGGCCTGAAGCAACTTATCTCTTTGAACCACACATATACCATACTTCACTTATCCATTCCTTAATGACGTAAATGAATCAAATGAAGTATATTAATCACTATCCTACCCTTTTAATAGTTCACTCTCACTTGTTAAACCAATTCCAAAACCTTGTGGATTACCTTTATTTTTTAAGGTTACTTTGTCCAAAACTGAGTATAAACGCCGATAATACCTAATGTGTTTAGATCATCTAAGTCTAAATACCATTCTAGGTATATCATGGATGTTTAATTTATTTTTTATTGACAAATTTTATCTTTCCACAACTATAAAAATGAGTCTTACATTTTATATTCATCAGGTATTGCCTATGATTCAAGTATCACTGAACTATTACATAAGTATTTTACACCACAAAAAAAAATTCATTACTGAACCTAGAATAATGTCTCCCTATGTCCAAAGGGAACATGATATAAATTTTTTGGTCATACTCAATAAAATTTCTACAAGAATAATTTACTTGGAAATATAGAAGTTATGAGTTTCTCACCGCTGACTTAGGAATCACCCTTTCTTATCTGTTTGGAGAATAAACCTTAATTCTAATAATGTTTATATACTTACATGGTTATTGTATTTTAATATTCATATGTGAAAATCATGTTGTATTTAATACCCAATAAGTATGACATAAACATTACATTGATGGATATAACTGAAGAAGAAGTGATAACATACATCTTTATTACAATCTATTGTGATTAAGATTCCATATTTGTATTTCATGATATGCAAAGAAAATAACATATTGTTAATATCCAACCTCATTTTATTAAAGGATGTTTCAAATGTGCCTTCATTGTTACTTCCCATTGTAATTTTTTCCTTGTCTTTCAGTTTTTTCTCCATAATAATTAAAGATTAATCTGCCTTTTATATTCTTATTTACTTGGTGAACTTTACATAAATAGGTAATAAAGTATTTAATAAATACTATTTTTTGTATCCTAAACAAAACTAGAGTAATCAAATGAAAATGATATGAGAAATAAATCCATTTAAATATTATAATCCATCTTTAAATTTACACATATTGGTGTAATCATCACCTTATTCATATCTTACTACACTTTCTCCTCACAGAATTATCAGAGATGAAACTACATGTTATATCACTCATCTCCTAATGTAGTGACTATAAATAGAATTGGATGATGATTATAGCATAATTAAGTAACCATAATATTCTTTTACATGAGTATCCTATAATCATTTTAACACTCTCACTTCATGAGGTGGCTTAACAGGTATGGGGACACTAGCACCTTGAATTTCCCATACTGTGGTATTGTGTGCAAGCAACTATACTACACTTGAAAACTCATTCCAGTGTGGAAATTTACTCTTTCTATTATTTATCATAGTATTACTTGTGGTATAACTTTCCATTTTTCTAAAAAATTAAAATTTAGCAAATTAGTACTTTTTATCTTGATTACCAATTTTGAAATTTTGATTAATTAAATCATTAAATGTCTCTCACAATTTAATAGAATTCTATGAACCCTATATGATAAAATCGTAATACTATGTCTCTTGGTTATTATAGTGGAAAGGAATCCTGGACCTACCCTTATAGTCTACAAGATTTTTCTACGCCACTACTTGGAGGGTTCGATGTAGGCGTTTGACTAGCCAGCTGCATTAACTCATTGTTCATGGATCTGTTGAGTGAAGTCTCGGCCTCTAAAATCATAACTTAATTTACTCAATGTTTGCCTCTAAAATTATAGCAAGTTAGCTTTGGATAATCCTTACTACCACTTTAGTTAATTCAACCCACCACTCTCATAAAAAAACCCTGGTAGTAAGAGTCGCTATCAGATTTGGCATGACGAGCACTTCAAATTTGAATGATGGAAGGCGGTTATGACTTAATATTTATTTGAGGGTTTCTTATTATTAATTAAGTGATTAAAGAAATCATTTTCCAATTCATAATCATGTACTATGTGATCGCACTCACAACTTACCATTCAATAGAAAATATCCACCATGTCACGTGTTTATTTTATCGTGCATACCTGTTTATTATTCTATGTTTTCGTACATAAACTACACATTCACAAAAATAATAAACCACGAAAAAATAAAATGACAATGTGATCATGATCTGATACTAGAGGTTGATACATTGAGTAGATAATTGATAAATATAGAACCTATGGGTAATACCTTGAGTCGCATCGCTTGGGTCTCGAGTTGTAGCGCTCACCCTTCTAATGCGTCAAACTTCTATTTGGTGTGTCTTCATAACATGGTGTGATGTGTGTCACTACTCGTATCTATCATTAAAAAAAATAATCACTCACAGATGAGGGGATCTAGGAATTATAAAAAACATCTTTAATAAATGGTCACGTATACCCTTATACATATAAGGATGCTTAGACGACACACAGATCATCATTTAATAAAAATAATTATTACAAATAACCACGTAATAATTAAATAAATAAATTAAACATTATCCAGACATACATTGGATGGTCTTAGACTCATGATCAGTCAATATGTATTAACTCGTGTATTTAAAATTAAATGAAAAAATAAATTAAACTTGCATTAAAACATACTCGAAGGAATTTTTATTGAATTAAAATTCACACTTATTTTAATTCAATATTTTTTTCATGATGTCCCATTAATTAATTTAATTTTAAAAATAAAAAATTAATTTAATTTTTAACTCGTAGAATTAATAAAGAATTAATTTAAAAAATAATAATATTTAACTAATTTAATTCAAAATAAAAATTAAATTAATTATTTTTTATTATATTAAAAATATTTGTGCCCAGAAAACCCAGTTAGGGCCTCTGCGGGTCAGGTTGAACTCACACAGGCCCATTCCAAGATGTGAAAGCCACATGCATGGGTGTTTTATGTCAATCAAGCCTATCCAGACCCGTTTGGGGTTAGGAAGATTCACTGACGCTGGTTTCTAAGCAAATCTGTCCAGCAAAGGACACCATGGTGGTACTGGTAAGGTACTGTTGTGACCAGATACGGTATGAGTGCTACAAAGGGGTGCAACGGCGTCCGGTCGTGGGTTGGACGATGAAGGGTGAGGTCTAGAGAGCTATCAGGGCTAGTGGCATCTAGATATACTAGATCTATGGCTTTTCCAAGAGCAAGGTAGAGGGTGATTGGAAGTTGGGGAGGTGGTCTGGTGGGAGATGACTAGGGAACTGCGTCAGTGGAAGAGAATCGCATGGAGGTGGACCGGCTCGCAAGCGCTTGCAGACAAGAAGGGGGAGTGAGGCTCGTCCCGGTGGAGGAGGTCGGTCCAAGTGATGGTTGGAAGTGGCCGACTTGACCCCGTGGCGGCAAGGATCCGCTTGGTGGAGGTGATCCTCCTAGAGGTTAGAGGACTTAGAGGCCACAATAGTGAGGGTGAGGCAGTCCTCCTAGTTCGAGTGAGTGGTCGTCATCTAGTTCTCTAGTGCCGCAAGGTGGGGAGGTGATGGGTATGAGGATGGCTGGTGGGAACTGGTGTAGGTGGATGGCTTGCAAGTAGACTAATTTGGCAGATGGGAACCAAATATTTTTGTCTAGAAGGCTATATGCGTAGTAAACGAAGGAGTCGACCTCAGCGAGTCGCGGCCAGTGTGGTGCTAGCTGGGTCTGAATAGGGAGGGAAGTGGCTCATCTAGTCTAGGAAATGGCATGTGGGCTGGTGTAGTGAGTGAAGAGGAGGATACCTAGGAAAGACCCCTCATAGTTCCTCTTCCCTTTTTTGGCTTTTGTTTTTCTAAAATCCTACAAATAGGCTTAGAAAGAGAACAGGAATATCCCGTTTTTTTGTTTGATTTCTCACCAGCAGGCAACAAAAAAAAAACCTCCCTCTAAAAAAATTAAATATTATCAATTTAGGTTGAATAAAAATTAATTAATTAATTAAAATCCTTAATAAAATTAACTAATTAAACTCCACAAAATAGTGGAAAGAATTCCCACCAGAGAACCCTATTCTGGAAACTAGAAATTGGTTGGAAAACTCGGTTACACCAGAATCCATCACTAGTTAAGGCCTTCGATTTAATACCCATAAAAACTGATTTTTAATTTGTATTTAAAAATTTGGATGGCCATAACTTGGTCATCCAATGTCAGATTTAATCATCGTCAGTGGTGTTGGGACCAGAATGATGCCATTTATGAAATTTAACGAAAATTTAATTTTTTTTTCCTTGGATTAAAATAATCATGAATCTCTATGATACCAATTTAAGGTACCATACACACAAAAAAAAAGCCCTAAAATATGGTATTTTAAAAAAATTCCACCAAATATTGACATGAACTCATCGGCGTCGGTGAATCGATGCCCAGTATAAGCTAAGGGTCCTGCATGAAGAGTTTTAAGCACAAAGATTAAAACCATAAATACCTAGTTTGATCTGAATCCACACTCAACATCTTCTCATATTTGGCGATTGCTGCTCATATAATCCAAAGGAGAATTCCTCTATATCATCCACATACGTTTTAGGAATCTTTGAGAGCACTGATCGTCAAAATCAGGGTGCTAGCACAGAGATGTGACGATGTCTTCGATTCTCTAATGATCACCATATCGCCTTACTTTCAATTCATAAAATAGAGTTCGATCTGAACTTCTAGATATAGATCCTCTCTCTATCTAGAATTCTAGAGATATAATAAGAGAGATAGAGAGGTAGTGAATAGTCTTTCTAAATCACCTATCTTCCTCTATTTATAGCATGTTTAGAAATTACCTGAAAATGCCTACCAGGCCCCTGAATAATTAACACACTATAAATGACATATTATGCTACTATACTAAGTAATAAATATTATTATCACTTTTTTATAATATAATAAATATATTACATGATAATAAAGGAGTTGTTAACTCAAGTCATCATTCCCACAAATATTAAATGAACATTGAATATTTTAAACTAATATTTGATCAATTAATATTTTCATTTATTTACTTTAAAACTTCTAAATAAATTTAATTAAAATTATTATAAACTTTAATAATATGAATTTATTTATTACTTTGGTTATCGCATCACCTTAGACAAAACCTAGACCCTAGTAGTGGTTCTCACCATGTCCAATAAAACTATTCAACTGGATATGGAAGATTCTTGAATACATTGTTGTGTGTGACACTCTAGGACTTTATCTCAATAGAAGTTAATATCATTCAAAAACAAATAGCGGGATCTAGAAACCCATTATAACCCCTAAAGATATAAGGAAAATCATAGTTTCAATAACTAACCTACGAACAAACACTGTGTAATATAATCTCTTTGTATTTATTATCCCATAAAGCAGGATGCACACCCGTGTCATCATCCTTTTATTTATTTATTATTTTTCAATATAAATAGTCATATTTACCCTTGACTACCATGCCCATAGTCTTATGAAGGTATCACCATCCTGGTCAACATGGACTGAGATATATTACTTCCTTAACCTGGAAGCGAAAAATCCTTTCTTGACCATTCAACTAATGTCATACCACTAACGATGCACCCAACACAGGATACCTTTCCACGATTTTATTATCATTGTTTTTTGATCGCATAAAAGTACAAAATCAGATAGAACACACTAGTAATGATCTCAAGTCAAGATACCAATACACATGTATATAGATAAGAACATCCAATGACACCTAAAACATGTGGTGTTTCTATTGGCAGTTCTTTTCTCATGATCTCACTACTAGAGATCACCAAGTGCGAACTTTGTGAGAAGAAGTCTCAATACTTATGATCTATCGGCACTATATATTTATAAATATACTATGTCTAGTTAGTAATATATATCTAGACCATAGGAAATTTGTTTATGATTAATTTCATAGTATCTCATGGTTCTCATTATAGCTTGGCATATGCTATAACCTTTTGATATGACAATTAATCTATAGAAATTATCATTAAATTGTGGATGAAGAAAAATATACACTATAATGGTAAGTATAAATCATGCATATATAACTATACACATGATATGGTAATCAAAATTATTTCACAGTTGGGTCTAGGTAACCCACTATTACAACAATAATAAGGTAAAGGAGTCCAATATACAAGTCCTTCAAAATAGTTTTGATGGATTGAAGATTCTCCCTGAGGAAAATATTTATAGTTTCTTAAAAAAATCACTAAGGTTGTTGGAGATATTTAGGGACTTAGAGAAGAGATAAAAGATATTAATATTGTTAATAAGATCTTGTGGAAACTTCCACCTCTATATAATTTTAAGGTTTTATCTGTTGGAGAGATGGATTTTTCTGATATATCTTTCAATGATCCTCTAAGTGACTTTATAGAGTATTAAATGTGAGTTAAGATAGAAGATATATATACCAAAAAAAGTAAGTAGATAGCACTAAGATCCATTGAAAATCACAATTTCACTATAGAATGAGGTGAAGAGGAAGATTTTAATTATGGTCTACTTTATATCATTTCTATAAAGTTCAAGAGAGGAAAAGGTAGATTCAAAGGTAGGATACCTGGGGAATACTTTAGGTGAGGTAAATTTAGGCATATTGAAGAAAGTTTCCTAATAATATTTTATGATAAATAAAGTGAAACAATAGTTATACATAAGTCATTAATAATATTCCCTCCTAGAAGAGACTCTAAAATTGGGTGTTCATATGAAAATAAATTTCATAGCAAATGATTTGTGATAAAATAAGAATATGATAATGAAGACTATCTAGAAGAAGTTAAGGTAGAATTAAAATCTAATATAGAAGATTCAATGATGGAAACTATTAAACAAAAAGGTTATAAAAAGTAAAAACCTAAAAAAGGAAATTATTGATGAACCTGAAGGAGTAGTAGATCTCAAGGTATAACTTGAATGAGATCTCAAAGATCTCAATATTCTAACAAAGAAAAATTTAAAGATTAATGGATTTATGAGGGAATATTCTAAGTATATGGATCAACTTGAAGCTGATATTGAACAGCTAAAAGAATAGTTAGATGATAATTTTTCTAGTCATGAAAGCTCATAAGATGTTATGGAATACAAAATAAAAAATGAATAATAAGACAATATTATTTATGACATTAATGATAGACTAAATTAGAGATGTAAGAAGTTTCAGTCCTTATAATAATATATTATTTAATTGAGAAAGAAACTTGAATCAGAATTGAAATAAATTGGTTCATAGAATAAGCTACACTTCAGGAGGTTCACTGATAGAGAATTGATAGAATGGGTCAACAATGTCTCTAAAGTTGTTAATAACATTCTAAATGAACAAATACATATATTTTGGGTAAAATTGGGATAATATATGATATAGATACATCAAAATAAGTAATAATGACTGATCTAAACAAAGTAAAATTGGAAGGTTAGTGATTCAGGCATCAAGCCTAACTGTAAAAACCTTGACTATAGTAACCCAGAGTCGGTGGATACTTTATTACAGTGGTAAATAATGTAAGATTTTGCATCCTGTATGATCACGTGGTTTAGTGGTATTAGGAGTCTAGATACATACATGATTCTCATATTACATTTGAAAACATAAAATACAACTTGAACTGCAATGAGAATTTTATTATTTTTTAAAGAATGTTATTGAAATAATTTATAGTTCTATTTTTCATACCTTAACGATAGAAAACAAAATAAAATTATAATATCAGATGCTCCTTTAGGGGAAGTGTTCAATATAATAAATCATAGATTAAGTAAGGTACAAATAATATAAAAGAGATAAATGATAATCAAATATGTCATACAAAAAATATCATAAAAGGGAGATATATCCATGGATGAAATAAAAACATAAATAATTACATGTAAAATAATAATTGGTTTCATAATGATAGAATTTATAATGCTAGACATTATAATCTTACCATCAAGGCCTCATTCCAAGACATCATATATAAATAGGTGAGGCATGCACCAAATACTCAGGACAATTTATTTCATGAGATCTACCGATGCATCATGGAGATATATAATTTCAGGTGCCACTCATCACTAAATAATTCCAATTTATTCATCATATATAAGGAATTGATAAATAATAGAATACATAACCATGACTTTTTAATCATTAAACATCCATATTAGATAACCAGCATACATAATGTAAATATTTTTCCAAGACAATAAATGGAATAACATGATCATAATCAATCTAGAGAAAGAATATAGATTATATCATAAGATAATATTCCTAGTGAATCATAAGAATCTTGACATGATGTTGGCATAGATAAAAAAAACTTTATAAATACATTATGAAGTTTCATTAAAAATAAGAAGAAAAATATCCTTTTTATTTTGGAAACATTTAAAAATGAAAAATTCACTAAAAAATGGGAATATAATTTTATTTGAAACCCCATGGTAACTTGTAAAGTAATATTAAAAATTAATAATGTTCATTATTTAGAAAAATTCAGTAATGCGGTAAATATTAAAAAATATAATTTTCCCACTTTTATAAATAAATTCGAAAACAGATTGTATGGAAAATGTTAAAAATTTATTCTTAAACTATTGAATAAAATTTTAATTTTAATATAACTAGACCTTAATAAATCATTTAAGTATATAAAATAATATTCTTTGAGAAAAATAAATAATATGGATATGGTGGGAAAATGATTCCCATCTAAAAATAAGAAATAAGATTGAATTTTCTTATAAATATTATTTCAGTTGATTTGAGTACAAAAGATAGGGAAAATAGAATGAATATTTAAAACCCTAATAAATAACCATAAGAGGAGAAAATATATGGGCTTTATGGTATAAATATCATATAATTACCGTAATGGAAATTTAAACACAAACAATCACAGATAAAAATGATATTGTAAAATAAACTCATACCTCAGACTTCCACATAGCAAGACATGTTCTATATTCCGGAATAATAAAATTAAATTTATTAAATAATTTATTAAGAAAAAATTTCATATATATTTTATTTTTTAAGTTCCATTTATATTCATATTTCATTCATTTATTGAATGTTTTTTCCTTTATTAATAACTTGAGTTTACTCAGTTAATTTCTCCAAAACTACTTTGATGTGTTGACCATGAAGAAAGGTGTTATAAAATAGTTCCATATTCACTATAATTATTTAAATATTTTTTATTTATCTTTACAATAGAACAAAATTTTATAGTTTAATATTTTTTCAAAAATAGATTCAAACTAGGAAAAATGTCTCGGTATGCTCATTTTGATTCAATTAAATTTATATCGAAAATTTATTATTAATATTATTAATAAAATGAATAAATTGTCCCTAAACAATATTAATAATATTATAAATATCATATTTATACATTAAATCCATTATTATTACCATCCATGTAATTCTGTTATGAAATATGAAATACTTCATTCATGAAGGTGGTAGTTGGTACGTACACACGAGCGACATTTTCATCTTTCAATGAATGAAAAGAAAGAAAGGTAGATAATTATTTGTATTTATATAATCATAATTATGTCATATATATCATATTTATTCATTAAATAAATATTTAAAACCATTCATGTGAGTCAGTGAGGAAAAATTACATACGTTGTTCATGGAGGTGGTAGTTTTCACGTACACATGAGTGACATTTCCATTTTTTAATGAATGGAAAGGAGGTAGATAATGGTTGTTCCATAAAAATAAAAGTATTTCATTAAACTAATTATACTTAAAACATTATTTTATTTTTTTTATAGAATATTTTTAATATTTTTATGAAAAATAAACTTAAAAGAACTCGATTAAGACAATTAACTCTTCTTGGGATATCCTCCTTTGGATCGCACCTTAAAACTTTATAGATTGGTCTTTCGGTAAGATCAAAACCTATATAACAGGAAAAATAAATTTGGGGAAGGATTTTTGTATGTATTGATATAGTTAAGGTGATAAATCATTGTGGATAAGTGAGGTGATGAAGGGATCCTTTTATAAGTGAGAGGGGTGGAACTTTTGAAAATACTCTTAACGTTAAAATAATATAAATGTATTTCTCATGGTCAAGTGGAACCGAGGAAACAAAAATTTAAAGATAAGATATTAAAGGTCTAAATAAAATCAAAAAATAAAATTAAATAAATTTTTTTTGGGTATTTGAAACCTTATCTCTTATTTTGACCCCCTCTTTAACCCTTTTAACTTTTGTTGTGGTGAAAAACATTTACCATGGTAAATCATTATTATAACCAAAAAATAAACAGTCCTTATTACCAAATTTGAACATTATTATTCTAAATAAAAAAACCATTTTACAATATTCAAATTATATAGGAAGTAAAAATTAATTTTAAGATAATTACGATTAACACATCAAAAAATAGTTTTTAGAAAATAAATGTCTTTTAATCATAAAAATAATTTTACACCAAAAGAAAGAATAATATTGATTCCAATTTAATTTATTAATTTATGGTTAAAATAAGAAATTTATGTGAATTTAAAATCAAGAAAAATTTTAATGGTACCTTTTTAATACTTAATTAAAGGAAAATATCCCAAAATGATTTTTATAAACAAAATATATAACTTAGTTTCCAAAACATCAATATTAGGTTTATGAATTAAAAATAAAATTTTAAGTGAATTATTTAACTTTGTTAAATCCATTTTTATTTAAGAAAAAATCATGAATTTTTAATTTATTCTGATATCATAATGAGGTCATAAAATTCATGGTATCAGAAAAAACTATAATTTTACTATTCACTCAAAAATTAAATTTTAAAACAAAATCTTAAAAATACACCCTAAGATAATTTTTACATGTTGAATACAAAAATTATTTTCATCTAATCAAATTAAAACCATAAAATTTAGTAATATTTATTTTAAACATATTATTGAATAAATATATTTTTATTGTATTATAATGATGTGATAATAAAATGTGCATTGTCTTATAGTTCAGGGATATAGTGATTACATATTATTGTAGAATCTAGAGTATCACATTATTCCCCCATTAAATAATTTCAACCTCAAAATTTTTTATATACTTCAATACATAAAAAAATATGGGTAATTATTCATCATTTATTCCTTGGGTTCCTATATTTTTTCCTCTATATTATTATTCATATGAATTATTTTCACCAACCAAGTTGTCAGATTATAAAACACTTTCTCTCTAGTGTTAAGAATCTAGACAATATTTTCATTATAATACATTTTAGGTTTCATCTCTGTTTCCTCATTGGTGAGTACATTTTTTGGTTCTAGCATGTACTTCCTCATTAAAAATTCATGAGAGACATTGTGCACATTAGGGATGTTGGGTGGCATGTCCAGATGGTAGGTCATAGATCCAATTATATATAAATTTTAAAAAATCCTAATGTAACTAGGACTTAGTGTCCCCTTATTTTCAAAACTTATAACTCCCTTCCATGGAGATAATTTTAGGAACACATGATCCCACACTTTAAATTCTAATTCTTTTCTATGATTATCAGCATAGCACTTTTTTCTAATTTTAGCTTCTTAATATGATTCTAAATAACTCACACCTTTATTATAGTCTCTTCAATAAGTTTTGGTCCTACTATCTTCCTCTCTCTTTCTCCATCCCAATAAGTTGGAGTATGAAATCTCTTCCCATAAAATTCTTCTTATGGTGTCATCTAAATCCTTTAATGGAAGATATTATTATATATAAATTCTACCAAATGTTGGTATTGGTCCCATGTTATTTGAAAGTCAATAGTGCATGATATCAATATATCTTATAATGTTAGAATAGACCTTTCAAAATTCCCATCAATTTGAGGATGAAATGAGTGCTCAAATGTATCTCAGTGTTGAGATCCTTATGAAGAGTCCTCCAAATTTTTTATTTGAATTGAGGGTCGTGATCAGATAAAATTGATAGAAGTACATCATAAAGTTTCACTAATTCATTAATATAGAGCTATACAAGATGCTTAAGGAGTATATTCTCCCTTGTTTCTATAAAATGTGTGTATTTGGTAATTTTATCTATAATAAACCATATAACATCATTATTACTAAGATCCATTGAAAATCTAGTGAAAAAAATCCATGGTAGCATTATCCCACTTCCATATTGGTATAGGTAGAGATTACATGACTCCTTTAGGATGTTGTATTTCAATATTTACCTACTGGAACACCAATAATTTTGAAAAATATTATGTAATTTGTCACTTCATAACCTCCCACCAAAATATTTTCTTAAATATTTGTATATATTTATTCTATTGGGGTGTATAGAGTGATTTAAGTTATGTGCTTCATCTCATAAATCACATTTCATCTCAGGTATGGATAAAAAACATAGTCTCTTTAAAAACATTAACACATAATCTTCATAGATGAAGTTTGATAATCTCCCATTATTCATGGATTTAATCTTCTTCCATAAACCATTATCATTATTCTAATATTTCTTTATTTTTTTCAATAAATATGGTCTAGAAATTTCTTTAAAAAATGAATGATGTTTCTCCTTGACAAAAAATTACCATAATTAACTTTATAAAATTCATAAATATAGGATCCTTGTTTATTATAATCATGGTCATAAATCTATGGTCCTTACTACACAAATAATCGACCACCTTATTTTCCATCCTAGGGTGTTAGTGTATCGAGCATTCACATTACTTAGGCAGTTTTAGCCATATCATTTTCATCATGTTGATCTCCTTCTGAGAGAATATATACTTCAAACTTTGGTGATATATATATATATATATATATATATATATATATATCACATCTTTCACCATATAGGTAGTGCCTCTATCTTTAAGTAAATTATTATAGCTACCAACTCAATTTTATGAGTAGGATAGTTCTGTTCATATATCTTTAAATTCCTTGATGTATAAGCAACCACTCTATCACTTTATATAAGGACACAACCCAATCATTTCTTTGATGCATAACTATATATCATAAATCCTTTCTTTATAGATAGTAAATTCAATATAAGTTAATTTAACAATAACCTATTTATCCACTCAAAACTTTATATACATCCCTTAGACCATGTGAATTTGACCCTTTTATGTGTCAACTAAGTTAATATGTTTGATAATTGAGAAAAATTTAAAAAAATCACTGATTTTAACCTACTAAACCAAGGAAACTATGTATATATATTATATTCATTGGTGTGGTATATTACTTTATTTCCTTTTTTTAGGATCAATAGATATTCCATTTCTATATAAAATATTTCCATGAAAATAAACTTTCTTGAGTTAAAATTCACACTTACTAAATTTCCCATATAATTTCTTTTCTCTGAGAGTCTCAAGAATGATTCAAAAATTATTCTCATGGTCAACATATCTTTTAAAGTATATCAATATATAATTAATGAATACCACTATAAATCTATAAAGATAATCATTAACTACTCTATTCATTAGATCCATAAGCATAGAGGGTGAATTAGTTTATCCAAATGGAATTATTGTAAACTAATAATGTTCAAACCTCATATGAAATGACATCTTTGATATATCATCCTTATTTACCCTTAATTATTGATATCTATAGTGAATATTGATCTTTGAAAAATATTTATATCTCTGAAGTTGATAAAATAATTAATTAATTCATGGTAAAGGATACTTATTTTTTATGTTAATGGAATTGATTTCTATGTAATCGATTCCCAACCTCATAAAAACATCCTTATTTCTCACAAAAATGACAAGGGATACATAAGGTGAAACACTAGAGTGTATGAATCCCTTATCACACAAAACCTACAGTTGTTCCTTCAAATCCACTAATTAAATTGGTTCCATTATTCATGGAGTTTTAGATATAGATTTTTCATCAGGGATGAGTTTAATGGAAAACTCAACTTTAAGATCAAGTGGATTTCCGGGTAATTATTCAAGAAATACATTAATGTGTTATTGAATAAGAGATGCATACTCTCTTATTATTATGTATTCCCCATCTATAGATTTTATTCATAATTTTGTTAAGATGGCTACTAGAATTAGATCAAAAATACTCAAATAATGAAGTCTCCCATCAAAAAACAATGGATTTTATGCCTCCTTCACATATTGTAATCTCTTTCTATTGAAAATAAATTCTTACATTATACTTTGAGATCCAATATATACCAAGAATTATATCAAAGTCAACCATAGGTATAAAAATCAAGTTTTCAATTAGGTAATATCTATGCCTCTTAATAGAGACTACTTGATATATCTCTATTATAATAATATTTACACTTGGAATATTGTTTAAGAACTCCTTTATAAAAGTTTTAGGGGGTGATTCAATTTTTTTTAGAAAAAATAAAGATATGAAATAGTATTTAGATCTATAATCAAATAAATCATAGGCTAAATTTTTATTTATGATCAAAGAACCTTCGATCATGGAATTCGGAACTTCAACCTCAGTATTAGTAATTGTATAATCTTTTCATTACTCCCTTGTCACTTTTGAGGTAAATTCCCTTGATGATTAGGGAAATGGTTTGAATACTATCTCATATCCTTATAGTTAAATCATGGGAATTTGGATGATTCTTCCTTTCCTTTACATTCATGATCTTGATGGTATTTCTCTCCATACATAAAGTAGAATCCCATTCCCATAAATCATGTATTGGGGTGTTTATTTCCATAACCATTACATGTTATAAATTCCACCATTACCCTCTTCCCTTTTTCCATATTTATCTTTATAGATAACTCATTTTTCCTCTTCTTTTCTTGATCTCCCTCAAAAACATAAGACTTATAGAATTATTTCTCTATCTTGATGGAACTTGATACCATATCCCCATACACTAAAATTGTTTGAGAGACTAATTAACTTAAAATAATAGGCCTTATATGATTGAATATGTGATAATAATTTCTTATTATATTATATAAATAATTAGTAGCATGAGTTTCTAACATTGTAAAGTTAGCTTCATATTTAATAAATTTTTCATCTCCCTTTTGTTTTAAGTTGAGGAATTGGTTTTATATATTAGGTCATTTCTCACAAGGAAATTATTTTTCAATGAATATTACATTAAAAGTATTCAATTTATTAATTTTTATCTCCTCTACCTCCTTAATGTTTTTGAATCAATGAACACCATTGATCAGTATACCCCTTTAGATGATAAACAGACATGATAACTTTATCCCTTTCACTACTTCCAAAAGTAAGAAATATCATCTCTAAGTACTTGATCCATTGCATGGATACTAAAGTATTATTGGTCCCACTGAATGTAGGAGTTCATTATCACATGAATTTATCCAAAATTATTGCACCATATTTTGGATTGGAAGGTTTCTACATAAAATCAAGGTTATTGGTAATAACTTGAGTAAAATTCCCTAATATAGTTATAATATGTTAAACTCATGCATCAACCTCATTTAATTTATTAACTTGGTCATGAAAGAAGTACTTATATAGATTGTGGTTGTTGATATTACTCTCGTTTTTTCTACAAGGCTCTATTTATAAACAACGGAATACATTGGATCAACCCATAACATTATGAATATTGAATCATAGAATATGATTCTTATGTAAGTAGAATATTCTACAAGAGTTTATTGAATATCATAAGGGTTTATCATAATATTTGTATTATATAACTATGGTCTTCAAGATATAGTTCCTAAGGTTTATACTAAATTTTCTCTAATACCAACTATAGCAACCCCAACTCTAGAAACCAGGAGTTGATGGTTACTTTTTTAAAATTCTATAAAATACAAGATTTTTCATCCTATATGATTGAGTAGTTTAGTAGTATTAAGAGACTAAAGACATACATGATTATCACATTAAATTTAAAACATAAAATATAACTTAAACATTAGTGATAACTTTATTATTTCTAATAGTATTTCCTTAAAATCCTTCATAGTTCAATTATTAGTACCTCGAGGATAGAAAAAAACAAAGGGATGAAATCAATGATCGGGAAGGGGAAGAATACAGAAGAAGCTATCATGGATTAAGCATGGCATAAATAATATGGTAGATATAAATGATAATCAAATGTTACATATAATAAATATAATGAAATATAGATATATCCATGGATGACATAGAAACACAAATAATCACATGAACAATAATAACTAGTTTTATAATGATAGAACGTATAATGTCGGGAATCTTACTATTACCATTAAGGACTCATTCCAAGACAACATAAATAAATAGGTAAGGCATACACTAAATACCCATAATGGTTTGTCTCTAGAGACCTAATGTACATTAAGAGGGTATATAATTTCCAATCCCAACCATCACTAAATAATTCTAATGAATTAATCATATAAAAGGAATGGATAAATAAGTTAATACATAATCATGCCTTAGTAATCAATAAACATCCATATTACAGAACTAGCATATGGAATATCAATATTTTATTTAGCAAATAAATAGAATAACGTGATCATAATCTATCCATGAAAAAGAATTTGGATGATATAATTATATCAAATCCCTAATGTTTCATAAGAAACATTAAAATATATTAATATAAATTAAAAACACCTTTATAAAGCTATTAGGAACTTACTTTAAAAACAAAAAGAAATATCCTTTTCTTTTGGAATTTTTTTTTAAAAAATAAAAAAAGAGACTATAAATTTCCTTAAAAATACATAGTAACTTGTAAAATGAATCTTAATAATGAATAATTGTCATTGTAGTGGGAAAATGTTGTGATGTAGTAAACGTTGAAAAGATTATTTTCCCACTTTTTTAAAGAAAGTTAAAAATGACTTATACAAAAAAATGTTAAGAATATTCCTCTTAAATTTTTGAATAGAAAGTCCAATTTAATATAAATTGAAATTAATAAATCATTTATGTATATAAAATAATATCATAAAAATTTAAAGAATTTGGATTTGTAGGAATAATAATTAAAATTTAGTTATATGTGATGGGTCATTTGTGACGGTATCCCATTGTAAATGTGGTTTTTTGTGACGGTTCCTCCCAAAAAACTATATTTACAACGGAAAATTCACCCATTACAAATAGCAAACTTATGGTATTTAAAAATACTTATTTATGACAGGCCCGTCGCAAATACTTTAAAAAAATAATAATAATAATAAAATTTAATAAAATAATGTTACTAATAATAAAATAATATTAATAAAATAATAGGAAATAATAATAAGAAAATAATAATAATAACAACAAAATAATTTTAATAAAATAATAATTGTTATTATTATTAAATAATAATATTATAATATTATTATTATTAATAAAATAATTATATTAATATTAATAATACTCATAATATAAATAATAATGATGATGATAATAATATTAATATTATTAATATTAATAAGAATAATTAAAATAATAAAATAATAAATAAATTATAAAATAATAAAAACCTCAATATTCACAAAAATATAAAAAATATTAATAATTAAAAAATAATGATAATAATAAAATAATACTAAATAATAATTTTAATAAAATAATAAATACATAATAAAATAAGTAAAAAAATTAAATAAATAATAAAGTAATAAAATAATAAAAAAACACAATATTCGCAATAATATAAAAAATGCACTATGTAAAAATGTAAATATATAATATTACAAAACAAAATGAAATTCAAATATTCTATTATAAAATGTAAATATGTCACTAGGGTTTTCTAGAGGAGCTGACATCACTGGGGGTCTTCTAAAGGAGTTGATGTCACTAGGGGGTCTTCTAGAGGAGTTTGAGGAGATGGAGGAGATGGTGGAGGGAACTCCATCCCCAAACCATGTGTCAAACGATGCATGTACTTCATCATCTTCTCGTGCTGTTGCTACTAACATCGGTCCAGCTCCTCCTCCTACTACTGCTACTACTATCAACGAAGCTCTTCCTACTCCCTACACATACTCTATATAATCTCACTCTAAGCTCGCAGTTGCTCCTGATAATGTGCAGCATTGACAATAAATCTCCACGAGCTCCTCTCAAGCTAAACATTGACATCGCAGTGGTCCAATAATAACTCTCAGACGTCAATCATGAGTCGATACCAATAATTCGGCATTTCTCGAAGCCATACTGGGTCGTCTGCATCCATGTGGCCTCATCAAATCGGTGGGCACTGGTCTGACCCTCGGTCTCGGCCTGAACCTCAGCCTATGTCTGAGATATCACTACCTCATATAACTCCTTCAATTACAATTTAAAATTAAAATAGTTAAAATATTATTTACAGTTAATTTTAAAACTCAAAAATAAATTACACTAACCACAATCTGACGCTGGTGATCACCTCTAATATCTCTAGTGACCGGATCATTGTATATCCTCCTATAAATGTCAAACTCCATAATATTGGGTTGTTTTACTGCCTATATGAATATAAAATAAATATTTTATATTTAAAGTTATATAAATTATTTAAAAAAAAATAACTTACTATATGTTCCATATGTGTACTGAATGTATGACTACAGGCTCTATGTGTCACCTCTTGTCTCCCCTAGTTTTTTCGACCTACCGACGATCTCCTCTAAAAATGATCACTCATCTAGTGTGAACATAATCCATCCCAAACCTGAGATGAAATTTAATTAGGTTGGTGGATGCGACAAGACTCATCAAACTCTCTCACTCATGATTTATTCATTAACTTCCTTCTCAAATTGTGAAAAAACATATGGTAACGCTCATGCATAAACCCCTATCATGCCTTCCATATAGCGCCACGCATGCTCTCATCGATGGGATACCATAAAACCTATAAATAAATTATAATATAAAATTATTAATTAAATAAAATTAAAAATAAATATAATTTATTTATATATAAACTAATGATCAAACAGGAAATACCGAACATCAATGGGAATCTGATCCCATATGACCCATGATTTCGAAAAATAATTGTGCAAAATAGCACCCCCCTGTCCAACAGCTATATATGAAAAGATGTGAAAAAAATAACAAATAATAAAACAATTATTATATAAATAAATTAATTAAAACTAACTAAAATGCACAGGTAAACATACCTCTGCATGTGTGGATCAAAGCCAAGATGTGGACGTCACTCCAGGATAGGTTCAGGAATCATCAATCGGGCAAGACCACACCCCCTCCAAGTCCTCCTTGAACCTACAGTAGTCTGAGGGTTAGATGATCCAACATCCTACTTGTCCAAAGGTATATCAGCTTCCTGCAACTGGAGAAATAGATCATATTCCATCTAAAACATGAAATACCTCTTGTTAGCAAATAGTTAAAAACAACTATTATAAATAGATGTATATTATATACGATTATAACAAACATTTAACCATGTCAATATTCATCTGCATCCTCATATTCATATCTAACGATGTCAATGTATTCATATTCCTCTCCAACAACATCAATTTCCATATGAGTTTCATTTTCATCATCTCTTGTCATTTCAAATTCATTTGTAACATCATTAATATCATCATCACCACCGACCCTTAATTATGGGGTGTCAACATCAATATTCGTGTCTCTTCATGAAAAAATGGATTTGGAGTAGTCTCCTGAAAAAAAATTAATTCATTTCACTTCAATTGAACCACATTGACTTTGAGTAAATTGATTTTTCCAATATTTCATTTTTATTATGCTTCAAAAATCACACAACTCTCTTGAAGTAGCACAATAATTTGCATAATAAATTTGATGTGCATGATGAGCCAATAAAAATTCTTCATTTATTTCAAGAAGACTTTTATATTTAATATCAACAATTCTATGGCTCGGATGAACACACAAGGCTCGCTCAGTATCCAAACATTGACATTTAAGCATCATTATGTAATTCTTTCCTAGATAACATGGTTAAATAATTTCTTCCATCATGCCACAAAATTCAACTTCAGTTTATCTATGATGAGATCCTCTCAAGAAAACACCACTATTCATTTTTTTTTTAATTCCTCATATGCACGTGTATGAAATTTAAAACCATTCACCACATATTCATTATAATATTTAACCATTTTTGATAGTGGGTTACTCAATATACACAATCGATTATCAATTTTATTAGCATGTTGAGATACCTAAAAAAATTAAAACAATTATCAATATAACAAGTAATAAATTTATTTTATTTGTTAAACCATAAATATTCTATGTTACCAGTTTTTGAAACTAGTAGGAAAAATTATTTTAAAGACATTCTTCAAGAGAATCTACTGTAATTTGTGGAAGTTGTTTCTTAATATGATTATCATATAACCTAAAAATAAAATAAGATTAATTTATTTTAACAAAAATTATAAAATAGGTGATAGGATAACTCATAGTATAAATGGTTTCATTTCTTCATAGTTGAGTATAACATATATATGATCTTTGTGATGTTCATCATCTAATAGTCATCATTCATGAACTCTACTGAATCCAAGTTTAGGTTGATTAAAAACTGATAATTGATTTCTCATTTCATCATCAACATTTCCCTCGTTACAAACCATGTGGTTTTGTTTAGAGGGATATTTAGATTGAAAATAACGAGAGTAGAAAAAAAGAAATTTCCTCCTACAAATATGCTTCTACAATTGAGCCTTTAACCAATGCTTTATTACATACTTTTTTCTTCAATTTCTGCATGCATATCTCGAATGGGTACATCCATCAAAACTATACCATACCTCCAAATTTTTCTTTATGCGAAAAATGTAATATCAAATGTTCCATTGATTCAAATAAAGTCGACGATAATATTTTTTTCAGTTAACATAAAATTAAAACAAAATCTTCTTGTAATCTACTTAGTGCATCGTAGTCAGTTGTTTCCACACAAATGTCTCATAAAAAATATGATATATCTATTATTGTATCCCAAATCATATAATTCAACGAACCTCTTAATCCAATTGGCATAAGTATTTCCATTATAACATGATAGTCATAACTTTTTAATTCGGTAATATGACCATTTCTAACACATCTACCCAAATTATAAGCATAGCTATCTAGAAGTCTCAAATATACAATCCACTAACAAAATAATAATTGATTTTCTTTGGAAAGTGTATAAGCTGTTTTTGGCTTCATTAACTTTTTTGATCTAACATTTTCAAACAGTACAAGTTCTGGTTACCTGTAAATTTGGGAAAGATCTAATCATGAATTTACATTATCTTTGGTCTTACTTGGTGTATCCAAAATAGTATGAAATAAATTATCAAAATAGTTCTTCTCAATATGTATGACATCCAATATGTGACGGACCAACAAATCAAACTAATATGGTAGATCCCAAAAAATGATCTGTTTTATCCGATTGTGTTCTTTCCCAAAGCCATCAATTTTATGTTGGTTTATTGTAGGTCCAAATGTGATGGGAGGTAATGAAGAGAAAATTTATTTTAACTATGTACATGATATCATTTTTGGAGTTCCATCTATTTCAATTGTGCCTTTTCTAAAATTATATTTGTTCCTCTAAAAAGGATGAATGATTGGAAGGAATCTGCGATGATAGTCGAAAAAATAAGGTTTTTTCCATTAACGAGCATAAATTATTGGTTGTCTCTAACACAGTACATACATGATTTTGGACCATGTGTACTCTATCCAAATAACATTTCATATACTTGGAAGTCACTAATTTTCCATATCAATTCTGCTTTCAGTAAGAAATTGTGTTTTGCAGCAACATCATATGTACTGACACCATTACTCCACAATGAATTTAACTCATCAATCAATGGTTTCAAATAAACATAAATATTATTTTTTGGATGTCCTGGAATTAATAGGGTTAAAAAATGAAATAGATGACCCCCAATGTTGTAAAATTTATCAAACCTCCCCATAGCACATTTTTTATAAGGACGCTTAATTGTCCCTTTTGAAACAAATTCCAGTTTTGATGATGTAAATGATAAGAAAGCTTCAACACCCTCAATATGTATAGGATTTAACCCAGAATTGTTTTGATTACTGCGCTAATTTAACCAAGCATGATCATCTAATAATGACTATTTTTGACTTCCTTGTTTCTTATTTCTCTAAAAAATATAAAATAATTAGTTTTTTTAATTATTTGATATGAGTAAAACACTATCCAAAAAAGATAAGAAAATTAAATTCACTTTTCTAAAAATTTATAATCATCATCAAAGTAAATTTTTATTAAGAACAAAAAAGGTTACACGAACCAACAAAGTGTCATGGGCCCCGAGAGACCTAAGGAGGCCTAAATTAATGTAGATCGAGGGCATATCACCTAATCAAATTGACCCCCTCTAGAGTCAAAATATACAGATTATGAAGGTAAAAGGGATCGAAACTAGGAACTTTGATAAATGGAAGGTGGTCAGAAACCTAGTTGCCCCCACGCCATGTATGAGCTACTTTGATGTTATTACTAAGCATAACCTGGCATTTTTTTATGACATAGTGGATCGACCATAGAGAGGGTCCAATTCCAAGAAGGGAATTGTGGAGAAGAATAGAATCTATTTCAACCTCCAACAGCTAGATTCTCTTCTGGTGACATACCCGAAGCCCAAGAAGCATCGCCTTAGCCTCTGCTTATAGAGAAGAACCGAGGCCCAAGCGGCCAGAAAAGGCCATCAAGACCAATACATCTTGATAGTGAACAACCCCACCTCCTTGAAGATCCCCCATCTTATAGGAACCATCTATATTCAACTTCAGGCCTGAGGAAGGGGGGACCAGGAGACCCATTGGCCACTTCTGTTTCCACTGCTAGAGATAGAAACGGGGATAGAAGCTTGAAGTTTATGGAGAAAGGGAGCCTCTCACCAGTTGGGTAGGAGGAATACCATGTCGAGGAGGAGACTTTTTTATCTAAAAATAATGGATCTTCCTGATGATTTACCACCTTCATGCTTGCACCTATTTCTCACCTTCCAAATACACCAGCAACCCGCGTGCAGGATCAGCATGTGAGCCAACCTCTCTATCCCTTTTTCTCCCACGCTATGAAACCCCCTCTCAAGAAAAGAAATATAAACCGTGTTCTGATCATGAAGGGCAGTAAAATCACCAAAATAATCCCAACATTCACTTTCCCAATCACTCTCAAAAAATAGATGAGTCAAAGTCTCCTCCTTGTGGAGGATACAGCACAGACATCACAAATCCATAGGAATTTCACAACCTTTGATATTGTCCTCTGTTGGAATAGCCTTATTCCTAATCCTCCAGAAAAAGAAGTTGTACTTCATAGGAATGTGACGAGGCTATAAAGTCTCATCCCAACTATCCATCTGAACATGTTACCCCATGGAGCGGCGGAAATCCCTTGAAGTGAAGGCCCCTGAGGAAGACAAAATGAATACACATATGTCCGGGTCTGAGGTGAGGTAGATGAGATTGAAAATTTCATGTTTTTCTTCATCTAGAGCATCCTTTATGAAAGGAAAATAGAGTCTATCCTCCTTGAAATAAATAGATGTGACAAGACAACCTAAAAAACCAATGGGGTGACCGATCCAATTATGATGCCAGAAGGAAATATCCCCCTTCCTGATGATCCACTGATCCTAGGGTTGGAGAAAGTTTAACAGTGGGTATAACTCAGACCAAAGTGGGGAGGTATGAGTCTCATTCTATGTCAAGATACCGAGATAAGGGTTTTACATGAAGATCCCCCAGAGTGTATGTTGTTCATGGACTTCCCAAGCCAGCTTTCCATGCATGTAGGTAAGGGTATCTGTGAGGCTTCGGACGTTGATCCCACCTTCCTACTCAGGTCTTTCCGAACTATGACAGGAAGTCCAGTGACATTTCCCTTATATGGTCAGATCCCAAATGAATCTGGCCAGAATCCTCTCCATCCTATTAATAGTTCCCTTTGGAACATTGACAGATGAGAGTGCATAGACAAGGGAGGCCAGGAGGACACTATTAACCAGTGTTATCCTGCCCCTAAAGGATAGGTATTTGTTCTTCAAGTTGAGGATCTGGTCCATGATTCTGCTGATCAAGAAATCAAAGTCCCTTATCTGAAGCTGACTTGAGGAAATTGGAGTCCCCAAGTACTCCATAGGGAAGGTCCCTCTTTTCATATTGAGACTCTACTCGACTGAGGTAATCCGGCTAGTCATACACCTGGTGGAGATGAAGAAATTATTTTTTGCATTGTTGATCACTTGTCTGCTCAAGATACAGTACTCTTCCACTAACTTGTTGAAGGCTCTAATAGATCTTTTATTGGCATTCATGAAAATGAAGGTGTTGTCTGAAAACATTAGATGGGAGATGGAGGGAGACCAATGACACCTGTGGAAAGGCATGATTTCTCCCTTGATAATGATTCTATTAACGAGATAGCTAAGGACATCCTGGAAGAGGATAAAAAAGGCTTGTAGAGATTAGATCACCCTGTCTCAAGTCACGTGTGGACTTGAAAAACCCATAAGACTTACCCATGAAAGTGACTGCCAACCATGATGAGATGAAACATCTAAACAATAGATCAATGTTCCATGTGGAAAATCTCATACCTGCCAATACCTTATTGATGAAACCCCACTCAACACGATCATAAGATTTACTCATGTCCAGCTTTATGGCTATATAAGAGCCATGAGTTCTAAAATTGATGTCTCAAATCATTTCTTGAGACTGAGCAATGGCCCCCTATATCGATCTCCCCTTTACAAAACTTCTTTGATCCAAGGATATCCATCGGGGAAGATATAGGGAGAGTCAAGAATTAAGAATGATGGCCAGGATCTTATAAGGAAAGTTGCACAGAATCATCGGCCGATAATGCGTGATGGAGGTAGGATTCTTTATTTTAGGGAAGAGCACAATGGTAGTGGCACTCGCAACCCGGGGAAGGGAACCCCCTCAGAAGAAATCCTATATAGACGAAATGATATCAGCTTCAACCACATCCCACAAGGATCTGTAAAAGAAACCCAGAAACCCATCCGGTCCCGAGGTTCTTTCAAGATTCATGCTCAGCATAGCACCATGGATCTCCTTCTCATCTGGAACCGACCCAAGGGCATCATTGTTCTGCAGCGAGAGATGAAGGGGAATCACATTTGAGAGTGCACCATTCCACCCTAGGTATCCATCCAACGTACTAGGATTTGGGCCAGAAAAGAGATCCCTAAAGAAAGACTGGGCCAGTCTCCCCACTGTGTCCCTATCATCCGTGTAAGTTCCATTATCCAGTTGAATATTTGGTTTCACTAACCTTTTCCTTTATTTGATACATGCATAGAAGAAGGACGAATTCCTATCCCCATCTTTTAACCATTTGATTTTGGACTTATCTCTCTCCATCCACTCTTGTATGAGTAACATATCTGAGAGGGATTCTTTCTTTTGGGACAATCCTTGAATATCTGATCATCCCAGGATCCCTCCAGTTCAAACTCTAGATCCTCCACCTCTTTCATAGAAGATTCGATGACTCTATCGAAGGAACGAATCCCTTTCACCCACATCTGAAGTTTCGTCTTAAGGCTTATAAGTTTATTATAGATGTCCACCCACAAATTCCCCTAGGAGGGATCATTCCATACTTCTCTCACCAGGTCATGAAACCCCAGGAAGATGGTCCAAAACTAAAAAAATCGGAATATTTCTTGGGAAGCATGCCCAAAAGATAGAGAGACTAGCAGTGGGGAGTGGTCCAAAAGGCTACGGACCAGAGGTAAGACCTTGGTGATGGGGAAATACGTGAGGGAATGTATGTTATCCAAACAATGATCAAGGAGACTCCATGACCAGTGAGTTCCCCTTCGGTTGTTGCACCAAGTGAAGCGGTCACCATAGAATCCTAGGTCACTAAGTCCCTTCCCTTCCATGAACTGCATGAAGTCTAGACTGAATTTCCGGTTTAAGGGGCCCCTCCCTTTTTTCTCATCCGGATTGGAAATGACATTGAAGTCACCCCCTACAATCCATGGAAGGTTAACCGGGTCAAAGCAGTTAAGGTCGTGCCAGAGAGTTTCCCTTTTTGGGTATCGCAGCTCCCATAGATGAAAGAAATGAAGACTGAAGAGTCAGTCTGTGACACCTTCATCATGATAAATTGGTCACCAACTTAAACCAGATCAACCATGATGTCCCTGTTCCAGAAGATCCATATGTGCTTCTTGACCTGGTCTACATGCATACAGCCATGTAACTTGATTTTCTAAGTGAATTCCATTATCTTATTTGGGATTTTCTTATGCTCGAGGATAGAAACAATCAAGGCTTTGTTTTTCCTGACTTTAGTTGCAAGGAAATCTGTCTTGACCCAGGCACCAAGACCCCAGGAATTCTAGATGATTAATGAAATAATTGGGCGATCCTAGTTCTGGTTTTGGCTCCAGAACTCTTGGCCATCTTGAGGAGGGAGGATGAAGACTCCCTTTGGTTCTTTGATTTTGATCAGGTGAACATAACACCATCTTTGGAAGACAGTCTAGGATCAAGAAGGAAGGGTCCCAGGGGGGAGGAAATAGAATTTCTTGGATCATGAGGGGAGGAACTGGGAGCCTGTTCTTGGACCTTGGGACTAGAACTAGGGGAACTCCCTGTTGGCCTCTTGGGAGAAATCGGGGTAGGGTCAGAGCGAAACTCTCCTGTGGAATCATTCTGAGGGAGGTGGCCCCAACCTGGAGAACCTAGATCTTCCATAGTGCCAACAGCAGAAAAGGATGGAGGCGGGGGCAAGTCCAGCTGGCCATTAGGGTCAGGGATGCTATATTGAAAGAGCTCATCTATGCAGGGATTCCAAAACACTAGGGAGAACAGGGGGGTAGGGAGCACCAGACCCACCTGGGAGAAGGGGAAACATAAAGGGGGGAGGCTAGGAAATAGGTTTCTACACCTCTATAGGTCAACTGCGGGAACAGGAAAAGGAAAAAATCATTGGATCAGGAATATCTGGATCGGCTAGGACCTCCTCAAGGTCATATCCTATCACGAACCAGGTCAGATCGCCATCTGACCCGATGCTCGACCCAGTCACCTCTATAGCTTGAAGGGTATTCTCGATCCCCACATGCTAGCACAAGTGACCGGGTATCAAAACATTACACATGGGAATGATTTACCTGAAATAGAAAACACAGAACCACTGACGAGTTAAATAAAATAAAACTGTGAACTGACAACCAAACAGACCCTTAAACTAAAAACAGATTTAAAGTTTTACAACTTGAGCCAACATCCAAAAATAAATGACAACAAAAGAAACTAACTCAAACTCAAACCTTCAAGAAATAAGAGAGGTGCAACATTCTCATGCCACAAACATCAACATGCCCGAGAAGACCATCAACGACCAAAACCCCGTCGTTGAGCATGATGCCTCAACCTGGAATACATAGAGAACAAGGTCTACATACACCCAAAGGTGTATGTATGGTGTGATCCAAGATCCCAGTAACATGTCACCCAATAAAAAGGGTTCCACGCATAATTATTAAATGACAAATACATGTGCAATTTTAATTGAATCAAAGATGTAAATTCTTGAACAGTTTTAAAGAAAACGGGATTAAGGAAATTAGTTTCAAATGGAACAACTTAAATTAAATTAAATTAAAAAAACACACACCCTTACTTTTTAAAATAACCAATGTGTCACACTGATGATCGTAAAGTAACTAATGAGCACTAAAATGGGAGAGGCCTTGTGGGTGTTAGCTAGCTTGGGCCCCTAGATCTTCGTGTCTTGGTGAAACGTGGCTTAGAAGGCCACAAACCTCAGAAAACGTGGATTATAAGGCCAAGAACCTCAGAAAACATGGATTAGAAGACCACAACACTCATAAAGCATGGATTAGGAAACCATGACCCTCAGAAAATCATATGTTTAGTTAGTGTTGTAATCGTCGGTCCTACCAGTGAAACCGGGTTGAGTCACCTATGGAACACAAGCCCACTAGTCTAGTACAACCTCCTAGCTACTCGGGCTTCCCGGTTTGTGCTCAAACAAGTTTCAAGTTCATGTCACATGTCACAATAATGCATAAAAGCCAAATAGGATACCTAAACACGCAAAATCACATTTTGTACACCCAAATCTGCTTTTAAAACCATACGCACGCCAAAATATTTTCAAAACATAATCTTCATAGGTTACATACACGATTAAACCATCTGCACAATTTAAAAGACACTTATCACTAAAAAAACCACTACTTACACACGTAAGCACCATTTTGAAATAAGGCGCACACTAAATCATTTTTCAAACATGTTTCAAACCATTGTCATAATTAAGTAAACCATAAAAAAAATTATAAATCAATAGAAAAAGGGGGCCACATGTCTTTGCACAAACTAAAGTAACCATTTATAAGTTCAAACACATTCACACATCACACGCAATCAAATAAAATTTTAAAGTGTGACCTGCACTACCCAAATAGTTTTATGGAAAAACCTTACACCATATGAAAAACACAATTGCATAAGCCACATAATTTAACAAGCCAAAAAATAAAAGATTATAAAACAATTTAAAAGAAATCACTTTGTGTTAACCACTAAACTCACACAAACCCCTCTTTTACGACTAAACGCACACGACATCATGTCAAAAATACAATTTTCACCACTTGTACAAGTTAATAAGCTAACCGCATAATTTAAAAATCACTAACAACTAACTAGATAAAATTTCACAATAGAAAACACAGACGTACATAAACATGCTACTAACAATTTCAATGCAAATCAAACTCCAATGAAAACTCACTTCGCACTACACAAATTAATTAAATAACATTTTAAACAAATTAAACTTGCAAATTTATTTATCAAATAATGATTAGACATGGAACCACCTACCAGTGTGTCGCAACACTGCAAAACTGGTGTGAAAAGGCCACTACACGTCAAGCACAAGATCAAAAAACATGGGTATGTCTTAAAAACAAAATACCAAACCCTTCACATCAAAATTAAACCGACTACAACCCAAAAATCCTAGCAAAGAGGAGGAAGGGATTACCCGGGTGGTCTGCACTTACGACGAAGGGGGAGAAAGGTCGTTGCAAGGGTTTAGGAGGTAGTCCGAGGAAGAAGTGAGGTACACCGGCGGTGTCTGGGGAAGAAGTGGGGTATACCGGTAGTGCTAGAGGTTCAGGGTGTCGGCATAAGGGGAAGGTCAATCGGAAGGTTTCGGTGCAAATCGGGCGTACATCGCCGGTTTGGTTTGTGTTGTCCGGAGGAGGGTCGTTGTGTCGTGACTAGACAAGGGGGGTTGTTGGGAAGAGGGGTTGGTCGAGGGAGGTGCGGCGGTGGGTGTCCGAGCCGGTAGGTGGCTACAGGGGCACTGGAGGGTGAGCGCGAGGGAGAAGGGACGCTGGTCGAGGAGAAAGGCAGCGGCGTGAGTGGGGGAGTGTCAGCCAGAAGGCAGGCAGGTAGTCCGATGGTGGTTGTGTCACAAAACCGGGAGAGGATAGGATCGTACAGAGGGAGCACGGCGCGATGGGGTGTTCAAGGGGGAAGCATGAGGTGGCCTTCAGTGCGCGGGACTGGGGGAGCATGCAAGTGCGGCACAAAGAATACCCACAGGGGCGCAAACCCTAAGGGGGATAATGAAAAAAAAAAAGAAAAAAAAACAAACAAATAATAAGAAAAATGAAAAAAAGTAAATAAATAATAATAATAACAATAATAAAAATAAAAATAATAAAACTCAACTGATGGTACTAAAATAAAATAAAAAGTTGTATCAATTATGATAATAATAGAAATAATAATAATATTAATATCCTTGGGGAGAGGATGACTATCTTTGTGATGCTTCCTCCTATAGACTTGTAAGGAGTAACCTTGAATCATGCAGTGAGAGCAATATCCGGGTAAAACTGGGTAGGCGATGTCTTGGTTCCACAAAAGCGAATCCTGCACTCTAAGCGAGTGTCATTATGGCGGGGGGACAGAAATTTCCATCTCCATGCAGAGGCGAGCCATCGACGCTTCCACACAGCCTCTAGTCTTTTCATCTGAGCATAGAAAATCACTAAGGGAGTCTCTGCTTTCTTTGAGGAAACCACCATTTTGAAAAGGGAGAGGGAGCCAAACCGGGGTGATTGGTCTTTCCTTTCCCCTATGGGATTCCATGGACCATTGGGACAGACTGAAGCGCCATCGGCCGAAGGAATGGGGGGCTCTACACCACGAGTGGATGAAATCTTCATTCGAGGTGAAGATGAGGCAAAAGGCGTTCCTGGAGACTGGTGAAATCTGAGATGGACCCCGAAGCCCCCAAGAAGAGGTGAAATGCTGGAAGACCCCAAGCGGAGGGATTTCCGCCCCAAAATGATCCACCAGAGTCCACTTAAGACAGGCTTCCACCTCCTGAAAGGTCGGTACAGGGAACTCTAGAGAGATACATCCACCTTCCCTCGAAGCCTTGGAAGCATCCAAAACAACCTCCTAGAAGCACACCTTCGCAGCTCTTCCCGACGATCCACAGAGAACGTCTCTGAAAGAGCCTGGCAAGGGGGGAACTGAGGGAGCAGTGGGAAAAGACGACTGGGTCATGACAGTGGCAGAGGTAGGCTCCAGACCTTGGATTTTTGACGAATCCATTGAGATTTTGGGGCCAGAACAACATAAGGAAAACTCCCAGGAATCAGGGAGCGGAGGAGTTGAAGAAGAGTCGGGAATGAAAATCGATGGACCGAACTGCGGCTAGGCAGACAGGGATGCAACGGGCTCAAAATTTGAAAATCCCGAGAGTGCGTCGGGCGCGTTCAAAGAGGGAAAAAGCGAGACCATTTTTTCATTGTATATTAATATATATTTATATTAATTTCTACTATTTCATAGTTATTTATAGTATTTTAAAAAAATTATAATAATCTGCATTAATTTATAATAATTTAAACTAATTACCACAAATTATTAGTAATTACAGCTAATTTGTACTAATTATGGGTGGCACACTTTCTAGCAGATTGTCAGTAACTCTTTTTCCTGATGGTTCATCTCCTTGCAACTTTCTCCAACTGAAATCACTATAAAAATCTACTTAAAAATACGAATATCCATTTTCATATGCACCATAATGGAGAGCAAGGAGGCCTCGCCTCACTACTCTCCATTCTTGAGCATATGAAAATGGATATTTGTACGTCAAAACATATTTTTCATAGTGATTTTAGTGGGATAAAGTTGCAAGGAGGCGATTCATCAGGAAAAAGAGCCTCTTTTTCCAGATGGCTCATCTCCTTCCAACTTTCTCTGACTGAAATCAGTATGAAAAAATTGCTCTAACGTACACATATTCATTTTCATATGCACAAGAATGGAGAGCAGGGAGGCCTCACTGCACTCCTCTCCATTCTCATGTATAAGAAAATGGATATCCATACGTGGGAGTAGATTTTTCATAGTGATTTCAGTGAGAGAAAGTTGCAAGGAGATTAATCGTCGGGCAAAAGAGATGTCCTCAATCCACTGGAAATTATGCCAATTTATTAGTAATTATGACTCCATTGGAAATTAGGTCGATTTATTTCTAATTGTTGCTAATTGTTACTAATTGTTACTAATTATTACTAGTTGTTACTAATTGTTACTAATTGTTACTAATTATTACTAATTGTTATTAATTGTTACTAATTGTTACTAATTATTACTAATTATTACTAATTATTCATATTTATTACTAATTAGTACTAATTATTCATATTTATTACTATTTATTACTATTAATTACTATTTATTACTATTTATAACTAATTATTAATAATTATTCATATTTATTAGTAATTATTACTAATTATTCGTATTTACTACGACTTATTACTATTTATTACTATTTATCACTATTTATCACTATTTATTACTATTTATTACTAATTATTACTATTTATTTCTATTTATTACTATTTATTACTATTGATTACTATTTATTACTATTTATTACTATTTATCCATATTTATTACTATTTATTACTATTCATTACTATTTATTACTATTTATTCCTAACTATTACTATTTATTACTATTTATTACAAATTATTATTAATTATTACTAATTATTACTAATTATTCGTATTTAACACAAATTATTACTAATTATTCATGTTTATTACTAATTATTACTAATTATTCGTATTTATTGCTAATTATTACTAATTATTGATAATTATTACTATTTATTACTATTTATTACTATTTATTACTATTTAATACTATTTATTAGTATTTATTACTATTTATTAATATTTATTACAAATTATTACTAATTATCATTAATTATTCTTATTTATTTTTAATTATTACTATTTATTGCTAATTATTACTATTTATTACTATTTATTACTATTTATTGCTATTTATTACTAATTATTACTATTTATTACTAATTATTACTAATTATTACTAATTATAACTAATTATTACTAATAATTTCTAATTATTACTAATTATTCATATTTATTACTAATTATTACTATTTATTAAGATTTATTACTAATTATTACTATTTATTAAGATTTATTACTATTTATTACTATTTATTACTATTTATTACTATTTATTACTATTTATAACTATTTATTACTAATTATTACTAATTATTACTAATTATTCATATTTATTACTAATTATATCTAATTATTACTAATTGTTCATATTTATTAGTAATTAATTATTCGTATTTATTAATAATTATTACTAATTATTCGTAATTACTACTAATTATTACTAATTATTACTATGTATTACTAATTATTACTAATTATTAGTAATTATTACTAATTATTACTAATTATTACTAATTATTACTAATTATGACTAATTATTTGTATTTATTACTAATTATTACTTTTTATTACTAATTATTACTAATTATTACTATTTATTACTATTTATTAATATTTATTACTATTTATTACTATTTATTACTAATTATTACTAATTATTCGTATTTATTACTAATTATTAATAATTATTTCTAATTATTACTAATTTACTAATTATTACTAATTATTCGTTTTATTACTATTTATTACTATTTATTACTATTTATAACTATTTATTACTGTTTATTACTGTTTATTACTATTTATTACTATTTATTATTAATTATTACTAATTATTACTTTTTATTACTTTTTATTACTAATTATTATTAATTATTACAATTTATTACTAATTACTGCTAATTATTAGTTATTCCCTCTAATTATTGCTAATTATTTCTAATTTCTAATAGTTACCGCTAATTGTTACTAATTATTTCTAATTATTACTAATTATCGCTAATTATTACTAATTATCACTAATTGTTACTAATTGTCGCTAATTATTAATAATTATTAATAATTTTTCTAATTAATACTAATGACTACTAATTAATAATAATTAATATAATAACTATTAATTAATACTAATTAATAATAATCACCGGTAATTATTTATATTAATAAATAATGTAAAATTAAATGATATAATTCTAATGTAATTTAATTGCACCTAATTAACAATAATTATAATTAATATAAAAGAAAATGAATTAACTAAAAAATAAAAGAAAAAGATATATACCTTAAAACTGAAGCTTTCGTAGGATGTAAGACTTGAATATTGATCCAATGTAGAATCTTAAACTTTGAAAATTTTTGAGAGGGAAAATGTGAATACAGAGGGAGAGAGGGGTAGAGAAAGGAGTGGAATGAGAAAAAATCGAATGGGGTACATATAGGTTAGAGTTTTTGCGACGAGTCTTGTCACAAATACCCACCCCGCCGACATACTATTTGTGACGGGAGATAAACCTCGTCGTAAATACTAAAGAACGTTGTCGGGTATTTGCGATGGGTACAGAAACCCGCCGCAAATACCCTTCCCGTGGTTTGGTGCGCAACCCACTCCAAACCTTTTGCGACGAGACCCTTCCCTGTCACAAATAGCTCGTCGCAGATATTCAATTTTCCCGTAGTGGAAGATGATTTCTAACAAAAAAAAGTAGAAATAAGGTTTGTTTTTCTTATAAACATTTTTTTATTGATTTGAGTAACAAAGAGAGGGAAAATGGAATGAATATTTAAAAATCTCAGAAATAACCATAGGAGAATAAAATATGTGGAGTTTAAACGAGAAAGATCATATAATTCCATCAAAGAGAAATTAAACATAAACAATCCCATGTAAAAATGAGATTATAAAATAAACTCTTACCTAAGACTTCCACTTGGTCAGACATATCCTATCATCCTGAATAATCAAATTAAATTTCTTAAATTCTTTCTTAAGAAACTTTTTCATCTATATTTTATTTTATAAGATCATTTATATTCATATGTCATTCATTTATTGAATAGTTTTTTCTTACATCAACCACTTGAGGTTGTTCGATAAATTTCTCTAAAACTACTCTGGCATGTTGACAAAGATGAAAGGTGTTATAAAATGGTTTCATAATCTCTGTAATTGTATAGATATTTTTTATTTATCATTTCAATGGAAAAAAAGCTCATAGTTTAATAGTTTCTAAAAATATAGATTAAATTTAAGAAAAATGTCTTAGTATGCTTATTTTTTACAATTAAATTTACATTGGTAAACAATTGTTAATTTATTAATATAATGACTAAATTTTCCTTACATAATCTTAATAATATCATATTTATAGATTATATATACTTTTATAACCTTCCATGCAATGCGGTTAAGAAAAATGAAATATGTTGTTCATGGAGGCGGTGCCCCACATGCACGCACGAGTGACATTTTTTATTTTTCAATGAATGAAAATAATGGAAGGTAGATAATGATATATCTTTAAAGAATCATAATTATTTCATAGATATAATATTTCTTCATCAAATCCATCTTTATAACTAACCATGTGAGTCAGTGATGAAAAATGAAATACGTTGCTCCTGGAGGTTGTAGATCACACGTACACACGAGCAACATTTCCATTTCTCAACGGATGGAAAGGAGGTAGATTATGGTTGTTTCATCAACATAATAACATTTAAATAAACTAATTATACTGATTTCATTATTTTAGTATGGTTATATAATATTTGGAATATGTTTAAGAAAAATAAACTTGAAAGAATTTATTTAAGACAATTACTTCTTCCTTGGATATCCTTCTTGGGATCACACCTTAAACCTTATTAGATTGATCTTTTGGTAAGACCAAAACCTATAGGATGTAAAAAAATAGAGTTTTTGAGTCACTTTTTTAGATATTGGTTGAGATAAGGTGCTCAAGGAATGTAGAGAAGTAATGTGGTTAAGGCCTCCTTTTATAAGTGAGTGAGGTGGAACTTTTGTAAATACTCTTAACTTTAAAATAATATAAATGTCTTTATCATGGAAAATTGGAACCAAGGAAACCCAAATTAGAATATATGATGGGATATTTCTAAATCCATTCAACCAATAAAATTAAATATAAGTTTTATGGTATTTTAAACCTTATCTTTTAGTTTAACCTCCTCTTTAACCCTTTTAACCTTTACAGTAGTGACAAAACTTTTATCATGGTAACTCATTCTTATGGCCAAAAATGAAGTATAACTTATTGCCTAATTTTAAAATACTTATTCAAAATATGAAAACCATTTTTAAATATTCAAATTATATATGTGTTAAAAATTAACTTTAATATTAGTAGGTTTAATGCAACAAAAAAAACAGTTTTAAAAAAAATCCCTTTTAAGCATAAAAATGAATTTACACCAAAAGAATTTACAGTATTGATTCTCATGAAATTTATTGATTTATGTTTAATAAAATAATATTTATGTGACTTTAAAATCAATTCAAAACTAAATGGTGCCTTGTGAATTTTTAATTCAAGGAAAAGATCACAAAAATAATTTTTATTAAAAATAAATATAACTTAGGTTCCCAAATATCAAGCATGTGTTTCTAAATTCAAAATAAAATTTTAAATGAATTATTTCACTTTAATAAATAATTTTTAATTTGTGAAAAATGTTTAATACATTTTTAATTTATTCTTATATCATGATGAGGTCATAAAATTCATGATATTTGTAAAAACTGTATTTTTACAATTCACACAAAAATCAATCTTTTTAGAAAATTATAAAAAATTCACCCTAAGATAATATTGATGAGTTTAATCCTAAAATTATATCCATTGAATTAAATTCAAACTATAAAAAATAGAAATATTAATTTTAAACATATTATTGAATAAAGTTATTTTTATTATATTATAATGATGAGATAATAGAATGTGAATTGTTCTATAGGTCAAAGATGTAGTGATTACCAATTGTTACTAAATATTGGGTATTACACTAAGTCAATAGAAGTATGGATAATGATCTCTTTAAAAAAAGGAAATCAGAGGGTGAAAAAAATCCACAATCTCAAAGAAATTTCTACAACCAATGTAATTTATGAAGGTTTTGAACTTGTGGATGAATGAAGGAGATAATATTTTTCCTATTATGTAGTTTCAACTCTATATAATTCTTATCACACCATGAAATAATGTGAAGAGGTGAGAATATATTTGAATGGGGAGGCCCCCTAATAGTCAACAAAGAAGAAGAATTCCATATCCTTTATCACATAAAAGAAATAATTTCTATAGATATTTTTTCATTATTCTAAATTTGTCCATAAAGATACTGACTGTAGGTAAAGAGGAAATTGAGGCTGTAATTATAGATCTCAGACACAAATGAGTACAGGTAAACCAACCAAGAAAGATCCCTCTGAAAAATAGATACTTGATATTAGAATATGATTATGAGTATGATTTAACCACACATATTGAGGATATAGTGGAGAGGAAATATTTTTCCTATACTCAACTAGGCATCTCATACAATGAAAATAAAAATATTAAGAAGGCCAAATTGGAAGAAATTTTTCTTTAAGAAATAAAGAAAAATAGCACCTGGATTCTCAATAGTTGGCTCTCGTCCCACATGATTGGAAATATGAATCTTATGAATAATGTATATGTAATAGTTACTAGAATATTTTGTTTCAGCAATTACTATGCCTTGAAAATCAAAGTTAATAGAAATACTTAGTTGGATGGATATGAACTAAAGAAAATATAATTTCTCTACATTGATGGCTTATGAAACAACCTATTGAGTGTGAGTTAACTCTATGACTCTAAATTTTTGGTTACATTTAATCATAAGGAATCTATTATCAAATAAAAAGAAAAAACTCTCTCATGTGATAATAGATCATGAATGAAAATCTTTATCAGGTGGATAGTATAAAAAATATGTGTCTCTTAACTATTAAGTAGGAGAACGACTTGTGTAACTGAATACTTTTTCACTTTCACTAACGGGTCATGGAGAATCCATCCAATTTGAAAGATATAGTGTATATTCTAAATCTGGAATGTGATTGTGAAAATACATGTGATGCTTTTATGTGGGGATATATCATTTGAAATCAAAATAAAAAAAATAAGAAATGGGGATGAAATCTCATTGACTTGATTCATGTAGTTTTCTATTGACTAATGAATATATCAAGAATGTATGGAGAAATGTATTTCATTATTTTATTAATGGTTATAGAAGAATGTAATGTGTTGTGTTCATGCGGATCAAGAAAGAAGTGATGAACTTCATAAATAAGTATAGGAAAATATCAACGAAGGAAACTGTCCATACCATCAAGATATTACGATCTGACAATGGAATTGAGTGAAAATCCATTAAGCATTAGGTATCATTAGTGATAACTCCATGGTTGAATAGATTTTTTGAAAAATTAAATCAATAGGTGAACAACATGGATAAGATAATACTTATTGAGAGTGGTGTATCCCCACATTACTGGAAGGAAGATCTACAAGTTTTAGTGTACACTCAAAATAGGTTAGTATTGAGCCTAGGGTAAGAGAGAATGCCCTGTGAAATGTGTCATTGGAGGAAACCTTCAAGGAATCATTTTTGAGTTTTAAAAATTGGTTGATACATTTGAAACAAATAAGGAAATTAGGGAAAGTATGGTGATTTTTTAGATGAAGGACTTTTTCTAGGTTATTTGATGAAGAGTAAGGAATATAAATTCTATAATAATATGATGGGTAAAATTTTGGTGAGACATGATGTCAAAGTCATTTAAGGGAAGTATATACAAAATTATAGAAACCCAAAAACTTATGTTTTATGTGAATAATAATAAGAATAAAATAAAAAACATTCAAATACTAAATAATTTGTGAAAATGATGATGACATTGTGGTTGAATCAGAAGAGGATATTGTTTCTAAATAAATTCATGAACACCTTATAGAAGAAATATAAGATAAAATGTTAATCTATCAAACATAATTGAAGGAAGAAATTATCCAACACAAACACAAAGGATGAGGAATTCGTATCATGCTACTATTATATCATTGGTAGAACCAACATCATTTGAAGAAACAAAAATGGATGAATCATGGGTTAGATACATGAATTGGGAATTGGATCAAATTGAAAACAATTGGACTTATTATAATGTGATTAGAACAAAAATGGATTTTCAATAATAAATATGATTAGCATGGAAACATGATCGGAAAAAATTCATGTATAGTTTTTAAGGCTATGAACATATTTAAGGGGTTGATGTTGATGAAATATTTTCTCCAATGGCTTGAATTGAGTCAATACAGATCTTTTTTGGAAATGACTATTTGAAGAGGCTTCAAAATATATCATATGAATGTCAAAACGGAATTCTTGAAAGGTTTTCTTTGAGAAGAGTCCTATATTGAATAGTCAGTCAGATTTATGATTATAGATGATGAAACTAAAGTGTGTAGGTTGAAGAGGACCTCATACAATCTAAATAAGGAACTATGGGCATCATATGCATTCCTTGACTCATATTTGAAAAACTTGAATTCAAAAGAGGTAGTATTGATCACAATATCTATGTGAAAACTTCCAAGGAAGAACAATTCATGGTGTTTGTATATTTTGAAAACATCATAGTTAGTAGAAGAATACTATAATTTATGGAGTAATTTTCTAATCTGATGATTTTAGAATTTGAAATGTCTATGATTGGCGAAATCACATGTTTTCTTAGACTGTGGGAAATTCATAAAGAGGGATATATCTTTATATCTCATGAAAATTATTCAAGAGAGTTTCTAAAGAAATTTTATATACATGAATCCAAACTAATTTCAACTCAGATTACTATTGTAACCAGGCTTAGAAATAATTATAATGTGAAATTAGTGGATCCCACCTTATACTAATGGATAATTAGGATTTTTTTATATTTTACTGCAACATGGCTATATATTGTCTTTGAATCATATTTATCTGATCATATTCATAGTAATATAAAGGAATATCATCTTTCAATGGTTAAACATATTTTGTGGTATACTTATTGTACTCTCAATTATGGATTTCAACTTAAAGTAAGAAACGATCATGAGTTATCTATATTCACTGATATGGACTGGGTTGGAGATGAAGTGAACTGTATGTCCAAAAGTAGTGGTACATTATTTATTGAGAAACAATATATAATATTGCTGAGTGAGAAGTAGTAAAGTTCCTAGTTGAGTATTGAATAAGTAGAATACATATCAGTAACCAAGTCATGCACTCAACTTCTATGGATTAAGAAATAGCTAGAAGATATTGATGAAGAGGTGAAGTAGCCTATGGTGATATTCTGTGTTAATGAGAGTGAGACTAATCTTACAAAAAATCTAGTGCATTATTCCTATACAAATAATATTGAGATATTGTATCACTTTATTATATAAAAAGTGTAAAAATAAAATGGCCAGAGTGGAACATGTTGGAACTAATGAGAAAGTGGTTGACATAATGAAAAATCCATTGGCCACTCCTATTATTGAGAACATCAGTAGAACATCATTGTTTAACCACCTCCCTAAAATTTTATAGGTTAAGATATTACACATATACCTATGAATTTTTTTTAAAAATAACTATTTATTAAGTAGTGTAGGATTAAAAGGGGAGACACGATCCATGGAGTGTTCTGTACTGAAATTAGATCCTTTGTTCTTTCCTCTGGGTTTATTTTCAAAGGGGTAGAATGATCAATGAAATTTGAGAAGGATTGGTGAAAAGGGGAGCTTGAATAATGATTTATTTTAGAGATATATTCTCTCTCTAAGGGGGAGTTAATGGTATGAAAGTCTAGGAAGATTATGGACTAAGGAATGACAGGAAGAGTATGAATGGTACAAGGCATGGAATTCTCTCTCAATCTATTGTTTTATACATTACGTGATTCTCACATAGACTTAGAGTGATATATGAGTTTTTTCTATTTCAATCAATAATATTTTTAGATTGTTTGTGGAATTTAATTTCCCTATGGATTGCCAAAAAAACCCAAAGAGAGAGAATATTGGAACCAAGGTGATCTAAGCTGGATTTTGGTGGTGTTTTATGTTTTTTTCAATCCATTATTAGTTGATAAATGATTTTGGAATCTAAGGGACATGTATTACCAGAAATGGAATCCTAGAATATGTTTGAAAATGGTGAATTATTCTAGTGTTTTCCTTTTTTTTGTGAATTTTTTATAGGAAGTTCAAAATATGATTCTGTTAAAAAGGAAAAATATTCACACAAGTCAAGAAGAATTTCATGAAAGTAATTTTTGATAAATTTCATGGTATTTTTTTAAGAAAAGGTATGAGTTTCGCATAATTTAGATAGTCTCTTGAAAATCATTTGGATTCACTAAAACTGGAGTTATGTAAACATAGTGTAGATTTAGAGTTTCATGAAAAAAGAATATATGGAGGATAAAAAATTTATATATTTGTAAGATTTGTGTGAAGGGTTGTGTGAATATAGTTGTGTGACTGTGGTTTTTCAAACAAAGTTATATGAATAGAGTATAGTGTAGTTTCATGAAACTTAAATGGAAAAAAAAGTAAATCATGTTATTAAAGAGTCTTATTTGAAGTTTGTGAGTTGTGATCATCATTATCAGGCATTCATAATATAATCCATTATTAAAAATTCATTCTTTAGGTAAACTTAAAATTCATTAAATTGAGGAAGATTTCATCCAGACCAGTGAGAAAGGAGGAGGATTAAGAAGTGATCTGAGGGAGGAAGTGTAATTTAATTCATTTTAAAGGTCATGAACTTGGAATATAGTGAACATGACTAAATAATTATAATCTACCAAGACTAGTAAATATTAGTGGATTCTATTATAACCAAAAAATCATCTGTATAAGCTCCTTAGATAATCCCTTAATGTTTAACCAAGTAAAATTACTTCCTTCTATTTATATTTATGCATTTGTGTATTTGGTGATTGCACAATTCAATCAATAAAGTTCAATGGTTTCCTACCAATGTGGGGACAAGATCCATTTAATACAAAGAAAAATTTGATATCATGATTCACCCCTCCTCTCTTAGGGAATCATAGGGTATTAAAAGGATCATAAGACATCGAAACTTCTTCGCATGAAGTTCACAATTGGTAATCTTAAAGAAGGTAGATTATGAGGACAAACCTGCCAATATGAATTCCATGTGTTATATGTATCATTGGATATTACTATCTACGGATGTGTGTATTGACCCTTAGACTTTAAATTATTATTAATTTATATCATGAATCATGGGATTTGATGTATGGATGAAAACCTTAATGACATATGATTGTGGTGAGGTAGCATACAATGGGTGTGTCATAAGTGCTATGAAATTAATTGAATAAGTTAAGAAATGATTTTTCCCTTTTGAGTTTATAGAAGAATATATTTATAGCCCTTTGATTAAAAAAAATGGTATAATTAAATCCATGTTCATGTTATTTTATCAATGAGTTCATTTTAGAGAGTTAAATAAATATGCATCAATCATGTAGGTTGATGACATAAACATGCAACTTGATTGATGAGATATTGCAACAAAGGGACTATATTACACAATAGCATCCATAGGAAGGTTGTTTTCATTATAGCATTAAATTCATTATATATGGGTTCCTTGATGTATTTTTAGACTTTTATCTTGGACTTTAGGTAAGTTCACCCAATTCCACTGATAAAGAGGCTTATAGGGTCGCACACTAAGTGTATCTAGAATCCCATTTAAACTCACTTTTAATTTAATATTAAGAAAAATATTATTCTCAACTTATGGATTAATAATTATTCAAGTTAAATTGATTGCATGAATTCAATCACCAGATATTCGAGTTTAGAATATGTGAGTTTAATATTAAAATAAATATTTATTTTCAAATTTATTTAATATAATATTTATATAATCGCTTATTTATTATTCATAAGGTAATAAATAAATATTTATTTATTAACTAGTTTAGTGAATAGATTAATATGAATTTTTATTTATTTACATGAAAATTAAAATAAATTTTTATTCATAAGTTTAATTAATATTATATTTATTTATTGAAGGAATTAATAGTATTTATTTGTTTATTTAAATATTTATTAGTCAAGGTTCAATAAATTTTATGGAGGATCGATGAACCGAGTCAAGGGTCCAATAGAAATTATTTTTAATTTGTGAGTTTAGTACATATCTTGGGAATATAATAATAATAATAATATTATTATTATTTGATATAGGGTTTATTTAGAATAGAAAATTAGATAAAGTTCATTTGTGCATTTATTAATTGTTTAACTCTAAAGATAAATTCCGAACTGTGTCATTTTAGTGGTTGTTCACAATAAAACCTCTCCAATATTCTCTCAAGACCTAGAGGATAATATTACTCCCTCCCTCTTAAGAACAAGAGAGAACAATATAGATTTATTATTACGATCAATGGTAAAGGACACAAGGTACTTGGTTCCTCTATGTTAGCACCTCAAATACCAAGAACAAAATTCAAAGATTAATAAAGCATGTGTGGATACACCTAGGGTAATCCTAGTTTAGGTTCTATATCACAATGATGATGTGATAAGAGTGGAAATTGAATTGATCAAAAATATTTGAGTTAATTATTATTTCAAATAAAATATAAATTAAATGTGAAAGATACATACTAGAAAATTATAGTATTACATTCATCAAGTTCCATGAGAGTTATTTGTTGGATTTGATGAGTGTTCAATAAGTTCCAAAGCATTATCTATTGGACTCGATGAAAAAACATTATTGGGTATTGCCCTGATTCTTTTCTTATGCCCCAAAACCTTCAAGTGGTATCAGAGTGGTCACATTATAATTTATAATTAATTATTATTTTTTTGGTAAATTTTTACATTTTTTTGTTAGTATTCATTTACAATTTTTTATTCCTTAATCCAAAAGTTGATATAATTTGTTTGTTTAAATTCATGTAACCATGAACAGGAAAAGAACATATGAGTAATTCTTGAAGATCCTACCCAGATGTGCTGAGGATAGTGGATGAATTACATGGATACATATCATGTAATGGAAAATTAGATATCATTTCCCCGTGGTTAACCACACAAGGGAGGGCCGAAATAATCATGGGATGCTATGTAGGAGTTGGTATGCAAAATTATTACACTTCGTGTATTAAGTTCCAATTAGTGTGCTACTTGACAAGGAGTACAAGACATGTAGCTATTTTACACAATGTGTAACCCCACAGGCATTTACTTCGTGTAAATAGTGATAGGTTGTGTGTTCAAAGTACGTAGTGTCATTACACACTGTGTATTAACTTCCTATTGGGAGACATGGAAACACTTGAATTATATGGAATATATTTGGATATACACATTGCGTCACATGTGATAACCCATGTGAAATATAAATCGATTCCCCAGGAAATTATGTGGGTGGCTAAAAATGGATTACAAGGCATGTATTTAGATGTACATTCCATGTAACTCGTACTAAATCAAGTAAGGTACATGTTAATATTAGCATGTTGTGTGAGTCAAATAGATGGATAATTAAAATATAGACCAAACTATATCGCATATAGTTGGTTGTATATGTTGTGTAATAGGTATTAATCCATGTCAAGTACACATTGAGTGATTTTTGATGGTCTATATGGAATTAAATGCTTTAATTATTATTATCTGTGTAATTATGAAAATATAAAATTTGCATGGTTATTGTACACATTGTTAACTTCAAGAGAATCATTAGTAGTACACACCACATTATTCATGGAATATCATGTGGTCATACATTCTGTCCAATCTACACAACTTGAAAAATGAAAAAACACACTATGTTAATCACGACACACCATGAATTCATACATTCCATGTAAGTACATAGTCATATTCCATATTGAGTGACAAAACATGTTGTGTGAGGTTAAACTCTAGAAATATATTTAATTAGACATGAAAGGGTATATGTCATGTTACCACGATTACATGTTTTATATATATATTAAATTATTGTATTGAATTTAATATAACATATAAAAGGTACATGTCATGTGACCTCATCAGTACACATCATGTACTTAATGAATTTTAAATTAAAATTAAATTAATTTTATTTATTTGAAATTACACACAGTGGGGAATCTCAAGGAATGTTTAGAAATATTATTAATATGATAAATAAATAAATAAATTTTAATTTAAGTAAATCTATCTTAATTAAATATGAATTTAAAGGAATGATATCAAGATTAAATGAATAGTTATTGCATTTTGTGATTGATCGTGGACTTGACTAACCTATGTATGTCTTGTATTTTATTTTATTTAATTATTATTTCATGGGTTTTATGTGATAATTTATTATTAAATTAAATATGATAATCTAAATATCATCTCTTCCTCCTTTATTATATATAGGACAGTGTGTTCAAAGATTATTTTATGTAACCCTAAACCCCTAATACTCATCACCTATGAGTGAGTAAACATATGTAAATGATTGAGCTCCCAGTGAGTGGATATTATTTAAGACCCAAGCCATGTTTAATCCAACCAAGGAGATATGTGGGTTAATGGTTGAATGTTGCAAGTTAAGCCAAGCATCATCTCAAGGAGTTATTTCCCCTGGGGTTAATGTTGGTTTATTTTTCGTTCGATAAAAAAACTAGTAGATAAAAGCTCATGATAAAATCACTTATTTTTTATTTCTCAGTGCATGGTTATTTATTTATGTCTTTTATTCTTTATTTGATTCTTAAACATGATCCCATGAAGTAAATAAATTAACAATCATGCTACGATAAAATTAAAAAAATGGTTTTGTGCATAAATTATTTTATTAGACATGATTAATTAATTATGTAAAATCAATATAATATTAACAATAATGTGAAGAATAAAATAAATAATATTTATGTATAAGTTAAACAAAACCCTAAAATAAATTATTAAAGTATTAAATTCCTTTCATCACTTTATTTAGAATCCAAACATAGTTTGAAGTACTTTTTTTAGACCTTTCCATGGAGATTTCAATTATCTAGTAATTATAAAAAAATTAGTGGGTATACTTAACCTATTTAGCATCAAGTGTTAATTGTATTATAAAGACTTGGTATAAATTAGAGGCATGTGTTGAGGAAATTTGAGTATATAATTTCAATATTGGAGAGTCCACTCAATAAATCAACTAACTGCAAGTTAATGAGGTTGGAAAGATATGCCTACCTAAATACCATTGAGTAATTTAACCAATACCTCTTAAAGGTTATGATAAAAGTAATATGGATCATTTCTACTAGAATATTTAAGTGACAGGAAGTTCTAAATCAAATGGAGGGGGATATTGGGGTTTGATAAAATAATGGGAGACAAATAAAATAAATTTATTAGGTTACAATTGGTAATTAAGATAATGTAATAAAAACTCTTTTATTTTTTTGTAGAAAATGTAAATTTATTTGACCATGAAACTATAAATTTGATCCATCATGGAGAAATACAATCTCTAGATCAGTACTAACTTATAGGAGTGGTATGAGAACCCAATTATTTAGTAAGGTACAGACCATTTTAATTTTATCAAAACCAATTTTTTTATACAAATGGAAGTTACAAAGGGGGTATATGAGGTTTTAGGAGCTTCTGGGAAGGTTTGGGGCTTAGATTTTTAGTTTTTGAAGAAAAAAGATGAGGTGCATGGTTAACGCAAGATTTGGATAACCGTAAAACATAGTTGTGCATCTTGAAAATAGAGGAGTATGGTGTATAAAACCAAGATAATGGGGCCTATAAACTATGTGAGTATTGAAATTTATTACAAGTTCACATTTCATGGTTTTTCTAATTGTGTGCATAACTGTGTAGGGTGTGGTGCTCTAGAAAAATAGGGGTGCACAGTTGGCGCACGGTTTGGACAACCTTATGACCAAATAGTGCACCATGTTAAAAATTAGTTAATTTACCATTTTCAAATATTAATACTTATAAAGAATTTACACTCTTACTCTTCTCATGTCCATACAGTAGCACTGTCATGGCCTCCCTCTCCTCTCATCATGATTGGTGGATCTCTTTTATTTGACCTCTTTTTTCTTCGTCATCGATCACGTTGGAATACCCTCATTAAATCTATTACTATGTCACGTTCTTTCCTTGATTTATCTTTCTATATAAACCTATTCTATTATATTTAATGTAAATTCCATATTTTTAGGTATTTTTTCTAGTTTTCCATTATCTCTAATTCTATCCCAAATCTGAGGTTGATATCAGATGAGGAATCTTCTATGGGGCCTATGTAGGTGGTCTATTTGTATTTTCCTAAAATTATCAGAATTTATAAAATATAAAATTGTGTCTCACACTATAATTTACTTGTGTTTCTCCTAAAATTAATATTCCTTTAATTATTTTCTTGGACTAGACATGCTATGGGACCTTTAGACTTTGTTGGAGGTTGACAAACATAACAAAAACCACTCCTTAGGGTGTATTTGATTAAATACCCATGAAAAAATATATTACTTAAAACCAAAACACACCTTAAGGTGTGTGGGTTTGGACCTTAGGAAAACCCCTTCACCTATGTAACCAAACCACCACTTATGGTGTGTTTGGCGTGTCATTTATAAGTGCAATGTCCAAACGGGATTAAATAAATTGTGAAATGGTATGATTACTTACTTGGTATTATGGTTTGTTGCCTTTAATAATTAAATTACTAAATAGTATGGATACTTGGCCTTGTAATTAATTACATTGTACTCTTTTTTTATTTTTCTATAGATCATCATCACACCATTAATGGTGTGGCATACCTCAAGCAAGCCTCGGATTCCCAACCTGGAATGCCTTGAGAGAACTCATAGGATGCCACATGATTCATTGAAGTGAACACAAATTGGTACATCCACCTTGGGTTCAGTCATTTTCTTACTTTAATGAATTCCTTGACTTAACATCATGGATTCATCTATATCTATGGAAAACTTATAATGCTTAGGATTATCTCTTAAGTTCGACTCAATGTATTTAGATAAGGAATGCCTTAGGTTGTAAAGACCCGGAAATTTCAAATATTTTTTTTAATTTCTTTGGAATTTTACGAGTCCGCGGTTTCTAACGACACCTGATTCTGAGGCCCGGTGTGCCCGGAATCAATTTCCGAAGTTTAGCTTGGGTACGTTCAGTGAACAAACAAGCGGGTTTTTCTAACTTTTGAACTGGTGCTCAGAATAGAAATCCGAGGGCACCGATGAACTCGCAGCGCCGGTAATTGATTAAGGGGATCTTAAGCACAGTTGCGTTTTATCGCATGAGGTGGTTAATTTTTGGGGATTCAATAAGTCTTAAATAAATTATAGTGTTACAATTTATTTTATGTGGAAGCTAAATTATCCATAGAGAAGTTAGAGGTGGGGCCACACCCCACCTAACTTCCCATGAGAGGGTATGACCAAGGTTGGTGGGGTCCACCTGAAACCCCAACCCTTCACCTTCCCTTTAACTCCCATGAACTTTCCCCCATTTAAACCCCTTGTTATTAATGTATAACCCCTTCACCTCCCAAGCATTAATGAGGTCATTTTTCCTCTCATAATGTGTGATAACCCATTTAGTTAATGGCTTGAATTAATTTGGGTGTTTATAATTCTTTTTGAATTTTAAACCTTTCACCCTTCTCTCTCTATTAAATTTGCCAACCCATATAATTAATACTTTCATTAATTATTTTGGAGTGTCAACAATTCTTTGAATTGTTTCTTTTTGCATGGCAATGTTTTTATTAAAGGGGCCTTGTAAATTATTTGTGGAGAAAATATTTTGGGTGGGGGAAACCTCTGGGGATATTGGAGGAGAGGTCCCTCCTTCCAACGAAGAACATTCTTGATGAAGAACGCCTCTGGAGGAGAACGCGAAGTCACCGACGACATTCCTTCTCTTCTTCTTCTTCCGCGTCAAGGGAGGAGATACTACCACGGGGAACGTCTCCATCGACGACGACTCTTCCTCTGACATCAACGAACCAACGTCCTTTTCCTTCCATGTTATCATCAACGAACGACGAACGACTCAAGGTAGGGAATTAATTTGTGAATGATATTAAACCCATGTTTGTTTCCTTCTAAAACAAAGAACACGGATCAACCCAATATTAAGTTGATCCGCGAATGTTTTAATTGCAGGTTGGGAATTTGGGTATGCTTTAAATTTATTTAAGAGACCGTGGAATGATTTGATTCAAATAAAATTTGATTGTTTGTTCTTTATAAACCCTGTTTAATCTTGGTTAATTGATAACGCCTAACGCGGAGGGCGCGGGCCGAACAAACACGGCCCGACCACCCTCCGCAGATTGTTGTCGATGTGTGGATTGACGTCGACAAAGAAACGAGACCGCAAAGGCAATTTGAAGCCTCCGCAGTGAAGATTGGGTCCCAGGAGGACCGCTGGCAAAGACGGTGGGCAAAACGGACCACTGGAGCGCGTCTAGTGGTCCGCAGAAAGTGGTGGCGACGCGCTACGCCAGCGCGGCGGCACCGACGACCTGGAACAGAACCGCCGTGGCTAAGCCGCAACGACGGACCAAACCAGAATGGATTAGCCATTTTGGAAGCAAAGGGACGCGGCTTAAATGCCGCGCCAGCTGGCCGCCAACGCCCCCCCCCCCCCGGCCGGACCGGGGCGGGCCGAGCGGACCATACCACCAGCGCCGGATGGGCCGGGTCACATCGGGCCGGTCCGGGCCGGGCCGCTCCCTATCGGTCCGGACCCGGACCCAGTTCGGGCCGACCCAGAGGGTATCGGGCCGGGTCGGACCGGGCCCGAACCCCCTATTCTCAAGCAGTTTCGTTCAAATGCCCATAACTTAGGCTACTGACCTCAGATCAATACACCGTCAGTTGCGATCAGATCCTTGGATCGAGACGGTCGTTTCGGTATATTACACTCAAGGTTTCGGAGAACTTTGTGTATGTCCAGGTTGGTTCGAACACGAAACCAACCGGGCCCTCGGAGCAGAAACGCCTATAACTTGAGCTCCGGACGTCCGATTGACGTGCCGTTGACTTTGTTGGATTCCTCTTAGTGAGACGGACCTTTTTCCTTACTCTACTCGAAGTTTGGATGCAGTTGGAGTATGGACGGGTTGGATTTTACCCAAAATCCAACCGGGCCCCTGGAACGGAAAAGCCGATAACTTTCAGACCGGACGTCCGTTTGACGAACCATCAGCGGTGTTGGTGATCACGTTGAGAAACGGTCCCTATGAGTATACCCTATGTGAGTTCAGGGTACAGTTGAGATACGTTCGGATTGGTTCGTACACAAAACCAACCGGGGCCCTGGGAGGAAAAGGCTAATAACTCACAGACCGGGCGTCCGATTGATGAGCCGTCTATTGCGTTGAGACCCCTATGACGAGGCGGTCCTTTGAGATACTTCTTAGTGGGACTTTGTGATACTTGGAGTATCAACCTGTACCTCATGGAGCAGACCCTCCCGGAGATGAGCGTACAGAGTACAGAGACCGTGTAGCTGGCTGAGACATGATGACAGCTTGTCCGATTTGATTCGGAGTGACTTGCATAGCCCACTGGGGAGCACTACTTTGTGAGGTGGAAGACCCATGGCAGAGGATCACTACTTTGTGAGGTGGCAGACCCACAGTACTCGATAGGAGGAGTACCTCTGTAGGCTATGATGGGGAGAACTACTGTGTGAGGTGGCAGACCCATGGTGGAGGAGCACTACTTTGTGAGGTGGCTGACTTGCGATACTCGACAGGAGGAGTACCTCAGCAGTCTTAGGTTAGTGAGCAATACCTCGGAGTCGTGACAGGATCACTGTACTCATCAGAGACAGAGCTCTTCATCAGTTACAGTTTCGATAATGAAAATCCTGGTTTGAGCTGAGTCAATGACCGTTGTGTTTTCCTCATGATTGAGATGGGTTACTAGATAACTTATGTATATGTATGGGAATATACCTAAGTAGTGGTTATCCGTTGACTTCATATTTGTGTGATACCTCGTGGCTGAGATGGGTTACTTGGTAACTTAGTGTTTCGCTCGTATTTCGGGGATGACCTCCTGGATGGGAGATTCAAACATTCTGATCGGTTTCTAACGGGTTTGTTTGTAGAACCGGAAACATCCAATGATTCCACATCCGTTTGGACCTACTTTCCAAAGGTAGGCGCTCACTAGCTTGTGGGCTAATGAGGCTTAGGAATTTGCATTGGTCGAGAGGATGGGAGGTCGGACTCATCACACCTTTTTGAGGTGAATTATTGTCTACTCCGGGACTCTCTTTATAGATTTAAGTTATGTTCGTGAATCCTTATTACATTACCAAGTATAAAATGAGCTTTCCTTCAGTTTAACAATCAATGATTAAATATGTAAGAAATTTAGAAGATCTTTTATATGTATTCGAGGTTCTTCATCAATAGAGAATCATCTGCATCTATTTAGAGATTCTTAGTCAATGGTATCCTTCAAAAAAACATTTATAAAAGTCTCTTGGTCATTATGATGACCAGGCTGGTTTTAAAGCCACTCAGTGGGACACTTGAAGTTTATCGTCATTCAGAAGGACATGGATTATTTCAAAGTTGGGATCGAACCCATAAATGGGCTACCTACGTATCCTTTGTTTTGGAAAAGGAATCAGAACCCACGTAGTTCGAGTAATGGAGTATGATGTTTATGATTGATGGCTCAAAGAAGAATGTCATAATTACTTTTACACTCTAAGCTCACGTGAGTCATGCTCGGTGTGAGAAACAAGAGGTATTGGTAAAAATTAGACAATTGTTCCATGAAAGATGCAATCATGAGAAATTTTATGGGGCTTATGTATGTATGACTGCCCAGATAGATAAAGGTCTAGGATTTACTTTTAGGGAGAAAATCCAGGAACAGGGTCCATAAAGGTATATGTGCTTTATGGAGATTTGAATACTCTAACTTGGGACTTATTCCTGAAAAGGAAACCCAAATTAGGATAGGATTGATAATTGGGTTTTACTCCTAAGAAGGAACCCCATATCAAACGTAATTTAGGACTGGTTAAGAGAAATTAAGGGGTTTGGGGTTCACTCCTGAAGAGGATGCCCATAATTATGACTGGGACTTATTCCTAAAAAAGGAGGCCCAGGTTAGGGGACTTGGGTCTTACTCCTGAAAAGGAAGCCCAAGATTATGACTGGGACTTTCTCCTAAAAAAGGAGGCCCAGGTTAGGGGACTTGGGGCTTACTCTTGAAAAGGAAGCCCAAGATTATGACTGGGACTTGCTCCTAAAAAGGAGGCCCAGGTTAGGGGACTTGGGGATTACTCTTGAAAAGGAAGCCCAAGATTATGACTGGGACTTGCTCCTAAAAAGGAGGCCCAGGTTAGGGATTAAGGTTTGGGGCTTACTCCTAAAGAGGATGCCCATATTTGAGATTGGGGCTTACTCCTGAGGAGGATGCCCATATTTGAGATTGGGGCTTACTCCTGGGGAGGATGCCCATATTTGAGATTGGGGCTTACTCCTGAGGAGGATGCCCAAGATTATGACTGAGTCTTATTCCTGAAAAGGAGACCCAGGTTAGGGATTAAAGTTTGGGGCTTACTCCTGAGGAGGATGCCCATATTTGATATTGGGGCTTACTCCTGAGGAGGATGCCCAAGTTTAAGGAATTAAGGTTTGGGGCTTACTCCTGAGGAGGATGCCCAGATTAAAGGATTTATAACTGGGGTTTATTCCTGAAAAAGAGACCCAAGTTAAGGGTTCTCTCATCTTAAAGGATGAGGTTGAATGAATGAACTCTCCATATTTAGTGACATAAGGATATTTAAATCACTAGGCTTTGAGAGATATTCCACAGAATTCCTTTCAGATAAGGAAGTCAAATCAAGAAATCATGCCATAAATGGCTTTGAAGAGTGTCTTGAAGACTGAATCTTGAAAAGGAAAGGTGTTATGGCTTAAGAGGGGTAAAATGGGCAAGATAGGCACCCAAAAAGGTAGGGGCGCGCAAGTCTTGAAAGGCGCGCAAGTATTGCGGCGGCGCGCAAGTATTGTTCACGCAAGTATACTTGTGCGACATGAGGGGTACTTGCGTGATTCTTAAACATCATTAGAATATTTGAGCGACTCTTTATAAATCCCTTTAGAATCCTCTTGAGGTTCTTCCAAAAAAAGGGACGCGCAAGTTCTATTGAAGGAATAAGGCGGCGCGCAAGTGTTGATGAGTTTCAACACTTAAGCCTTCCTTCTTCTTTTTAAATCTTCTGTTCTAGGTAAGAAATTACCTTAGAAGTGTTCCGGAAGCTTTTAGAAGAGACTTGGGCGTCGGGAGATTCAATCCGAGTTTCTGGAAAAAAATCCTCTCGAATGGGGGGCCCACAGGGTCTATTTATAGGCAGGAGAAGACCTCGGGCGGTTACCGAGCGGTTATCACTTAGGTCACGCAAGTCACTTGCACGACCATAAGGCGTCGCGCAAGTAGACTTGCACAACCACTAGGCAGCGCGCAAGTACTTGCACGACCACTAGGCAGCGCGCAAGTGTACTTGCGCGACCATGAGGGAACTTGCACGACCTATGGGATAAGGTTCTCCTTGTTCATCCCTTTGTCTATTTTTGATGTTTTTTCAAAGGATGAATCAATTTATGCTCAGATATTCCCCTTTTCCGATCTTTAGATTCTGTGACGAAAGGAGCGTCAACAAAAGTCCCCCCTCAGAGTTGGATCCGGAAAGAAATGAGGATTTTACTCTGAGGAAATTGAATCCATCCAAAGGAAAAGGGGGCGCGCAAGTCTTCAGGGCATAGAAGGCAGCGCGCAAGTGTGTTGGAACTTGACTTTTATTCATAGTTCCTTTGTCTTTTGTGGGCAGTTTAAAGTCATGCATGCCGGACATAAAGGGGCTAATGTTTAAGGTCGAAATAGCTTTGACCGAAATGGATTAGAATTGACACAATTCCTTGAAAGTTCATCTGAAAACATACTACCATACTCAAGTATGAGGGAAAATATGTAAACTATGGCTTAAGAATATTTGAATCTGAGGAATGATATGAAAAAGATCTAAAAGGCATTAGAAGAAGTAGTTTCTAAGAATGAAGTTACTATTATTTAACAAAACCCATTAGGGGGTTGAAATATACAGGGCCACCTAAGGGCATTGGATGCATGGTTAAATAAATAGCATCTTTCGGCTGACAAGTCTGTTATGTGGACTGTTTATGCAAGGCCACCTATGGGCACGTGCTGCATAGTCAGGCAAAAGAACTCCCAGAAATTTACTTTCCTAGTGCTAAAAGCCAGTGAAAGTTTATGGAGATTCAAATTTTCTAAAGTATAGAGTTTGTTGTTTGGAAAGAGGTACTTGAATATGGAGAAGATATTTCCGAACAAGAATATCGAAGAACTGGATGAATATCACTCCTACGAAGGTCTGACCCAAATGTAGGGAAGAAGAATAAACCATAGACTTGAATACTTTCAGATCATGAAAAAGGATATGGGACAAATATGTTAAGGATGTCTATTTTTTGCAGATCCCTACATACTGTCATTTAAGACAAATAAGGACAAAAGAGGCATTCTTCCCAAGAATGAAGTTACCATCATTTAACAAAACCCGTTAGGGGGTTGAAATATGCAGGGCCACCTAAGGGCATTGGCTGCATGGTCAAATAAATAGCATCTTTCGGCTGACAAGTCTGTTATGTGGACTGTTTATGCAAGGCCACCTATGGGCACGTGCTGTATAGTCAGGCAAAAGAATTCTCAGAAGTTTGACATTTTTGTGATTAGAAGTCATGAAAAGGGTTATGAAGATCTGAAAATATTTAAGGTTAGGATTATAACACATAAAGATGGGTATTGTCCAATGTATATAGAGATACATAGGTCAATGATAACCATAATCATGTTGTGGCTGGGTCCTGAATTGAAACTTGGACTTCACTACGTATCTCATAAGAATGAGAATCAAGCCATACGTAGTTCTTGAAATGCAGTTTAACGTCATGAAGGATGAAAGTATGAGAAATCTTAGTTTAGGGTCATAGAATTCGGACCATAATAATTAATACACAGTGTGTGTTTTCATGAGGACTTTTCAGCCAAGGGACTGAAAGTGAAATTTGGGGTTGGGCCCAAAAGACTTGGGACTGGATTCGAGGGATACTCGAATGTTCCTACGTATCCCATAGGGATGGGAATCAAGTCCACGTAGTTCTAGAACTACCCTTTGTACAAATTTGGTTCGTACATGTGAAGGGTGAAAGGGGACTTTATTGCAATGATGGTTTAACCTAAGATAAAAAGTTTAGGCATTACCATGTATTCACGTAGTCTTTTGAAAATGAAAACCATGATTGAAAAATCAATGTCAATAATAGTTCTCTCTCAAATGAGGAAATAAAATAATATTGTAGTTTATTATCGTACCGGACAAAAGTGTTTCATAGTTTAACGTCATATAACAAGGAAGAAAGTGAATCAATGTAAAGATATTGATTCTAGGTGTGGTTTCACGAATCAACATCATATGAGATGGTGGTGAACCGATGTGAAGAGATTGTTTTCGGGCTTGAACCCTGGGAGGTTGCCTACATACCCAGCCTGGAGGGAAAGGATCAAAGTCTGTGTAGTTCAATTAAAGAATTAATTAATGATCAAGTTGTTCTTGGGGACAACGATCTAATTAAAAAGTTGTTGGGACTTACACATGGTTAGTGGCCCAAAGGGAGTGTTATGGTTGATGTTAGCTCTAAGCTCACGTGAGTCATACTCGGTGTGAGAAACAAGAGGTAACAATAACCTTAACGATGCACAGTTTAATGTCATGTAGGACATATAAAGGGACTATGCAGTTTAAAGTCTTGCAGTTAGGACTATTGGTGTTGCACAGTCTAGCGTCATGTAGTTAGGACGATGGGGATAAAACAGTTTAACGTCATATTGGACGAAAGGGGGACTGTGCAGTTTAATGTCATGCAGTAAGGACAAAATAACACACCATTTATGTCATGATGGACGAAAGTGCGAATAGTTTAAGGTCATATGCATGGACCGTAGATGGTGCAGTTTAATTTCATGATGGACCTTTGATGATTATATAGTTTAACGTCTTTCCGGACGTGAGGGACTTTTATACAGTTTAGCGTCATGTAGTTAGGACGTCACAGTTTAACGTCTTGCTGGACATAAGGGATTTGAAAATAGTTTATGGTCATATACATGGACCAGGGATGATGCAGTTTAAGGTCATGCTGGACGGTTTAGGGAACTTTTTCACAGTTTAATGTCGTGTGGGACGAAGTTGCATTTTAAGGTCATACTGGACCATTGCTGTATAGTTTAACGTCATATAGCAAGGACGAACTGGTGCTGCACAGTTTAGTGTCATGTTTCAGGGACATCTTCTTTTCTACAGTTTAATGTCATGTTGGACGAAAAAAGGGAAAATAGTTTAAGGTCATATGCATGGACCGTGGATGATGATGCAGTTTAAAGTCATACTGGACTAACGAACATGTGAATAGTTTAAGGTCGTATAAACGGACCGCATAATTTAACGTCATCTTGGACGAATTGGAAACTTTTTAACAGTTTAATGTCATGTAGGACAATTCAAGTAACTGTTACAGTTTAACGTCATGTTGGACTAATGAAAATTTATACATTTTATCGTCATGTTGGACGATAGAACATTGTTGTACAGTTTAAAGTCATGTAGCTAGGACTAAGGTGAACCAATATGAGGATATCAGTTCTGGGGACTTTTTACAGTTTAACGTCATGCTGGACGATGAAAGTGCCACACAGTTTAATGTCATATTTCTAGGACACAATATAGTTTAATGTCATCTCGGACAAAATATAGTTTAATGTCATCTTGGACAAATAAGGAACTTCTGTACAGTTTAATTTCATGTAGATAGGACATAATACAGTTTAGTGTCATGTAGGACAAAATATGAACCAATGTGACTGTTTTGGCTCTGGGAACAATATTTTGTGTTTATACAAAATACTTCTTCAGAAATCTGGCATTGGTTGGAGTCGTGATGAGTTCTCCATCCATTGAGATTAAACAGAACCAAAGATTAACTCTTCTTCTGATAAAGACTCTGCCTGATTAGCCTGTTTAGGTTGTGCCGTTTGATGGGGCGGTGCCCGTGGATTTGAAGTAGATGGCATGAAATCTGCCAGAGTCAAAGACAATTTAAGATTTGATACATACTCATCTTCTCCTGATTCCTCTTTCTTCTTTGAATTGCGCTGCCCTTTTGAGGATTTGTCTTTTGATGGGGGCTTTACTGCAGCTTTTGTAGGAGACACAATTGGATTCTTCAATTGTGTTCGCAAAATGGAATGGGTCCGATTGATTGTATTTCTGACCATCCAATCATCATATTTTTTCGCAGTTTTGCTTTTGACTTCCTGCCACTCGCCTCCTTCCTCTGGATCTGTAGCGGTAATACACGCTACATGAGCTGAAGAACCCTTCAATTTGACTTGTCCCAAGTCGACCATCTTTTGCAGGAGGTCTTTAAAGACAAAACACTCCTGGATGGGATGCCCCAACATTTGATGAAAGGGACAATAATTGGGACGGTCTTCATCTCCTTCCTTGTTTGGCCTCTTGGGCACTGGTAATTGAACCAAATTATTTTCCAGAGCTGAAATGAAGTAACCAGGAACTTTCTCACTTCGGAAAGAGTATGTTTTACTCTTCAAATCCTCAAATTGTTTTCGTCGTTGATCTCTTTGATCATTTGGACGAAACAGCCTTTGTTGTTGGCATTCATGGGGTGGAGCCCTTCGAGAAGATGAAGGTTTTGAAGTAGAAATAGGTACAGGTGCTTGTTTAAGCATAACTATAGCAGTTTCCGCTTTACCCATTCTCCTTCCTGAAGCTGATGGAATTATACGAGATTTAACCTTAGCCTGTATAAGGGAATCTTCAATTTGTTGAGCGATTGAAGTAAGGTCTCGAAACCCTCCTGTGTATTTCACAGGGATCAATGGCGTGCGTAATTCGTCACGCAAATTTGCCACACAGATTGGCAACAATTCTTCCTGAGGGAGTTCTAAACTCAGGGAATACGTTAATCCCTTCCAAAGAGCAATGAAATCAGAGACTCTTTCATTCTCCCTTTGCTTGCAGTTTATAAGATCGAAAACTGTCGTTTTTGGAAAAGTTGAGCTAAACTGAAGAAGGAATTTTTGACGAAGATCCTCCCATCCGATGATTGACCGGGATTGCAAGCTTGTATACCAGAAAAAAGCTGGTCCTTGCAAGGTTCGCACGAAGCATCTGAGTTTCACTGCTTCTTGCTGCTCTGGAGTTCCCATCATAGGATCACAACAAGACACGTAATGCGTCAAATGTTGTTCAGGGTCGCCTGATCCATTAAAAGTAGGGAAAATAGGGTTTCCAAAACTGGATGGAGGAGAAATTGAATCTACCCATTCAGGGTAAACTTCCTTTTCAGGTTGAACTTGCGCCCGTTTCCCTTCCATAGTTTCTAACCGAGCTGTTAATGACTCAATAGTAGTTATTAACTTTTGAGAAACATCAGGTTGAACTTGGTTTTGGGTAGGTGCAATGAATGGAGTTTGGACAGACGTGGTGGTTGGTGCTGCAACTGATGGTAGTGTTGCCAACCGTTGTTGCGTTTGACCCGTAGGATTAGACCTCTGAGGGTGTACTGATAAAGGAGGATATTCCTGATCCATCTCATTAGTTACAACAAATTCCTTCGGCTGTCGGACTTCAGCATTCTTAAGAAGAAGACTACTCTGAAGTAGTTCTGCATTCAACCTTCTTAATTCTTTCATTTCTTCCTCCTGTTGTGCAAACCTTTGCTCTAATGAGAGCGATTGACCTCCTTCAGATGAAGGGTGAGAAGTAACCTGATTCTTTCCTTTCCCCTTATTGGATCCTTTTCGGAGAGGGGGAAGTGGGTTACTTAAAGGAATACCCAGATTTTGGGTAAGCCTTTGATTACGTGTGCGCACACCTTCTTCATTTAGGTCTGTGTGCGCAACTTCTTGAGCAGGAACCTCTTCGTCTGATCCCTCTGATTGAGCCTCATCTGGTGAATCAGCAGCAATGGCATTGATGACATTAATGGATGCATATTGCATGGAATCCTTTCTATCATCATTTCTGTGATATTGTCTTCTTCCATGTCCATGATGAGACATGGAATTCCGTTGACTTGATCCCTCAGGAACTTCTTGGAGAACCGTCACTTGGAGAGAATCTCCTGATAGCTTGGCTCTTCGTTCCTCTTGAGGCTTATTCCCTAATCGAGAGAATACTGAATTTCTCTAAGGGAGGGATTGAGGATTTGAAAAAGTCCCCAGTCCGGTGGACTGGGGATGTTCCTGCTGCTTCCGCTCAACTCCTCGAATCCCATTTGTTGACTCTGAGGGTTGGGTTAGAGAAGTCCCCAGTCTGACAAGCTGGGGTGTCTCTTGACATGCTATGTCTGAGATCTTCTTAAAATCTCTCTTGATCTTGCGAATCTTAGTTCAAAAATTAGCTGGATGCATTAACCTGTATCCACTTTTATCACCTGGTTCAACAGACCGTTGGATGATTTCCGAAACTTCTGTCATTTTATGACGTGTTTGCTCCAGACGAGAGGCTTGTGCAATATTCTCGCCTGCTTGATGTAAGAGCAATTCAACAACTTGTTCTCTACATACTTTATTTTGAGAGGAACTAGTTGAAGCCTGTTCTTGAGCAAGCTTTTGATTATAAACAAAGCCCATTGACTGTGGTCGGCCATGGGCAATAACATTGCATGAGACCATTTTCGGCGGGCTTTGCTGACTGGAAAGCACTGTGAAATGTAGTGCTCCGTGAATACCCCATCCTCTGATATGAACATCAGATGGAGCATTGGCAATTAACTGACGCAATTTTCTTAGTGCGCCAAGGCATGAACGTTGAAGGGTTCTCTGTTGCTTTTTAGCCTTCGGATATCGAGAGACTGATAGAGATTCCAAATCAATCTGACGTTGTAGACCTTCTATTATCTTAAGATGATTTTCATATTCATCATAGGATAATACCTTCTTCTTTAATTGACAAAGAGTTTTCCATATGTTGAGACGAATATCATGGATTCCATCATCCGTCAACATCTTTGGAATGTCGTACTGGGAGTCAGCCAAAGGCCAAAACATGACTGGTACTTCACCTTTTGCCAGTTTTTTCCTCATGTTCAGCATTTCCTCTTTATCATTAAATGAAGATTCTTCTACCTGTTTTGACCAGAGTTGGTGTTTCCTTGTTGCTTCATCGGATTCAACAAGATTGGTAGAGAGATCATTGATCAAACTAGAAGATGCATGACTTAGGGGTGGTTCGGAGAATGACCTACACCCTGGGCTATCTTCTGATTGAGAAAGTATTTCACTTTTTAGCGATAAAGCATCAGACATGACTGGTTTCGCATTTGCAAGTGCCTCAAGATAAGAGGGCTTTCTCGGCACTACATTATCCACTGGAGTATTTTCCAGGCAATGTGAATCACTACTGCGGAGAGGACTTTCGCAGCGAAGTTCATCATCATGGGGAGGACCACCATAATGGGTTACAGCAAAAGATGAGATCTCTTGCTCCTTGGTCTTCTGACCACACAGAGGGTTCCTGTGGCTCTCATTTGAAGAAGAAACTTCAAGATTGACCGAATTTTCATGAAGCAAGCCTTCATGAGGAAGTTTCTATTGAAGACCTTCAGAATTAATGTTCCCGTTATTGGGAACTGAGGGAGTAGAATCTTGAATTCCGACAGATAAATGTCTGAGGGCTTCAAGAACTCCAGCATCGAGCAAGGCTTTGTTACAGATTGGCCTTTGATCTCCTGACTGTGCTGGGTGGATCTTTTTCTTAGATGCCTTCTTACTCGCTTTAGAAACCACTTGATGACGAAAGTGATTGCTCTGAGCAGGTGTATGTGCCTGATCAGGAAAGATGGTCAGGTTAGGCTGACGATCTCTACTCAAATCAGGTGTATGTGCCTGACTTGGTTGTCCGTATGATATGGGGGAGTATGCCCCATAACCCTCTTGGACTGGAACAGATGTGTGTGTCTGTTCCGGAGTGAATCGTTGATGTGTCACTCCACTGCTAGGGATAGATTTATGTGTCTGTCCCAGAGATGATGCTGAAGCTGTTATGATATCCTGGCAAGCATTCAGAATATGAGCAAGAATTTGCTTCTGCTCTTTCACCATTGAAAAAATATGTTTGGTGACTTCAGCCGCCGGAACGGGGATATACGTCCATTCCGGGCTTGGAGTAGGTGTATGTGTCTGCTCCTGTCCTCCTTTTCCTGTCAGTGAATCCTGACAGTACTCAAGTGTGGAGGCAGAGAGTTGAGTCTGCCTCCTGTTTGTCGTCGGGGCTTTCCGACTGACTTCTCCGTGCGCTACCAAGCAAGACTGTTGGTAGGCTTGATTAGTATTAGCAGGTGTATGTGTCTGCTGATTACACTTCGCCAAACGCGGTTGACGAGATCCATCATATGTAGTCAGACGAGCCTTCTGACTAACTGGTGATGTATAAGCAGGTGAATGTTCCTGCCTATAGTACTCCACCGGAATTGCCTGGCGGGATTGGCGTGATGCTGCCAGACGAGTCTGTTGGACAGCGGAATTAAAACGGGCAGGTGTGTATGACTGCTCGTTGTTTGCCACCAAGTTAGGTTGGTGGACTTCTCCGGAGATGGCAGGGATGACAACCTGCCTATTGTTAACCGGATTCCGTCTCTGGCGGTTCATCTTGCCTGCTCGGGTTCGAGGAACCTGAGCTGAATGCCTGGAGTCGGTACCCTCATCATGTTGAGGGCGCACTACCGCACGAGTCTGGCGGCAATTGTTGATGGAAGCCCTCGGGAAGGACTCCTGTCTTTTTGAATTAAGGCCCTGAGGGACCTGCTCATTCACTTCCTCAGAGTAAGGGAGTCAATGGAAATTGCGTTCCGGGGATAAAGACCCGAAACGGTTGGAGACGGTAGTCAGCACCGCCTGCTTCTTGATCGCTGGCCGCCGTTGTCCAGACAACCAGGTAGAGTTGTTAACTTGGAGGGCTTGACGAGCGGCCTCCATAGTTGGGATAGTACCGTTGCGACGATACTCCTTAACCAGTGCATTAGAAACCCAGCGTTGAAGACGCTGAGTTGGTGATGTCATCCTCAGAGCGGATGACGTTCCAGCAGGAGTAGCATCATTGGTTTTCACAGCAGCAGACCTCACAGTAGAGGTGTTCACAGCAGCAGTATTCACAGGGGTGAATTTAAGAAAATCCATTTTGCAGAAGATCTTGAGAAAAGAGTGCCTGTTCCATATAACAGACATAATCAAGATGAATCTGGCCACTGCATATTTTGGATGAGAACATGTCAATGATTTATTTGTTGGCCCAAGGGGTCTAACAAATAAGAAGAACATCACTATAACTTGGTTAAGGATTCACGTCGGGTTCACCATTTTTTGTTTCGCTCGGATTTCGGGGATGACCTCCTGGATGGGAGATTCAAACGTTCCGATCGGTTTCTAACGGGTTTGTTCGTAGAACCGGAAACATCCAATGATTCCACATCCGTTTGGACCTACTTTCCAAAGGTAGGCGCTCACTAGCTTGTGGGCTAATGAGGCTTAGGAATTTGCATTGGTCGAGAGGATGGGAGGTCGGACTCATCACACCTTTTTTAGGGGAATTATTGTCTACTACGGGACTCTCTTTATAGAATTAAGTTATGTTCGTGAATCCTTATTACATTACCAAGTATAAAATGAGCTTTCCTTCAGTTTAACAATCAATGATTAAATATGTTAGAAATTTAGAAGATCTTTTATATGTATTCAAGGTTCTTCATCAATAGAGAATCATCTGTATCTATTTAGAGATTCTTAGTCAATGGTATCCTTCAAAAAAACATTTATAAAAGTCTCTTGGTCATTATGATGACCAGGCTGGTTTTAAAGCCACTCAGTGGGGCACTTGAAGTTTATCGTCATTCAGAAGGACATGGATTATTTCAAATTTGGGATCGAACCCATAAATGGGCTACCTACGTATCCTTTTTTTTTTAAAAGGAATCAGAACCCACGTAGTTCGAGTAATGGAGTATGATGTTTATGATTGATGGCTCAAAGAAGAATGTCATAATTACTTTTACACTCTAAGCTCACGTGAGTCATGCTCGGTGTGAGAAACAAGAGGTATTGGTAAAAATTAGACAATTGTGCCATGAAAGATGCAATCATAAGAAATTTTTTGGGGCTTATGTATGTATGAATGCCCAGATAGATGAAGGTCTAGGATTTACTTTTAGGGAGAAAATCCAGGAACATGGTCCATAAAGGTATATGTGCTTTATGGAGATTTGAATACTCTAACTTGGGACTTATTCCTGAAAAGGAAACCCAAATTAGGAGAGGATTGATAATTGGGTTTTACTCCTGAGAAGGAACCCCATATCAAACGTAATTTAGGACTGGTTAAGAGAAATTAAGGGGTTTGGGGTTCACTCCTGAAGAGGATGCCCATAATTATGACTGGGACTTATTCCTAAAAAAGGAGGCCCAGGTTAGGGGACTTGGGGCTTACTCCTGAAAAGGAAGCCCAAGATTATGACTGGGACTTGCTCCTAAAAAAGGAGGCCTAGGTTAGGGGACTTGGGGCTTACTCTTGAAAAGGAAGCCCAAGATTATGACTGGGACTTGCTCCTAAAAAGGAGGCCCAGGTTAGGGGACTTGGGGCTTACTCTTGAAAAGGAAGCCCAAGATTATGACTGGGACTTGCTCCTAAAAAGGAGTCCCAGGTTAGGGATTAAGGTTTGGGGCTTACTCCTAAATAGGATTCCCATATTTGAGATTGGGGCTTACTCCTAAGGAGGATGCCCATATTTGAGATTGGGGCTTACTCCTGGGGAGGATGCCCATATTTGAGATTGGGGCTTACTCCTGAGGAGGATTCCCAAGATTATGACTGAGTCTTATTCCTGAAAAGGAGACCCAGATTAGGGATTAAAGTTTGGGGCTTACTCCTGAGGAGGATGCCCATATTTGAGATTGGGGCTTACTCCTGAGGAGGATTCCCAGATTAAAGGATTATGATTGGGGCTTACTCCTGAGGAGGATGCCCAAGTTTAAGGAATTAAGGTTTGGGGCTTACTCCTGAGGAGGATGCCCAGATTAAAGGATTTATAACTGGGGTTTATTCCTGAAAAAGAGACCCAAGTTAAGGATTATCTCATCTTAAAGGATGAGGTTTAATGAATGAACTCTCCATATTTAGTGACATAAGGATATTTAAATCACTAGGCTTTGAGAGATATTCCACAGAATTCCTTTCAGATAAGGAAGTCAAATCAGGAAATCATGCCATAAATGGCTTTGAAGAGTGTCTTGAAGACTGAATCTTGAAAAGGAAAGGTGTGATGGCTTAAGAGGGGTAAAATGGGCAAGATAGGAACCCAAAAAGGTAGGGGCGCGCAAGTCTTGAAAGGCGCGCAAGTATTGCGGCGGCGCGCAAGTGTTGATGAGTTTCAACACTTAGGCCTTCCTTCTTCTTTTTAAATCTTCCGTTCTAGGTAAGAAATTACCTTAGAAGTGTTCCGGAAGCTTTGAGAAGAGACTTAGGCGTCGGGAGCTTCAATCCGAGTTTCTGGAAAAAAATCCTCTCGAATGGGGGGCCCACAGGGTCTATTTATAGGCAGGAGAAGACCCCGGGCGGTTACCGAGCGGTTATCACTTAGGTCGCGCAAGTCACTTTCACGACCATAAGGCATCGCGCAAGTAGACTTGCATGACCACTAGGCAGCGCGTAAGTACTTGCACGACCACTAGGTGGCGCGCAAGTGTACTTGCGTGACCATGAGGGAACTTGCGCGACCTATGGGAAATGTTCTCCTTGTTCATCCCTTTCTCGATTTTTGATGTTTCTTCAAAGGATGAATCACTTTATGCTCAGATATTCCCCTTTTCTGATCTTTAGATTCTGTGACGAAAGGAGCGTCAACACTTAGGTATAAGTATAGGCTTATACCTGAGTAAGGGTTATCTGTTGAGAACTTTCTTTTTGATTATCCTTGTTGGAATTAGTGAGACCTTGAGGGTCTCGGGGTCCCTACTGAGTATCGTATATTCACCCCTGCACGGGCTTTGCCCGCACCTCGTTGTGTTGGTTGCAGACAACAGACATCACTGATCATGGTTGAGGCTTGTAGAGCTGGACGGTACTCGGAGGTGGATCTCACGATGAGTCAGTACCCGGAGGTGGATCTCAGGATGAGTCGGTACCCGGAGGTGGATCTCACGACGAGTCGGTACCCGGAGGTGGATCTCATGACGAGTCGGTACCCGGAGGAGATGGATGGACGTGGAGTGCTGAGGAGGACATCTATACCTACCCTTCATGTAAGAACCTGGAGGACGATCCAGGAGCTGCTTGTCACCTTTCAGCTGTTGTCCTTTGAGTTGTGCTTTACTTTCAGTTGTAGCTGTACCTTTATTTTGGGCTTGTATTTATGGCCCCTTGTACTTTCAGTATGTTTGTTATACTGCTTTACTTAGTGTAACTTCTTCTTGTACTCTGTTTGTGTGTGTTTTCGTTTCGTAAAGGCAATGCCTTCCCTTTTTATTGGGATTTATGCCTTTAGTGCTAGTCGCTAGCCCCTAGCCTATGGAAGGCGGGCTTGGGGTAGTCACGGCATGGGCCCCGAGGATAGGTCGTGACAAATTGGTATCAAAGGAGTTGGTTCTACCGCAGGACTTATAACTCTGCTTTTTCTTTTCTGTGAAAAAATAGTGTTAAGGGTACCGAGTGTGGTTTTCAGTTTAGGGAGTCCATTGTTGGTGCGGGCGGCTGATGTATCCATACACCAGGACCCTGACTACTGATTTCTGACTCAGTTCACGAAAACACTAATTGTGTGTGTGTTTTTAAAGGTTTTTCCCTTAAAACAGCTCAAACCAGGCCAGCTCACCAGGTATAATCGTTTGACTGTGTCACATCTGTTTCTTTCAGGATGCATTTCCACAGACAATCAGCTAGAGCCCCAAGATATGTACGTACTGACAGCCTGCTGAGCGATGAGGCTTCGGTACAGGGACCTCTTTCATTTGAGGCACTAGCAGAGGCACCAGCGATACTATCATACATTGGGCCACCGATACCACTAGCCCCAGCAGTAGGCGATGCACGCTGCTTGAGTGCACTGCACGAGTTCCAGCGCCAGAGGCCACCCAGGTTTTGGGGATAGACGGACCCACAGGCGGTTGAGGATTGGATGGTGGCTGTGGTGAGAGTTTTCAGGATAGTGGGTACACCAGCGGACTTCATGGTGATCTTTTCTGCCAGCCTCCTTCAGGAACTAGCAGGCAGGTGGTGGAACCAGATGATCCAGTTTTGCGATGAGATGACCTTCACTTGGGGAGACTTCAAGACCCTCTTCAGGGTGGAGTTCATACTAGTGACTCTACACCCCGAGCGTGTTCAGGAGTTGTTGCCTTTGCCACAGGATTTTTGATCAGTAGCCGAGTCATCTGTAGGCAGTAGACAAATGATGCAGGGGTCTAAGAGGACCAGACCAGCAGATGGGAGACCTCGGGATACATGTTTTGTTATGTGAGGCACATGAAACAGAGCCATCCATACGAGGATCAGGAAGTGTTATGAATGCGGTAGGAAGGTTCACCTGGCACGTGACTGTCCGACCCCCCGCACAGTTGATCCACAGGCATTAGAGGAGCCACCAAGACAGAAGCAGTGGCGGGTTCTTGAGCAACAACCGAGCAGTGGACAAGGCAGTAGAGCTCTAGAAGTAGGTGGATAGGAGCGGAACTAATAGATTCATTTTTGTCCCTTGTACTTCTAGTTCCATGTTGTTGTTGCATTTGTGTCTTTGTACTTCGAGTTGTAGTAATAAAAGACACTTATATTCGTGATGTTTGCTTTTATGTCTATCTGTATGGTTGATACTGAGAGGTCCCGGTTAAAAACTATTGGCTTGACCCTCACTTTCGATATTTCTACTGGAAGAGACCCAATGACCTCACACTGATGCCGACAGTGTGACTCGACCCTTGGAGGTGAGAGTGACGGTTGTATATCTTGGTAGTAACGTCGAGGCCTTACGACGTCGTCCATGGCATGAATGCATCATTCATGTTAGGATTGACTGTATTAGGCAATGGGTGTGGTTCATCCATGGGATGAGACCGAGTTTCTCTTTTTGTCAAAGGAGAAATATTAGCAGCTCTTACAGATCGTAGATAGAGAATGTGCAGATCATCTAGGAGCGGATGAAGACTGCACAGTGTAGTGAGAAACAGGAAACTGGCACTAGTCTCAGAGACTCAGGCGTGTAAAATGTTTCAAGAAGAAGAAGTGTTAAGGACAGATGAGTCTGTGGAGTATCAGACATGGAGGCAGAGCTAGGAGAACAACATGAGGTGGTGTACATTTCAACATGTTACAACCACCCGCCTTTGTTATCCCTGCCAGGTTTAGGGAGCTGGAGGGCAGGGAAAAAGAGTAGCTGCATGCGGTCAAGGAATGTGACCCAATGGATCTAAGAATGATTCGAGGGATAGTCTGTGTCCACTACTAGCTGTCGTAACAACTGACATTGATGCGAATCATTCCTTACTTCCGCGAATCTTGTCTCAGACCTAGAGTTTTCAGTAAGCCGTAGACTTGACCCTCACGTCTGGAGATACCTTGGGAGCAGACTCGATAATCACACTTATGCCAACAGTGTGGTCTGACCCTCGAGGAAAGAGTTTCAGTTGGAATATCTTGGTGGCAGCGTCGAGACCTTACGACGTTGGTCTCGGTATGGATTGGATTCACAGTTCATGCTCATATTGACTGTATTAGGCAAAAAGTTTGTGGTTTATCTATAACGTTGGGATGGGTTTTCCTAGGTCAGAGAAAAGGAAACCCTAGGCATCACAGGATAAAATCATGCACAGGAGGGTGCAGTCAGTCACTCTTGAGTCGGTCAACCTTACCCTCATGGCAGCAGGAGTTTTGAGTTTTAGTTCTAATCAGGAAATGGAGGCCTCTAGAGTTCAAGGATGGCGATCACGTCCTCATACGGGTCTCACCTTGACGATGTTTACGGAGATGTGGCCGAGGCGGCAAGTTATCTCCGAGATTCAACAGACCTTTCTAGGTCCTCAGTAAGGTAGGAGAGGTGGTTTACTACTTGACATTTCCACCTCAGTTGCACCGGGTGCATGATATCATCCACGTACCTCAGTAGAGGAGATACGTGCATGATCCTTCACACATCATCGACCCCAGGGAGTTGGACGTCGATGACAGGGCGACATGCACGGAGGTTCCAGTGGAGATCAAGGATCAATAGGAGCGGGTCTGACGTGGACGGTCGATTCCTCGGGTGCGCTTTCACTGGTAGCTCGAGAACCTCCAGGAGAGCACATGGGATCAAAGGGATCAGATACGTGCTCAGTACCACTTTGTTTTTCCTTGGTGTGTGTTATAGCTTTACGGGGACGTAAATCCCTGAGGTGAGAGTAATGTAAAGAATCGGAAATTTCAAGGAATTTTTTTTTAATTTCTTTGGAATTTTACGAGTCCGCAGTTTCTGACGGCACCTGATTCCGAGGCCCGGTGTGCCCAGAATCAATTTCTGAAGTTTAGCTCAGGTACATTCAGTGAACGAACGAGCGGGTTTTTCTAACTTTTGAACCAGTTCTCGGAATCAAAATCTGAGGGCACCGATGAACTCGAAGCACCGGTAATTTCTTAAGGGGATCTTAAGTGCAGTTGTATTTTGTCGCATGAGGTGGTTAATTTTTGGGGATTCAATAAGTCTTAAATAAATTGTAGTGTTACAATTTATTTTATGTGGAAGTTAAATTCTCCATAGAGAAGTTGGAGGTGGGGCCGCATCCCACCTAACTTCCCATGAGAGGGTATGACCAAGGGTGGTGGGGTCCACCCGAAACCCCAACCCTTCACCTTCCCTTTAACTCCCATGAACTTTCCCCCATTTAAACTCCTTGTTATTAATGTATAACCCCTTCACCTCCCAAGCATTAATGAGGTCATCTATCCTCTCATAATGTGTGCCAACCCATTTAGTTAATGGCTTGAATTAATTTGGGTGTTTATAATTCTTTTTGAATTTTAAACCTTTCACCCTTCTCTCTCTATTAAATTTTCCAACCCATATAATTAATACTTTCATTAATTATTTTGGAGTGTCAATAATTCTTTGAATTGTTTCTTTTTGCATGGAAATTTTTTTATTAAAGGGGCCTTGTAAATTATTTGTGGAGAAAATATTTTGGGTGGAGGAAAACCTCTGGGGAAATTGGAGGAGAGCTCCCTCCTTCCAACGAAGAACGCCTCCGGCGGAGAACGCGAAGTCACCGACGACGTGCCTTCTCTTCTTCTTCCTCTGCGTCAATGGAGGAGATACTACCGTGGGGAATGTCTCTTTTGACAACGACTCTTCCTCCAACGTCGACGAACCAACTTCCTTTTCCTTCCACGTTATCGTCAACGAACGACGAATGACTCAAGGTAGGGAATTTATTTGTCAATGATACTAAACCCAAAGAACGCAGATCAACTCAATATTAAGTTGATCTGCGAATGTTTTAATTGTGGGTTGGGAATTTTGGTATGCTTAAAATTTATTTAAGAGATCGTGGAATGATTTGATTAAATTTTATTTAAATAAAATTTGATTGTTTGTTCTTTATAAACCCTGTTTAATCTTGGTTAATTGATAACGCCTAATGCGGAGGGCGCGGGCCGAACAAACACAGCTCGACCGCCCTCCGCAGATTGTTGTCGATGTGTGGATTGAAGGCAAAAAATAAATGAGACCACAAAGGTAATTTGAAGCCTCCGCAGTGAAGATCGGGTCTCAGGAGGACCGCTGGGGAAGACAGCGGGCAAAACGGACCACCGGAGCGCGTCCGGTGGTCCGCGGCGGCGCCAGCGACCGGCGGGGGCGGCGCGCCGCCGGAACAGAACTGCCGCGGCTGAGCCGCGATGATGGACCAAACCAGAATGGCTTATCCGTTCCGGAAGCAGAGGGATGTGGTTTAAATGCCGCGCCAGCTAGACGCCAATGCCCCCCAGGCCGGACCAGGGCAGGCCGAGCGGACCGGACCGCCAGTGCCGGCTGGGCCGGGTCGCGCCGGATGGGCCGGGCTATGCCGGATGGGCCGGGCCGTGCCAGCCAGGCCGGGTCTCAGCCTATCGGGCCAGACCCAGACTCGGGTCGGGTCGACCCAGGGGGTATCGGGCCGGGTCGGACCGGGCCCGAACCCCTATTCTCGGGCTATTTCGTTCAAACACCCATAACTTGGGCTACGAAACTCCGATCGACGCACCGTCAGTTGCGATGGGATCCTTGTATTGAGATGGTCGTTTCGGTATATTACACTCAAGGTTTCGGATAACTTTGGGTATGGCCGAGTTGGTTCGAACACGAAACCAACCGGGCCCTCGGAGCAGAAACGCCTATAACTTGAGCTCCGGACGTCCGATTGATGTGCAATCGACTTTTTTGGATTCCTCTTAATGAGAAGGACATTTTTTCTTACTCCACACGAGGTTTGGATGAAGTTGGAGTATGTTCAGGTTGGATTGTACCCGAAATCCAACCGGGCCCCTAGAACGGAAAAATCGATAACTTTCAGACCGGACGTCCGTTTGACGAACCTTCAGCGGCGTTGGTGATCACGTTGAGAAACGGTCCCTATGGGTATACCCTATGTGAGTTCAGGGTACAGTTGAGATACGGTTGGGTTGGTTCGTACACGAAACCAACCGGGCCCCTGGGATGAAAAGGATAATAACTCACAGACCGGGCATCCGATTGATGTGTCGTCTGTTGCATTGAGACCCCTATGATAAGGTGGTCCTTTGAGATACTTCTTCATGGGACTTTTTGATACTTGGAGTATCGACCTGTATCTCATGGAGCGGACCCTCCCGGAGACGAGCGTACGGAGTACGGAGACCGTGTAGCTGGCTGAGACCTGATGACTGCTTGTCCGATTTGATTCGGAGTGACTTGCATAGCCCAGTGGGGAGAAATAATTTGTGAGGTAGCAGACCCATGGCGGAGTAGCACTACTTGTGAGGTGGTAGACCTGCGGTACTTGAAAGGATGAGTACCTCTGTAGGCTATGAGGGGGAGCACTACTGTGTGAGGTGGTAGACCCATGGCGGAGGAGCACTACTTTGTGAGGTGGCTGACCTGTGGTACTCGACAGGAGGAGTAACTTAGCAGTATTAGGTTAGTGAGTAGTACCTCGGAGTCGTGAAAGGATCAATGTACTCGTCAGATACGGAGCTCTTCAGCAGTTACAGTTTCAATAATGAAAATCCTAGTTTGAGCTGAGTCAATGACCTTTGTGTTTTCCTCATGATTGAGATGGGTTACTAGATAACTTACGTATATGTATGGGAATATACCTAAGTAGTGGTTATCCATCGAATTCATATCTATGTGATAACTCGTGGATGAGATGGGTTACTTGGTAACTGAGGTATAAGTATAGGCTTATACCTGAGTAAGGGTTATCTGTTGAGAACTTTCTTTGTGATTATCCATATTGGACTTAGTAAGACCTTGAGGGTCTCGGGGTCCCTACTGAGTATCATATACTCACCCCTGCACGGACTTTGCCCGCACCTCGTTGTGTTGGTTGCAGACGACGGACATCACTGATCGTGGTTGAGTCTTGTAGAGATGGACGGTACCCGGAGGTGGATCTCATGATGAGTCGGTACCCAGAGGTGGATCTCACGGCGAGTCGATACCCAGAGGTGGAGATGAGTCGATACCCAGAGGTGGATCTCACGGCGAGTCGGTACCCAGAGGTGGATCTCACGACAAGTCGGTACCCGGAGGAGACGGACAGACGTGGAGTGCTGAGGAGGACATCTGTACCTACCCTTCAGGTCAGAACCCGGAGGACGATTCAGGAGCTTCTTTTCACCTTTCAGTTGTTGTCCTTTGAGTTGTACTTTACTTTCATTTGTAGTTATACCTTTCTTTTGGGCTTGTATTTCTGGCCCCTTGTACTTTCAGCATGTTTGTTATACTACTTTACTTAGTGTAGCATCTGCTTGTACTCTTTTTTTGTGTGTTTTTGTTTCGTAAAGGCAATGCCTTCCCTTTTTATTTGGATTTACGCATTTGATGCTAGTCGCTAGCCCCTGGCCTATGGAAGGTGGGCTTGGGGTAGTCACGACACGGTCCCCGAGGACGGGTCGTGACATAGGTCATCCCATTGGATTCCAATAGAGACCTACCCAATATGTAGGGATATTTTTCCTTGTTTTGGTTAGATGATATTAGGATTAGAATGTTAAGTTTTCATCCATTGGATTCCACTCAAACCAATTAGCTAACATCATAGGATGATTATAGTGAGTTGTCGTAACTTTCAAAAGTCAAGAATGCCATGGGCCTTTCATGGATTCGATATGTGCATGTTGTGTGGGAATGAATGTACTTGTACCATCAATTACTTTGTGTTGTATATTTATTGACCCTATGTCTATTAGCCTTGGTTCCCTTGACTACCAATAGGTTATATGTTCATAGAAATTCATCTTAGGTCAAAGTAGGTATGGTCATCTGGGTATTCTGCACAAATCCCAAGATCAACATGATTTTTATTAATTTTCTACCTTAATTTAATAATAACTACACACTATTATGTTTTATACTCATATACTATATTTTAATTAGACACCACTGGTGATATAATACTAAGTTGTACTCACACCCTGGTCGGTCTTCCATTTGGTACTCTAGAATATTTTATAGATGATGGTAAGAATAAAGGGAATTTCGAAGTTGTGGATGCTTGAACTCTTTTATGGTTGGGAGCATGGGATGATATGACCAAAAAAAATGCTCATGATACTCATGGAGATAGATTATTTTGGTCTTTTATTTACTTTTTTATACTAGTCCTTTTCATATTCTTGCTACCATGTCTTTCATATTTCATGTTTTTTATAATCATGAAATCATTGATATATGATATTGTTTACTTCTTTATTCTTGTCTAACTATATATCTAGATGGGTTATGTGTTTTTGTTATTTCTCCATTGTTTTTTACTATGATATAGGTTTTATATTCTCTCCACTATACCACCATACACCCCCGCTACTAGTTGGAAGCCTCTAGTGTAGGGGGAGGTGTGCTTGAGGCTTTATGGCCCTCTAGACTGGTCACACATCTATAAACCAGGTCAGGGATGTCAAAATGTGGTATAAAAGGCTTATTTTTCCTTTATCTTACTATTTTTATTTGGTATAAAGTATACTAGGAAGTGTAAAAACTTGGTGATGTTAATGTACCTAGGAGTAGCTAACCCAAGTGCGGGGGAAAAGCAAAGTTTCTAGGGATGAGACTTTTTGTTCTGGATTTTTCCTATTAGAGTTGTACTATTTTCACCAATGGGTGATGAACATGATTTATGATGTTATGTTTTATGGATTTATACCCTTTGGCTAGTATGGAAAATGGAGCATTATCCTATACATCATCATAGGAACATAAGGATTTATATGTCATTCCTATTCCATGCCATGCATATTTCAATGCTTATACTGAATGTTCCCTATTGTGTGTATATTGGTTGTTAAAAATGTGAATTATAACATTTATTATAGGAAAAAATGGTTATATAAAGTGTATGCATCAAACTAAATGGTTTTTTCATATATATTTTGATTATGGAACCTTATTTAACCAATATTAACATGGTCAAGGATATGGAACCTTGATTACATAAGTTGAAACTTGTATCTTGTTATAGATAAATGGATTTTTAATTGCAATTTATATTTTTATGCCTTTAAAATTAATAATGTAAATCCATATAATTGAACCATTATATATAGAATTATTACATTCTAATACCTAATGTTAAATAACTAGTTATAGTTAAATGGAGTGACAATTAAAATTTATAGGGTGATATGATTATATAAATTGGGAATGAAAATATGTACAATTAAACCATTTTATGAAGACATAACAAATTTAAATTCCTAATGTTACAAAAAAGTTTTCTATTAAATGGGGATTAAAATTGAAACTTAAATTTTTTTTTCCTATATAACATGGAATTGACACCCCATATAATTAAACCTACAAATAAGGCTTGAAATCTCAACTTATAATCTAACTTTAGAAACTGGTAGTTGGTTTATCATATCTATTATAGTTATTCCTTGTTCCTATATTTCTTTTTCCTATTTTTAATCTCATATACCTTGTATCTTGTTATGAATAATTATCTTGGCATTGTAGATATATGCCTCCACTACAACCTTGGGTCGAGCGCCAGGAAGGTGGTCACAACCATGCTCCTGAGGTGGTGGAACCTGAACAACCTATAGTTCCACCTAAAACATCTTCCATAGTAACACATTTTATTCCTGTACTAGGCACTAATGCTCAGATTAAAGAGGGCTCCCCATGTCTTATACAATCCATGTAGGGAGCCTCATGAGCAACATCAACCATGTTGTAGTTGAACAGGAAGTTCCAACAACAGCATCCACATACTTTATTGGGGGAGGGAGGTCCCCAAGATATAGAGTATTGGTTGGAGTACATGAATACCATATTTGAGAATCTTGATACACCTTAAAAAAGTAGGTTGAATCTCAAAATGTATACACTTCATGGATCTTCTAAGAGATGGTGGGATATCCTTACTTAGGCAGATCGGCATTGAGGCATGGTTTAGAGGGACTTCCAAACTAGTTTCTATGAAAAAAATTTTATGAAGATGTTGATAGTTGATCAATATTGGGAATTCATGAATCTAGAGAAGGTTATTATGTCTTTCATGGATCACTCATCTCGTTTCACTAAGCTTCATCACTTTTCACCCACTCTTGCTAGTGATGAGTTGTCAAGGGCTAGGTGTTTTGAGGATGGACTCGGGTATTCCATTCCATCTCAAGTGAATGTATTTTTACTAAATACCCTTTATGATATAGTGAACCAATACCTTATCTTAAAGCACAATATGAGATAATCTGAAGGTATAGTGTAGGTTGGTTCAGCTTCTAGGTTAGGTAGTGCATCATCTAATGGTAGAAATCATAACCATGAGACTTCTCACTAGAGTAGTGGTAGCCAGAGCATACGCACTGGCAGTTATGTAGTATACCATCAGTGTGGAAGGTAGGTTCACATGAAGCCTTAGTATGATAGAGACCTAGTAGAGTTTCAAGCCTTCAGTAGAATGGTCCATCTCCAAATATTCTTTAGAATCTTTCCACCTATGCCCAATGTGAGGGGATTTTCACCAATTCTGAGTTCTAAAGTGGGATATGTGGCTCCATGCTAATAAGGAAGCTGGATTGATGTTGACTATTCAGGTCAAGGAGGCAGTTGATCTCAAGGGATCCAGATAAAGGATGTGTGGTGGCAACATAGTGGAGCTACTTAGGGAGTTTATATTTTAGCTCAAGTTCATGGATCCATCTAGTTACATATAGTTTAGCCTACACCTTAGGAGAAGAGTGTAAATAAATCTACAGTATGAGGTAAGTTCTTAGTATAATTAAATTTAGTATATGATTTTTTTAACATAGGTGATTCATAATTATTCATATCTTATGATTTATTAGGAAATCTTGGTCTGGACATTCAATACTTCTATGGGGTGATTTCCCTTAATGCCCCTTTATGAATCCAATAAAAAAGTGTTCTTAATTGAAAGTAGTGTCCTATTGAGATAGTTCGCTATCATTTTATATGAAACCCTTTCATCCTTGATATGATTGTCTTTGATATAATTTACAAGATGGACTGACTAGTACCTTTTCAAGTCCATATTGATTATTATCATCGGTGGGTGTCTTCAACATCAACTTAGGATACTAGTTATGTTCATAAGGGATAATGGGATGTATAGGAGACTTGATCTAGACCTAAGTATCATGGGATGGGTGGAGTGTCGGCCCAAATTGTTGATATCATGCTAGACAGTTATGGGGTGTTGTAGGAATACTTTCTTCTAATGGTGAACTATTTCATAGATATCTTTCCTAATGATTTTTTTAGGATACCTCCTGAGAGATAGGTAGAGTTCACCGTAGATCTTAATCCAGGAGTATAATTGATATTTATCCCTCCATAAGGAATGGATTCTACAGATATCCATGAACTTAAGAGGAAGTTAGAGGACCTAGAATCCAAAGGGATTATATGGACCAGTACTTCTCATTTGGGTTCAAAATTACTTTTCAATAAGAAGTTTAGTGGTACTTTATAGTTATGTGTGGATTTCTGATGATTGAATTAGATCATGGTTAAGAACTGATACCCACTTTCTCATATGGATGATCTATTCAACCAACTCATAGGATCCAAGGTATTCTCAATGATTGATTTGAGATTTGGATATCATCATGTGAGGGTCAAGACCACATATTTACCACATAAATCTTTCCAAAGTTTTCATGGATTATATGAGTATCTGGTAATTTTTTTGGGTTTGACTAATGTTCTTATAGTTTTTATGTCCTTAATGAATTGGGTTTTCCACCCACACCTGGATTCCTTCATAGTCATTTTTTCAATGATATCTTAGTGTACTCTCAGACTCGACACAATCATTTCAATAACCTTGACATCATACTAAGTACACTAAGATAACATCAGCTATATGCCAAGATCAAAAAATACCACTTTTGGATCAACAAGTTTAACTTTATGGGTCACATTATATCATAATTATGAGTTTTTGTGGATCTAGAGATGGTGATAGATATTGTTTCTTGGTAGAATCCCAAGAATGTATTTGATGTACATAGCTTCTTAGGACTAGTCGGTTACTATCAGAACTTTATCCATAACTTTTCTTATCATACAATTCCACTTATAGTCCTGACCAAGTAGGTTATAAAGTTCACATGGTCTGAAACTTGTGAGAAGGCCTTTTAGGAGTTGAAAGGAAGGTTGAACTCATCACTAATCATGTCAAAGGATACAAAATTTATTATGACACATAATTAATAGTTTTGGGAATTGTTTTGATGCTAAGTAAATGATTAATATCATACATGTATCATCAATTAATGATTGAAGAGTTCAATTACCTAACACATGACCTTGAGTTAGCAGTTGTTGTTCATGCCTTGTGATGATGGAGACATTACATACTAGGGGAACGGTTTATGGCATACACAGACTATAATATCCTCAAATAAATATTCTATTAGTATGAATTAAACTCAAACAAAGGATATGGGTTTAATATCTTCATTATTTCAACTTTGATCTTTCTTACAGACCAGTTAAAGGAAATACAATTGCTAATGATTCAAGCTGAAAAAATCAAGCTCAAGTGGTTCAGTAATCCAGTGTTGAGTGGAAGTTAATGGATCTATTTTTATAAATTCATCTTGATGTTCAATAATGTTATGGGAAATCTATCCTTATGGATATATATGTGGTTCCATAACTTATGGATAGAATAAATAGGAGGAATATTTATAAACCCAAAGGCTTTGACTTGGGGGAAAGTGTTTCTGGTAAGGATTAATTTCTCAGTTGGGATGTTAATGAGGATGAGATCCTTTATATCCATGGGTGTTTATGGGTTCCTACAAACATGAAAGTAACATCCCAACCCAAAACACTAGGTCCAAGCTATAATGGAACATGATCTCATGTGCACTTCCCCATACATAAGAGGGTACCAACTAGCAGTGAGGGTCTAAGTTGGCCAATGGGAAAGATATTCCCTTAGTATCATGTCATCAAGTAGATAAAAATAAAAAAAGGTAATAAATAATTAGAGTAATCATGTAGAAACAAAAAAATAGTGTAAAAGTTATAAAAGTGATAATGGGCACACAAGTGGTAAGGAAAAATAAGTAAAAGAAATAGAAGGTAATAAATAAATAAAAAGTGGGTCCTTCAAAGTCTATCCTGATCCACTATCAATTTCATACTCCTTTTCTCATCCATACAGCATAGGTCCATTACCCTTTACTAGGTCTCTAGTCACGGAATCTATAAGCACACTGAAATTCCTGAGTAGGGTGTGAGTACAAGGCTCAGTTGGACATCACTAGTGCATCCTTAACATAAATTCACGTAATATATAATAGTGTATTTTATAACATAAGTAAATTCTCAAATAATCATACAACCATATATGTACTGACTCATCGTGTGTTGACTAATCCACCACGAACCCTAGCCCCACCTACTTTGGCTCATTTATGATAAGGATGTTAGATAAGTAAAAATAATACTACCTTTAAGGTAACACATCTCACCCTACCATGGTAGTGATTTTCATTAGTAATGCTTCATGTTTCACCGTATTAATCCTAGATCAGCTATCTTTTAAACACCCATATCCCAAGTTCGTAGAAATACCATACTAGTATATTTTGGCCAGGTACTTATGCACATCCCTGTATAGGGATAGCCACTCCCAACTTTAAGGGTGTTTGGATCATATCAAACCAACCTCAAGGCTCCACCAGATCATATTGATACCTAAAACACAATTCCATTGGCTATGTAACACAACAATCAATACATTTAATAACAAGTAACAATAATGTATACTAAGAAAAAGCATCATGAGCCACACATAATCACATAATCATAGTCAATTAGGCCTCATGTCCACTCACACACCCACATACAACTCATAAAAAACATGGTTTAATAAAAATGGTAAGGAAATTCCTAACTCAAGGGTTTTTAATATCAACATCAAGGATTTTCAAAGGTATCATCACCCAAACCACATTCTCAAACCAATTAGAACATGATCACCCACCAAGGAATCCTAGAACTGATTATAATCCAATATGACAAGGGTTATGGAGTAATGAAATGAGAAACAAGAGAAAGGATAAAACCAATTATTACCCAGGATGTATTTTCATTAATAGAAGGCTTCAAGTTTGGTTAGAAGGTATCATAGAAGTCTCCATAGAAAAATTAGGGTACTATGGTGTGTAGGTGTACTGAAAAATACTACCACGACATGGATGTAACCACCATGACATAAGGTTTCACTAGAAGAGATCACAACAATGTAGGAAGAATAGTTGTGGTCTTGGAATGAACCCCTATGATGCAGAATAGGTTAACTAAGTATAGAAAGAACTATAAAAATACCTCCATGGTGCAAAGAGGAAGATTTCTTCATAGAATAGATCTGAAATTAAAACCGCTATATCATAGGGAATGGACTATGGATTTGATTTGTATTTTTAACCATTTATAACTCTAGATAAATTCCAGTCAAAGAGAAAAGATCAATATATTTTTAGGGATTGGTCCATGGGGAAAACCCTCATTAAATCATCATGAATTTCCCTCTTGAATTATGAAATGGAGGCTCCAATTAATTTCTAAAATAGATTACCTGAATCAAAAATGTAAAAAATTCTATTAAAAAGTTTAACTTATAAAGACTGAAGGCTAGACTATTTGTTTGAAACTAGCATGGGAAAGATCTTTGTGGAATGGTATAATCCTTCATATTGTATCCTTATCAAATCAATCCTCCACGAAGAAGGCTACAGAATAACCTCCTTCAAATAACACCACTACAGCATAGCCTCTTCTACTGTAACATGACCTCAACTCCACAATGGCATTATAGTGCATACACTGCTTCCACAACATGGTACCACCTATTTTTCCCATAAAGGACCCCAAAAACCTTCTAAATATTTATTAAAATTATCAATTCCCACAAGACTTTATCTAACATAACTCAAAAAATAAGTAGAGCAATAAGGGAAATAAGTCTTTTCATTAAGGAAAACAAAAGTTTCAAGGTTTTACAATTCTCCCCCCTATTAAGACTTCTCATCCCTAAGAATCATCTCTAGGGTTCCTTCTCAAACAACTCAGGGCACAAATCTAAAACTTTATATGCTCACTCTAAAGTCTCCTCCTGGATCCACCCATGATGCCACCAAATCCAAAAGTGGTATCATCTTCCCTTAGAGGACTTACTCACTCTGAAATAAACTCTACACTAGACGCTCCTCATAATATGTATTTATCTCCAACTTAATGTCCTTGTAGTCTATAACTTGTGAAATATTAGGCATGTACCTCCGAATATGGGAAATGTGCAACACGTCATGCATGCCTCAATAATGTAGAGTAATTTCTAGACAATAGGTCATTATTCTAAGACATCTTGGTGATCTTGAAGGGCCCCACAAAATTTGGTGTTGGTTTTCCTTGATTTATCAGATGTTGGTGGCCTAACCAAGGAGTCGCTCTCAAGAAAACCCGATCTCCTGCAATTAACTCCAAAGGCCTCTTTCTATGATTAGTATATGATCTTTACCTACTCTGAGTGGTAATCAACCTCTTTTGAATTAGCTGCACTCTCTTAGATGTCTCTTGAACCAAACTAGACCCCATAACTACTGCATAAACCACCTCATTATAATAAAGTGGTGAATGATATGGACTCTCATTATAAGGCCCCAGCCTTAAACCTTACTTAATCTTGAGTTATTACAAGATCACACATTGAGGATCTTTTCGGGTTTAGAGTTTTAGAGAATTAGATCATAAAACATGCATTACATTCCACATATAAACAAAGTGGTTACATAAAGATAGTATTCTTCATTCCCATCAATGGAAACATATTTAAAATAAAACATGGATTATTTCTTGACACATCCTTGACTCTATCATATTATCATGTACCTTTCCCTTAACCTGTGAAAAACATTTCAAAAACTTGGGATGAGCATAAAAACTCAGTATGGGTTATAAAAAAACATGTAAAGGAAACATGAGTTCATATATACATAAGAATGAAATCATAATTTACCCATAAAACATAGGCACTTTAACATACCTCATAAAATCATGAATAAATCATAGAAATCATAAGACATAAAGGTAACTTGAGGCATTCATAACATTCTTACGTAGGGAGTAACCCTCTTGGTTACGTTTGGAATACCCATCACAGTATATTCCCTAAAATCTCTTTGGAGAAACCTTAACGTTTCACTCCTTCGCGTTACCCAATGCATTGGAGAGCTATATCGGGCTCACCCGCCCTTAGTTTATCACGGAACCACCCGTCTTCATAATAATGCCCAAGAACCATAACATAATCGTATCACATAAAACATGCATAAAGGAAACATAACATTTCCACATTTAAATCACAAGATATCAATACAACACAAAAAACATTGGGAAAACCATTTTCAATACCAAAATAAAAGAAAAGTAAAACATGGTATTTATTTTTCTTTTAAAAAGAATGTATGGCTTGTAGAGGAAGCCGAAACTCAAATAACGGTCACGACGGTGGAGAAGTCGTTGTCGCCGCATACGTACGACAAAAACATTCCCTTTTGTCGTTTAGTAAACGCTTCGTATAAAAAGATTCCTTGTGAATAAATGTAAAAGTCAAAGTGGTTTATACACCGTATAAAAGAAAGTTGTGTATAAAATAAAATATACCTCAACGAAAGGAGATTGAGATGAAGTCCCATACCTCGTATCCGACTTGACCCGACCGTTCTTTAATATCCTGAATAATAAACTTGAGTTAATCTCTACTTGCTTATGAATCTTTTTCAAGTTCATTATTCCTTTTATACCATGTTATGAACATCATGTAATCATTTAAGTTAATAATGTTCATTTTGTCGGTATTTGGTTCTTAAGTCAAAAATAGACTTCTTACACTTACATGTTGTTAATTTGGTCAAAGGTTCATTATATCCAGAATGATATTAATGATTTGGATAACATATATATCATATATATTCATCATATACATGTATTTATAATATTACATCACATTTAGAGGTAAGAAATGAAATGCACCGTTCATGGAGACGGTAAGCCGTACGTACGCATGAACGCTACTTTCATTTCTATTTCGTATTTTATAGAATGGAATCATAATGATATAAAGGTATATTATAATTCCAGTATAATATCATATATAATATCATAGTTCCATCATTTATATATCCCACATATGGTATTTAACGAATCAAATCACTTTGAGGGGGCGGTAGTCCGCACTTCCTAAAATGAAGATATCGTGTTTACCCATAATGGAAACCATAAAGGTATGCCCAAAATGAAAAAAAAACAGAAGCTTAAGGAAAACATAAACATATTATATATCATATATAAAAATAGTGACATCATAATGGCCACCTTTGAAGGTGTTAAATGAGTGTTGAACAATCATCGTTTCGGGAGGCAGAATTTCGCCATCCACGGAAACTGTATGTTCTTTAACCATTTGATTTAGTTGTGTGAGAGTGTAGCTCAAATAAATCTTATAAAAACATCCTTGTATATTGAAGATACTTTTGTTGTTACAAAATAATTAAATAAAAAGAGTTTAGGAGGTTGGAGAAGCAAAATAAAACAAATGAACATGAGAGAATGAATTACCTTTAAAAGTGTAACTCCTTTTGATTTGAGCCTAAAGGCTTCCTTTGAAATGATTCTTCCCAAAGGGAATCCTCTAGGATGAGGAGAGGGATGTGGAGAGAGTAAATGGGCAGGGTTTGGCCGAGCCAAAGGCTTGATGAGTGTGTGAAATGAGGTAGAGGTGGGGGCCTTTTATAAGAGGAGAGGAGGGGCACTTTTGGAAAGTAAAGAAATATTACTTTATTTGAAAATGTGTTTCGGTTTTAAAAGGTCCCACATTGATATAATTCGTGGATAAGGTGATAAGGGTTCGAAATCCACTCATCCAATTGGTTTTGGCCATGTGTAGTTCATAGATTTTACATTATCTTTCCATTTTATTTAAATCGTCAAATAATGATTTCATCGCTGCATCATTATTATGTCATAAATAATTTAATTTATTTAATGTCTAAAAATCATAAAAAAAATACTATGATGTAGGAAATATTTTTATCTTTCCAATGACTATTTATAATCACAAATATGATCTTTATAACCCCATGTAAAAAAAAATTTCGTAAAACATCTCTTGTTTGTGTCATTTTTACTTTTACATTAAATAAAAAGTTATTTATGTCATTTCCCAACCAAAATGTCCCCATGGGGTCCCCAAGTTGACCCATGGATTTTCTTGGTCGGCCATGACACAAAAAATAAGGTTGGGACATGTGTCTAGGTCATTTCATATTATTAAAGCATTATTTATACCTTAAACTACACTAATTACCACTAATTGCGATTAAAAACTTAATAAGTTACTATTCACCAAAAAATTATTTTAATCTCATTGAACCACATTTTACTTCTTAATGACAACCATGTATGTTGGATTTTCAAAATTCAATACACATTAGTGGTAAACTTTCATTTAACTGAAAAATCAGTTTGCTTGATTACCACTTAGTGGTTTCACTATTCATCAAAAATTGAAGTTTTTCAAAAAATTACCAAAAATTCACCCTAAGCTATATTTGATATTCCGAATTCAAAAATGAAGTCTATTTTACAAAATTAAAATCATATAAGTCACATTAATTAATTTAATAATTAATTCCCACTTCCAGAGAAAATAGCGTGTTTTTACAAAACAATAAGTATCAAAAGATTGACACCAGTTTAAGTCTAATTTCAAAGTGAAATTGTTTCCAATGACCACCATTGGATTAAATGGTAAAAATATATTCATATTACACATTAAGACTAATTCAAAAGATAATATAATCATATAAATAAATTAGATTAAAAAGCAGTTTTGATGTAAAATGCAGTATTTTTCACTATTCATTAAAAAAATGAACATTGTCAGAAAAATACCAAAAATTCACACAAGGTAAATTTTGATGTCCCAATAATAAAGAATAAGTTTATTTTGACAAACATAGTTTATAAAATTGTCAAAATATAGATTCAAAAATGGTTTGCCATCAAAAGGCAGTAAAACAATCTTTTAAGAATATTAGTGTATTCCATGCATATGATTGTATTTATTTTCATTTTAAGCCTCTATAACACTATCTTAATCATTAAAAGACATAGATAAAAATATCTATTATTCATTACTTACTTGGGATGTTACATCCTTCCCCCCTTTAGAAAATTGCGTCCCCGCAATTTATTTACTTATCGAATAAATGGGGGTACTTATCCCTCATTGCATTTTCAGATTCCCATGTTGCCTCTTCAATCATGTGGTTTTTTCCACAAAACCTTTACCTGATGAATCACCTTATTTCGTAACACTTGCTCCTTGTGGTCAAGAATCTGGACCGGTTGTTCCTCATAAGATAGGTTCTCTTCCAGCTGAACTACCTCTGGACTCAAAACATGAGATGGATCTGGCATATACTTTCTCAACATCGAAACGTGAAAAACATTGTGTACCTGAGATAAACTCAGAGGTAAAGCCACTCGGTATGCAACTGATCCAACTCTCTCCAGAATTTCGTATGGTCCAATAAACCTTGGACTCATCTTTCCTTTCTTACCAAATCTCATCACACTTTTCCAAGGAGAAACCTTGAGAAAAACATGATCACCTACCTCGAAAGATAGATCCTTCCTCCGGTTATCCGCATAACTCTTCTGCCTGCTCTGAGCTGTTCTCATGTGTTTCTGAATCAGCTGAACTTTTTCTGCCATCTCTTCTACCAATTCTGGTCCAATCAACTTCCTTTCACCCACTTCATCCCAGAAAGCTGGAGTTCGACACCGCTTACCATATAATGCCTGAAATGGTGCCATCTGTATACTGGAATGGAAACTGTTATTATATGAAAATTCAACCAAAGAAAGATGTTGGTCCCAACTTCCCTGATAATCCATAGAACAAGCTCATAGTATATCCTCCAAGGTCTGAATTGTTCGTTCTGACTGCCCATCTGATTGAGGATGAAAAGCTGTACTAAAATTTAATTCAGTACCCAACGACTTCTGAAGGCCTTTCCAAAAGTTAGAAGTAAACTTGGGATCACGATCCGATACAATGGAGAGAGGAACTCCATGTAACCTGACTATCTCTTTAAGATACAAACGGGAAAGTTGATCAAGAGAGAAAGTATCTCGTATAGCAAGGAAATGAGCAGATTTGGTCAAGCGATCAACAATAACCCAGATTGCATTATTACCTCGAGATGTCTTCGGTAATCCAACAACAAAGTCCATGGATATATTCTCCCATTTCCACTCTGGCACTGGTAAAGGCTGAAGCATCCCTTTCGGTAACTGTCGCTCTGCTTTAACCTGCTGACAAGTCAAACACTTCACAGTAAAATCAGCAATATCTTTTTTCATTCCATCCCACCAGTAATACTCCTGCAGATCTCTATACATCTTAGTACTGCCCGGATAAACAGAAAACGGAGAACTATGAGCTTCACATAACAACTCTCTCTTCAACTGTGAATCACAAGGCACACACAATCTCTTCCCAAATCTCAAAACGCAATCATTATCAATGTTGAATTCAGGCAACTTACCTTTCTGAACCAGCTCTACCTTTTTCTGCAACTCACTGTCTTGCTTCTGTGCTTTCTTGATTCTATCTGATAGAGATGATCTCACTGATACCTGAAACAAAACAGAAGGACTTCCTGCACCAACAACTTCTATGCCAAATTTCATCAAATCGTTAACCAAAGTATCACGTTCCAAACGCAACATTGTTAATGAAGCATTACTTTTTCGACTCAAAGCATCATCCACTTTATTTGCTTTTCCCGGATGGTAATGAATTGTACAATCATAATCCTTGATTAATTCCAGCCATCTCCTTTGTCTCATGTTTAACTCTTTCTGAGTGAATATATACTTTAAACTTTTGTGATCGGTATATATTTCACACTTTACTCCATACAAATGATGCCTCCAAATTTTTAAAGCAAAAACAACAGCAGCTAATTCCAAATCATGTGTAGGGTAATTTACCTCATGAGTTTTCAACTGTCGTGAAGCATAAGCAATTACCTGATCATTCTGCATTAGGACGCAACCAAGTCCTTTCAATGAAGCATCACTGTATATAACAAACTCACCATTCCTGGAAGGTAGTGCCAAAACCGGAGCATTCACCAATCTTCTTTTCAATTCCTGAAAACAATCATCACATTCTTTTGTCCAGATAAACTTAACACCCTTCCGAGTTAGCTTAGTCATTGGACTAGATAACCGTGAAAAATTTCTAACAAACCTTCGGTAATAGCCCGCCAAACCAAGGAAGCTACGAATCTTAGTTACATTTGTGGGTCTTGGCCATTCTTCTACAACTTTTGTTTTTGAAGGATCAACAGTTATTCCATCTTTAGAAACAATGTGACCAAGGAAAGAAATTTGTTGCAACCAAAACTCACACTTGCTGAATTTCCCATACAGTTTCTTTTCTTTTACGGTTTGCAAGATAACCCTTAAATGTTTTTCATGCTCCTCTTTACTTTTAGAAAACACCAAAATATCATCAATGAAAACCACCACAAACTTATCCAAGAACTCATGGAAAATTCTATTCATTAAGTCCATGAATACAGCAGGTGCATTGGTTAGCCCAAAAGGCATTACTACAAATTCATAATGGCCATATCTCGTACGGAACGCGGTCTTCGGAATATCTGCCTCCTTAACCTTCAGCTGATGGTACCCCGATCTCAAGTCAATCTTTGAAAAAAACTGAGCTCCCTGGAGCTGATCAAACAAATCATCGATATGAGGCAAAGGATATTTGTTCTTAACAGTGATATTATTCAAGGCTCTATAATCAATGCAAAGTCTCATAGAACCATCTTTCTTTTTAACAAATAAAACAGGAGCACCCCATGGTGATGTGCTAGGTCTAATGAAACCTTTCTCTAATAAATCGTGCAATTTCTCCTTCAACTCTAAAAGTTCAATTTGTGCCATTCGATAAGGGGGTTTTGAAATTGGCTTAGCATCAGGAACTAAGTCAACAGTAAACTCAACTTCCCGATCTGGTATTATTTTAGGCAACTCATCAGGAAAAACATCAGGATACTCATTTACCACTGGCATGTCATTAATCTGAACAGTTCCTTTATTTTCAACGACGTGTGCAAGGTAACATTCATTTCCATCTTTTACAAGTTTCTCGGCCTCTTAATATGTTATCAAAAGTAAGGGTTCATTCTTGTAAACAAACTGAAAGTCTTTCTGAAAAGAAACTTCTTTAGCTCTACAGTCAATCTTAGCATGGTAGATAGAGAGCCAATCCATACCCAGGATAACATCAAACTCTACTAGAGGTAAAACAATAAGGTTTTCAAGTAGGTTCTTTCCACAGATAAGGATAGGAAGATTCTTATAAATTCTTTTTGCCTCAACATTCCCCCAGGTGTTTTTACCAAAAGTTCAGGAGTCATTTCTTGAGATGGTATTCCCATTTTACTAGAAAAGGTTTCAGAGATGAAAGAATGTGTAGACCCCGAATCAAACAACACACTGGCATAATCTGAAAAAACAAATAAAGTACCTGATACCACTTCATTTGATGGCCCGACATCTGCTGAAGTAGTTGCAAAGGATTTCACCACCCCTTTCTGCTTGTAGTCTAACTGCTTCCCATCACTCAAGCTCCTTGTCGGACACTCGTTTGCATAGTGACCCATCTCATTGCACTTATAACATTTCACTAACTGTAAATCAAATTTGTTCTTACCTTCACCTTGATCCTTTTCAGTGCAATCACGAGCCTTATGTCCCATCTTACCACATCGGTAGCACTTCCCAGAATTCAGAAGACATTCCCCAGCATGCCTTTTGCCACATTTATCACAAACTGGAAACTTAGTTCTCTTACCATCAGACTTTTTTGAAGAATTCTTACCTTTCTCCTGCCACCTCGGTCTCTTCTTCTTCTGGTTGTTATAGAAAACTTGGTCATCGGCAAACTCCATTTCCACCTTCTCAGCACATCGAACAAGCTTTTCATAACTTTTAAACTCACGAGAAGCTAATTCCCTTCGATACTTTGGCTTTAATCTTGAGTAAAAACGATTGATTTTACTATCAAGGTCCCGGATAAAATTTGGAGCACACCTTGCCAATCGAGTGAACCTTTCTTCATAAGCAGCCACTGAGTCTTCCTCTTGCCTCAATTCCAAGAATTGCTTTTCCATCCTAAGTCGAACAGCCTTAGGAAAATACTTCTCAAGAAACATACCTTTGAATTCATCCCAGTCAAGAGAATCAATCTCATCGGCGTCCCTGATATTTTTAACCATAGACCACCACTGATCTGCTTCACCCTCCAAACGGTAAATAGCAAGACTAACCTTTTGATTGTCTGAACACCCCATGACATCAAAAATCTTCTCCAGTGCTTTAATCCACCCTTCAGCTAGCACAGGGTCAGATGATCCTCTGAATGATGGTGGATGTTGCCTCATGAAATGTTCCACCACTGACATGTTCCTCTGCGGTTGATCTGGCTGATCTCATGCATGGATACCACCGCCATTTATCGCTTGAGTCAACTGCGCCATTACTGCAACAAACTGTTCAGTTCCAATTCCGACCATTTCTGGATGCTGATTCGGAAGGTTATTTCCTTCTGTATGCCTTCCTAGCACTGCTTCCCTGTTTCCTCTGCGGAAAACCATTCTGAACAAACATGTCTTAGATGAAGCAACATGGTAATCTTTAAATGCTATATCATTTCGAAAAAAAATATTTTTGGATAATCATTTAATAGAATTCTAACTCCTAAAGTTATCTAAACCGACCTTTAATACCAACTATAAGGCCCCAGCCTTAAACCTTACTTAATCTTGAGTTATTACAAGATCACACATTGAGGATCTTTTCAGGTTTAGAGTTTTAGAGAATTAGATCATAAAACATGCATTACATTCCACATATAAACAAAGTGGTTACATAAAGATAGTATTCTTCATTCCCATCAATGGAAACACATTTAAAATAAAACATGGATTATTTCTTGACACATCCTTGACTCTATCATCTTATCATGTACCTTTCCCTTAACCTGTGAAAAACATTTCAAAAACTTGGGATGAGCATAAAAACTCAGTATGGGTTATAAAAAAACATGGAAAGGAAACATGAGTTCATATATACATAAGAATGAAATCATACTTTACCCATAAAACATAGGCACTTTAACATACCTCATAAAATCATGAATAAATCATAGAAATCATAAGACATAAAGGTAACTTGAGGCATTCATAACATTCTTACGTAGGGAGTAACCCTCTTGGTTACGTTTGGAATACCCATCACAGTATATTCCCTAAAATCTCTTCGGAGAAACCTTAACGTTTCACTCCTTCGCGTTACCCAATTCATTGGAGAGCTATATCGGGCTCACCCGCCCTTAGTTTATCACAGAACCACCCGTCTTCATAATAATGCCCAAGAACCATAACATAATCGTATCACATAAAACATGCATAAAGGAAACATAACATTTCCACATTTAAATCACAAGATATCAATACAACACAAAAAACATTATGAAAACCATTTTCAATACCAAAATAAAAGAAAAGTAAAACATGGTATTTATTTTTCTTTTAAAAAGAATGTATGGCTTGTAGAGGAAGCCGAAACTCAAATAACGGTCACGACGGTGGAGAAGTCATTGTCGCCGCATACGTACGACAAAAACATTCCCTTTTGTCGTTTAGTAAATGCTTCGTATAAAAAGATTCCTTTTGAATAAATGTAAAAGTCAAAGTGGTTTATACACCGTATAAAAGAAAGTTGTGTATAAAATAAAATATGCCTCAACGAAAGGAGATTGAGACGAAGTCCCATACCTCGTATCCGACTTGACCCGACCGTTCTTTAATCTCCTGAATAATAAACTTGAGTTAATCTCTACTTGCTTATGAATCTTTTTCAAGTTCATTATTCCTTTTATACCATGTTATGAACATCATGTAATCATTTAAGTTAATAATGTTCATTTTGTCGGTATTTGGTTCTTAAGTCAAAAATAGACTTCTTACACTTACATGTTGTTAATTTGGTCAAAGGTTCATTATATCCAGAATGATATTAATGATTTGGATAACATATATATCATATATATTCATCATATACATGTATTTATAATATTACATCACATTTATAGGTAAGAAATGAAATGCACCGTTCATGGAGACGGTAAGCCGTACGTACGCATGAACGCTACTTTCATTTCTATTTCGTATTTTATAGAATGGAATCATAATGATATAAAGGTATATTATAATTCCAGTATAATATCATATATAATATCATAGTTCCATCCTTTATATGTCCCACATATGGTATTTAATGAATCAAATCACTTTGAGGGGGCGGTAGTCCGCACTTCCTAAAATGAAGATATCGTGTTTACCCATAATGGAAACCATAAAGGTATGCCCAAAATGAAAAAAAACAGAAGATTAAGGAAAACATAAACATATTATATATCATATATAAAAATAGTGACATCATAATGGCCACCTTTGAAGGTGTTAAATGAGTGTTGAACAATCATCGTTTCGGGAGGCAGAATTTCGCCATCCACGGAAACCGTATGTTCTTTAACCATTTGATGTAGTTGTGTGAGAGTGTAGCTCAAATAAATCTTATAACAACATCCTTGTATATTGAATATACTGGTGTTGTTACAAAATAAGTAAATAAAAATATTTTAGGAGGTTGGAGAAGCAAAATAAAACAAATGAACATGAGAGAATGAATTACCTTTAAAAGTGTAACTCCTTTTTATTTGAGCCTAAAGGCTTCCTTTGAAAGGATTCTTCCCAAAGGGAATCCTCTAGGATTAGGAGAGGGATGTGGAGAGAGTAAATGGGCAGGGGTTGGCCGAGCCAAAGGCTTGAGGAGTGTGTGAAATGAGGTAGAGGAGGGGGCCTTTTATAAGAGGAGAGGAGGGGCACTTTTGGAAAGTAAAGAAATATTACTTTATTTGAAAATGTTTTTCGGTTTTAAAAGGTCCCACATTGATATAATTCGTGGATAAGGTGATAAGGGTTCTAAATCCACTCATCCAATTGGTTTTGGTGATGTGTAGTTCATAGATTTTACATTATCTTTCCATTTTATTTAAATCGTCAAATAATGATGTCATCGCTGCATCATTATTATGTCATAAATAATTTAATTTATTTAATGTCTAAAAATCATAAAAAAAATACTATGATGTAGGAAATCTTTTTATCTTTCCAATGACTATTTATAATAAAAAATATGATCTTTATAACCCCATGTAAAAATTGTTTTCGTAAAACATCTCTTGTTTGTGTCATTTTTACTTTTACATTAAATAAAAAGTTATTTATGTCATTTCCCAACCAAAATGTCCCCATGGGGTCCCCAAGTTGACCCATGGCTTGTCTTGGTCGGCCATGACACAACCAATAAGGTTGGGACATGTGTCTAGGTCATTTCATATTATTAAATCATTATTTATACCTTAAACTACACTAATTACCACTAATCGCGATTAAAAACTTAATAAGTTACTATTCACCAAAAAATTATTTTAATCTCATTGAGCCACATTTTACTTCTTAATGACAACCATGTATGTCGGATTTTCAAAATTCAATACACATTAGTGGTAAACTTTCATTTAACTGAAAAATCAGTTTGCTTGATTACCACTTAGTGGTTTCACTATTCATCAAAAATTGAAGTTTTTCAGAAAATTACCAAAAATTCACCCTAAGCTATATTTGATATTCCAAATTCAAAAATGAAGTCTATTTTAAAAAATTCAAATCATATAAGTCACATTAATTAATTTAATAATTAATTCCCGCTTCCAGATAAAATAGCGTGTTTTTACAAAACAATAAGTATCAAAAGATTGACACCAGTTTAAGTTTAATTTCAAAGTGAAATTGTTTCCAATGACCACCATTGGATTAAATGGTAAAAATATATTCATATTACACATTAAGAACAATTCAAAAGATAATATAATCATATAAATAAATTAGATTAAAAAGCAGTTTTGATGTAAAATGCAGTATTTTTCACTATTCATTAAAAAATGAACATTGTCAGAAAAATACCAAAAATTCACACAAGGTAAATTTTGATGTCCCAATCATAAAGAATAAGTTTATTTTGACAAACATAGTTTATAAAATTGTCAAAATATAGATTCAAAAATGGTTTGCCATCAAAAGGCAGTAAAACAATCTTTTAAGAATATTAGTGTATTCCATGCATAAGATTGTATTTATTTTCATTTTAAGCCTCTATAACACTATCTTAATCATTAAAAGACATAGATAAAAATATCTATTATTCATTACTTACTTGGGATATTACACCCATACAGAGCCTCGTAATTTTGCATCTAAATCAAATCCTACTAACTATTATTGTATGCAAAATCAACCAAGTCTAGTTGATCATCTCATGCTCCACTAAAGTCTAGAATTCATGCTTAAAACATATCCTCCAATCATACAACAAGATCATAAAGGGAAAATACTTCTCAAAAGGCCTCTCTCCAAGTTCATGTTTAGCCTTCATATTATAGCTAAGATAATATACAATGATGTTACATTTCCCTGGTGCACACATCATCTCAAATTTGAACGTCTTGAGACACTCCACTCAACGCCTCTGCCTCAAATTCAAGTCCCTCTGTGTAAAGATATATCATAGGATATTATGTTCTATATAGAAAACAAATATCTCATCAAATAGATAGTATCACAGAAACTTTAGAGCATAGATCATGGATTCAATCTCTAAATAATGAGTAGGGTAGTTCCGCTTGTGGGGTTATAGCTGATGCGACCTATAATCTACTTCCTTCTCTCTCTAAATTGGTATTAATATCAAACCAATGATTGATGAAACATAGTAAAGTACATGTTCAATCCCTGGTTCTGGTGGTATCATTATTGGAACTATATTCAACCTCCTCTTTAGCTCAAGAAATGCCTCTTAACATCATTCCATCCGCTAGAACTTCACTCCTTTCTTTATCATCATTTTCATGGGTGTTGATTTTCATAAGAAGTAATGGATAAAAAAATTTTATCCTACTAAAACCATAAATATATTGATCTCGAACGCATTCTAGGGATGTTTCTACGACATTACTACCTCTACTTTCTCAGTTTCTACAAATATAATCGTCTTAGATACCACATGTTGTTGTAAAATGTATTATTCCAAAACATATCTTCTCTATGCATTTGGATGATTCAAAAAATCCCTAATTTTATTATGAAAATTTTGTTAAGTGTTTCATATTATATTAATCTTATGTTATGTGATCAAGTATTTATCTTACACAAGCATATTATCTTATGAAGTTCAAGGAACATCTCTAGTTACTCAGAAACAAAAATGACAATGTAAGATTTCGTCTTACCATCTTTGACTAAGTCACTCATGAGATACTCTAAGTCAGAAATGAAAATATGAAAGGACTTTATTCTTTTGAGTAATATTCATAGTCAGAAGAAGTTTAACAAAATTGAATGTTGTGTCAGTAACACTTTCTACTATGGCATAAAATTATCTTATAGTATGACGAAGACTGATTATCTTATGAAGACAAATTGCATTATCTTACGGAAAAGATATCAGATGGTGGATGGTATGATCAGCCAATATCCTTTAAATGTATGATAGTATAAAATTTCATGATTATACTTTCTAACATCATGATAAGTAATTTCATACCTTTTGAGTACATCATAAGGAGATTATCTATTTAAGGAAAGATCAGTCTGCATAAGATTTACCATGAATAGAAAATTTTAGAGAATGTGAAAATCTCTTACACTATGGTCATAAAAGATATTCCATATTTTTAAGAAATGAATACATTCTCTCTTTATTCTATCCTATCAGGATATATGTATAGATTATTCAACCATTAGAACTATCTTTTTCACAAGTACAAAACATCATATATAAGGAACAGTTGGAAACAAAAAAGATACCTATGTGTATGGAAACAAAGAATGTGAAGAGAACAAAATAAGGTTTCACCTATATAACATTGGAGATCTTTACATGTTGAAAATATATAATTCAATTTCTAAGCTTATTTTCCTCATTAGTTTCACTTAAGATCATCTTGATCTATGCTTGAAGGTCATCTTTTCTTAGGACGAATCTTCATCTACTGTCAGTTGCTGCTTATAACTATGTTCCAAAAATCTTTTTAAACCCCTGTATCTTATTAATATTGTGTTTGAACTCTATGTATGAGTGTGGTTAAGACCAAGGATAGGTCTTGTAAAGGGATATCTTGTTTGAAAGCTCTTGGACCTTTGTATTAAGTGACATCTTCTTATACTCAGCTGGGATCCCCCGGTAAAAGGGTTGTTTAGTGAAAATCACTAATCTCGTGGAGTAGAGCGTTGGTGGAGTGGACTAGGGGATTTATATTCCTCGAACCACTATAAACCTCTATATTCAATTTTCATTATTTATGTTTTATATTTTTGCTACATATACTCTTAATAAAGAAAATTGGATGTGCATACTTCGAAGAGGGTGGTCTATATTTTAAAGAATCCATTAAGAACTCAATTCACTACGGGAAAAGTGTTTTTTTTTTTGCGATGGGTCAATTGCGACGGGGATATATACCGTCGCAAAAGGTCCGACGAACAACGTATTTGCGACGGGAGTCATTTCCTGTCGCAAATAGTAGGTTAACTGCAACGGGAATAGGCGACCCTTCGCAATAGGTTTGGTGCGGTTTGCGATCCAAAACGCGGGATTGGTATTTGCGACGGGGACGCATCTCCGTCGTAAAAGCCCGGGGGCGGTAAATACCATTTGCGACAGGCAAAGCCGCCCGTTGCAAATGGTATTTACCCCCGCCGAGCTTTTGCGACGGGTCCCGTCTCAAATACCCTTTCAACCACTGACTGTAATTAATGCGGGCGAGGGTATTTGCGACGGGCCCCGTTGCAAAAGCCCGGCGGCGGTAAATACCATTTGCGACGGGCAAAGTCGCCCGTTGCAAATAGTATGTCGGCAGGTAGTATTTGCGACGGGACCCATCGCAAATACCCTTTTAACCACCAACTCTAATTAATGCAGGTGAGGGTATTTGCGACGGGGCCCGTCGCAAATACCACCATTTGCGACGGGATACCCGTCCGAACTAACCTCGTCGCAACTAATCTAACCTATATATACCCCCATCCGTTTTTTTTTTCAAATCACTCAGATCTTCCTCTGCCTTTCTCTGTCTTTCTCTTGATTCTCTAGTTTTAAGGAAAAAATTTCTGTTAGTTGAAATTTTTTATACGAGAGAAATTGAAAGGCGCCTACACCTTCATAATATCAAAGTTTAAGGTATTTATATTTTATTTTTTTATATTTTTTTATATTTTTTATTAATTTTAATTGTTGTTTATTAGTTGTAATTAAATTAGATTTAAATTGATTTTTATTTATATTTATTTTTAGTAAGAAATTGATATTGTTAGTGATAATTATAAATAATTAGTGTTTATTTGCAATAATTAGAGATTATTATAGATAATTAGAAAAATTTAGTCATAATTAGATATAATTAGGGGTAATTTGTAATAATTAGATATAAATTTTAATAATTAGATATAATTAGTAAGAATTAGATATAATTAGTAATAATTGCAAATAATTAGTAATAATTAGATATAATTAGTAATAATTAGTAATAATTAGGTATAATTAGTAATAATTAGGTATAATTAGAAATAATTAATTATAATTAGTAATAATTAGGTATAATTAGTAATAATTAATTGTAATTAGTAATGATTAGGTATAATTAGTAATGATTAGGTATAATTAGTAATAATTAGGTATAATAAGTAATAATTACTTATAATTAGTAATAATTAGGTATAATTAGTAATAATTAGATATAATTAGGTATAATTAGGTATAATTAGCAATAATTAGGAATAATTAGCAATAATTAGGAATAATTAGCAATAATTAGGAATAATTAGCAATAATTAGGAATAATTAGTAATAAATAACAATAATTAGAAATAATTAGGAATAATTAGGAATAATTAGCAATAATTTGGAATAATTAGGAATAAATAGAAATAATTACCAATAATTACCAATAATTAGAAATAAATACTAATAATTAGCAATAATTAGCAATAATTAGCAATAATTAGCTATAATTAGGAATAATTAGCAATAAATAGCAATAAATAGGAATAATTAGCAATAAATAGGAATAATTAGCAATAAATAGGAATAATTAGCAATAAATAGAAATATTTGACAATAAATATGAATAATTAGCAATAAATAGGAATAAATTGTAATAATTAGTAATAAATTGTAATAATTAGTAATAAATTGTAATAATTCAGAATAAATACTAATAATTAGGAATAATCAGCAATAATTACAAATAATTAGCAATAATTAGGAATAATTAGCAATAATTAGGAATAATTAGAAATAATTATGAATAATTCTCAATAATTAGTAATAATTAGCAATAATTAGGAATAATTAGCAATAATTAGGAATAATTATCAATAATTAGTAATAATTAGTAATAAATACTAATAATTAGGAATAATTATGAATAATTAGCAATAATTACGAATAGTTAGAAATAATTAGGAATAATTATGAATAATTATCAATAATTAGTAATAATTACTAATAAATACTAATAATTAGGAATAATTAGCAATAATTAGCAATAATTAGGAATAATTAGGAATAATTAGCAATAATTAGCAATAAATAGGAATAAATTGTAATAATTAGAACTAATTAGCAATAATTAGAAATAAATAGCAATAACTAGGAATAATTAGCAGTAATTAGGAATAATTAGGAATAAATAGGAATAAATTATTATAATTAGTAATAAATTGTAATAATAAGTAATAATTAGTAATAAATAGTAATAAATAGTAAATATAATTATATCTAATTATTACTAATAAAAAATTATACTATCAATATTTATGAAAAAACAATATTATTATTATTAAAATAATAAAAAAAATATAAAATATTAAAATTATCAATATTTTCCATAAGCTTTACTCTATTCTTAACATTTTCAAATCTCAAAGGGTCGCCAATTGTCTGGTCATGCGCAATAAAAAGTTTGTGTCAACCATACCCAATGTAAACTCTATAATTGTCCTTTCTTGGTTGATCACCTTGCAAGTAGCGTTGTAATATGACAACCCAAGTCATGCCCTTCTCATCTATAAGAATTATCTCACATGACCCTTTACATAGACCATTCTTCCTTGAAAATTTAAGGGAAAGATACTGATGTCCCATCAAATTTTTAAGGAAGAATGATCTATGTAAATGGAGCGAGATGATTCTTAGAGATGAGAACGACATTACTTTGGTCGTCCTATTACAACACTACTTGCGAGGTGACCAACCATGCAAGGAAAATTATAGAGTTTACATTGGACATGGCTGACACAAACTTTTTATTGCGCATGACCTGACAATTGGCGCCCCTTTGAGATTTGAACATCTTAAGAATAGAGCAAAGTCTGTTGTGAATATTGATAGTTTTAATATTTTATAATTTTTTTATTATTTTAATAATATTGATATTGTTTTTTCATAAATATTGATAATATACTTTTTTTATTAGTAATAATTAGTGAATGAAAACTGCTTGGATAATGAAGGGAAAATCTGTAATCATCTTCACAACGATGATTACCAAATTTCCTTTCATTATTCAAGCAGTTTTCATTTTTCTAAGTATTGCTAAATTAGTAATAAATTGTAATAATTAGTAATAATTAGTAGTAATTAGTAATAATTGGTAATAATTAGTAGTAATTAGTAATAATTAGTAATAATTTGTAATAATTAGTAACAATTAGCAATAATTAGCAATAATTAGCAATAATAGCAATAATTAGGAATAATTAGTAATAATTAGTAATAAATTGTAATAAATTGTAATAAATTGTAATAACTAATAATAATTAGTAATAGATTGTAATAATTAGTAATAATTAGTAATAAATTGTAATAATTAGTAATAATTTGTAATAATTTGTAATAATTTATAATAATTTATAATAATTTGTAATAATTAGTAATAATTAGGAATAATTAGGAATAATTAGAAATAATTAGGAATAATTAGCAATAATTAGGAATAGTTAGCAATAATTAGGAATAGTTAGCAATAATTAGGAATAGTTAGCAATAATTAGGAATAGTTAGAAATAATTAAGAATAGTTAGGAATAGTTAGGAATAGTTAGGAATAGTTAGGAATAATTAGGAATAATTAGGAATAATTAGCAATAATTAGGAATAATTAGCAACGATTAGGAATAATTAGCAATAAATTGTAATAATTAGAAATAAATTGTAATAATTAGAAATAAATTGTAATAATTAGCAATAAATTGTAATAATTAGCAATAAATTGTAATAATTAGCAGTAAATTGTAATAATTAACAATAAATTGTAATAATTAGCAATATATAGGAATAAATAGGAGTATATAGGAATAAATAGGAATATATAAGAATAAATAGGAATAATTAGTAATAATTAGTAATAATTAGTTAGGAATAGTTAGGAAATTTTTTTAATAAATTTTAATAAATTTTAAGAACTTGGCACAATTTCCAGTGGATTGACGACACTCCTTTTGCTCGATGACTTTTATCCTTTCAAATCTCACCGACTCAAAACATTATGAAAAATGTGTTTCTACGTAGACATATTCAACCTTGTATGCATGAGATTGGATATGCATTCGTAGGATCATATTTTTAATAATGTTTTCAGGCAGTGACAGTTGGAAGAAGATGATTCATCGACAAAAAGGGGGCTCTTTTGTCCGATAGCTCATTTACTTGCATCTTTCTCACACTGAAATCACAATGAAGAATCTGGTCGGAGGTACACATATTCATTATCGTGCATACGAGAATGAATATGCATACCTCGGACCAGATTCTTCATTGTGATTTGAGTGTGAGAAAGATGCAAGTAAATGAGCCGTCGGACAAAAGAGTAGTCGTCAATCCACTGGAAATTATGTCTCCCTTAATTAATGGTAATTATTAAGAATTAGTTGTAATTATTTATCTTCTTTTTTCAGATAGTGTTTTTATAATTTCAAATTATTCAAAAACAGTGATGATTTTATATTTTATGTAGAAAAATATAGAACAAGGAAGTCGACATCAGTCATTATTAGATGATCGTGCTTGGATAAATCAGCACAAAAATCCAAATGGTTCTGGTTTAAATCCTGTATATATTGAGGGTGTTGAAGCTTTATTATCATTTGCATCATCAAAACCATAATATGTTTCAGAAGGCACAATTATGTGTCCTTGTAAAAAATGTGCTCTGAGAACGTTTGACACAGTTGACAAGGTTGGGGGACATCTCTTACGGTTTGGTTTTCAACCAGATTATGTTTTTTGGTATCAACATGGTGAACGCAGTTCCAGAGAAGATCCTAATAACTTGATTCTGGATCCATCATGGTTTCAAAATTTAGTACATGATGTTGCAGGTCCATATGTGCAACAAACTGAAACTCACGATGATATTGATTTAACTCCTGAGTTGGAACCATCCAAATTTTATGAGTTGTTGAGGTCTGTTGAGGATGCATAATATCCTAGTTTCAAGATAAGCAAATTAGAAGTGGTTGCAAAATTTATGGCTATTAAATCAGATAATGCAATGTCAAACAACTATTTTGATCAGATAATTTCTTTGGTTAAAACATTGTTACCCAAAGAAAATGTGTTGCCTGTAAATTACTATGAGAGCAAGTGGCTGGTTCGTAATTTGGGCCTTAGTTATCAGAAGATTCATTCATTTCCAAATGATTGCATCTTATATTCTGTCAAAAATGAGTCATTGGATAGTTGTCCCACATGTGGACAATCGAGGTATAAAGAAGCTCAACCAGGGAAGTCTAGATCAATTCTAGTAAAATAGTTGAGATATTTCCCCCTTACACCTAGGTTGCAGCATTTATTTATGTCTCAGAATACAACGTCAATGATGTCATGGCACAAAACCAAGATTTCAACTAATGGAAGCTTGAATCATCCATCTGATGGTGATTCATGGAAAAATTTTGACCATCTATACCCGTCTTTTGCTATAGAAGCCTGAAACGTGCGATTGGGTCTTTCTACTGATGGTTTCTATCTGTTTGGTTCTTATGGTAGTCAGTATTCATGTTGGCCTATCTTTATAACTCCTTACAATTTGCCTCCATATATGTTGATGAAGGAGCCTTATATCCTTTTGACTCTATTAATCCCAGGACATCCGAAAAAGAATATTGATGTTTATTTTAAACCATTGATTGGTGAGTTAAATGCATTGTGGAGTGATGGTGTTAATACATATGATGTTGCTGCGAAATAAAATTTCATATTAAAAGTTGCATTGATGTGGATGATTAGTGACTTTTTGACATATGGCATGTTATTTGGTTGGAGTACACATGGTCCGAAATCATGTCCTTACTGTATGAAAGACAACAAATCCTTTATGCTCGTCAATGAAAAAAAACCTTGCTATTTTGATTGTCACCGTAGATTTCTTCCAACCGATCATCCTTTTCAGAGGAACAAATCTCATTTCAGAAAAGGTACAATTGAAAGGGATGAACCTCCAAAGATGATCTTAGGTACAGAGTTAAAATCAGTTGTATTTTCATTACCTCTCATCACATTTGGACCAACAGTAAACCAATAGAAAATTCATGGCTTTGGGAAAGAACATAATTGGATAAAATGGAGCATTTTTTGGGATCTTCCGTATTGATCTGATTTGTTGGTTCACCACATGTTGGATGTTATGTATATTGAGAAGAACTATTTTGATAATTTATTTCATACAGTTTTGGATACACCAGGTAAGACCAAAGATACTGTAAAGGCACGATTAGATCTTGCCCAAATTCGCAGGCGACCAGAACTTGAACTATTTTAAAATGTCAGATCACAGAGGTTAATGAAGCCAAAAGCAGCTTATACACTATCCAAAGAGATTCACTTATTATTTTTTCAGTGGATTGTAGATTTGAGACTTCCAGATGGCTATGCTTCCAATTTGGGTAGATGTGTTAAGAATGGTTATATTACTGGATTAAAAAGTCATGATTGTCATGTTATAATGAAAAGACAAATTCCGATTGGATTCAGAGGTTTGTTGAATTATATGATTTGGGATTTGATAACAGACATATCATATTTTTTTTGAGACATTTGTGTAGTGACAACAGACTACGATACGCTAAGAAAACTGGAAGAAGATGTTGCTGTAATTATATGTAAACTAGAAAAAATATTTCTTCCGGCTTTCTTTGACTCAATAGAGAATCTGATATTACATTTTCTACATGAAGCTAAATGTGGAGGTCCAATACAGTTTCCATGGATTTACCCATTCGAGAGATGCATGCAGAAATTGAAGAAAAAAGTATGTAACAAAGCATCAGTTGAAGGCTCAATTGCTGAAGCTTATTTGTAAGAGGAAATTTCTTTTTTCTACTCTCATTATTTTGAATCTCGGTATCCCTCAAAACACAATTGCATGGGAAGAAATGAGGGTAATGTTAATGACGAAATGGAAAATCAATTAACAGTTTTTAATCAGCCAAATATTGGTTTTGGTGGAGTTCATAAATGATGGCTTTCATATGATGAACATCACAGAGCTCATACATATGTTCTGGTCATCTGTGAAGAAATGAAATCATTTGTCCTGTGAGTGCTTCTATCACTTATTCTATAATTTATGTTACAGTGTTTAAACTTATTTTATTTGTAGGTTATATGATAATCATATCGAGAAACAACTTCCACAAATTACAGCAGCTTCTCTTAAAGAACGCAGACAAAAAAAATTTATCAATGGTTTTAAAAACTAGTAACATAAATTATTGATGGTTTAATATCAATTTAGTTTATTATTTATTATATTGATAATTATTTTAAAAAAAAATAGGTGTCTCAATATGCTGATAAAATTGATAAGCGGTTGTGTATATTGAGTAACCCACCATCCAAAATGGTAAAATCTTATAATGTATATGTGGTGAATGGTTTTGAATTTCATACACATGCATACATGGAATCAAAAAAATAATGAAAAGTGGAGTTTTCTTGAGAGGATCACATCACAGAGAAACTGAAGTTGACTTTTATGGAATTTTGGATGAAATTATTGAGCTGTGTTATCTAGGATAGAATTAAATAACAATGTTTAAATGTCAGTGGTTGGATAATGAGAGAGGCTTGTGTGTTCATCCAACTCATGGAATTGTCGATATTAAATATAAAAGTCTTCTTGTTGTAAATGAACCATTTATAATGGCTCAATAGGCACATCAAATTTATTATGCAAAGTACTATGCTACTCCAAGAGACTTGAGCGATTGGTGGAGCATAATAAAAATGAAATCTTGGGAAAATCAGTTTACTCAAACTGAATGTGGTTCCGCTGAAGTGGAAGGAATTGAAAATTTTTAAGAGACTGCTCAAAATCCATATGATTCACAAAGAGACGTGAATATTGATGATTACACCTCACAATTAAGGATCGATGGTGATGAAGATGTTAATGATGTTACAAATGAATTTTAAATGACAAGAGATGATGAAACTAAAACTCATATAGATATTGATGATGCTGAGGAGGAAGATGAAAACATTGACATTGATACCTATTAAGAAGAGGATGAAGATGAACATTTACACAGTTAAATCCTGGTTATAATCATAACTAATATATATCTATATTAAATAGTTATTTTCAACTATATACTAACAACAATCATTTTGTGTTTCAGATGAACTTTGATATATTTCACGAGTTGCAGGAGGCTGACCTACCGTTGGATGAGGGAGATTTTGGATCATCTGACCCTCAGCCTACTGGCGGTTTAGGGGGTACGTGGAGGGGGTGCGGTCTTGCACGACTGATGATTCATGACCCTATCCCTGAGTGACGTCCAAATCTTGGTTTTTATCCACACACACAGAGGTATGGTAACCTGTATATTTTAGTTAGATTTCATTAATTTATTTATATATATACTAATTAATTGATTATTTATTCTTTTTTCACAGTTTTTCGCATGTAGCTATTGGACAGGGGAGCACTATCTTGCGCAATTATTTTTCTCAGCCATGGATCACATGGGAACAGATTCCCGTTGATGTGCGATGCGACATGTACCATCATTGGCTGGTATGTAAATAAATATTATTTATTTTGAAATTTATTTTATTAATAGCTTGATATTATAAATTATTTGTAAGATTTTTGGTATCCTATCGATGATAGCATGCACGACGCTATCCACGCGGCATGGTAGGTTTCTATGTGCGACCGTTTCTGTCAGTTTTTGCACAATTTGAGAAGGACAACCATTAAGAAAGTAGGAGTGATAGAATTTGATGAGTCATGTAGAGTTCACCGACCAAAGTAAATTTCATCTCACATTTGGGATGGATTATGTTTACACTGGTTGGGTGGTGGATTTCAGATGAGATCTTCAATTGGACGACAGAACCGAGGGAGACAGGAGGTGACGCATCGAGCTGGTAGTTGTACATTCAGTTCGCATAGAGAGCATCTGGTAAGTATATTTTTTAAATATTTTATATAACTTTAAATATAAAAAGTTTATTTTATATTTCTATAGACAGTAGAGCATCCCGATATTACGGAGTTCGACATTTATCGGAGGATGTATAGTGATCCATCCACTGGAGAGATTAGAGGTGATTTCCAGTGTCATATTGTGGTTAGTATTATTTTTTCAGTTTGACAATTAACTACATATAATATTTTCACAATTTTAATTTTAAATTGGAATTGAAGTAGTCATATGAGGCTGCGAACTCTCAGACACAGGATGAGGGTCATGACGAGACGACTGGGCAGACCGGTGCTCACCATTTCGATGAGGCGGCATGGATGCAAGAAACTCAGTATGGATTTGAGAAGGGACGAGTAGTTGGTATCGGCTCTCATTTGACTCCTGGTACTTATTACGGTACTACTGTGATGTCGGCGTCTAGCTCAAGAGGAGCTCATGGAGAGACATCATCTTCTTGCTCACAGTATCAGAAGCAGTTGCGAACTCAGGCTGAGCTTATAGAGACTTTGCAAAAGCAGCATGAAGAGATGTGTCGGTGGCAACAGCAGCAGGAGCAGTATCACGAGGAGGAGCTACGTCGATTGGAGCAGTAGCGACAGCAGGAGTATCACGAGCAGATGGAGTACATGCGCCGTCTGACACGTAGTTTAGTGATAGATTTTCCTCCACCTCCTCCAGACGACCCCCCCCCCCCCCAATGATTTGTTTTTTATGTTAAAAACATTTGAATTCAACTTTTGTAATAATATGAACTATTTACATTTTCTATCTTTTATATTGGTGGAAATATTGTATTTTTTTTTAATATTTTATTATTTATTATTAGTATTATATTTTTTTAATATTTGTTTATTTTACTAATAATAATAATAATATTTTATGATTTTTTTATATTTTTTTGAAAATATTGAAACTTTTAATAAGTTTTTATTATTTTATTATTTTAATAATATTAATATTAATTTTTTATTAATCATAATTTTATTAAATATATTTTTTTAGTATTATATTTGTTTAATGTTTGTTTATTTTACTAATAATAATAATATTTTTTATTTTTTTATTATTTTTATAATAATAATATAATTTTTTCATTAATAATAATTTCATTATTATTTTTTAATTAATTTTAGTATTTGCGACGGGGTCTTTTGCGATGGGTCCCCATCACAAATAAATGAAAAATATTTTTTTAATATTAGTATTTGCGACGGGACAACGGGCACGTCGCAATTAGTATTTTTGACGGGCCTGTCGCACAAGGTTTATGGGTATATAATGTATATAATCGGAATGCTATTTGCGATGGGTAAGTTTCCCGTCGCAAAAACTAATTGTGATGGGCCCGTCGCAAAAGGTTTTTGGGGTATATAATGTATATAATCGGGAGGTTTTTTTCAGCGGGTAAAAGTCTCGTCGCAACAGATATATTTTGCGACGGGCCTGTCGCAAAAAATATCTGTTGCGACGCCGTTTTCTGCAACGAGCTATTTTCAACAGGGGCCCGTCGCAAATATCCCGTTGCAAAAAATGGGAATTCCAGTAGTGATTCACCACCTCTTGAGTTATTCAATCAGTCATTATATGGGAAAAAATTTGGTATTAGAGCAAGTGACTTTCAAGTTCACAAATGAAAAAGGTTGAATTCTAAAGATTTATCATCAAATGGATGTTATGGCTGATAATAGAGAAGGTATGTCAATGGTTAGAGATTCATACTTCAATGGTGAGAACTATGGTTGCTGGAAAGATTGTATGATCATTTATCTAAATAATAATGGTCTAAAAGTATATCTTAAAGTAGTTAAGACCTATGAAATTCCTAAGACAGTTTCTAAAAGTTGGGATGTTGAAGCTGAAGAAAACTATGATCTAAATTCCAAGGATATGAATGTTATCATCTATGAGTTAGGAACAGATGAGTTTAATATGATCCATCTGCATCGAATTTAGATAATCAGATTCAGATAATTGGATCCAAAATAATCAGAGGAAAAAAAATTGTTTGCTGGAAGTTTTTCTTTTTCGTAGTCAGATAAAGAAAGAAGTTTCTAAGTTAGAAATAAATAATTCTTATTTTTTCTAAAGAGTTTTATTAAAGAAAGTGAATTTATTAGTTATAAAGTTCTCATAATTTCTAAACAAATTAGATGATTCTTTACTGATCAAGAAGTTCTCATAAATCATAAAAACTTTTATGATAAAAGATTTTCAAGAAATGGTGTCGAGGTTTGAAGAACTTCGGAATTATAATATGAAGATTCCATTGTAATGATAATTCCATCATAATGGGAATTCCATCATAATGGTAATTTCATTGTAATGATAATTCTGTAGGATTGAGTTGAGAAAGAAATATAAATCGGATTGAGTAGAGAAAGAAATAGAAATCAGATTCAATGAGAAGAATACAGAAATTAGATTCATTGAGAAGGAAACATAAATTGAATTGATAATGAGAATTAAATGGAAATTGTATTGAGATTTGGAATGAAACAGAAATCATATTGATATGAGAAATAAATATTATTCAGATTCACTGATACAGAAATCAGATTCACTGGTACATAAATCAAATTCACTAATACAGAAATCAGATTCACTGAAAAGAATATAGAATTTAGATTCACTAAATATAGAAATCAGATTCACTAAGAAAGAAATAGAAATCAGATTCACCATGAAAGAAACAAAAATCGGATTGAGTTGAGAAAGAAATATAAATCATAATGAGTTGAGAAAGAAACACAAATCAGATTGGGACTGAGAAAGAAACGAAATTTGTAATAATTTGGTTACGAAGAAGACAAAAAAAGAAAATTCTATAAGTTTAATAGGTCAAACTTGAAATTAAATTTTGCATAAATATTAGAGAAATATAAGGAGGATTGAATAAGTTAAAGTTTAAGTTTGAATGTGAGAGATTTTAGGAGTATTTGAAATTCGAGGAAGTGGGGAAATTCTTCAAGTTTCCCGTTTTTTTTATTCACCTATAAATACTTTCTCAAATCATTCATTAATTCATAAATTTCACTTACATAGAAAAGACGGAGCACTGAATAAATCAAGTGAAAGTCGTTGTGGGATAGAGATCAGGTGAGGAGGATCAAACATTTTAATGTTTTTTTATTAGATTGAGCAAGATTATAATGAGTATATCAGACTGAGGTAAATCATATTTAGCATTTGAGCAGTATTTGAGTTTTTTAGATTGAAAATGGGTTCATTGTATTGAATCATCATACTAAGAAAATTGTATCCACCATTATCATATTCAAAGAATCAGATCCATATTCATCGTATTAATAAAATCGGATCCAGCATCATTATATTGGGAAAATCATATCTAGAAAAATCGGACTGAGGATTCGGACTGAGAAATTGTGAAACAATTTCAAAAAAGTATTTATTCTTTTGTTTCGCTCAATTTTTTTATAAGAAAACATTATAAATAGATGGGAGTCATTATAATCTTTTCTATTAGGAGATAAAAAGTTTTTAACAGGAGTTGGAACAAGTTATATTCACTTATTCAAAATAGTGTATTTCTATAGACCCATAGGAGTGGTTATGGAAAGGATTTAGGTTCTCACACTGAGTTCAAATCTTGTAAATCTAATATTCTTTACTTGTTTTCCTATTATTTCATGCATGATTATTTACTAAAAATTTGTAAGTAAATAAATTTTTACAGGATGTAGGGGTTAAGTTTCTAAAAGTTTTGAAACTTGTAAAAGTATAACAAATGATTTAACTCCCCCCTTCTTAGTTGTTATTCTATAATTTAGAACTTTAATTGTTATCAGATTCCCAAGTTCCCTTGTTGAGTCCTTATCATGGATAATATCAATTTTTCAATAGTATATTAATTCCTACATTTGATGAAAAAAATATTATGGATTGAAAAATAGGATGATTCATTATCTTCTATCTCCTGTCCTGGAAGTTTTGGATGTTGCTACTATTTTTTTCTACCTATTGAGAAATATGATCCTATAACATTTTATGATAAGATAAATATAGAAGTTAATGTAAAGGCTATAAATGAAATCCATATATCCTTATTAGATAATGTTTCTCAGAAGGTTATGGTTCTTAAAACTTCAAAAAGTATGTGAGACAAGTTAGAAATTGTTTTCAAATGGAATACTAAATTCAAGGAAGAAAAGCTAAAAATCTGGCATAGTAAGTATGAAGACATTATAATGAGATATGAAGAAACAATTGATGAATACTTCACTAGATTAAATGAAATTGTTTGCAACATCAGAGGATTTAGATATGTCCTGGAAGATTCTACAATTGTGAAGCAACTTATGAGAAACTTTCCAAATAGGTTTGATTCTAAAATTTCTTATTTAGAAGATATGAATGGTTTATTTCTTGATGAATTTCATAAATTTCTTATTGATTATGAAATGAAGAAAGCTTCAATGTTTTAAAATAAGATGAAAGATGAAATAGATTTTGTTGCTATAAGAAAGATGAAAATCCAAGATGTTGATGAATTCGATCCTTATGAGTCTGAAGATATGGAAGATGATGATTTGAATGAAAAAAATCATGTCTCTTATATCCAAGAACTATTTAATAGAAAGAGGAAAGTATGGAGGAAAACTTCCTATCAAATTTTTTGAGTGTGGTGGAATCAGACACTTTGATATGAATTTCTCTAAGAAGAAAGTTGGGGAATATCAAGATGATTCTAATAAAAACCCTTGTTTGAAGAAGTGGAACAAAAATGATAAAGAAGAAAAGTCATCTAGGAAATACGATAATAAGTTTACTGGAATCAAAACAAGTATGTTGAGTAAGAAAATTGAATCAGACTCAACTAAAAACAATTCTTCTGAAGATGAAAATTAAAAAAAAAATCAAAACCTTCATTGAAAAAGTTAAGAAAACAAAAGACTCATCAGAGAGTGAAGAAGGTGGTGAATAATATTATAGATAGAATAAACTCAGAATAGAGCTTCTTGCGTGTCTTGAGAAACAAATATCTCAATAAAGAAATCAGAATGAGAAATAAATAATGAAAAGAAGTTACTTAAGGAAGAAACTATGCCATCAAGAAGGAGGATGAATACATTGAGGAGATCATAAGTTACAAACTTAGAATTTCTGGATAGGTAAAGATGATTGAATATCTTAGTAAGAATATAAAAGTTAAGGAAGAATAAGATAACAAGTTTCAATCAAAACTTCTTGAGTCTGAAAGTACCTTGAGGAAGATGAATAAAAATTTCAATAAAACTTTGTAAGTAAATGATAAAACTTTTAATGTTTCTAAGAAGGATCAATATGAGAATTAGGTGAAATCTTCTCTTACAAAAAATAATGTTTCATATGATTCTTTTAACTTTTTAGGTTTCAAAAAAAGTATTAGGAAATCTTGGGTGGAGAAAGGATCTGAGAAACCTATCAAATCTACAAAAGTAAAAAACTCATTCAAAAGAAAATATGGTCCACATCCTGAGTATGTTAGAGATGAAAGAATTTTACAACTTCAATAAGGTTTCTATAGAGAAAGATATTTCTTGAACATAAAATCAATATTTGATGGCTATTTCTGGTGTTGTGGAATCTATGGGAAAAGAACTTATAATTGTTGGCACAACTTATCTATACCTAGAAGAAGATTTTATAAAAGTGGAAGAAATAGTGAAAATATAATGAGTAACTTTATTAACTCATAAAAAGCTGAAAAGGTTAATTCTCAAGATGTTAAAAACATTCCAAAAAAATATCAATTTGAATTTTTGGAAGAAGTTTTTGGAAGATGTGATCAGGCTGATCATCATGATAAAAGATATATGACACTCCTTCTAGAAAAAAATCTTTATGATAGAAAAGATAAGGAATCTGAAAAGAATAAATTTGAGGAAAGAGTTTTTGTTGTTGAGATAGCTTTGAAATAAAGTAAAAGGAATAAACTATAGATACTTGATAATGGTTGTTCTTCACATATGACAGGTGATATAAAAATATTGAAATATTTTGAAAGTCATTATAGAGGAGAAGTTACTTTGGGAATGATGGTTCCTTAAAAATAAAAAGGAATTGGAATGGCTTAGATTGAAGTAGAAAAGTTGAAATCTAAGGAATATTTATTTTTTTACGGGCTAAAATGTAACTTACTCAGTGTAAGTTAACTTTGTGATGATGGAAAATAAGTTTTTTTAGAAAAGATTTGTTTATCATCAAAAGTGTGAAAGATAGAAAATTCATTATAAATGAGAAAGAACCAGTGGGGATCTCTTTCAAATATGAGAATTCAATAACTCGAGTTAATTGAGTGATAAAGATGAAAACAAATTGTGGAAATAAATATTTGGACACCTTGGGAAAAAACAAGAACAAACTTCCTAATGTTGATACTATCTAGAATTTTCCATAATTGAAAAGAAGAGATGAAGATATTTGTATTACTTTACAAAAAGAAGATATGACTAACAAAAGTCATAAAAGAGTTAAGATTCAATCTAGAAGACCACTTGAGCTTATTCATTATGATTTATGTGGGATGATGATAAATCAATCAAAAAAAGAAGACTTGTATTTTATCACTTTTATTGATGATTTCACTCAGATGACAAACATCATGTTCATGAAGCACAAGTCAAAGGATGTTGAAATGTTCAAATTCTTCAGTAAATATATTGAGAAATAAATGGGGGTTTCTATAAATAATTTGAGAACTGATAATGGTACCAAATTCACAAACAATAATTTTGAAAATTATCTGATAAAGCATAGTATCAAACATCAGTATAGAGCTCCTTATACTCCATAAAAGAATAGAGTAGTAGAAAGAAATAATCTAAGCTTGGTGGAAATAGGAAGAATTATTTTAGTAAAATAAAAACTTTCAAAGTTCAATTGGAGAGAAGCTATTAGTACTATTGAAAATATTCAAAATGGATGTTTTTTTAGACCAAAAACCGACATGACTACATATGAAATGTGGTATAACAAAAAAAATTCATTTAAATGCTTTAAAGTTTTTGGGAGTCCATATTTATTGAAAATAAAAAATCTAGATTTGGGAAAGTTTTATGAAAAAGATGAGGAAGGAACTTTTATGGGTTATTCACTAAATTAAAGAAGTTAAAAATGTTTGAAAAAACATTTAAAAAATTTGTTGGGCACATATGATGTGAAGGTAATTAAAAATAAAATTTTCTTAATAAAATTTATTGAGAATGCTGAGGAGGATACACTGAAGAATTCCAATAATAGTGAATGTTATCCAAAACATCCTTATCAAAATTCAGATGAGTCATGTGGTGAGGAAAGTGAAGATGGGAGAGAAACCTTGAGATTTCCTACCTCACAAAAAAATGTTGAGTCTGAAAACATTATTGGGAATCAGAAGGATCTAGTTTAGACCATAAAGAAGTTGATATTAGAAAATAAAACTTCACTTATCACAAAATTTTAACCAGAATCATTTTCAGAGTCTATTCAAACTAAATAAAGGGTGTATGGTATGAATAAAGAGTTAGATTAGATTGAGAAGAATGAAACATGAGAACTTGTTCCAAGGCCAGCAAATAAAAATGTTATTGAAATAAAGTGGGTTCATAGAAAAAAATTGAATGAGCATGGAGAAGTTTCAAGAAATAAATAAAGAATTGTTTGTAAAGGATATGTATAGGTGGAAGGTGTGGATTTTGATGAAACATTTTCCCTGGTTGTTAGGCTAGAAACTATTCAAATGTTTCTTAGAGTGGTTACTCATCGGAATTACAAAGTTTATCAGGTGGATGTAAATTCAAATTTCTTAAATGATGATATTGAGGAAAAAATTTACATTGAACAACCATATGGGTTTCTACTTAATAAGGATAAAAAAAAATTCAAACTGAAGAAAGATTTGTATGGTATGAAACAAGATCCACATGATTAGTATTCAAAACCTGAAAATTGTTTGAGAATATTGAACTTTTCTAAAGGAAAATTTTATAGAAACTTTTATGTAAAATATGTTGACTCTGGATCTATAATTGTAATTGTTTATGTGGATAATATAAATTTTAATGTGGATAGAGAAGATGTTTGTAAAATGTTTGTTGAGTAAATGAAGAAGAATTTTAAAATATCAATGTTGGGATAATTAACTTTCTTCCTTGGATTACAAGTTCAACAAAAAAAATACATTTTCTTATCTCAAGAAAAGTATACCAGGGAATTGTTAAAGAATTTTGGGATGACAGAATCCAAAGAAGTTTCAACTCCTATTTCAATGAGCACAAAGTTGAGTATAGATGAATCCAGAATGAGTGTGAATCAGAAATATTTTCAGAAGTTGATAGGAAGTATTCTTTACCTTACAACCTCAAGGCCTGATATTGTTTATGTTGTGAATTTGTATGCCATATATCAAAGTAATCCAAAATAATCACATATGTTTGAAGTAAAGAGAATTATAAGATATTTCAAAGGAAAAACTCCACATGAGTTGTTATAAAAAATAAATTCGGAGATGAATTTTCAGGATTATACTGTTTCTCATTGGGATTTATATTGTAATGATAGAAAATCAACCTCAAGAGAAACATTTTTTTCGGTGAATGTTGTGTGAGTTGGCATAGTAAGAAACTAAGTTTAGTAACTTTGAGCACAGTTAAATCTAAATATGTTGCAGCTACTCAGGATTGTACTCAAATGTTAAGGATGAAAGTTCAGTTGGATGATTTGAAAGTAAAAGTTTTTAAACCATTGAAGATACTTTGTGATAATCAGAGTGTAATTGATCTTTTTAAAAATCATTTCCAGCATTCTAGATCAAAAAACATTGATATAAAGTTTCATTTTATAAAAGAGAAAGTTTCTACTAGTTATTTCTTAATGAAATAAATTTCAACAAGGTATGAAATTGGTTATATATTTACAAAATCAATGTCAAAATAAATTTCACTAGTACAAAAAGTATTTTTAACGTCACCTATCTCACGTCGGTTTTTTAGAACCGATGTGAAAATCTCTAAAATTTGATTTTTCATGTCGGTTATTATATAACCGACGTGAAAATTCTTTTTCGCTAATTTTTCACATCACTTATTAAATAACTAATGTGAAAAATCATTTATGTTGACTTTTTATGTCGGTTATTTAATAATTGACGTGAAAAATCAATGCTCTCTGATTTTTCACGTCGGTTCTTATAAGAACCGACGTAAAAAATAAATTATAATGACTTTTCACGTCGGTTATTTCATAACTGACGTAAAAAATGTTTACAATCATGTATTTTATTTCCTGATATTTTATTTGATAGGTCGTGGAGCTCAAACGGATTTAAGGATCAAAAGTTATGGCCATCGGAAGTTGATCATCCCTAAATGAAGTCTTAGAGAAGGCCAACTTCAGAGGATCATAACTTTTGATTCGTAACTCCATTTGAGCTCTGTGACCTATTAAATTGAATCTTACGAAATGAAATACATGTTTCTAAGAATTTTTAACATCATTTATTTAAAAACGGATGTAAAAAAGTCATGAAATCCGATTTTTTACGTCGATTCTTATAATAACCGACGTAAAAAATTGGGTTTCATGATTTTTTTACGTCGGTTTTTAAATAACCAACGTTAAAAATTCTTAAAAAAATGTATTTCATTTTGTAATCTTAGATTTTATAGTTCAAGGAGCTCAAATGGAGTTACAGATCAAAAGTTATGGTCATTGGAAGATGATCATCTCTAAATGAAGTCTTAGAGAAGGCCAACTTCAGAGGACCATAACTTTTGATCTGTAACTCTGTTTGAGCTCCGCAGCCTATCAAATCAAAGATTTAGAAATTAACTACATGTTTGTAAACATTTTTAACGTCGGTTATTTAATAACTGGTGTAAAAAATCGACGAAAATTGACTTTTTATATTAGTTTTTATATAACCGACGTGAAAAATTAGCACAAATTTCAATATTTTTCACCTCGGTTATCATAAAACCGATGTGAAAAATAATTTTAATATCCACCCAATGCAGGATTTCAAATTTTTACTAAAATTTTTAATTTCCACGTCGGTTATTAAATAACCGACGTGAAAAAAGTCACGAAAATTGATTTTTTACGTTGGTTTTTATATAACCAATGTGAAAAATCAGCAAATTTTTTAATATTTCTCATGTCGGTTATCATAAAAACTGATGTTAAAATGATTTTAATATCCCGCTGATGCGGGATTTCAATTTTTTCACAGCGCGGGCTTAAAAATTTCAGTTGCCGCCTAAATTTTTAATACCGCGTTTTCTTTTTCCATATCATTTATATGGTTTCATTATACACAAATTGTAATCTAATGATCCTTTCATTCAACAATTATCATTCCACCGACTCAACCCGTTTTATCTTCAACGTGAATCCACTATTTCTTCTTTCTGCGATCTCATCAAGGTATTTGTAATTATGTTTCCATGATTTTTGTTTTGTTATGATTAGTTTTATTAATTTATATACCATTTAATGATTAAGATTCACTATTTATTATTTTTATCATGGTAAAACTACAAATCCTCATTTGGATTCTAAATTTCCTTCTTAGACGAAGCTTTGGTTGGCTCATTCAATATTTCCTCGGAAAAAATACATCAAACTTCTAATGGTCATAACTTTTGATCCGTAGCTCCGTTTGAGCTCTATGACTTGTCAAATCGAAGCTCAAGAAATTATCTACAAAATGAGAAACATTTTTAACGTTGGTTATTTAAAAACCAATGTTAAAAATGACTTTTAACGTCAGTTTTTAAATAACCGATGTTAAAAATAGCGTTTCAACGTGATTTTTTTGTATAAAATATGGTCTTTCACGTCGGTTTTTTAAAAACCGACCTGAAAAATAATTTAAAAAACATTTTTAACGTCGGTTATTAAATAAACAACATTAAAAAACATATTTTTTACGTTATTCACAATAACTTCTCCACAACGTTGCCACAAAACTGACGTTAAAAAGCAAAAAAACCGACGTAAAAAAGATTTTTTGTACTAGTGTGTTTGTGGAATTGAGGCTATAACTTCAAGTTCTTCCTCCTCCCCTATCTTCCTATACCTCATAAGGAAGGACCCCCACTATTATTTAGATTATATTGGAAAAGGGTGAGAGAAATTAACAACTTTCTACTTTGTAATAAGTTTTTACTTTTCTTTCTTTTATGAATCTGAAGCTATGGTTATCATAAAATGGAGGATAGAAAAAGAAAGTGAGAAAGGAAAAGTGGTAATGGGGGAGATAAAAAGAAAGTGAGAAAAGAAAAGTGACGAGAGCTTATCTTTACATGGCCACAAAATTTTCTCACCATTGAGAGATGGAATTCCTTCAAAAATATTACTTTATCTAGTAGTGTATTTTCTAGACACTCTCTTTTAAGAAAGGATATGTTTTGATAAAAGTAAAAAACTTGAGTTGTTTATAAAATTTGAGTTGTAAAAAATTATGAGAGTTGGAAAAGTTTTTAATGAGGTTTATCAACAAATACAAAGAGGGATATTGAAGAACCTTTGTGATAAATTATTTTAACAATGTTTTTGTATTTTTTGACAACTAATCTTTTTGTATAAGATTGTTTTTTTCAAGAAATAGATCTAGGAATTGGATCCATCTGCATCAGATTCAGATAATTAGATCCAAAACAATCGGAGGCAGAATTTTTTGTTTGTTTGAAGGTTTTATTTTCCATAATCATAGAAAGAACAAAGTTTATGAGTTAGAAAGAAATAATTTGTATTGTTTCTAAAGAGTTTTGTTGAATAAAGTGAAGTCAGGAGTTAGAAAGTTATCATAATTTCTAAAAAATCAGACGATGACTTACTGATCAAGAAGTTCTCACAACTCATGAAAACTTTCATAATAAAATATTTTGATGAAATGGTGGAGAGGTTTGAAGAATTTTAAATTTTAATATGGATATTCCATTTTAATGAAAATTCCATCGTAATGGGAATTCCATCGTAATGGGAATTCCATCGTAATGGGAATTCCATCGTAATGGGAATTCCATCGTAATGGGAATTCCATCATAATGAGAATTTCATCGTAATGAGAATTTCATCAGATTGAGGTGATAAAGAAATAGAAATCATATTGAGCAGAGAAAGAAACGGAATTCAGATTCACTAATAAGAATATAGAAATCAAATTCACTGAGAAGGAAACAAAAATCGGATTGAGATTGAGAATGAAACAAAAATCGGATTGAGACTAAGAATGAAAAAAAAATTGAATTGAGACTGATAATGAAATAGAAATTATATTGAGCTAAGAAATAAATATAATTCAGATTCACTAATACAGAAATCAGATTCATTGATACAGAAATCAGATTCACCGATAAAAAAAGTCAGATTCACTAAAAATATTATAGAATTCAGATTCATTGAATATAAAAATCTGATTCACTAAGAAAGAAATAGAAAATAGATTCACTAAGAAAGAAATAGAAACTAGATTGATCTAAGAAATAAATAAAAATTGGATTGAGCTGGGAAAGAAATAGAAGTTGGATTGAGATAAAGAAAGAATAAGTTGATTATGAAGAAGTCTCAAAAAGAAAATTCTAGATGTAAAAGAGGTCAAAATTGAAATTCAATTTTTCATAAATCTAAAATAAATATAAGGAGAATTGAAGAATTTAAAGTTGAAGTTTAAATGTGAGGTATTTTCAATGTTTTTGAAATTCATGGAAGCGGGAGAAATTTTCAAGTTTTCCACTTTGGTTTTCTGAGTCACCTATAAATACTTGATTAGATCTTTTATTTATTCATAACTTTCACATATGTAGAAAAAGCAAAGTTCTAAATAAATCAAGTGAAATTCATTTCCAGCCAAAGATCATGTGAGGAGGATCATATAGCTGAATTGTTTTTATCGGATTGAGCAAGATCATATTTATTCCATCAGACTGAGGTAAATCATATTGAGAATTTGATTAGTATTTGAGTTTTGCATATTAAGAATGGGTTCATTTTATTGAATCATTATATTGATAAAATTGGATCCAATATTATCATATTTAGATAATCAAATCTAGATTCATCATATTAATAAAATTGGATCCATCATCATCGTATTGAGAAATTTGGATCCAGTATCATCGGATTTGGAAAATTGGATCCAACCAAATCAGACTTAGGATTCAGACTGAGCAATTGTGGATTAGTTTCAAAAAAAGTATTTATTATTTTGTTTGGATCAATTGTTCAATAAAAAACATTGTAAACTGATGGGAGTCGGTATAATATTTCCTATCGGGAGTTAGAAGGTGTCTAACAGGATTTGGAACATGTTTTATTCACTTCTTCATAATAGTGTATTTTCATAGACCCACAGGGAGTGGCTATGGAAAGGATGTAGGTTATCACACTGAGGTCTAACCTTATAAATCTTGTGTTCTTTACTTGATTTCCTATTCTTTCATTCATGAGTATTTACTAAAATTTGATAAGGAAAGGGATATTAATAGGTTACAGGGGTTAAGTTTCTAAATTTTTTGAAACTTATAAAAGTATAAAAACTAATTCAACCCCCCCAGTTATTATTTAATCCTTTGGAATTTCAAGTTTAATCGGATCTCTCAATGTTAAACAACACATGAAATGTGGACTAATATGGCAGTAGAATATGAAAGTATTGATAATGTAAAATCTCTTATATATTATACATCCAATCTTAAGTTTGATACTTTCAAAATGGATGAAGGCTAAAGCATTACTCAACTTAATGGAAGACTCACTGAGATTTTGAACAATATTTCTACTCTAGGTACATCTATCACTAAACCTTAACAATCATTAAAAGTCCTCAGAGTATTACCACCTAAGTGGAGTGGAATCTCAGCAGCTATCAGGCAATCTAAAGAGGTGAAAATTTTCAAAATAAAATATATCATCGGAACTCTTATGATATATAAAGACGACATGGAAACTAAAAATTAGTATCCTATAATAATCAAGAAGGAAAATATTGTCACAAAAGCCTATACTTCTAAAGATGACAAAAAGAGAATAAGTGAACAAATTTCTAAAGTATCTGAAGAAGATGACTTCTTAAGAAATGATGAATCAAATGATGAGCTTTCTCAATTTGTAAGAAAGTTCAAAAATTATATTACAAGAGATGAAGATTCAAATGACCATTAAATAATCATGGTAAGAATGGTGACAACTCTAAATAGTTGAGATGTTATGAATACAAAAAGGTAGGATACATCATGCCTGATTGTCCGAGAATCGAAGATGAAAAGAGGACAGAAAATAAATATTTCAAGAAGACTGGATATAATAAATAGAAGAAAGTTATAAAGGCTACATGGAGTTCTAATGAAGATTATGTAGAATAAACATCATTAAAATTAGAAGCTGAAACTACAAATCAAAAGGCCAACAAATGCTTTATGGTACAATCATATGAGGTACATTCTTACTACATTGAGTATGATTCAAAAGATGAAGATTGTTCATACAAAGAATTAAATGAATATTGCACCATCTTAGAAATCAATTATTAAATCCTTAAAAATAAAAATAAAGTTCTTTAAAATTCCTATAATAAAATCATTGGTGATGAAGAAAGTTTGAATAATCAGATTTTAGAACTGAATGATTAGCCATAAAAATCTATTGTTTTTAATGATGAACAAATCAAAAATTATTGAAAATCATCATAAGGAAGTTAAAAATTTTAAAGATGATGAGAGTGTTTTTACAAAAGGAGAAGACTATTTAATCAAAAAATTTAGTCAGAATCAACATAGAAAAGAAAAATTTGGAATTGGAATCAAGGGGAAAAATCCAAACATAATAGAAAATATTTTATGCCCAGATCAAAAAATAAATATCTTCCTAAAGTTAATTTTTTCATTGCGGTGAAGTAGGAAGTTATGCATATTTTTTTTATTTAAAAAATCCTCAAATTGGTGGAATTAAAAATGTTTTTCTTTCAAAATATTTTTCAAAAATAAATGTGAAATTTTATAGAAAATAGAAGTAGTTATGGATTCCTAAATCTTTTATATCTAACATATATAGACCCAAAATAATTTGGGTACCAAATAACTATGTTGATTGATTTTTCATTATAGGAAATTATCCATATGAATAGTAATGAAAAAATGTTTCATAGATAGAAGTTTCTCAAGAAAATGAGTAGATACTACTCTAATTTCCATTATTTATCCAAATTAGTTGTAGGATATGTCATGTTCGGAGATAACACAAAAGGAAAAATTGTTATCATTGGATTAGTTGAAAATAAAAAGTCTATCCTTATCAACAAAGTTCTTTATATTGAAGGCTTGAAGAAAAACCTGATAAGTATTTCTCAACTTTGTGGCGATTTTTATTCTGTTGATTTTTTAAATAATACCTACTTAGTTTTTAAAGATAAATGACTAAAATTTAAATAACTTAGAACAGATAATGTTTACACATCAGATCTTAATTATTTTTGTAGACAAAATGTAAAAAGTTTAATTTATGAAGTTGATGAATCATGGATTTGGCATAGAATAATTGGACACTACAATGTTTATTCCTTGAGAAAATTATCTAAAAATAATTTCATTTACAACTTTCATGGTCTTATATTGAATAGAAAGAAACTATGTGATGCATGCTAAATGGGAAAATCAACATAATTCATCTTTCAAATCAATGAAAGAATTTTCTACTTCTATAACTCTTGAAATTATTTGCATGGATTTTTTCAGACCAAATAAAACTGCAAGTCTCACTGGTAAGTCTATTTTATGTATAGTTAACGATTTTTTGAGATTTACATGGGTTTAATTTTTAATATTTAAAAGTGAAGCATGTTCTATGTTTATTGATTTTTGTAAACTTTTTAAAAATGAAAATGATGTCAAAATTTTTTCTTTAAGAAGTTATCATGGAGGTGAGTTTGAGAATCATGAATTTAATTATTACTACTCTAAGTTAGGAATTAAACATACATTTTATTCCCCCATGACACCTCAATAGAATGGTATTTTCGAAAGGATAAATAGTACTTTGTAAGAAATTTTGAAGACCATGTTATGTGAATATAACATGCCCACTCATTTTTTGGGATGAAGTTATTAATGCAGAATGTTATATCATTAATAGAATACTGATAAGACTTATTTTAAATAAAACACCCTATGAGTTGTGTAATAATAGAAAACCCAAGGTAGGATACTTGAAAGTATTTGGATATAAGTTTTGTATCTTCAACACCATGGATAATCTTGGAAAGTTTTATCCAAAGGCTGATGAAGGTATCTTCCTAGGTTACTCTACTACTTTTAAATCTTATAAAGTTTTCAATAAAAGGTCAAGGATTTTTAAAGAATCATCTCATGTGAAATTTGATAAAAGTGATTCTTTCGGTCACAAAATGAATCAAATTGATGATAAGAATGATTAAGTAAAAAATATGAGACCTAAACCTTTATTTCGTTACAATAAGAATGATGATTTAGAAATTGATTAATTTAAACCAAATCCAATGAGGGAAGAGACTATAGAACTAGAAAGTGTGTTTCCTAGAATACCTAGAAACCTTAAAGACCATCCTTTAGAAACTTTCATTGAAAACCTAAATAAAAGAGTAAGAACTATAAGAAATATAGGAAATTCAGTATACTTTTCTTCCTTTATATCCCAATTAGAACCTAAATCTGTAGAGGAATCCTTATTAGATAAAAATCAGTTTTTAGATATGCAGGAAGAACTAAATCAGTTTAAAATAAATAAATTATGGGAATAGGTTGGAAGACCCTCGAGCCATCCTGTGATTGGAACAAAATGGGTTTTTATAAATAAGAAAGATGGCCATGTTTAAATAAATAGAAATAAATATAGATTAGTTACCAAAGGAAATAATCAAGAATAAAGAATAGATTATAAGGAAGCCTTTACCCCTATAGCTATATTAGAATCTATTAGAATTATTCTAGAATATCCATCCAATATGAATTTTAAATTATATAAAATGGATTTAAAATCTACCTTTTTAAATGGTTTTTTAATAGAGGAAGTATATATATAAAAACCCTCTAGTTTTAAAGATAATCACTTTCAAAATTCTTTTTTTAAACTTACCAAATCTCTATATGGACTTAAACAAACTCCAAGGGAATGGTATGAAAGATTAATTTATTTTCTTCTATTGAATGGTTTTATTATAGGAATAGAAGATACTTCCCTATTAAGAAAAATTGTTTTTATAATATTTTACTAGTAAAAATATATGTATACGGTGTTATTAATTTTTCAACTAATCAAGATCTTTGTAATAATTTTTCAAAACTTATGCAAAATGAATTTGAAATGAGAATGATGGGAGAACTAAACTATTTTCTAGGATTTCAAGTTTATCAAAAAGATTTGTGAAATATTTTAAATCAAAGAAAATACATACTTGAATTACTTATGAATTTCGAACTTTAAATAGTAAGATTTACTCAACTCCTATGAGATCCAGTATCAAACTTGACTCATATGAAACTGTAAAACTAGTTGACAACAATTTGTATAGAGGAATCATTGGAAGTTTGTTATATCTTACTGTAAGCATACCAAACATTATGTTTTCAGTATGTCTTTGTGCAAGATTTTAATCTAATCCAAAATAATCGAATTTAAATGATAAAAAAATAATTTTAAGATATCTAAAGGAACTGTAACTCTTTCTTTTATTTTTCCAGCAAACTTTGATTTTAATTTAATTTCATACTCAGATGATAATTTTTCTAGATGTAGACTATATAGTAAAATCACCTCAGGAACATGCCATTTTCTTGAAAAATATCACATGTATTTTTCAAGTAAAAAAGAAACATTCTATAGCATTATGAACTGTTGAAGCTAAATATATTGTTGTTGGAAGTTGTTGTGAACTGGTGTTGTATATGAAACACGCCTTAAGGGATTATAGATTTAATTTTAATCCTATTCCAATCATATTTTATAAGACTAGTGCTATCAACATCTCAAAGAATCCAATAAACCATTCAAGAAAAAATCACTTTGACTTAAGACATCATTTTTAAGAGATCATTCACAAAAAAAGGTGATATATCTTTAGAATTTGTTTGCATAGAAAAACAATTAGTAGATATCTTTACTAAACCCTTATCTTCTAACAGATTTGACTTTATTAAATCTGAAATAGGTATGTTTAATTTTATGAAGTAATATTTTATTTTATATTTTATAGTAAGCATGCTATTTGATATATTTAAATATATATTTTCACCGTAGTTTTGAGTAATAGGCACATTCTATAGGCCACATAGCTTATATTTAGTAATAATAATTACTCTGACATTACTATATGACCCCTAGATTATCACGAACAAAAAAAAGGAGATTTAGTATCAACTCTACACATAAAATGACTCTCGAATCCTTTAAACCCTTATTTCTCTTTTCTAGAACCCTTTTTACCCTATACCTCTTAACTTTCCAATATATAAAACCTTTGGAAATGGCCAAAACCAAAGGAGATGATGGTGGTTCATCTAATAGGATAAAATGACATAAGATATCAAGAAAAATGTTGAGTGGCAGAGCCATCGATTTCAAGAGGTTGGATAAAACTGATATGTTGTTGAAAAAGGTTATAAATTATCAAGGATGGGAATATGTGTTTAATGTGTCATGAAACCCTATAGTTTTTAATAAATATGATCATGAGTTCTATGAGTCAGTGACTTTTCTTTTTGGTAAAGATGAAGACACAATCACTATAATGATTAACGTGAAAGAGTTGTCCCTAACATCTGTCAAGCTCACTAAAATGTTGAAAGTGCCTCATGAAGGTTATCTATTCTTTTACACCACTCTATCTACCATAGATGGTGTTACTCCTTCTGAAATCATGAAATCACTTTTTGGAACTACTTTTTTGGAAAAGAAACAAGTACAAACCCTGTAACTGTAAAGGAAGTTGTTGGTTAATTTTATTCATTCTGGGACTGCCCAAAGGAATGGTTAGTTTGAAAAAATTATTTTTCAAGATGTTTATTTTCTTTATCTGTTTATTCTTGAAAAAACTATAAACCTATCATGATATATCTTGAGATATACGTTCCATGTTCAGAATAAATCCCCAAACATATATCCTTATGGATGAATTATTACCCTAATCTTTTGAAATATTGGAGTTACCTTGGATGATAATGATGAAACTCATTATCATGGTTTGAAAATAATTAATCCAGGTGTTTTAGAGAAAATTTGTTTACATTGTGATTTCTATTTAAAAGGTTTATTCCCTATAGTCTGATGCCCAAAATGTACCCTGCTCAGATTCATGGGGAGTGTTCCAATTTGGATAAAACTCCAATAGTTGTAGAAGGATCATTTCATCGGTTTGAGACCAGACAAAGCTTTGATGAAGAATAAGAGTCTCTCAGTTAAATAAGGTGGGTAAATATTTGTATCCCTACAATCCCTCAAGTTGTTGTTCAGGAAATCACACTTCATGTTTCTTCCTCTCTAGCAATTCAAAATAAAAATTAAAGGATATAAATATCTATCACTCAAATGTTTTCCATTGGTCAAGACAAGACTATCTCTATAAGGACAAGATTATATCCTCTTCTAGTTCCCTCTTACTCTCAATCAATGGAAATAATGGATGAATAAAGATCTATAAAAACATATTCACAATAATTACTCCACTAGGTTGTCTTACCTGTCATTAAAAACTAACATATTCATGAAAAGAGTATAAAAGTTCAATAGAAAATTGATTCTCGTATTCCTCAAGAAACTCAAAATGAATAAGTAACAAGAAAATAAAAGACCATTTAAAATTTATCCTCTGATGTTAAGATTATAAAATCTAAATTTTCTTAAGTATGGTTTCAAGAAAGAACCCTTTGTGAACAGATGGCCTCTAATGACGATGTTTAAAAAAATAGATTGTTGATACAATTTGTTTTGGAAAAATGTTCAGAATGACCTTCTGCTGAAATCATTCTAAGTTCAGATGCTCAATCAAGACTCTTGGAACTATCAAAAGTTGTTGAATCTGTCACTACATCTATTTATTTACATTAGTGTAATGTTTTTACAACATAATTATGTTAATATTTTCAAAAATTAGTTTTTGATGAAGTTGGAAGATTTATAGTTGCGATAAAAGAAGCTATTGGAGTTATTGATAAATCAATGCAAGAGTTAAGCTCTATTATTAGTAAAAGGATTGTATAATGTTAGGAAAACTCTTTATAAGTGAATAATGACATAATTTTTATTGTTACCCTTCTTATAAATACAATTGGATCTCTTACGAATAATTGTGTTGAGATTGAGAATAAAATTGATCATCTACATCAAGTAGTGATACGCAACCTCAAGATTTTTTTTTCAAAAGATAATGAAGTTAAAATTGATACTTTTGCATAATCCTCCGACAAAGTTGAACCCTCTAAGGAAAAGGAAATTTTTCCTTTCATGGGGATTTCAGATAATCAAGTGAAATTTTTGAAGAACCTAATCTCTAGTTGTGCCAAGAAATGTGACCTCCAAAATTTTATTGGAAATTTTCTTATAGGATGTGGAATGTATTTAAAAGCATTCTAGACTACTACACAAAATAATTGATCAGAAGAATTGATTCTTGTGTGGCTGCACTCTTTTACATATGTGGCAGAAGGCTACCTGGACCCCATATTTCTGATCATTACCCATATGCCTCTCAGTACCTAAAAGAAATTTTCGACCCCTTAGTGGATCAACCTAGGGAAAATTATAGGTTTTAATTAGATAAATATTATTTCTTCCTTGAACCTCTATTTAAACTACCATTTATATGTGAAAGTAACTTTGACATGATGAGATCACATCAAGTTACCCAAAAAATTCAATCAACACCATTCAAGTTTTCTCATGAAGATTGTGTTGGTCATGGAGGATCCTCACATAAATTATGAGATGTTGTTAGTACAACAAATAACACTCCTCTACCATTATCTTTTTTAACTCATGACCAACCCATCTCATTAAATAATCCACCTCCTAAAAGATATTTTTAGTATACTATTTGATACTTATTCATCCTGACGTTCATGAATTTTTGTTTCTAATTGGTTGGGAATTTCAAAAAAATATGAATTATGCCAATGTTTTTATGTAATTTTTAACATTTTCATCATTTTAAACAATTTAATCAGTTTTAAACATCTTCATTGGTTTAATTTAACATTTAATTTTAGTGTTTTATGATAACTTAGTTTATATTTTTACTTCATTTACTCTCTTATACCTTTTATTTGATTTCTATCATTAATAATTATTTATCTTTAGAAAGTTTATGATTTTGAATTACAATTTCATTCCACTTTTTAGATATTTATTATTTATCTTATTATGTTATTTCATTATGAACTACTCTGTCTTACAAACCTATGATTGTTAACTTATATCTGTATGAAGTATAAAATGTTTTCCTTCTTATATTTCTTGTTTATATCATAAAAAGGGGAGAAGGAAAATAAAATACACAATTTCACTTGTATTACAAAATGATTTATTTTTTAAAAAAGAAACATTTTTTTCCTCTAGAAGAAAAGAAAAAGATATCCCTTTATAAATAATTTTAATCAAATTTTAGAAATATTTGTTTTTTCATCGCATAGGTTTTTTCATCATCAAAAAAGGGGATATTATTGTAAAATGTATTGTTCCAATGTATCCCTACTCTATGTGTTTTGATGATTCAAAAAATCCCAACTTTTATTATGAAAAGTTCATTAAGTGTTTCAGATTATATTCATCTTATGTTTTTTCCTCAGGTATTTATCTTACACAAGAATATTATCTTATGAAGTTCAAGGAACATCTTTAGTTACTTAGAAATAGAAACTACAATGTAAGGTTTTATATTATGAACTTTGACTAAGTTGCTCAAGAGAGACTTGAAGTCATAATTTAAAATATTAAAGTACTTTATTCTTTTTAGGAATATTCAAAGTTGGAAGAAGTTGAACAAAAGTTAATGATGCATCAGTAACACTTTATCTTATTCTATAAAATTATCTTACAGTATGACAAATATTGATTATCTTATGAAGAAATTTTTTTTATCTTATGTAAAAGATATCAGTTGGTGAATGTTATGATCAACTGATATCCTTTAAAGATATGATAGTTTAAAATGTAATGATTATCCTTGATAATCTCATGATAAGTCATTTCATACCTTTTGATTACATCATAATGATATTATTTATTTAAGGAAAGATCAATCTATGCAAGAATTATTATGAATAAAAAAATTTAGAGAATGAGAAATGTTTTGACACTATGTCACAAAATAAATTCCATATTTGGAAGAAAGGGATAAATACTCTCTTTATCCTATCTTATTAGGATTTTTTTATATATTATTTTACCATTATAACTATCCTTTTCTCAAGTTCAAAACAACATATATAAGGAATAGTTGGAAACAAAAAAGATACGTATGTGTGTGGGAAAAAATGTGAAGAGAACAAAATAAGGTTGATCCTGTATAACACTAGATTTCTATACATGTTTAAAATCCATACGTCAAGTGCTAAGCTTATCTTCCTCATTAGTTTCACTGAAGATCATCCCAAGCTATGCTTGAAGCATATATTTTCTCAGGATGAATATTCATCTACTATTAGTTTCTTCTTACAACTGTGTGCCGCAAATGTTTTTCAAACCCTATATCTTATTACAATTATGTTTGAACTTTGTGTATGAGTGTGTTTAAGATTAGGATATGTCTTGTGAAGGGAGATCCTGGTTTAAAGCTCTTGTACCTTTATATTAAGTGACAGGTACTTGTAATCAGTTGGTAACCCCCAATAAAAGGGTTGTTTAGTAAAAATCTCCATATTCACAGAGTACAGTATTGGTGGAGTGGAATAGAGGGTTTCAGTTCCCCAAACCACTATAAACCTTTGTGTTCAATTTTATTTTTGCATGTTTTACATTTCCACTTTATATACTATTAAGAAATAAAATTGGACATACATAATTCTAAGAGGGTGTTTTATATTTCAAATAATCTTTTAATAACCCAATTCAACCCCCCCCCCCCTCTTGAGTTATTCAGTCAGTAATTATCTGGGATAACACATTTCTTATAAACTTCACCTCCTAAATCCAAAAGTCACACTTTGAAAAATTAGTGTAAAGACGATGTGCTCAAAGAATACCCAATACTATATTTAGGTGTATATAATACTTATCTAATTTCATTTATTTGATGAGGATTTCATGATGAACAGGTCTAAGCTGAATGTCACATGATCTCATGCGTGCCTCCCCGTATTCAAGAGGCTGCTAACTAGCAGTAAGGGTCTAAATCTACCAGTGGGAAGATTATACCCTCGGTATCATGTCATAAAGTGGATAATAATAATAAATAAGGTAATAAATAATTATATTAATCTTTTGGAAATAAAAAAAATGGCATACAAGTTATACAAGAGATAATGGGATCCCAAGTGGTAAGAGAAACTAAGCAAAAGAAATAGCATGTAATAAATAAATAAACGGGTCCTCCAGAGTCTATCTTGGTCTGATAACATCTCCTTAATCCTTTTATTATCCATCCACCATTTCCATATTGGTATTCTACTGATCACTCCAAGTAATTGGATCGTACTAGCACTCTAAATGTCTCATTGTTAAAGTTGGCGAAGACGAAGAAGAAAATAAATCATCAAATGGAAATCTAAAAATAATGAAATGATTACAGAATTTAAGATCATAAAATAAAATCCAATCTTACCCATAAAACTTCCTAGGACCAACCCATAAGGTTTTATCCCTCCATTTATTCTATGATCTCAAAGGAAGCAGAAAGTAGACTCATAGGGGCGGGATTGAAGAATAAAAATAAAACAATGAAACGATCACTCCACAGTTGTGTGAAAAAATTCACAAGTGCTGGTTTGAATAAGATAATACCTTGGGGAAATGGTATCAATGTGAAAAGAAGAAGAATATAAAAAGAGAATAAGAAGAACTTTTATTGAAAACTAAGGTGATTCGAACAACTTACATGAGAAGGAAGAATATTACAAAGACAAATTGGCATAATAACATTACAATGAAAACAAAGCTCCAAGATGATAAGAAAAATATGATATGCTTATTGCCTTCACCACCATCTCCTTATAAAGGCATATTATGAGCCTTAGGTTCACCCCACAAAAATCAATTTACCCCCCAATAATTAATAGAGTCAAAAGGAGGGTGAATAATCAAAAGGAAATTGACGTTACAGAGTTGACCACAAAACCAGCCAGATTCGTCCACCGTTTTGACGTGGGAATTTGTAATTGAAGAAGGCCAAATCCAGAGGAGTAGTAGAAGAAAAATATAATCTTACCTTTGTACTATATGATATGTAAAAATTTCAGGAAATTTGGTGCATCTTTTTGGAAGTTATGGTCGAAATGGTGGGACAACTTTATGTGCATTCATGTCGGGCCCACCATTTAAATCTCAACTTCATATCCCTTTATCATCCTGAAAAATTTGGAATTAGCTCCTTCCACAGTTAAATAAAATTATCCTCATTTTTATATCTTTCTAATTTAGAAATTTGAGCTTTATTTGGATTTGTATGTAGGAACCACATTTGTTTGATGGGCCTTAGGCCCATTATGCTTTTTCCAGAAAATTTCTGCATTCAGGCACAAAAATCTCCATCTTTCCTTGGGATTCATCCATCAGACCTAAAAGATAAAATGTTCAAAATAAAGTGATTAATAATATACCAAAATATAAAATTAAAATTATGAACAATGTATTTTTTACAAGCAATTTATTGAGTGGGACCAAATTGACACTTTAAGCATGAATTGCACAATGATGGGAAATGAAGTTCAATTTCTAAATTGGACTAAAATTGATGTTTATGAACTTTGAAAAACATTAATATTAAGATATTAAAAATGAATATTAGCCACTTTCAGTGACTAATCAGATACCATCTTCTTAATCCTTTTCTCATCCATCCACCATAGGTCACTTTCCCTTCACTGGGTCTCTAGTCATGAAATATATAAGTTCACCAAAATTCCTAAGTACGGTGTGAGTACAATAATCAGTAGGACACCACCAATTCTCCCTTAAAATAAATGAAAATATTATATAATAACATAATCCATGACATAATTAAATTCTCAAATAATCATATAACCATACATGTTCCAAGTCATCGTGTACTGACCAAACCTCCATAAACCCCAACCCCACCTACTTTGGATTCTTTCTAGTAAGGATGTCAGATAAATCAAACAAGTACCACCTTTAAGGTAACATGACTCACCCCACCTAGATGGTGGTTGACATCAGGAATGCTGCATGTTTCACCAAGTCGATCCCTAGTAATCTATCCTTTAAACACCCATGACCCAAGTCCATAGGAATCCTATATCAGTATATTTCGGTCAGTCACTTGTGCACAAACCTATACAAGGATATACATTACCACCTATAATGATGTATATAATATTTTTGGTTGTTTAACTAGAAACTTATACACATCCCTCAATAGGAATATCCATGTTTACCTTTAAGTACATTTGGACCACATAAAACAAACCTCAAGGCTTCACCTGGTCATCTTGATACCTAAAACATAGTTCCACAGGCTATGAAATAGAATAATAATTGTATGTTGTGGAAAGGAACAATAATAAATACCAAGAAAAAACATCTGGATCCACACATAATCACATTTTCATAATCAATAAGGCCTCATGTCCACTCACACACCCACATGCAACTCATAACAAGAATTGGTAAATCAATCATAAAAAATATATCATGCCTATAACAACCCTTCTCTTTATTACACATTCATACATGATCGTCATCAAGTATTTTTTATTAATAGGGGGGAAAGGACAAAAAGAGAGGGGATAGAGCCCTGGGAGAGAAACTAAGGGGGTCTGAAATAGTGAAGTCTGAGCGCATCCCCTTTAATAAAATCCACCTCATTGGGATGGATGCTGCCATCCGTGTGCAAGAACACCTCCGTCGTGCTAGGGAAATCCACTGAGGCTAGGTGGTCCGCAACCTTATTCACCTCCCTCCAAGTATGGATCACACGAACGTTGTTGTTGAGCATACTTTTTTATTTTCTTATAACATAGAAAATCACCCAGGGAGAAGCACCACTACCTTTCAAGGCATCATGAACTATTAAAGAATCAGTTTCAACCTCAGAGATCTCCAAACCCTTTTGACTACAAACTTTGAGCCCTATGAGTAGGGCCATAGCCTTCACTTGGAGGGAAGAACCCTAGCCTAGCCTGGATGAATAGGCTAAGTACACCAAACCATTAGTATCTCGTAGCACACCTCCTCCACTCATGATCCCTTGGACATAAGAGCTATCTGTTTTGAGTTTCAAGCCACCTGAAGGAGGTCTCCATCTGACCCAGTTGCCTGACCTATTGCTAGAAGAAGACCCCACCCTGGCTCCTGCCTAAATCCAGTGGAAAGAATGAGCTTCCTTTAATGAACACACTGCCTTGTTCAGGTCGAGTAACAGGTTTTTAGCCCAGACAGTAATGACACGAACCGTCATAGCCATGCCCTCATGCTTTGACTTGTTATGCTCTTTCTAGAGACTCTAGCATCCTGCATGCAGGACCACCGCTTAGGACACCCTCTCCAGTCCTCACGCCTCAGCCCCAAAGAACCATTTTTCTAGGAAGGAGGTGATACCATGATCCAGAGAGAGCCCTACAAATAATTCCCTGAGGTCTTTCCACACCTCTCTCACTCATTCGCTGCCGAAGAACAGGTGAGAAATACTCTCCTCCTTATACAACCTACAACACACGCACCTGGACACAAGGGTAATACCAAATCTATATACATTATCATTAGTAGGTAAGGCTCTATTTCTAAGCCTCCAAGTGAGAAAGTTTTACTTGGTGGGGATATTTTTCACCCAAACAATCTCATCCCAGCCCCCCGACTGTGCTTGATCATGAAGCAGACTCTGAAATTAATAACATTTTATTAAAATACTATTTATTTCAAAAATCCATTAATTAGTCAAAATAAATCCTTTAATTTAATTTTAATATTACTTGAAAATACAATTTGTGTTTAATTGGATCAAAATAAAAATCATTTATATAGTAACAATAAAAATTAAAATAAATTAATTATTCTATAAAATATATATATTAATATTATTAAGGTTTTCATACATATCCCTTTATTAGACCGGCATACACCCTAAGAGTAAGGTATGTGATGGTGAGACTTTCATTGGTTCATTCGGAAAACATGATTTGGGTCGTGATCTCGGTGAGCTTGAAATTCTACCATAAATGGTTTCTCTCATGTTTAATTTGTTGGATATCATCTTGGGATTGGTCAAGGGAAAATACCATAGATACTATCTCCCTCAAAATATCCAATAAATTGGCTTCATAGGGCATGATTCTACTAGATGAGGCCATTACTTTCTTTATTCATGTCAATTGGATTTGTTAAAGCCCTATATTTATACTAATCATGTGATCACTATTTAATGGACATATCATCAATGGAAAATATTCTTAATAGTATTTTGAATCCAATTGGATATAATAAAATAATTTCATGTGTTTTTTATAACCATATTATATAATAAAACATTAAATCATATGGAAATTTTATTTATAATAGTTTGGGTCATTAAAATCTTCCCCCATTGAGAAAATTCTCCCTTGAAATTTTCATTTCACCCCATTAAAATAGATGGGGATAATTATTCCTCATCACTTAATCTGGTTCCCATGTTTCTTCTTCAAACTTTTGGTTTCTCTACAACACTTTGATAAGGTTCATTGTCTTATTTCATATAAATTTGTCTCTATAATCTAAGATCTTCAATGGATTCTCTTCATAACATAGGTCATTCTCCAATGGTACCACCTAAAGATTTAGTACATGTGAGGGGTTAGGTATATACTTCCTCAAGAGTGATACATGGAATACATAATGAACTTGAGATAGGTTTTTTGGGAGTGAAAGTCGATAGGCCACCGCTCTGATGCGATCAAGGATCTCAAAGGGGTTAATGTATCTTGGACTAATATTTCCCTTATTCCCAAATCTCATCACTTTATTCAATGGAGATATGCAAAGGAATACCATGTCTACAATATAAAACTCTAGGTATCTTTGATGATTATCCTCATAGCTCTTTTGATGACTTTGGACAGCCTTGATGTGTAGTTGAATGTTCTTAACCTTTTCCACCATTTCCTCGACCATTTCAGGTTCTAGCAGATTTCATTCCCCAACTTCATCCTAACATGTAGGTTTCATACACCTATTCCCATAAAGGGCTTCATATGGATCCATTTGGATGCTTGAGTGGAAAATTTTGTTGTAAGAGAACTCAACTAAAGAAAGATGTTGATCCCATCCTTTTTTAATTCAATTGAGCATGATCTCAACATATCCTTAAGTGTTTCGATAGTCCACTCTGATTGGCCATTATTTTAATGGTAATAAGCTATAATGAAGTTCAACATGGTGTTATAGCTTGCTAAATACTTTTCCAAAACATGGAGGTGAATCTTGGATCTTGATCGGATATAATATATAGTGGTACTCCATGTAGTCTAACCACTTCCCTGATGTATATCCGTGCAAGTAGATCCAGTGAAAATTCTTATCATATCACAATGAAGTGTATAGTATTTGTAAGATGATCCACCAAAACACATATAAAATTATTCCATCTTGATTTCTTTAGAAGATCAATGAAAATTACTATTTCCAATGCTTTCACTGGGGCGCATGCATCTATCTGTGAGGACGCACAACTATTGCCTCGCATTCCTACTTTCCAAAGGCGGGTGGAATCCATTCCTTGTTTAGGGACATTTGCTCCTTGATCAAAACAGGATGATGGAATGTCGGTTCTTCCTTCCATGGATTCCTCCTCGGAACTCGTCACCTAGTCCAGGTCTCCCTTAAAGATTAAGTCGTGGTTCGTGAATCTCGTTCCCAGTGCCATATCTTTGTGGACGCCTCTTAACTACACTAATTCTGTCAGGACATTCCATGGGGTCTTGACATGGTAGAAACCTTTGGTTGGAGTAGACGGTAACATTAGGCATGTCAGGGCATATCTAGATCCGTGGACATTGTGGAACTTGTATTCTTCCTCATAAGAGGGCATCTTTAGGGCACATAACCCAAGGCATACCACGTCGATTGTGGGGTATCTTATGCCAGAGGCATGTCTCTGAGGTTTTCCTCAGCTTACCATGTTAACATAGGGTATGTCACGAGTTTAATTTCTGGTGGAGACGGTTACACCAAAGGCATGTCTTCCGAGGTTTTCCTTAGGCATCTCATGTTTATCACGAGGTAGGATGTGAGTTTAATGTCTTGTGGAGACGGAATGAGGGTGATCAGAACATCCCATACAGACGGATCAGATTGGTACATCCCAAGGAGGGAACACCTGGAATATGGATGGATCAGAACGCCCAATGAGGACGGATCCGAGGTGGTGCGCCCCATGGAGGGGAGATGTCACACCTTAATGGCTGATCTGAACACCACTGAGGGCGGATCAGGGAGAGTGCACCCCAGAATGGGGGACACCAAGGTTTACCATTGGCTGGGATTGAACCTCAATGAGGTTTCCTACGTACCCTGTGTAGATGATAGGGATCAAAACCCGCTTAGTTCAAAGTGGTGATAAATCAATGTGTACACAAGGGACAACGACCTGGAGACATGCTAGGGATTACACATGAATTACGGCCCAAGTGCTGCTAGAAGAGTGAGGAGGTGGATGACATGATCCCACCGGGATGTGGTGGTCTGGGTAAGAACTAAGATGGATGATGGAGAGTTTAATAAAGTAGAGGGAGAATGATATGGAACCAACATGAGGATGGCAGTGATGTTGGTATTGAGCCTTGAAGAGACTTCCTACGTATCCCTATGGAAAGGAATCAAAGTCTGCGTAGTTCAGTGGGATGATGGGACACCTGAGGAGGCGACCCATCAGAATGGACGCATGGATGGGATATGGAGGAAATAGAACCTCCATTTTGGTTCATGACCTTCCCGAAACACATAGGCTCAAGGGAGATATCAGGATGAGACATGAGTGATGGGCTTGAGCCTCAAGGAGGCTTCCTACATATCCTTGTGGTAGAGAATAAAAGTCTGCATAGTTCATTTGACGACGACTTACCATCAATTGTAGACTTCAACGGCTTACGGCCGAATGAGGTTGACAATGGCTTACTGCTTAATGGGGGAACAATGGCTTACTGCTAATTGAGTTTCACAGTTTAACATCATGCAGGATGGGGGTGAACCGATGTGAAGGGGGTTGGAGCGACCGGGTGTAGGGCTTGAACCTTAGGGAGGCTTCCTACGTACCTTGCCTTGGCAAGGATCAAAGACCACATAGTTCAGGTATTGGTTTGGGGCTTACACTCTAGTTTTCCCAAGGTGTTTAAGAACCGACATGAAGATGGTCGAAATGACTGGGGTGGTTGGATTGAACCTCGTGGAGGCTTCCTACGTACCCTGCCTTGGCAGGGATCAAAGATCACGTAGTTCAGGATAGTGGGAACCGACATGAAGGTGGTCAGAACCAATGGGGTGGTGGGATTGAACCTCGTGGAGGCCTCCTACGTACCCTGAATTGGAAAAGTTAAAAGTCCACGTAGTTCAGGATGGTTTTTGGGGCTTACACTCTAGGTTTCCCAAGGTGTTGGTGAACCAACTTGAAGATGGTTGGAATGACTGGGGCGGTGGACTTGAACCTCATAGAGGCTTCCTACGTACCTTACCTTGGAAATGATCAAATACCACGTAGTTCAGGTATGGATGTGGGGCTTACACTCTAGGCTGCCCGGGTACCTCTATGGAGCGGCAATGGTGGATGGGGCTTACGCAAGGAAGCTACCTGGGTGCCGCTATGGAGCGGAAATGGTGGAAGGGGATTGGGTGAGGAAGCTTCCTGGGTGCCGCTATGGAGCGGCAATGGTGGATGGGGCTTACGTGAGGAAGCTGCCCAGGTGCCGCTATCGAGCGGCAATGGTGGATGGGGCTTACATGAGGAAGTTTCCCGAGTGCTACTATGGAGAGGCAATAGTGGATGGGGCTTACATGAGGAAGCTACATGAGTGCCTCTATGGAGTGGCAATGGTGGATGGGGCTTATGCAAGGATGTTTCCTGGGTGCCGCTATGGAGCGGCAATGGTGAATGGGGTTTATGCAAGGAAGCTGCCCAGGTGCCGCTATGGGGCGGCAATAGTAGATGGGGCTTATGCGAGGAAGCTGCCCCGGTGCCACTATGGAGCAGCAATGGTGGATGGGGCCTACGCGAGGAAGATGCCTAGGTGCCGCTATGGAGCGACAATAGTGGATAGGGCTTATGTGAGGAAGATACTTGGGTGCCGCTATGGAGTGACAATGGTGGATGGGGATTATGTGAGGAATCTACTTGGGTGCTGCTATGGAGCGGCAATAGTGGATGGGGCTTACGCGAGGAAGTTTCCCGGGTGCTGCTATGGAGCGACAATGATGGATGGGGCTTACGTGAAGAAGCTGCCCGGGTGCCACTATGGAGCAGCAATGGTGGATGGGGCTTACGTAAGGATGTTTCCCGGGTGTCGCTATGGAGCGACACTGGTGTATGGGTCTTACGTAAGGATGCTACCCGGGTGCCGCTATGGAGCGGCAATGGTGGATGGGGCTTACTCGAGGAAGCTGCCCGGGTGCCGCTATGGAGCGGCAATCGTGGATGGGGCTTACGTAAGGATGCTACTCGAGTGCCACTATGGAGAGGCAATGGTGGATGGGGCTTACGTAAGGAAGCTACCCGGGTGCCTCTATGGAGCGGCAATGGTGGATGGGGCTTATGCAAGGAAGCTGCCCGGGTACCGCTATGGAGCGATAATGGTGGATGGGACTTATGCGAGGAAGTTGGCCGTAATGTCTTCCTCATGTCTGGCCATAAGGGCATCCCAACCCATTGATGGGTTGAGGCCTTCACCTTTGCGCTAGTGCAGAAGAGGGATAATGCCAAGGGCGTTGGAATCAGTCCGAACAATGGGAGATGAAAAGTTTGAATCAGATGCCCAACATTCAGAATGAAATGAATGTGTAAAGACCCGAAAATTTCAAGGAAATTTTTTTCTTAATTTCTTTGGAATTTTACGAGTCTGCGGTTTCTGACGGAACCTGATTCCAAGGCCCGGTGTGCCTGGAATCAATTTCCGAAGTTTAGCTCAGGTACGTTCAGTGAATGAATGAGTGGGTTTTTCTAACTTTTGAATGGGTGCTCGGAATAGAAATCTAAGGGCACCATTGAACTCGCAGCGCCAGTTTTCGCTTAAGAGGACTTTCACCTCGATGGCAGATGATCGGATTTGAGAGTTGGTTTTTGGATTTCACGTGGATTAATAAAATAAAATAAGTGACAACTTATTTTATCTTTGTTGAACCCACGCCATGTGGATAGTGTTGGTTAAAAGCTCCACCTGGGATTTGGTGGTGGGACCGCCACACCCTAACCTCCCATGGGAGGATAATTAGGGTGGGGACCACCCGAGCAACATAACCTCCCACGAGAGGTTATGACTTGGGGTCCACACGGGGCTTAACCCCCCATTTAATGGAAGGGGAGGAAATATCTCAACACTCCCCCATTAATGAGGGAGAGCCTCTTGGAATCTAACTCCCCTCTTAATGGAGGAGAATAAAACCTCCTCAAACCCCCCCCCCCCATTTAATGGGAGGAAACTCCTTGACCCTCTCCTTGTTAATTAGGTGGGGACCACCCGAACCCCTAAACCCCCCCTCGAAACTCCCCAAATTAATTATGTCATCCACTCGGGAAATTAATTTGGTGGAGCCTCTCCACTATTTGAATTTTGAATTGTGCCAACCATCGTGAACTTAATTAAGTGGGGCCCACTTAATTAAATTATGCCACCAAGAATAATATATTATATTCTATTATTTTGGCACGTTCTTGCGCCTTTTGGTGGAGATCTTGACAGAACTTCTTTCTCTAGCGAAGAACGCGAAGAACGCCGGCGACGCTTCTTCCCCGACCTTCTTCGGCCTTCTTCCTCGGAGCCCCCCTTTCTGACGTGGTGCTTCTCCGACGACCCTCCTTCCTCCCTCCTCGCCGTCAACACACCGACGCACGAACTCGGAAGTGGAAGCGTGCGGTGAGCAACGTCATCATCTTCCCCCACGACGAACGCGCGCCCTGATGAATCAAAGGTAGGGGTTATTTACTTTTGTTCGTGAAATATCCTTTATCGTTCTTCGTCTATTTTTTTTGGGCCGCTTGATATCAACTTATCGGGAGGAGGTCGGACCGCACGAACACGGCGGACTCTCCTCCCCCTTTTTTTGTTGTGTTCTTGTGGTTCGAAAGAAAGTGGCGCAGTGCAACGGCACCGCGCGAAATCATAGAGAAATGCGCAAAGATGCGGGGCACCGTCGCGCCGCACCGTTGAGGCCAAACGAACCCGTGGCCGGAGTCGGGTGACAACGAAGGGGCGCGGCGCCGTCGCGCCGCGCCGGAGAACCACGAAAACACCGCGGACAGAGCAGGGCCACGACGGAGGGGCGCAGCGCCGTCACGCCATGCCGGTCGGACAAGGCCGCGACTTGAAGCCGTGGCGGTGCAAGGCCGGGCGGCCGGAACCGTCGGCCGCCAGCACCTCGGAAGGGAGAGACCTCGGTGGTCCCGCGGCAGCAGCATCGTCCGACCGGACCGGTCCGGCTGGCTTCCAGGAACCGGGGGTCATAACCCCCGGCTGGCCGAAGGAGCGCCCCCCCCCCCCCCCCCCCCATGTGGGGGCCGCAGTTCATCAATCAGGGGGGCAGCCCCCCCCCCCCCCGTTCCGCTCAGCTCGGCGTGGCCGGGATGGCAACGCGGGCCGCGAGCACACGCCAGGCCGTGCCGTGCCGGCAGGGCCGGGCCGCGCCCACCGGGCCGGGCCACGCCCTAATGGTCTGGACCCAGACTCGGTTCGGGCCGACCCAGGGGGTCTCGGGCTGGGTCGGTCCGGGCCCAAAACCCCCTAAAAACAGGAAAGTACATTCTTTTGCCCATATATTGGGCTACGGACCTCCGATCGATGCACCTTCAGCTGAGATGTGATTCTTGGATCGAGACGGTCGTTTCGGTATATTACACTCAAGGTTTTGGAAACTTGGGGTATGGCCGGGTTGGTTAAAACCCGAAACCAACCGGGCCCTCGGAGCGGAAACGCTTATAACTTGAGCTCCGGACGTCCGATTGACGTGCCGTAAACTTTGTTGGATTCCTCTTGATGAGACAGAACTTTTGGAATACTTCTCCTGAGGTTTGGACACGGTTGGATAGTGGCCGGGTTGGATTGAACCCAAAATCCAACCAGGCCCAGGGAACAGAAAAGCTGATAACTTTCAGACCGGACGTCTGTTTGACGAACCGTCAGCGGCGTTGGTGATCACATTGAGAAACGGTCCCTATGAGTATACCCTATGAGATTTTGGGGTACAGTTGAGATACGGCCGGGTTGGTTCGCACACGAAACGAACCGGGCCCCTGGGATGAAAAGGCTAATAACTCACAGACCGAGCGTCTGATTGACGTGTCGTCTGTTGCATTGAGACCCCTATGACGAGGCTGTCCTTTGAGATACTTCTTAGTGGAACTTTGTGATGCTTGGAGTATCGACCTGTAGCTTGTGGAGAGGACCCTCCCGGAGACGAGCGTATGGAGTATGGAGACTGTGTAGCCGGCTGAGACCTGACGACTGCTTGACCGACTCGACTTGGAGTGAGTCGACTAGCCAAGTGGACGGAGCGCCCGGTATTTGATGACAGACCCACAGAGGACGGAGCGCCCGGTAGTTAGCCGCAGACCCACAGTACTCGACAGGAGGAGTACCTCTATAGGCTATCAGGGAGAGCGCCCGACATTTGGTGGCAGACCCTCAGCGGACGAAGCGCCCGGTAGTTGGTAGAAAACCCACGGTACTCGACAGGAGGAGTACCTCAGCAGTCTAAGGTTAGTGAGCAGTACCTCAGAGTTGTGACAAGATCACTGTACTCGTCAGATATGGAGCTCTTCAGCAGTTACGGTTTCGATAATGAAAATCCTAGTATGAGCTGAGTCTATGACCTTTGTGTTTACCTCATGATTGAGATGGGTCACTTGATAACTTAGGTATATGTATGGGCATATACCTAGGTAGTGGTTATCCGTTGATATCGTAACCTTTGTGTTTTCTCCTAATTGAGATGGGTTACTTGATAACTTAGGTATAAGTATGGGCTTATACCTAAGTAAGGGTTATCCATTGAGATCCTTCTTTGTGGTTATCCTTGTTGGATTTAGTGAGACCTTGAGGGTCTCAGGGTCCCTACTGAGTATAGTATACTCACCCATGCACGGGCTATGCCCGCTCCTCGTTGTGTTGGTTGCAGACGACGGGCAGCGCTGACAGAGGCCGAGTGTTCGAGGACTGGACAGTACCCGGAGGGGGACCTCACAACGAGTCAGTATCCAGAGGTGGACTTCACGACAAGACGATACTCGGAGGAGGTTGAAGGGAAAGAGCATTGTGGAGGCTATTTGTACCTAACCTTTAGGTAGGATCTGTGGCGGACGATCCAGGAGTTGCGCTATCTATACCTACCCTTCAGGAAGGATCCGAGGTGGACGACCCAGGAGTTGTTGCTATTTTTCTTCCAGTTGTTTGTCTTTCCTATTGTACTTTCAGTTGGGTTTGTATTTTGTCCCACTTACTTTTCATCACTTTCTTTTATACTTAGTGTATTACTTCCTCTTGTACTCTATGGTGTTTGTTTACTTTTATAAAGGCAATTCCTTCCCAATTATCGGGATTTACGCCTTTGGTGCTAGTCGCCAGCCCCTGGCCTATGAAGGCGGGCTTGGGGTAGTCACGGCACGGGCCCCGAGGACAGGTCGTTAAAGAGGGTGGCATGGCGATGAAGGATAGATTTTGACCATGTTCGAAACATAGCATCCATATTACATTAGCCTGAAATGGGTACAAACAAATGAGGGTCGACTCTTGACTGTGTTCAAAACACATGTCCTGACTCAAAGTGTCATCCAAAGTCTGCCGGGGCATTGGCCCAGGATGGCAGGTGAGCTGATGCGACATGGGACCAGGTCGTTAGGGAGTCCCTTCAGACATGGAAGTGGATGATGATCTAAATGAAGGACACGCAAAGCGTGAGGTGGAGTGATGGAATGTTTGAACGGATTCCAACACTCTTGAAACTATGCCACTGTAATCATGGAAATAGGCATCTTATGCTTGGAGCATAAGGAATCTCTTGTTTGGAACAAGATTAATCCTATTATTTGTCAGATAGGGAGTACTACAGTTTATAGTCATGTAGATAGGACTACTGGCATCTCATTCTTGGAGCATAAGGAATCTCTTGTTTGGAGCAAGAGGCGTCCTATTATTTGTCAGATAGGAAGTGCTACAGTTTATAGTCATGTAGAGAGGACTGTTGGCATCTTATTCTTGGAACATAAGACATATCTTATTGGGAACAAGAGGCATCCTATGTTTGGAACATAAGGATTACTACAGTTTAAAGTCGTGTATATAGGACTATTGGCATCTTATACTTGGCGCACAAGGCATCTCATGTATTGTGTAAGAGGGATCCTATGTTTTTCATATAGGGTTCACTACAGTTTAAAGTCATATATATAGGACTATTAGGCATAAGGTGCCTAGAAATAGTTGGTGTTGTGACTTACGCAAGGGCGGCCCTTTCTGGTTCAACCTAGCATAGGAGCCATGTGATGGGGTTTGGATGAGTTACTTGAGGAATTGTTCGACTCAAGGTACTCGGGGAAATGATGATGAGAATCTCAACTCACGACATGGGAAACAAACCAAGAGGAATATGTCGACTCAAGGTCTTTCATGGTGTATAGAGGAGTATCTAAAATCATGGTATTCCATAGGTGTAAGGTGGGTTCGCATAATGGCGCAATAGAAAATGCCGACATACCAGCCTGAAAAGTTCGCGGTGCGACTCTCCATTTTCCATGGGGGTCAGTGATGGTAGCGAAGGGACCATCCCCACACCCCCACGGTATAGGCTAGTGGGTGAGAAGTTAGGAGCCTCTCAAAGGATAGGTCTTCGCAAAGTAGCTTTGCGGAGCAAAGGGGATCGTGGAAAATGGGGTCTCGTGGAGCATGGACTCGCAGAGCATGGACCCGTAAAGCAGCATCGCGAAGAAAGCTGCTCGTGGAGCATGGACTCACGGAGTAGTAATGCGAAGGATGTTTCTCGCAGATCATGGGCTCACATATCCGCTTCGTGAAGGAAAGTAGAGCTCCATGAACTAGGAGATCGGCCGCCCAAGAGAAGGAGTGACCCCTCAGCGAAGGGGGGTGAGCTGGGTGTTTATAGGCAAGGGGTGCCACGAAGCAGATCTCACTCGGCACAAAGATGGATCTTTCTCCACAGTGGGTTCATGAATGTCAAATGGATTCATGGAGCCATCCTACCTCCTTGAATCGTGTCAAGTCACAAACATCAAATGGGCTCACAGTGCTTTCCCACCTCCTTGCTTCGCGGCGGGTCTTCACGACGGGTCGTGAACATCAAAGGGGATCACAGAGCTGTCCCGCCTCCATGTTTCATGGCGGTTCGTGAACGTCAAAGGGGCTCGTGGAGCATCCCAACTCCTTTCTTCATGGTGGGGCTCCATGATTGTGGATGGGGGCTTCGTGAATGGGCTTCATGAACCAGTTTTCCAGCCCAACTTCAAATATCCATAACTCCTAATCTGTAACTCCATTAGGGCCCTATGACATACCAAATCGAAGCTTGAGAAATGGGATACAATCTTGGATCATGTATAGAAGCATTTGAAAAATGTTGGGGATGCTTTTTCTAGTTCCAACAATTACATGGTGAAGTTTTCCCATTTCCATGTGGGTATGGGTAATGGTTGCATCATCCCCTTATATTTTTGCCTTTCTGCTTTCAATTGTTGACATACAAGACATCTTGATGTATATTCTTTGATCTTGTTCTTCATATTATACCACCAATATTGTTTTCAGTGATCTCGATACATCTTTTTTATTCCTAGGTGGATGGAGAAGGTTGAGTTATGTGCATCATCCAGCAGCTCCTTCTTTAACTCAGGATTTTATAGTACACATAGTCTTAACCCAAATCTCACAAAACATTCATCGTTAACATTGAAATCAGAATATTTACCTTTCCTTATAGATTCCCCTTTCTTCTAAATTCCCATATCAACTCTTTGAGAATCCTTTAACCTCTCTAGAAGAGACGATTGAGCAATCATTTGTGAAAGGATTGATGATGTTCCTTCCTTTATGATTCCCATGTCCATCCTCTTTAAGTATAACAATATTGGTTCCTTCTAGATTCTCATCAAAGATAGAATTACTGGATCCTTTCTACTTAGAGCATCTTCCACTTTATTATCTTTCTCAGTATGGTAGTGAATTGAGCAGTCATAGTCTTTGATCAGTTCTAACCATCTTCGTTGGTGCATATTCAACTCTTTCTGTGTGAATATATACTTGATGCTTTTTTGAACCATATAAATTTCACACTTATCACTAAAGAGATAATGCATCTATATTTTCAAAGTGAATATCACTGCATACAACTCCAAATCATGTGTTGGGTAGTTCTATTCATGAACTTTCAACTGCCTTGAAGCATAGGCAATGACTTTGTCATTTTTCATCAACACATAGCCCAATCCCTTATTCAAATCATTATTGAATACCAAAAAAAGATCTATACTTGTGGGTAGTGTGAGAATAGGCATAGTGATAAGCCTCCTTTTTAACTCCTTAAATATGTATTCACATTCATCATTACAAGAAAACTTGACTCCCTTCCAATTTAGTTTGGTAAGAGGGTTTGACAATTGTGATAAATTTATCACGAATCGGTGATAATACCCAGCTAACCCAAGGAAAATATAAATATATGTCACAAATGTTGGCCTAATCCATCCTTTAATTTATTATATATTATAATGGTCCATAGATATCCCATTAATTGTGATGATATGTCCCAATAATGAGACTTAATTCAAACAGAACTCACATTTATTGTACTTTTCATAAAGCTTCTTCTTTCTCAAGATTTTTAGCATAGTAATCATATAGTCCTCATGATCCTCCTTAATTTTGAAGTATATTGGAATATTATCTATAAATACTACAACAAATTTTTCAAGTTAATCCCTAAATACTCTATTCATCAAGTCCATGAAGATTGTTGGAGCATTAGTGAGTCTGAAAGGCATCACTATGAACTCATAGTGCATGTATCCTATACAAAAAGCAATCTTGGGGATATCCTCTTTCTTCACCCTAACTTGGTAATATCTTGACCATAGATCCACCTTGTAGAATTATTGTGATCCATGTATCTGATCGAACAATTCATCAATCCATGGTAGAAGATATTTTTCTTTATCGTGATCTTGTTGAGCTCAGGATAATCAATGCAAAGATGCATTGACCCATCCTTTTTCTTAATGAAGAGGGTTAGTGCACCCCAAGGTGAAGCACTTAGGAATATGAAACCTTAATCTAGACTCTACTATAGTTTTTTCTTAAACTCCTTAATTTCCACAACATCCATTCTATATATATTATTGGATAATGGTAATTTCCCAAGTATAAGCTCGATTAAAAAAGTCAACCTCTCATCTTGGAGGAGGACCAAGCAATTCCTCGGGAAACACATTAGCATATTCCCTCATAATGGTAATGTATTCAAGGATGATTCTCTCCTTAGACTCAATTATTTTAGTTGGATACAATTTTTCATAGGGAAATAATATCCATTCTTGAGATAATGGTTCTAAATAAGACTCATCATCTTCCTTGCACTTGTATATAATCAGGGGTCAATTCGCAATACAGAGAGTGATTTCCTTCCTGCAACAATTTATGTTCACTCTATATAGAGAAAGACGATACATGCTCAAAATTACATCAAATTCCACCAAAGGGAGTATGAAAAGGTTCTTTGAGAAGTTCATCCCACAAATTGTGATAGGGGAGGAGTTATATACTTGGGATGTAATAATTGCTCCATTTTTCATTTTCACTGATAACTCCACTTCCATGCTTTGTGATGTTGTTTGAATAGTTATACTAAATTTTTTTAATATGAATGAATGCATAGAACCATAATAAAAAAATAAATTCTCTATTATTTAATTAATAACTAGCGTACCTATCATCACTTCATTGGTAGGATTCACTTTAGTGGTAGTGATGGAAAAATATCTTCCTTACTACCTTAGAGGTTATTGGTTGTCTCCTAAAAACCTTGGCTTAGTGAATTGGTTTGAAAAATACCATGGTTCTTTTAATTTTTATCAATGAAAAATGTGTTTAGGGTTGACTGAATCATTACTTTCCTCTATCGTAGTAGCAAGTTTTTCTTGCTGACAATCGCTGGCTAGGTTCCCTTCCTGTACCTAAAGCATTTCTTCATCCCCTTCAGAAAATTTCTAGGGTGCTTAATTCCACACCTTTGTCAAGTGGGATGTTGAAATTTCTTAGCACTATTAAATCTCTCTATTGGACCATTAGAATTGATCTCCACTTTCCTCTTCTTATCCCCGTGATACCCATGATATTTTTTGATCTCTATTTCGACTTTGAGGGAACATCGAACAATTTTCTCATAGAAATCAAAGTCACGGATCTACAGGGCTTTTCATAGACTAGGTTTTATCCCACCAAAGAATTGTTCAAACTTGAACTCAGGGTAATGAAAAATATAAATGCATATCATTCAAGTATTTTGAAGTTTACCCCATACACCCTGATAGATTTGTTATATTTTTTCTTGAGGGAAATAAAATATATTTCCATTTTAATTTGGAGGGTGCGGGAAAAATATTTATCCAAAAACATTTTTTGAAAATCCTTCCATCCCATTTCCTCGATCTATTTCTTGGGCTTCATATTTTTTATCAATATCCACCATTTATTAGATTCACCCTTCATATGATAAATAGCCAAAATAACCTTCTCTTGTTCAGAGTATTGAAGGATGGAGTAGATATTCTCAATAGAGTTGATCCATTGTTTTGTGATTAAGGGATTGGATGATCCATTGAAAGGAGGAGGCCTTTGTTGCATGAAGCTTTTGATTGTGGATTGTTCTCTTTTAGGGGGGTTTGGATTCTCCTCCTGATCCAGGTTTCTATTCGAAACCTGATTCAGCTAAGATAGTATCGTCATGAAGTTCATGATTCTTACTGCCATCGGGGTTGGCATCTCATTGGGACATTCATTACATTTCCCTTTACAATGATTTTTTTCTATATTCCTCCTATTTCTGGATATTGGTTAGAATAAAAGGAAAATTAGGGGTGAGTGTTTTCAAACTATTAATCATGTAAAGGGGAATCCAATGACAATAAAGGGACAACTTATAAATTACATGTATTTTCTTAACCTACGAATTTCTAGGAACCAATCTATGTTATCCATGATCTATTTTATAATATATATTCTTATGGGAATTTTTTCCCTTAATAATGTTTCATACTAAGATTATGAATTTACCAAAGAATATCCCCTAGGGATGTCAAACCAGGTCCGTAGTAAGGCATGTTGTTGTGTACCAGGTTACCCCGAGTTAGGGCCGAGACACCTTGTCAGAGTTGTTACCCCTAGGTACATTTGTGCTAGAACCATGTCCACTTGTAGTATCCATACAAGGATGTATTTGGTTGATAAACCACTCACTCTATACTCACAAAATTTTTAGGTATGTTTCCTTATACTTAGTCTTATACGTAAGGATTTTTCTAGAGTTTTTTAATCCTAATCCCAAAAATAACTAAACTTTTCCTTTGATAAAAACTATAACAACCCTTATCTTTATTACACATTCATAAATGATTTAACTAAATAAAATTAAAATTAATAAAACCCAAAATATCAATAATTCTGGTGTCTTTGGGAATTAGGTACATTACATTACAACTTTAAACCTAAATTGCCTCATCCTTATTGAAAACTTCTTTAACATGCTTGAGCTTAAAACTGCATTGGATATCTTGGGGGAAAATTCATAAGGAAGGGGTGAGCTATAAATCCCAGTAAGGAAATAAAAATGGAATAACCTGAAAATAATAATACATGTTAGAAAATAGACATAAAAATGGGAATAATGGAACATGGTTCATAAAGCATGATATGGCATGATAATCATAACATGAGAAATGTGACAACAACTTAAAACACTGCATCATAGGTAAAGGATAAAATTCCAAGACTTCATGGTGGAAAAGTCCCATAAATTAATCAGGTACATCCATGTCCCAACATGGTGTATCATGATACTAAAAATTACCCAATGCATTGGAGCGCTATATAATTCTGGGTGCACCCATCACTTTCATTTCATTCTCATGTTTAAGTGTGCCACATAGATCATAAAACATGGATTCATTCATCATAATTTATTCAATGATCAAGGAGTGTGGAATAAATACATATAATTCCCAAATAAAAAGTTATATGTTCGTAAAATTGGACACCCTTGATAGGAAATGGGTATGGTATTCACTACACAATTGGTTTGGCATGGAAAATCACGGTGAAAATTCGGCAGCATAACGGCATCACTTCAACATTCATAAAATGGGTTTATGAGAGAGAAATGGGTATATCATAATTTTTAAATGAAGTGGAAATTAATAGGGACTTGTAAGTACATGTAAACACATACATAATTAGAAAAATAAGCCATATGATAATAAATAATCTTGAATAAAAATAGAAATGAAAGGATGCTCACAAAATTTCAGCATGGTAACGGGTGTACATGAGAGGGGTTAATGAGAGTGAAAGGGGTATCTAATCATTTATAAATAATAAGGTCAGTATGGGGGAGGTTAAAAATATACCCCGTCATTAGTAATTGAAAATAAAAGGGCATAACAAGATAAAGAAACTTAGATAAAAATGAGAAAGGAAAGAACCCTTATTTGAGTGTGTGATCCAAAATCTTGAAAAGGGGATTATTGAGAGCTTGGGAACCTTAGGAGGATTATAGAGAGGGAAGGTAAGATTAAGGAATTTCTAAAAGGATTTTTTTTGAATAGAAGTGGGATCTTGGGTGGGTTATATATAGGGAATGAGTGGGGGATTCTTTAATATTTCACAAACATGGGTTTTGGACTCTATATAATAAAATATTCAAAACCAAAAACCTTACCATGATTTTTCTTCCAAAGGGGAGTGTTTTTCATTATTTTATTAGGAAATGGTCCAAACTTATTAAAATAATTCCATTTCTTATGTGTAGGTGAGTCAAACTTTTAAATAAATGAATTTAAAATCATAAAATATATTATATAATTTGGAGGATTCATAAAGGAATTATAAAATTAATAAAATAAAATAAAAATAACATTATTTTAAGTGGAAAACATATATTTGTCTGATGATACCCATTACAGTATTTATTACAATACTTTTGGATCATTATGATGCCATAAAATACATCGTATATTTATACGGTATTTAATTTTTACCTGAAAATTACATCGTCTCATAAAATTATGAAAAATTCATCATTGGGTAATTTCGACATTATAATTCCAAAAAAATATATTTATTTTATCTAAATAATTTTATAAATATTTTAATTTTCAATTTTAAAAATAATATTTGACATTTACTGAAAAATGTTTGGTTTTTGACAATAACAGTTTTTTGAACTCTTATAAAAAGTACATTTCACTTCACAAAAATTATATGACCATTTATAATTAATAAAACTTATTTAATAGTAAAATTATATTAAAATATTATTTATTTTAAAAAACCATTAATTCGTCAAAATAAATCCCTTAATTGAATTTTAATATTACCTGAAAATACAATTTGTGTTTAATTGAATCAAAATCAAAATCATTTATAAAGTAACAATAAAAATGAAAATAAATTAATTATTCTATAAAATATAAATATAAATATTATTAATTTCTTGATACGTATCCATTTATTACATCTTTGTACTTCCTAAGAGTAAGGTGTGCGACGGTGAGACTTTTATGGGGTTGTTTGGTGAATATGGTTTGGGTCGTGATCTCGATGAGCTTGAACTTCTCCCGTAAATGGTTTTTCTCATGATTAAGTTATTGGATATCAACTTGGTATTTGTCAAGGGAAAATACCAAATATGTTATATCCCTTGTATGATCTGATAAATGGGCTTCATAGGGCATGATTCTACTGGATGAGGTCATCACTTACTTTGTCTGTATCAATTGGATTTGTTAAATCCCTATATTTATACTAATCATGTGATCGTTGTTTATTGGATATATTATAAATGATAAAGATTATTAACATTATTTTGAATCCAATTGGATATAATAAAACAATTTCATGTGTTTTCTATAACCATATTATATAATAAAATATTAAATCATAATGGGATTTTATTTATAATAGTTTGAGTCGTTACAATGGAAACATTATATACATGGACCAAAATGGTAAGGAACTTCTTACCTAATGGTTTTCAGTATCAACATCAAATTTAATCGAAGGTTTCATCACTCGAACCACATTCCCAAACCAACCAAAACATGATAACCTACCAAAGACTCCTAGAGATGATTCTAATCCAACGTGACAAGGGTTCTATAGTAAGTTAAAGAGAAAAAAGCCAATGGGTAGAACTAATTCTTACCCAAGGTTGAATTTATTTAATGGAAGGCTTCAAGTTCAATTATAATGCTTCTTGGAAGTTTGTAAAGATCAAAAGAATAAGGAGGGTTTTATGGGATGGAGTTGTACTAAAAGATACCACCATGGTGCAGAGGTAACCACCGCAGTGCAAGGTTTCACTAGAAGAGACCTCCATAGTGTAGAATAATAAGTTGTAGTGTGAGAAAAAACCATTGTAGTGAAAAATAGGGTACTGCAGTGTGGAAAGCACCAGAAAATGACCTCTAAAATGTAAATAGGAAGAATATAACATAGAACAGATCTAAAATTTGAATTGATACAGCGTAGGGAGGGTACTAAAGTGTGGATTTTTCTTTGCATCCCTTCAGAACTATGGATCAATGCAATTCAAAGAGGAAATATTGGGATATTTTTAGGGATTGGTTTTTGTGGAAAATCCCTCATAAAGCCTCATTAATTTCTCTCTTGAATTTTTAAATGAAGGCTCAAATTTAATTTCAAAATGGATATCCCGAATCAAAAATGTAACAGCCTATTAATAGGATTATCTCCTAAAGACTAAAGGTTAGAACAAATATCTAAAAATTATGTGGAAAAGAGATATGTGGCATGTTCTAAGCCTCTATAATTTATCCTTATCAAATTAGTCATCCAAGACTAAGGCTACAAAACAACATCCTTCAAATAGTACCACTATGGTGAATCCCCTTCTATTACGGTGTATCCTAAACTCCCCAGTGGTGCTATGGTGCAGCCACCACTTACATGGAATGATTCCAACTATTTTGGCCAAAAAGGATACCAAAATCCTTATAAATATTCCCTAATCTTCTTGAGGCCCATAAGACTTTACCTAACATGGATCAAAAACAAGGGGAGGAGGAAAGGACAAAATTATTTTAATTAAGTAAACAAAATTCAGGGTTTTACAATGTGTGAAGAACTAATGTGAGAATATCATGCCTCTAAATAGGTAGTACATCCTAGATTTAGTAAAATATATCATGAATTACACTACCAGTATTGGTGTCATGGGATGAAAAAGGAGTTCATGGGATTAGTTACTCATTGTTCCACCTATCAGCAGATGAAATAAGAACACCAGTGGATTGTTAACCTTTTATATCCACTACCCATCCTAGAATAGAAATGGGATGAAGATACCATATATTTCATGATGGGGTTACCAAAGTCACCTTGAGGTAGTGACATTGTATGGGTGATTGTGAGAAAGATAATGAAGGTCTCCCACTTACTATCTATTTGGGAGACCTTCTCGATAGATGATATTAGGAGGAAATATGTCCAACAAATCATATTCATTCATGGTATTCCACATACTATTATATTAAACAGGGACACTTAGTTTAATTCTTAGTTTTGGTATGGGTATCAGAGGAGTCTTGGTTCACATGTACTTCTGAGTATAAAATACCACCCTCAAATCGAAGACCAATCCAAGAACACTATATAGCTACTAGAGGATATTTTTTTTGCATACATCTTATAATTTATAGGATCATAGTAAAATCATCTGCCTCTTAATAGGTTTTTTTATAAAAACCTTCTCCAAGTGATTATCTTGATGGATACTAATGAGGCACTCTATGATAGATCATGTCATTCACCTTTGTATTGGTTAGTGGTAGGGGAGGTAGCACTACTAAGACCATGTCTCATTCAGGAAACATTATAACAAGTATAGGTGATTAGGAAATGTATGGATATGGCTCAGTCTGGGAAGAATTAATATGTTGATCATAGTCTCTGATCTCTAGATTTTAATGTGGGGGATCAGGTTTTCTTATGAGTATCTCCTAGATTGGGTCATTGATAGATTCAAAGGTATAGAAATATGGTACCTAGATACATTGTACCTTTTGATATATCATAGAAGGTTAGGCTAGTATCCTATAGTATATCTCTTTCTATGAGATACAGGGTTATGAATGATGTACTTCATGTATCTTGACCCTTCCATTATTATCCTGACCCATCTCATTCCTTGAATCCCAAGGAGATCAAACTAGTAGCTGATTCTTATTTTAATGAGTATCCATTTCATATCATTTACTATACCATGAAGACTCTCCAAGGAAGAATGGTTTCTCAGGTTCAGGTTATATAGAAACATGGATGTATACAGGAGGATACATGGGAATGAGAGTCTGATGTATGTTCTTATTGGTATAATTTTTTCAGATATATCTCAATGACCCTTATAAATACAACTCAGGGATGAGTTTTCTTAAAGAGGGAAGGTTTTAAGAACATGGTTCTTCAGTAAGGTATAAACCCTTTTAATTCAGTCAAAACATCTTTTTTTTTATAAAAATAGAATTTCCCAATGGGTTAGAGTAGGTTTTAGGAGCTTCTTGAAAGTTTTAAGGCTTGGAGTTCTGGTTTTTGAAGAAATGGGATGAGGTGCATGATTAGAACATGGTTTGGATAATAATTCCCCTTAGCCATGCATCTTGAAAAAGGGAAGATCATGGTTTAGAAAATCATGCAAATGAGGTAAGTAAACCATGTGAGGCCTCTAATTTTTTTCAGGTTCACTCCATATGGTTTAAACATGGGTTTTCTAATCATTTAGATAACCATTAAAGGTGTGGTTCTATAGGATAGTAGGGATTCAAAATTGGTGCATGGTTTTTCCAACCATGTTTCTAAACCATGCACCCTATTAAAAATGAATTAATTTACCATTTTCCCCTCTTAACCCTTAAAATTAATTTTCATGTTTCCTCCCCTCATTTTCACATGGAACCAACATCATGGCCTCTCCCTCTTTCTCTCCCAAGATTGGTGGATCTCTTCCATCATACCTCTATTTTTTTCATTAATCATGTTAGAATAACCTTTTTAAGGCTACTACTCTATCACCTTATTTACTCACTTTATCTTTCTTTCTAAACCAATTCTATCATATTTAATATAAATACCCTATTTTTAGGTATTTTTTATGGTTTTATATTATATATTGTTCCATCCTAAATTTGATGTTGATACTAGACAGAGATTCTTCTATGGGGATTAGGTAGGTGGTCTATATTTTTTCCCTAGATATCTCATTTATAAAATATTAATTTTTGTTGCACATAATAATTTATGTGTGTTACTCTTAAAATTCATATTCCTTTAATTAGTCACCTAAACCTTGACCTAGACACGATATGTGACCCTTAGACATTGTTTGAGGTTGACAGCCTCAACCTGAACCACCCCTTAGGGTGTGTTTGATAAAATTTCCATGACAACCATACCTTAAAACCAAAACACCCCTTAGGGTTTTTTGGGTTTTTCCCTTATAAAAAACCATTTTCCCATGTAATAAAATCAACCCTTAGGGTGTGTTTGGATTTCAAATTACAAGTGAAATATCTAAAGTGGATTAATTAAATTGTGAAATAGAATGATTACCTTACTTGGTATTATAGTTAGTTACCTTTAATAATTAAATTACTAAACAGAATTTATAGTTATCTTTGTAAATAATTACCTTATATGATTTTCTTATTTTTCTATAGATCATCACCACACCATTAAAGGTGTGGCATGCCTCGAGCAAGCCTTGGATTCCTGACCTAGAATTCCTTGAGAAAAATTATAAGATTCCACCTAATTCATTGATGTGAACACTAAGTGGTACACCCACCTTTGGTTTGGTCATTGTCTTAATTTGATAAATAACTCTTCTTAATTTCATAGATTCATCTGGCTCTCTAGAAAAATTAGAATTCTTGGAATGATCTCCCATGTTCATCTTGATGTCTTCAGACAAAGAAAGCCTTGGGTTAGCCCCTTGGATTCCAATCAAAACCTACATAATATAAAGGGATAATTTTTCTTGGTTCAGTTAGAGACTCTTAGGAGTATAATTTAGGGGTTCATACCTTGTATTTCACTCAAACCAATTAGATAAAATCATTGGATGATCACCATGAGTCATCTTGACTTTCAAAAATCAAGAATGACATAAGACTTCCGTGTATTAAAAATGGGTGTGTTGTATGGGAATTCTTGGACTTGTACCATGGATTCATTTGTATGTATTTATGGAATCCATGGTTATTAGACTTGGGTCCCTTTAATACCTATACGTTACATGTTTAGATACATCTATCTTAGGCCAAAGTAGGTATGGTCAGTCGGGTATCCCACACGAAGCTCGAGCTTGACAGGATTTCTATTACTTTATTGCCTTAATTTAATAATAACTATACACTATTATATTTTATACTCATAGACATTATTTTCATTAAATGCTATTGGTGGTGTCCTCTTGAGTTGTAATCACACCCTAGTCAGGTTGTCTTATGATACTCAGACAGATTTCATGGATGCATCTAAGGATAAAGGGAAATGACATGTTGTAGATGATTGATCTCTTTTAGGGTTGGTAACATGGGAGTATAGGACTAATCCAATGATCAGGATGCTCATGGAGATATTTTATTTTGGTCTTTTATTTCCTTTTTTATAATGGTACTATTTATATGTCTTTTACCATGTCTTGTCCTCTTCATATTTTGTATTGTCACGATATCATCTATATATGATACTATTTAATACTTTATTACTATCCTACTATATATCTAGATGGATTATGTTTTGCCTTTATTTTTTCATTGTGTTTTACTCTCATATAGGGGGTATAGTCTCCCCACCATATCACCATACACCCCTATTACTATTCGGTGGATTCAGGCATATAGGGAGGTGTGATTGAGGCCATGTGGATCTCTAAAATGGTCCTGTGTCTATGAACTAGTTCAAGAATATCACAAGTGGTATACATTATTGTGAATAATACTACTCCAAGATTTAATTTTTTATATACTAGAGTCCCCAGTTCCCACTAATACCTCTAAGGAGGTAAGTGAGGAAGTTCTCAATGTCTTCTAGAAACATGTGGATGATGCATTGGATATACAATGCCTCATGTTATAATCCAATAGTATTTAGATCCATAATCTTAATGAATACATGGATTCATAAACCATGTTGTCGCATCTCAATGATCTCTATCTAGAGAAATAGAGAAAAGGGAGTTATGATATCTCCAAATCACTCTTTATGTGAAATCTTGGATAAAAATTCTCAGTTGGACCTCATAGAGTTAAGATGATTGGCTATATTGAGTGTTTAGAAATGATGGGATTCAAGTTTCTCAAATAATTATACATAGATCTCATACTTTCCACACTTCCTCATCATTACTCAAGTTTTATTTTGAATTTCAACATGAACAATATAGAGAAAAAACTCTTGAATATCTTGAATCTAATTTTCTAAGAAGATAAAATCATGAAGCCTAAAAAAACTTCTATACTTATGGTGAACAAGAGTAAAGGCAGGGTGAAATGGTCTAATACTAACTCCAAGTCTAAGGGACCTATGCACTACCCTTCTAAGAGAATAAAGATCAAGGGAGAGGCTAAGGAGAAATATTCAGTGTATTTTTATTAAGGCAAGAAAGGCCACTAGAAGAAGAATGGTGCCTTAGTAAATAAGTGAGGGGAAACTTCAATTACAGTCATTATTAAGTGTAATCTCTCTATTTATAAAAATTTAGTATCAGATATATCTTTTGGTACTCACATTTTTATCCAAATATGGAAACCGAGTAGATTTTATAAGATTACTAGAGGTGAGGTGGATCTTCGAGCTACTAATGGAGTAAGGTCGGCTATATTGTCTATTGTAGACTATTATCTCATGTTATCTACTAGTTTAATTCTAGTTTTAAATAATTTTTATTAGGTGTACAGTGTAACCAAGAACATAATGTATGTGTCCATTTTATAAATAGATGGTTTTATTTTCAAGCTTAGAAATAAATAATTATGCTTTTATAAAGATGGAAAATGTTATGGGATGACACACATGTATAGAGGTTGTTACATAATAGAATATGAAAATCAATTCATGTCAATAGATAACAAATCAATTTCACATGAATCATATCACACCCAATTGTGGCATCACTGGCTTGGTCATAAAAATGAGAAGCATTTGAGAAAATCATATCAAGAAGGGTATTTAGATTATTTTGGACTAAAATCCATAGATATATATCACACTTGTTTGTAAGGAAAAAAGGATCAGTTTGGTGAAAAATGTGAAAGAGTTGTAAAGATTTTAGAAATATTTTATACTGATTTATGTGGACCTTTTCCAATATAAGTTAAAGGTAGATACCATTACTTCATAACTTTTATTGGTAACTTTAGTTGATATGGATATGTATTCTTAATGAGTTATAAGTATGATACCTTTGATAAATTTAAGGAATATGAGAATTAAGTAAATAATCATCTAGATAAGAATATAAAGAAACTATACTCAGGATGAGGTGAGGAGTATCTTAACCAAGAGTTTATTGATTATTTAAAATAGTTTGGGAATATCTTCCAACTCACTCCTCCTTATACACCATAGTGGGATGGTGTTAGAAAAAGGATGAAATGTGCCTTATTGGAAATGGTGATATTAATGATGAGTCATGTAAATATTACATTATCCTTTTAGGGATATTCATTATAGGCTGAAACATACACACAAAATTTAATACTAACTAAATTGGAAAGAGGAATTCTATACAAGTTATGGTATGATAAGAAATATGGTGTGTCACATATAGGTGTGTGGGGATGTGATGAATTTTTTAATACTATCTCTTACAATAAATTAGCATCTTGATACATATAGTTAATATTTGTAGGAAATATGAAGGAGAAAATAGGATATTATCTATTTGATACCTCATATAGATAAGTAATTGTGGTAAGAAAAGACATTTTTCTAGAATGGGGTCACATCTCTAAAAGAGATAAATGGGAAAAAATGGACTTCAATGAAGTAAAGGATAAAGATAAGAGTTAGAACATGAATATATTTCACAAGTGATGGTGAAATAAATTATTCTAGGGATACAAATACTGTGTAGGATCACTAGAGAGGTTTGAGAACTAGATAGATATGGTTTTCTAGTTACCAAGGAAGGTAACACATTATTATTTGAAAATAATAAACCTATGTTCTATAAGGAAATAGTAAACATCACAAAAGTTGCAAAGTGTTAAGAATCCATGAATTCTGAAATGGATTCAATATACCAAAAAAAGTCTGGTTTTTGGTAGATCCTCCAGTTGATGTAAATTTTTTTGGGTACAAATGGGTATTTAAGAATAAAATAAACATGGAGGGTAAATTCATAACCTATAAATCATGATTGGTGGTTAATGGGTTTAAGAAATGTCAAGTCATAGACTAAGATGAAAATTGTTCACCAGTCTCTATGCTTAAATCCATAAAAATTATACTTTCCATAATAGATTACCATGATTATGAGATTTAGAAATTAGATTTTAAGATAGCTTTCCTTAATGAAATCCTTATATAAGATGTTTATATGAAACATCCATAGGGGTATATGACACTAAAAGATGTTAATAAGGTGTGAAAGTTACAAAGATCCATTTATGGGTTGAAGCAAGCATCAAGATCATGGAATATTCATTTTGATGAAGCTATCAAAAAATTTAGTTTCATAAAGAATGAATATGATCCCTATGTCTACAAGAGGTTTAGTGGGATTATAGTAGTTTCCCAAGTAGTATATTTTGATGATATATTACTAATGGGAAATGAGATGTGATTCTTTCAATCAGTTAAGACATGGTTAAAAATGATTTTTTTATAAAAGCCTTAGGTGAACCATCCTGTATTCCAAGGATCAACATTTATTATGATAAATCTAAGAGGATTCTTGGACTATATAAAGGTACATATATTGAAAAGGTATTGAAGATATTCAATATGGAAAAACAATAGGGGATTGTTTCCAATGTCACATGGTATACATCTCTCTAAGAAAATGTGTTCTTAGACATGATAGGGGAGAGGGTAAGAGGGGGGGAGGGAGGGGGGGTAAGATAGTGGGGGGAGGGGAGGGGATAGGGTAAAGGGAAGAGGGAGAGGTGGAGGATGAGGGTGTGGGGAGAGTGTGTGAGAGATAAATAGCAAGCAGGAAAATGAGAGATGGAGAGAGAAAGAGATACTGAGTGAGAGATATAGAGATAATGTGTAGGATTCCTTGTGATTATATGATAGGATTTATCCAATATGTCATGTGATATACTAGTCTTGATGTTTACAAAACCTTGAGCATGGTGGGAAGATAACAAGCATACCTAGAAGAGACACATTGGTTGGTTGTAAAGACTATCCTGAAATATATAATACATACAAAGGATATGTTCCTAGTTTATGAAGAGGATGAGGAACTGGTTTTAAGGGGATAAATAGATTCTGGTTTTCAAATGGATTAGGATGATCTGAAATCATAGTTGGGATATGTGTTTTTTCTTTAATAGAGGAGTTTTGAGCTGGAGGAGTTATAATCAGCCAGTGGTAACTAATTCTACAATAGAGTCTGATATATTTCAGCTTCTGATGTAACTAAATAAGTAGTTTTGATATAAAATTTCATTTAAATATTAATGAAGTACCTAAAAGTAAGAATTGTATCACTCTGTATTATGATAATACTACAGTAGTGGTTCTTATCAAGGAACCTAATTTACACCAACAAACAAAGCATTAATTCAAAAATATCATCTATTGAGTGATTTTTCTCAAAGTAGTGTGTTTATAGTAAGTAGATTAACCATAGAAGAGAACTTGGTAGACATGTTAACTAAATACTTATCTCATTAGAAGAATGAATATCATATTATTTCTAGAAAACTAACATTTTTTGGAAGTTGACTCTAGTTAAAGTGGGAGACTCTTAGAATTTTTTCCCTAGAACCAACTGGATTTGTACTTTTGAATACCATGATATTAATGGATATATTATCACATGATGATTATTATTCTATGACATTAATATTATAACATCCCGAATCCAGATTTCACTCAACTGGTGCTCTATACCTGGTTGGCTACATGGCCTCAAGCGCATTTCCCCAAACGCCAGAGGCTGTCGACTAGTAGTGAGGGCCTAGGGTGTGATAGTGGGGAAACTATTCCATCATTGGTAGAGTGTAACACAACAAAACAATAACATACAATAGCAGATCAGTAAATATTATACAACTAGAAAAAAACAACAAAAGACTAATAATAAAGATAACCAGGATTCATAACATACAACAGGTTATTCTTCATGTCATGCATTCTAAGAAAGCATCCAAAATAGGATACACTGCAATCAAGTACAAGATAAAATACCAAGGTATAGAAATACAAAAGAAAACTCAGAAGCATCGCAAGCCTCAACTTGGTCTCATGCTCTCCTGCTCCTAAACAGAATATCAAGTACCTGGAGAAGGGTGATTTCCCTTATTGACACCTACAACAATATAATATGCTTGGGCCCAAAAACATGGCCCAAAAAGTGTGTGAGAAATAAATCCCAGTACGTAACCACCCAAAGACCAATGCCAATCTGTTAATGAATATATGCAATAGGAATTGTACAATAGGGAAAGTAGTAAACTAGGAAGTACTCAAAAGTAAACAATCCTACAACATTGGTTTCCATTTTCATTCATTATGTTCATTAATCAATTCAATCACATTGAATTATATAAGACTCGAGATCCAGATTAAGCTTGAAAATCCCCCTTATAAATTTATTACAATAGATACCTCAGAAGGATATCTAAACAAGTAAAGTGAATACTAAATCCAATTTTATGCATTGGCTTGGTAGACACATCATAAATCATTCCATCTCAATAACCAGTTCAAAACTTGAGCCCGACCATTACATCATGGCTTGCTCACGACATAGAAATAAAAAGAAAACCTCGCTCTCAGGCATAGAAAAACCTTTCCCGCAGGCATAGTAGAATCTCACTCGTAGGAATAGAAAAACCTCAGCCGTAGGCATAGTACAATCTCTCCTGCAGGCATATCACACTCTCACCCATAGGCATATCACAATCTCACCCGCAGGTATATCACAATCTCGCCCGCAGGCATAGTACAATCTCACCCGTAGGCATATCACATAATAATCACACATGTAAATTAAACTATTACATGGAAAACATTGATCAATTCATGCGGGAATCAATCATATCACAATCCTATCAGTAATATAAACAATTAAAAGGCTTAAACAAACATATTCTCACATGGGAAATTTATGTAACAAACACAACATGTGAATTAAACTATCAGAAGGCATAACCAATCATTATCTCACATGCGCATCACATTCAATTGACTAATTTGATTTTCAACAACCCATAACAGGGAATACAAGGCTTGACTCATAGTCAACCTAGGAAAAATGGCTAAACATTGGTCATTCAAGGGAAACACACCCACGGGGTGGCCCTTAATTAAATCAAGAAACCTCAAACATGCTTTATATCATTAAACCAATTACCTAATAAACATTAGGAAATAACATGAGTCAATTATCAATAAAGTGTCACCCTAAAAAATGGTGCGTGGCACTCCGACACATATAAGCCACATGACAATTCGTGAAAGGCACAATACCACCTACCTTATAGCTGTATGGCTCTCCTCATCCAGCATTGGCTTCTAATTAGACTTAGAATGGAGTAGATATAAAAAAACAAGCATAAATACTCATGATTTGATAACTACATCGAGAGGAGAAATCACAAGGAATGGCTCAAGAGGAATCAAGAACTCATTAAGGGGATTTTAATTCATCTGACAGTGTACAAATTAGAGTTCAGATGGAGAAATGGGAGCCAAAACGTCCCTTTGGTGCTACTGATCGAAAAAACCCCATAGGTGAGGTTCTGTCCATTTTTACAAAAAATTAGTCTACTACCCATTTTATTAAAAAAAACTCATTGGTAAAGTACACGATGTGTACCCCAAGTACACAACATGTACCTAGACTACATCTATTTTTTTTGCATTTTCTCCCCTTCATTCCCAATAACAACCCAACTGACCCATGACTCGGCTTAGGGTTTAAGTCAAAAAGGAAAGTAAACAACATTTAACCAAAAAAGAAAGATCCATAACTGAAAAGAAGAACCATGTTGTTACAAACTTCCCCCCTTAAAGCAATTCATCCGTGAATTTACCATCCAAGGGTGGTGAAGAAATATATGAGAATAACTCCAGCCACTAAGCACGTATGTCGGCCTCCCACTCCCAAGTCTCATCTTGCACTCAGCCGTAGTGCTATAGCACCTATACGAGAGGAACTGACTGGACTTAGAGAACCTTCTTGCTCCTTTCAATGATACAAATTGGATGATCCTCAAAGGATGCATCAAACTGAAACTCAACCTCCTCTTGTTAAAAAATGTGAGATGGTTCTAAATGATAACGACACAATTGAGATACATGGAAGACGTCATGCATGGATCAATATCTCTGAGGTAACTGCAACTGATAGGAAACTGACCCAACTCTCTCAAGAATCTCAAATGGCCTGACATATCGTGGTGAAAGTTTACCCTATCTCCTGGTCCACTTGTATCCCAACCTTGGTGAAACACACAAGAGAACCCAATCCCCGACCCTAAACTCTAAAGGTTGTCTACCGTGATCGGCATAAGATTTTTTATGAAACTGTATAGTAACCATCTGATTCTGAATCAACTGTACCTGTTCATTGGTCTCCTGGACAAGATGAGGTCCCAACATAGATGTCTCTCATGCCTCCATCCAACACAGGGGTGATCGGCATGGTCTAACATACAAAGCCTCATATACTTCCATCTGAAAAGTAGCATGAAAGATATTGTAATAGGAAAACTCAACCAGGGATATTTGTCTCTCCAAAGAACCCCCGAAATCTAGGATGCATACCCAAAGCATGTCCTCCAACACCTGAAATGCGCGCTCTGACTGGCCATCTGTCTAGGGGTGGTAAGTTGTCCTTAGAAGCACCTGTGTACCCAACACCCTATGTATCCCTTTCCAAAAACGAGAAGTAAACTGGGAGTTCCTATATAAAATGATAGAATGAAAGACCCCATGCAGTCGTAAAATATCATAGATGTACAACCTCCCAAGCTTATCAACACCTAAGTTTTACTTTATCGGAAGGAAAAGTACAACCTTCATTATCTTGTTAAAAAGAACCCATACAACATCATTACCAAGACACCTCCAACATTGGAAATTTTTTTGCAAATCATTCCCCTAATTGTTCTTGTAATGATCTCGGCATGACTTCCTTTAACTAGGTGAACCCAAAAAAACCTGAGGTCATAAATTCATCCTCATTGCAAAGAACAATTGAACCTCAATCAACCTCATCAAAATCGGTCACACAATCTTCCCTCAAAGGACATTGCAGACTTTCTCACCACACCCACCTTAAACTAGTGGAGTGTTCAAACTGGTTCATTAGAACCAACTCGAGGAATAAGAAGGATAATGATTCAAACCATCACTAGATGACTGATCTCAAAAACACCCATCTTAGAAGGCTGGTGTGCTGTAACAGAAACCCAACACCTTCTCCCAAGGCATCAAGTGCCCACAATGATCCTATTCACTAAAGCCAATACCTGTCCCTCAGTGATGCTCCTTTTTCAAACCAACCCCCTTTTCAAAGAATCACATCCGATCCTAACTATAAGTCCAAGATTATCTCATATTTATCAACTCAGAGTCCAAGGAACTCACCAAGGTGGTCCATACTCCCCGTTATAAGTGGAACATTGGTACAAGACCAAAAGTCCACATAAAAACACTAACTAAACCCAAAGAAGCATCCGCCTGGCGGTCACATCAAAGAAAGCAGCAGGCATCCATGATTCCATCCAAGGAATTTATAAAAAGGAACCCAAGTATCACTAAATATTAACCAAGACGTATTTAAACCACACATCCAATGCACAACATAGTAAGAGATCATGAACTAGCCCAACAACTTTAAATTGTAGTGCGACGTATAACTGATGCTCTCTTAGTGCATCCAGGATGATGTAAATATAGTGAAAATGCTCATCTATTAAGGAAGATCACACTAATAGGATCTCAAATATTTCCAGAAAGAACAATCAAATCACTACTATTCTACCTCCTAAAAAGAAACTCGTCTTCACTTGCCAACGCATCATCATTTAACTAATCACAATGCCCTTGTCCCAAGGAATTTCCATGATATCTCACACTTAACCAGTGAGGTCCATCCATAATCATCGATTCCTCACAAAATCTTCACACATATCCAATCACAACAATGTTGTGATACCGATCAAGCATCAACATGAAACACGACTTGCAAGCCTCAAAGGAATTCAAGCAGAATCAACCATTTCCAAATGGTCCTTGATTGTGATCCTTCTACCAAGAAAGGCACATTTAAATCAAACTAACGTGAATCTCTTCACCTAGGATTGTTTTAGACATCGAGAATAAAGACCATCCACTATCAAGTTCTAGTTCAGAACCAACTTAAACACATGAGTTTTGTTCCACAAACCACAATCACCACATCACATTACTTGGCATGAAAGCTGAAATTAAACTGGTCAGCATGTCAAAACACCTGTATCCCAGAAAATCCTCCCGAATAGTGGGATGAACTTGGTTCTATAACATTCAGGTCACTCTACACTAGATATATCCCAATAACATACTCAACAACTCAAAGCTAAATTATTTAACTGAACTCAACATCTTGTTTTAACATTTAACACTCAATGGGTATCACGTATGTCAACATATACTACCCCAAGTTTACAAAAGAAAATGGAAAACCCTGCATACTATTAATAGGTTTTCCACCCTATGCATCCTAATACCATATGGATAATTTAGGAACTATCTCAAAATCACATCATCTACACAACCATTCACATAGATGATGATGTACTAAGTCACCCATCGCTTAAGGAATGAGAGGTTCACAAAACCTCCTAAGAAACTGACCATCCCCGAGTCATGTCTAACCTACTAAACAGAGCATTACTCAATGATCATTCCCATATCAAGGGTCATGATACAATGATCACCCACCCAAATAATGGTGTTCTCTTTGAAAACCAAATGCCCTACCAAGGGCAACAATACCTGAGCAGCACCAACATCAGAAAGCTTGTAGCTCAAAAGTGCAGATATTAAAACATGATAGGTAAACACCTTCCTCTAACAATCACCCCTTTGACCACCCCATGGGTTAGTTATAAGTGTCAATCAATGAGAGATAATACCAAAATCCCACTACATAGGTTGGGTCTGGTCAAGTCAACACTGAGAGGCATCCTACTTGGGATCCTCCAGGTAAACACAAGCAAAGGCATCATACAATGAGGATTCTTAACTGAAAAGGCAAAGAAGGAATCCTATATGAGATTATTGAATGTTGTAAAATAGAGTAATCCTACAAAAGGGATCCTCAAATGATCAACAATAGAGGCATCCTCCAATAGGTATCCTCACAAATAGTACTTAGAAGATGGATCCTACAAAGAACTCCCTAGATCAACATAGGCCAAAGGCATCCCTCAGGGGATCCTTAGAAATATCTGGTATCACAACCTCATAGGACAGAAGGCACATCACTAAAAGGAAACATCCTCAAAAGCAACACGTCACAAGATATATCTCATAGCTTATCCCAGATCAAAAGTTTCAACTAGGTTGGTTTGAACACCCAACCGATCATTTACGTCATGTTTCACCCTCAGGTGACAATTGAAAATGATAAATGGAGGAAAAAACTCTCCATTTGGATAGAAGCCTCAAAACACCCACTAGGAGTCCTAAGAACGTTCCATGGGTTTCACCATCACGTTCTACATGGAAAACTACTCAAAAGGGACTAATCGCAGGCCCATTTCCAACATCGGGGCAAGAAAGCACGAAAGACCCTCAAAGGTTAACAAATGAGGAATACACGGTGTGTTAGTTGGGTTTCTAAATAGAATGTCCAATAACTCCCTAGAACTTCCCCAAAACCCCTATTTTATGAAAGATAAACCAATTGGTATGCCAAATTCTGATCCATGAGGGCCCATACTCCCTGCAAATCAAAGTTTGGAATCCATGCATAACATATCATAGCACAACTCTATACAAAAGTATGAATCATGATCTGCTAATTTCTAGTCCAATAGGGCCCATACACCTCAGGAACCAAATCTTGGCATCCATTAATATCATATCATAACATGATCCAATACAAGGCTGAAACAGGATCCACTAAATTCTGATCCAAGAGGGCCCATACCACTCAGGGACCAAAGTTTGGTGTCCATCCAATTCAAACCATAAAAAGTAACAATATACCTATCACATCAATAGTCATATCTATCATGGTACCTATAACAACAACATACATTTCTAGCACAACATCTATCACAACATCATGCAATCATTAAGGCCCGTAAATGGCATGGAAAGAATGCATGGCATGTGATTCTAACAAGGGCCTAAATGATACATGAGATGGAATACCCTCATCTCATCAGGTTTCAACAAAATAGAACCTTAAAATATATTAGTAATAACATAAAAATACAAGTTCATCACCCAACTGTGAAATAAAAACAACTCTAACAGCTTAAAATCCAAAAATCACAATTTAGTTTGAGGTAATTTGGCTTTTCCCTGTACGTGGGGTACCTACTCCTGGGCATAGCTTATTACCAAATATATTAATAATTATAAATCTTACCATTGTCACTAAATAATAAAACAATCATAAAAAAAGAAAATCATCTGATACCACTTTTTAACATCCCAAATCTAAATGCCACTCAACTAGTGCTCCGTACCCAGTTGGTCACATAGCCTCAAGTGCATTTCCTCAAACGCCAAATGATGTCGACTAGCAGTGAGGTCCTGGGGTGTGATAGTAGGGAAACTATTCCCTCATTGGTAGAGTGTAACATATCAAAATAATAACATAAAATAGAGGAAGTAGTAAATACCATACAACTAGAAACAACCAATGGAATAATGATAATAAAGATAACCATAATTCATAACATACAACAGATGATGCTTCATGTCACACATTCTAAGAAAGCATCCAAAATAGGATAAACTACAATCAAGTACAAGATAAAATACCAAGGTATATAAATACAAAAGGAAACTCAGAAGAATCATAAGCCTATGCTTGTTCCCATGCTCTCCTACTCCTAAACAACATATGAAGTATCTGGAGAAAGGTGTTTTCCCGTATCGACACTTGCAACAATATAATCTTCTTGGGCCCAAAAAAATGGCCCAAACAGGGTGTGAGAAATAAATCCCAATAGGAAACCACCCAAATATTAGTGCCAATCTGTTAGTGAATTTATGAAATAAGAAATGTACAATATGAAAAGCAGTAAACTAGGAAGTACTCAAAAGTAAACAATCATATAAAACTAGTTTCCATTTTTATTAATTATGTTCATTAATAAATTCAATCAAATTTAATTATATAAGATTTGAGATTTGTATTAATCCCAAAAATCCCCCATATAAAGTTAGCACAACAGATACCTCATAAGGCTATCTAAAAAAGTAAAGTGAAGACTAGATCCAAGCTTCTACTTTGGCTTGGCAGACACATCATAAATCATTCCATCTCAATAACCAGTCTAAAACCTAAGATCATCCATTACATCATGGATCGCCCATGACATAGCAACAAAAAAATAAAACCTTGCCTACAGGCATAGAAGAACCTTTCCCGTAGGCATAGCACAATCTCGCCCATAGGAATAGAAAAACCTCACCCGCAAACATAGTACAATCTCGACCGCAGGCATATCACACTCTCACCTAGAGGCATATCACAATCTCTCCCACAGTCATATCACAATCTCACCCACATGCATAGTATAATCTCACCCGAAGTCATATCACATAACAAGAACGCATGTAAATTAAACTATTACATGGAAAACATTGATCAATTCACATGGGCATCAATCATATCATAAGCCTATCAGTAATATAAACAATTACATGGTTTAAACAAACATATGCTCACATGGGAAATTTATGTAACAAACACAACATGTGAATTAAACCATCAAAAGTTATAACCAATAATTATCTCAAGTGGGAATCACATTCAATTGACAAATTCCATTTTTAACAACCCATAATAGGGAATACAAGGCTTTCCTCATATGCAACCTAGGCTGAATGGCTAAACATTAGTCATTCAATGGAAACACACCCACGGTGTGGCCCTTAATAAAATTAAGCAACCTCAAAAATGATTTATATCATTAAACCAATTACCTAATCAATTTTAGGAAATAACACAGGTCAATTATCAACAAATTAACACCCTAAAAATGAATGTTCGACACTCTAGCACATATAAACCACATGACAATTCATGAAAGGCACAAGACCACCTACCTTATAGTTGTATGGCTCTCCTCATCTAGTGTCGGCTCCTAATTCGACCTAGAATAGAGTATATCTATAAAACAAACATAAATGATCAATATTTGATAACTACATCGAGAGGATACATCAAAATGAAAGGATCAAAAGGAATAAAGAACTCACTAAGGGTATTACAATGCATCTAACAGTGTTTAAATTAGAGTTTGGATGGAGAAACAAGAGTCAAAACATCCCTCCAGCACTGCTGGTTGAAAAAATACCACAGGTGAGGTTCTTTCTATTTTTTTAAAAAATGTGTCTGCTTCCCATTTTATTAAAAAAATTCAATGGGAAAGTACACGATGTGTACCTAAAGTACACGACATTTACCCCAAGTACACAACATGTACCTAGCCTAGATCTATTTTTCTGCATTTTCTCTCCTTTTTTTCCAATAACAACCCAATCGGCCCATGGCCCGGCTTAGGGTTTAATCCAAAAATGAAAGTAAAAAACATTTAACCCAAAAAGAAATATTTTTACCTGAAAAGAAGAACCGGGTTATTACAAATATGATAATTTCCTTAGAATATTTGTTGCATCAAAAGGTTATAGTGGTTCCTCGATATAATGAGAACCTGGAGATGTTATGACAATATTCTTAAAAATATACCTTAAATTATATATAACATATGTCTTATGGGACATAGATGATGTTTGAATATCATGTGTTAGAGGCTCATAAGATATTGAGACTTCTTCTCATGAATTTTTATCTTGGTAATCTACAAGATGGGAGGTTATAAGGATGGAATAACCAATAGTAATTCCAAATGTTATATGTATAATTACCAAAGTAACTTTTTATTATTAAAAAACTTTCAAGGGGAAAGTGATAACCCTCACAACTAACCAGGTCAATTAGAAAAAGAAACTACAGACTTATAAAAGAAAATATTAAGCGGTTTGGACTCAATTTCCCTACATAATTTCCAAGGAATAGAATTTACCTGTATGTTTGGGTCATCCTTCAAGATGTATTCATAGTAGTGTGATATATGGTCCCAAGAGTGCATGTACTCATATTTTCTAATCTTACCCATGTTAAACCCTCTAATCAATATGTGGTATTACTTATCTATACATTCACCTAACTCCCTAGTAGTAACCACTTGGATAATTATTTTCATCATTTGATGAGCCTCTTCCTTTTTTGCCTTGATTTTTAGGACGTCCTCCACCATATCTTCTCCCGACTGCATGAGTAGTTCCATGTTAGGGTCTATAGATGCATCTTCCTATTGTTGAGTACCATCAGGAGTCCCTACCTCCCATTGTTGTGCAGAAGGGTTCCTAGACATCTCTACTAACCACGCATCCTCTAGATGTCATTGAATCACCCCAAGTTGACCCTCGATCTTCTCAATTTCATCAACTTGAGGAGACTCCAAAACTTCCATGTACCCCTCTACATGTTGCTTTAGGGAACCGTTATCGCCTACTTGTTGATCCTTCTTTACACCAGTTGTGGTGCCCTTGGCCTATGAAAACTCCCCTTCTTTCATTGGATGAGGTTTATGTTCTATGGATTTACTAAATTTTTTGGATGATCGTGTCTCCATCATCCTAGGAAGATATGATTAGCCTCTACGTCCCTTTGATTTCTACTTCTTGGTGACAATGCAACTTTCAGGGTCCCTATTTTCTTTATTCCCATTCTTCCTCCTCAATTGGTGAAATTCAATACCATAATATCCTATTTTAGCTGAGGGTTATTCTCCATTAGACCTGGATTCGGAGGGATAAGTTTTGTTACATTAAACCCCTCCTTCAACACTCAGTTTATCAAAATGGTTGTTCAAATTAAGACATCCCAAAATTATCCTGGGGCTCTGTTTGTTATTCGGTTGATATGTGTTGTGCCTTGGAACCTCCCACTCCTGAACAATCTTGGAACATACCATGAATGTCAGTGGAATCCCTCTTCCAGGGTTGATACTATTTCCTTCATGCACATCCATGGCATAGGTGTAGGACTTTAGGCCCCCCAAGGTATTTGAAGTGTAAGATACATCTGAATCCACATGAGTTTGATCATTGGCAATGTGCCTATCAACTATTGCTCTATTCTATGTAGCACATGTATTCAAGTCAAGGGGTTCTACTAGATCCCATATCAATCTATTAAAGATATCAATTACTCTTGGCTTCAGAGGTAGAACCTTGTCCTGCTTTTGAGACACTTCAACCGAGCTCACATTACCAACCACCTTGTCATCACTTTGAGAGATAGTTACATCCCCCAACACTTCCTTTGATGGTCCTAATTAAGTTGATTACATGACCTTGGAAGCATCCCCATGAAATTTCCTCCCACCATGTCCAACATGGTCATCTTTAGGAGTAGAAAAGGGTTCCACCTGAGGAGGGGGGAGCATCATGCCCTTCACCACTCGCTTTTCGACCCCTGCTTCCTCTATGGAATGAGTGGGGTAAGTGCCCAAGGAAAGAACACCTTGAGCAGAATTTAATCCAAGATAAAAACACTACCTGCTACTTCCACTAAAATTATTATCCTACCTTAATCCAAACCCATTCAAATAGAGGTCTAGAAATTTCAACTTAGACACAAATCCATGGGGAAATAGGATGAAAAACGGAGATGGTTCTTGATTCGGAGCACATGTATCATCCAACCATGTTCCCAACCATGTAGATTATAGAGGGATTCTAGAAAGGAAGACAGAGTATGTGAAATCTTACCCACAGTACTGCAGATGGGGAATCGTGATTCATATAAATATCATAAGACCATTTAAAGAGATGAAAGTGAAGACCATTGTAGGATTGAGGAGATACAAACCACATCGTGATCATATCCTCTATGGATGTGAAGTGAATCATGATATGTCATTTGTTCAGAAGTCCAATAGTCCCCTAATCTTGAAGTCCCCAGGATTCAAAAACAAACCTGTCAAAGGAGTCAACCGAAGGACACCACAAATGAAATCGAGCAACCAAGGTGAGATCGTAGAGACCTGAATCATCAAGACAAATGGATTATACTACACAATATCCATCATAGGAAGGTTTTTTTCATTATGAAATTCATTTATTTCTATATGGGTTCCTTGGAATGTTTTTAGACATTTTTCAAGAACTTTAGGTAAGTTCATCTAATACTATTGAGAAAGTGGCATCACACGCTAAGTGTATACAAAATCTCAGTTAAATTCTATTTTAGAATAAATATTATTCTCAACTTGTAGAATAATTATTATTCAAGTTAAGTTGATCATATAAATTCAATCACCATATATTCAAGTTTAGAATATGTGAGGTTAATATTAAAATAAATATTTCTTCACAAGTTTAGTGAATATAATATCTATTTAATCAAAATGTTATTATTCATAAGGTAATAAATAAATATTTATTTATTCACCAATTTAGAGAATATATTAATATAAATATTTAATTTGTTTCATGGATATTAAAATAAATATTTATTTGAAAGTTTAGTGAATATAATATTCATTTATTTATTTATAAATTAATATTTATTTATAAATTAATATTTATTTATTTAATTAAATATTATAATTCAGGGTTCGATAAATACTGAGGAGGATTTATGGGCTAGGTTAAGGGCTCGATGGAAATGAATTTTAATCTATGATTTTTGCATATGTCATGATAATAATAATAATAATAATAATAATAATAATATTATTATTATTATTATTATTATTATTATTATTATTATTAGACATAAGGTTTACTTGGAATAGACAATTGGATAAAGAGAATTTGTGAAATTATTATCCCTATGTATAAATTTTTGATTATATCATTTTTAGAGAATAGGAGAGGTTATGCACAGAAAAATCTCTCTAATATTCTCTCAAGCCCTGGAGAATAATCTTCCTCCATACCTCTCAAGAATACAAGAGAAAAAAATGAGATTTTCTATTGTGATTAATGATGAACGATGCATGGTACTTGGTTCCTCCATGTTAGCTACCAAGATACTAAGAGAAACGTTTGAATATTCATTGAGTATGTGTGGATACAATTAGAGGAATCCTAGTCAGTGTTCTCCATCACAAAAACAACACAATAAAAAAGAGAAATAAGAATTGATAAAAAAATGGATTTCTTGGTTTTAGATAATTATTGTTTTTAAATTAGTTATGAATTAAATGTAAAATATACTCCCTATAAAATTATATGATTATGTTTATAAAGTTCTTCATGATTTATCTATTGTATTTAGTGAGTGTTTGTTAAGTTCATTCAAATTATTTATAGGATTTTATGAAAACCCATTATTGTGCATCAACCTAAAACTTATTTTGTTCCAAAAAACCTTTTGGGATGTGTTATATTATGTGGAGTTGAATTAATTAATATAGATGTGTTAAATAGAATGGTGTATAGACATGATAATGATAATTGTGAATGTATATAATAATTCCATGTAATTACAATGACATTATAGTTATCAATGGTTGATATAATTCTATGTAATCAAAAGGATGTTTTTATTATCAATTATTGATATAATTTTAGATAATTATAAATATTTTATTATCGATGACATTAATAATTATAGGTAATCATAAGGGTGTTGTGATTATAAACAGTTCAGATAAATGTGGGTAATCATAAAAATGTTATCATTGTCAATGGTAAAAATAATTTTGGTTATTCTCAAAGTTCTAATAATCAATTATTGTTGATTAGATGATGTGGAGATTGTTTCCGATGCTTTCACCGGGGCGCACGCATCCGTCCGTCCGTGGAGGAGGACGCGCTGCGCTTGTTGCCCCGCGTTCCCGCTTTCCAAAGGCGGGCGGCATTCGCTCCTTATTTAGGGACGTCTGCTCCTTGATCGAAACGGGATGATGGGATGTCGGTTCTTCCTTCTATGGATTCCTCCTCAGAACTCGTCACCTAGTTTGGGTCTCCCTCATAGATTTAATATGTAGTTCGTGAAACTCTTCCCAGTGCCATGTTTCCATGGATGCCAGTTAATTACACTGCTTCTGTCGGGACATTCCAAAGGGTCCGGTCAGGGCAGCAACCTTCAGTCGGGGGAGTAGTCACGTTGAGGCATCAGTAGCGTGTCTGGATGCTGGGGAACCTGGCATGTCTGTCTATTATCCCTGGTCACAGGGCTTCTCGAGGGCGTGGAAGCCCGAGGCATCCCACATCGAGTGCGGGGAATTATATGCCATAGAAATATATCTGAGGTTTTCCTCAGTTTCCCATGTTTAACACAGGGTACGCCGCGAGTTTAACGTCCAGCGGAGACGGATCAGCCCGATCGGAGCAATAGCTAGAATAGATCGGATTGATGGGTTTCCTTTGAAGGGGTGCCGATACCGGGACCAGCCCATGGGCGGCTGTGAAGAGGAGCGTATCTACATGGTCTCACCAAGATATGACATTCCGGGTGATAATCAGGATGGGTGATAGATGGATGAATGGAGTGGAGGGGGAATGAAATGGGACCATCGCAAGGGCGACAATGAAGTTGGGCTTGATCCTTGAAGAGGCTTCCTACGTATCCCCGTGGCAGGGAATCAAAGTCCTCGTAGTTCGGGATGGTGCTGGTGAACTGACGTGAAGGTGGACCTTGTCCCGATGGATGTCGTCAGCGAACCAACGTAAAGGTGGACCTTGGTCTGATGCATCGTCGAACCGACGTGAAGGTGGACCTTGGTCCGATGGGCATTGTCAGCGAACCGACGTGAAGGTGGACCTTGGTCCGATGGGCATCGTCAGCGAACCGACGTGAAGGTAGACCTTGGTCCGATGGGTGGTGGGCTTGAACCTCGGGGAGGCTTCCTACGTACCATGCCTTGAAATGGATCAAAGACCTCGTAGTTCAAAGGGTTTCATCGGTGAACCGATGTGAAAGTAGACCCGTGGGTCCACTAGTGGTGGGCTTGAACCTTGGGAAGGTTTCCTACGTACCATGCCTTGACATGGATCAAAGTCCTCGTAGTTCAAAGGATTGATGGAATACAGTTTAACGTCATGCGGGACGGTAGTGAACCCTGACGTGAATAAACGACGGGTGGTGGGTGTCGGTGAACCAACGTAAATGAGGGACCTTTGTCCGATGGGAGATGGGCTTGAACCTCTGGGAGGATTCCTACGTACCATGCCTTGACATGGATCAAAGTCCTCGTAGTTCGGGTGAAAATGGGGAGGGGGGGGGGGGTTGGCACACCGACAAGGAGACGGTCTGGGCCAATGATTGTTGGGCCTGAACCTCAAGGAGGCTTCCTACGTACCATGCCTTGACACGGATCAAAGTCCTCGTAGTTCGGGTTGTGGAATACAGTTTAACGTCATGCGGGATGGGGGTGAACCGATGTGAATGAGGTCGGAACGACCGGATGGTGGGTTTGAACCTCATAGAGGCTTCCTACGTACCATGCCTTGACATGGATCAAAGTCCTCGTAGTTCGGGTTAGTCACAACAGCTTGCCGTCAGACTGGAATACAGTTTAAAGTCATGTTATACAAAGGTAGAACTCGACGTGAATTGGATGATGGGTGGGCTTGAACCTCAGGAAGGATTCCTACGTACCACGCCTTGACATGGATCAAATACCTCATAGTTCAAATGGGTGTGCAGTTTAATGTCATGCGGGACAAGGGGCATACAGTTTAATGTCATGCTGGACGAGGGTATGCAGTTTAATGTCATGCTGGACGAGGGCGTGCAGTTTAATGTCATACGGGACGAGGGAAAAACTCGACGTGAATGAACGACCGAGTAGTGTGGCTTGAACCTCATGGAGGCTTCCTACGTACCATGCCTTGACATGGATCAAAGTCCTCGTAGTTCTCTATGGGTGGGGGTCAGGGTTGGTGCTCACTCTAAGCCCACGTGAGTCATGCTCGGTGTGAGAAACAAGAGGTTGCAAGGACCTGATGATCACGTTGTGAAGGATGCATCCGTGAGAAGCGAAGAGGGGCTTACGCGTTAGGCGGCCCATGGTGCTGGGACTTACTCCAGGATGGAGGCCCAGAGTGCAACAAAGAGCAGCGAAAGAGGGACTCGGGACCAATGATGGGAGGTGCCTCGTTCCCTATTACGCCCTCAACTGACCTTGGTAGTGGGGAAGTACAGAGATGCAGGGGTGCAACCATCCGTTGGAAAGGCTAGGGGCAAACGCTCTGAGGCAGCCCTTCCCCCACGGACAAACGCCGCTCCGACAAGGAGGATCTCATTCCATGTGAGGTGTAACAACCCGAAATTTTTGAATAAATCTTATTTCCTAATTTTATGTGTTTTATTTTTATACTCAACAAAAATGTTTCATTTGATAACATGATTATAATTAAAATGAGACCATTGGGTTTTGACTATTATATGACCATTTGTTAATATGACCGTTGGAAACTAAACGTTTTGATTTTTGTCTCTAAATACAAGTAATCTTGGTTAATTATTATAGAAAGAAGATTCGATGGCCTCGCCCAGTAGTCTTGGACCGATCGAAGCCCATCTAACAGAACTTGGGAAGGAGGTAGCACCACTGGGATTTGCTCTGGACCAAACCCAAGCCGAACTTCATCGTGTGAAGCTAGAACGGAATCGCCTTCGCGAGAAGTTCAACCTGATAGAAATTACTACTCGTGCAATGTTGGCCGAGCCTCCCTCAGATTCTCTCACCTTAGCACACCTTACACTTAGGTCCTATGCTGGTGTGATAAGGGGCTATTTAAGGAGACCATAACTGGATTGTGTAATCCTTTGTTTTAAATAAAAATTGGGATTTCTTATTATGATGAAGTTTATGAATTTTCAAATGACCGGATAAAAATAGTATGCATATTTTTGATGAATTTTAAAAAGGATATTTTAAAAAAAATGTTTATGTAAACCTTAAATAATTAAAAATGTGTAATGATTTTCAAAAAACGGTCTTCTACAATTATGTTCAGTACGAAATTTAGAGTCTAATAAGATCAACATGATTTTTGATGAATAGTAAATTATGAATAGTGATTTTACGCTTAGGACTAGTAATGCGACCAAATGGATTAGTAATCTCACTTAAAGAAAGTTTTAAAATAATCTAGGCACCTTGATTAAGTAATGTGATTCAATAAAATAGTTAAATAACGGTTTCATAAATTATTATTCAAGTATTAGTTTTTTTTCGGGTGAATAGTGTTTTTTAATTAAAAATTAAATTAAAAAAATTTAGAAAATTATTTTTATAAAATGGATTTCATTTTTGAATTCAGAGCATCGATATTAGGTTAAGGTAATTTTTGGGGTTTTTTCTGAAAAAAATGAATTTTCGTTGAATAGTGTTTTTATTTAAAAATAAAATTAAAAATATTTAAAAAATTATTTTTATAAAATGGAGTTCATTTTTGAAATCAGAGCATTGATATTTGGTTAGTGTGAAACTTTGGGATTTTTCTGAGAAAGTTGAATTTTCAGTGAATAGTAAAAATACAATTTTAGGGTTTCGGTATGTTTACTGACATCATAACTGTGTCATGGTGATGTCATGAGATATTTTAAGGGTTGGAAGACCTAAGGTGATGGATATTTGTATTGGGGGACCCATGTGGCCTAAATTTATGAGAAATATCATGAGAGAGCACATGGGTTTGAGAAAAGCACATGTGAGGTGTCCCTTGGCCATAAATGCCTTGTCCCCTCACTTTCCCTATAAATACCAAGCCCTCCTCTCATCCATTCGACTCCCCACTCTTCACCAACGAAGTTCTGGTCTCATTACCTCCCAAGGAGTCCTCCCAAGGTGCCCCCAAACCCTCAAGGTCCCAACCATGGAGGTTTAAGAGTTACATTTTAAGGTAAGGGATCTGACCCCTCTCTTTCTTTTCAAGTGATCTCTTTTATGTCAATTCTTTTATACTCCATGTTCTTATGTTTGAGGATGTTCTTTTATATTCATTATACTGTCCATTTTATGTTCATATGATAAGAGACCCCCTCTTACTCTCATCATTTCATTTTATGAAGTTTTAAGTGGCGTCGTTAGGCTGCCGAATTTTTAAGGGATTCTTTCACCCTCCTCATTCTTTTCAAAGTTCTACTTTCATGTCAAGTCTTTCAAGTTCCTTTTTATTATGTTGGGGTATGATCTCTATATTTATCATACTGATCTTTTATGATCTAATGATGAGAGACCCCATTTTATCTCTTCAATTCAGTATTTTGAAGTTTTAAGTGACGTCGTTAGGCTGCCGAATTTTTAAGTGGTTCTTCACCCTTCCCATTTTGAAGTTCTAATTCCATTTCAATTCTTTCAAGTTCCTTTTTATTGTGTTGGGTTATTATCACTATATTTATCATACTTATCTTTTATTATTTAATGATTAGAGACCCCATTTGATCTCTTCAATTCAGTATTTCGAAGTTTTAAGTGACGCCGTTAGGCTGCCGAATTTTTAAGTGGTTCTTCACCCTTCTCATTTTGAAGATCTACTTTCATGTCAATTCTTTCAAGTTTCTTTTATTATTTTGGGGTATGATCTCTATATTTATCATACTGATCTTTTATTATTTAATGATGAGAGACCCCATTTGATCTCTTCAATTCAGTATTTTGATGTTTTAAGTGACGTCGTTAGGCTGCCGAATTTTTAAGTGGTTCTTCACCCTTCTCATTTTGAAGTTATAATTTCATGTCAATTCTTTCAAGTTCCTTTTTATTATGTTGGGTTATGATATCTATATTTATCATACTTATATTTTATGATCTAATTATGAGAGACCCCATTTGATCTCTTCAATTTAGTATTTTGAAGTTTTAAGTGACGCCGTTAGGCTGCCGAATTTTTAAGTGGTTCTTCACCCTTCTCATTTTGAAGTTCTACTTTCATGTCAATTCTTTCAAGTTACTTTTATTATGTTGGTGTATGATCTCTAAATCTATCATACTTATCTTTTATGTTCATATGATGAGAGACCCTATTTGATCTCGTCAATTCATTTTTATTGATGTTTAAGTGCCACCGTTAGGCTGCCGAATTTTCATAAGATAAATCTTATTTTGTCTTCATTTCATGTTCTTCATTTCATATGGTACATCTTCCAAATATCATTACCATGTTCATAAATCCTTTATATTATGTCCCTCTACTGTTTTATGGTTCATTTATGAATGTTTCACCCACGTCCCCTCTCTTTCAATGTTATCTAAAACCCTGAAACATAGCCGTTATGCTGCAGGATTTTTGTCTCAAAATGCCTCTCTTTTCTCAAAATTATTTTATGTTATTAAGTAAATACTGAAAGATCTTATTTCTACAGGGGTATTCACATATATATGAAAATGTTCTATTTTAAATTCTGGTATTTACATACATGAAACCCGCTTTCCCTTTTCATGGGTTTAAAGTGACATAAAGATCATGACTTTAAAAGCAGTTTTTAAAACGTTATGATGATGAAATGAAACCCATTTATTTTATGCTATATGGGTTGTTTATGAAATGATTGATGATTATATATGTGGATCACATTATAATAAAGGCAAATTTAAGGGTGCGCCCTGATAGCGCTCCAATGCATTGGGTAATGATGTAACCACTAGAGATTACAATTTAAGGGTGCGCCCTGATAGCGCCCCATTGCATTGGGTAATGATGTAACCACTAGAGATTACAATTTTCACGATATCTTGTTGAATAACCTTGGTAATTTTTTTTAATGACACCTTGGGGATGGACCTTGGTGATATTTTCATGATTGTCTATATTAAATGATGTAGCCACATCTTAAAGTTATGAAAAATGTTATTTTTATTATGATATGCCTCACGATTTCTTTCTCATGCCTTAAAGTTCTTTTCATGGCCTTATTGAAGTATCTCAAGTTCACATGTAAAATGTTTCTCTTGTTTCTATTACTTGGCCTTTTGCTCACCCTTTCTTTTGATGTATGTCCCCAAGTTATGAGATGCAGTAATGAACCTAGGATGAACATGAGGAGAAGCCTTCAAGTGTTTAAGAAGAATGTTTTATGTTTTCATGTTTTAAGTTCCTGGTTTCCAAGACACTAAACCCTAAAGATCCTCGGTTTTGTAAAATGTAATGAAAGTTTATTTGATAAAAAGGCGGGATGCTATAGTTGGTATCAAAGGATGGTTTAGTTATTTGTGGAAATTAGGATATGAAAACTTTAGGAAGAAGCCTATAGAAAAGTTTATATATAGGAAATCTTCCTGGTATTTTGGTGAGTATTGGGTAATGGGTTTCCAAGAAAATACATCCTCGTCTGGATACGAGCAGGTAGAGGTGGCTCTGGCACAGATGTACATAGCGGTAAAACCCGAAAACACCGCTTTGAGCTAGACTCGAATGGGAACTGGTACACGACAACGGTCCTTACTGCACTCTTGGTTACGACACTCCCGTGGGATATGCTTTGGTAAATTCATAAGCTTAGTATGAACCATTATTAAAGGAATAAGGATAAAACAAAATAAAGATTCACATAAGAATATATGATCATGGATTACCTAGATGGAAACCTAGGGGATCACATGTTAGGGTATACTTTTCTTCTACAAGTTATCCTTATATGCTTTAAGTTCCTTTTCATGGTTATTGGTTAAGTATTTAAGCCTCTAATTATACTTTCTCTTCTTAGTTAATGGTTAGAAATGGAAGAACATGTCCCAATAACCAATGTGATAGGAAATGCGATGATTTCCGTATTAATATGGCAGAGATGATTAGGAGATTAAAGGATGATTATTATTTTGGAAGATGTTCACTATTTTGGGGACCCTATATGAACTAGGTAAATATATTACTACGGTATTTTCATTGAGGAGTAAGGATGACTTATATTTTTAAGAATCGATGAATTTAAGGTGGACTTATAGTAATTTAGGTTACTTATGGTAATGATTAACCTATCTTGGGTAAAATATGTTTAGGTTAGCTAATTTTGTTATAAGATGTTAGGAGAGGTTGATGTTGTTTGGAGATGAACAATGAAGTTTATTTTGTAAGACTATGTTATCAAATCCTTCTTGTATTTGGGTTTCAATCTTAGTTTAGTTTATTTTGAGGAATTTTAAAGACCATTATTTATGGAATGGTCTATGATGAACTTTGGGTAGTACCATGGAACCTTGAAGATTTAAAATTTAGTTTCCGTTCCTATGGGATTATTTCTTTTGAAGAGTTATTTTACCTTACCCTTTCTGTTTTTGGGATAATGTTTAAAGATATAAGAAATAGACAGTTAATATTTTGTGGATTATGTGATTCTCTAGAAGATGATTCTTGTGTTTTGATGAGACCAAGTAGTTTTTAATGCTCATCGTTTGTAGAAAAGATTAGTTTTGGTAGAAACTTATTAAAGGATGAAACTCTACATGAATATGGGTATATTTTCTTATGTTTTTGTTCTATGTAGTAAATGAATTCCTCAAAGTTATGAAAAGGATCGTAAAACAAAAACGTTGTTGGTTTACGTTTCCTACTAGGTAATCAAAGACCGCTTATACACATCATAATTTTGGGATTTTCTAGTGGTTAACTTCCTCCTAATCGTGTTTTCTATCACTCTCCTTTAGAACGTGACCCTTTGTTTTCTCCTCCATGTCCATGTTTCCTACATGGAATCCTAGTATGAGTAAACTCGGGTGGCCTTTGTACTTCCTTTTCTTTCTTTTAAAGTAATAGTGTTACTGACTCCTTTTCTAGTGTGGGACTTTAAATGAAATTTCAAAACCCAATTTTAAAAATTGCGAGGATGCAATTTCTTAAGGGGGGAAGATTGTAACGACCCGAAATTTTTGAATAAATCTTATTTCCTAATTTTATGTGTTTTGTTTTTATACTCAACAAAAATGTTTCATTTGATAACATGATTATAATTAAAATGAGACCATTGGGTTTTGACTATTATATGACCATTTGTTAATATGACCGTTGGAAACTAAACGTTTTGATTTTTGTCTCTAAATACAAGTAATCTTGGTTAATTATTATAGAAAGAAGATTCGATGGCCTCACCCAGTAGTCTTGGACCGATCGAAGCCCATCTAACAGAACTTGGGAAGGAGGTAGCACCACTGGGCTTTGCTCTGGACCAAACCCAAGCCGAACTTCATCGTGTGAAGCTAGAATGGAATCGCCTTCGCGAGAAGTTCAACCTGATAGAAATTACTACTCGTGCAATGTTGGTCGAGCCTCCCTCAGATTCTCTCACCTTAGCACACCTTACACTTAGGTCATATGCTGGCGTGATAAGGGGCTATTTAAGGAGACCGTAACTGAATTGTGTAATCCTTTGTTTTAAATAAAAATTGGGATTTCTTCTTATGATGAAGTTTATGAATTTTTAAATGACCGGATAAAAATAGTATGCATATTTTTGATGAATTTTAAAAAGGATATTTTAAAAAAAAAAATTATGTAAACCTTAAATAATTAAAAATGTGTAATGATTTTCAAAAAACGGTCTTCTACAATTATGTTCAGTACGAAATTTAGAGTCTAATAAGATCAACATGATTTTTGATGAATATTAAATTATGAATAGTGATTTTACGCTTAGGATTAGTAATGTGACCAAATGGATTAGTAATCTCACTTAAAGAAGGTTTTAAAATAATCTAGTCACCTTGATTAAGTAATGTGATTCAATAAAATGGTTAAATAACGGTTTCATAAATTATTATTCAAGTATTAGTTTTTTCAGGTGAATAGTGTTTTTTAATTAAAAATTAAATTAAAAATATTTAGAAAATTATTTTTATAAAATGGATTTCATTTTTGAATTCAGAGCATCGATATTAGGTTAAGGTAATTTTTGGGGTTTTTTCTGAAAAAAATGAATTTTTGGTGAATAGTGTTTTTATTTAAAAATAAAATTAAAAATATTTAGAAAATTATTTTTATAAAATGGAGTTCATTTTTGAAATCAGAGCATTGATATTTGGTTAGTGTGAAACTTTTGGATTTTTCTGAGAAAGTTGAATTTTCAGTGAATAGTAAAAATACAGTTTTAGGGTTTTGGTATGTTTAATGACATCATAACTATGTCATGGTGATGTCATGAGATATTTTAAGGGTTTTCCAACCTAATGTGATGGATATTTGTATTGGGGGCCCCATGTGTCCTAACTTTATGATAAATATCATTAGAGAGCACATGGGTTTGAGAAAAGCACATGTGAGGTGTCCCTTGGCCATAAATGTCTTGTCCCCTCACTTTCCCTATAAATACCAAGCCCTCCTCTCATCCATTCGACTCCCCACTCTTCACCAACGAAGTTCTGGTCTCATTACCTCCCAAGGAGTCCTCCCAAGGTGCCCCCAAGCCCTCAAGGTCCCAACCATGGAGGTTTAAGAGTTACATTTTAAGGTAAGGGATCCGACCCCTCTCTTTCTTTTCAAGTGATCTCTTTTATGTCAATTCTTTTATACTCCATGTTCTTATGTTGGAGGATGTTCTTTTATATTCATTATACTGTCCATTTTATTTTCATATGATAATAGACCCTCTCTTACTCTCATCATTTCATTTTATGAAGTTTTAAGTGGCGCCGTTAGGCTGCCGAATTTTTTAGGGATTCTTTCACCCTCCTCATTCTTCTCAAAGTTCTACTTTCATGTCAAGTCTTTCAAGTTCCTTTTTATTATGTTGGGTTATGATCTCTATATTTATCATACTGGTCTTTTATGATCTAATTATGAGAGACCCCATTTGATCTCTTCAATTCAGTATTTTGAAGTTTTAAGTGACGTCGTTAGGCTGCCGAATTTTTAAGTGGTTCTTCACCCTTCTCATTTTGAAGTTCTAATTCCATTTCAATTCTTTCAAGTTTCTTTTTATTGTGTTGGGGTATGATCACTATATTTATCATACTGATATTTTATGATTTAATGATGATAGACCCCATTTTATCTCTTCAATTCAGTATTTTGAAGTTTTAAGTGACGTTGTTAGGCTGCCGAATTTTTAAGTGGTTCTTCACCCTTCTCATTTTGAAGATCTACTTTCATGTCAATTCTTTCAAGTTCTTTTTATTATGTTGGGGTATGATCTCTATATTTATCATACTGATATTTTATGATTTAATGATGATAGACCCCATTTGATCTCTTCAATTCAGTATTTTTAAGTTTTAAGTGATGCTGTTAGGCTGCCGAATTTTTAAGTGGTTCTTCACCCTTCTCATTTTGAAGTTATACTTTCATGTCAATTATTTCAAGTTCCTTTTTATTATGTTGGGTTATGATATCTATATTTATCATACTGATATTTTATGATCTAATTATGAGAGAACCCATTTTATCTCTTCAATTCAGTATTTTGAAGTTTTAAGTGACGATGTTAGGCTGCCGAATTTTTAAGTGGTTCTTCACCCTTCTCATTTTGAAGTTCTACTTTCATGTAAATTCTTTAAAGTTCCTTTTATTATGTTGGTGTATGATCTCTAAATCTATCATACTGATCTTTTATGTTCATATGATGAGAGACCCTATTTTATCTCATCAATTCATTTTTATTGATGTTTAAGTGCCACCGTTAGGCTATCGAATTTTCATAAGAGAAATCTTATTTTGTATTCATTTAATGCTCTTCATTTCATATGGTACATCTTCCAAATATCATTAACATGTTCATAAATCCTTCATATTTTGTCCCTCTACTGTTTTATGGGTCATTTATTAATGTTTCACCCACATCCCCTCTCTTTCAATGTTATCTAAAACCCTGAAACGTAGTCGTTATGCTGCAGGATTTTCATCTCAAAATGCCTCTCTCTTTTCTCAAAATTATTTTATGTTATTAAGTGAATACTAAAAGATCTTATTTCTACAGGGGTATTCACATATATATGAAAATTTTCTATTTTAAATTATGGGATTTACATACATGAAACCCACTTTCCCTTTTCGTGGGTTTAAAGTGACATAAAGATCATGACTTTAAAAGCATTTTTTAAAACGTTATGATGATAAAATGAAACCCATTTCTTTTATGCTATATGGGTTGTTTATGAAATGATTGATGGTGATATATGTGGCTCACGTTATAATAAAGGCAAATTTAAGGGTGCGCCCTGATAGCGCTCCAATGCATTGGGTAATGATGTAACCACTAGAGATTACAATTTAAGGGTGCGCCCTGATAGCGCCCCATTGCATTGGGTAATGATGTAACCACTAGAGATTACAATTTTCATGATATCTTGGTGAATAACCTTGGTAAATTTTTTTAATGACACCTTGGGGATGGACCTTGGTGATATGTTCATGATTTTCTATATTAAATGATGTAGCCACATCTTAAAGTTATGAAAAATGTTATTTTTATTATGATATGCCTCACGATTTCTTTCTCATGCCTTAAAGTTCTTTTCATGTCCTTATTGAAGTATCTCAAGTTCACATGTAAAATGTTTCTCTTGTTTCCATTACTTGGCCTTCTGCTCACCCTTTCTTTTGATGTATGTCCCCAGGTTATGAGATGCAGTAATGAACCTAGGATGAACATGAGGAGAAGCCTTCAAGTGTTTAAGAAGAATGTTTTATGTTTTCATGTTTTAAGTTCCTGTTTTCCAAGACACTAAACCCTAAAGATCCTCGGTTTTGTAAAATGTAATGAAAGTTTATTTGATAAAAAGGCGAGATGCTATATGAGGGGGAGTCCACTCCCGTGGAGACGAGTGGCGTAAAAAATGTTCGAGTTGGGGGGACCCTTCGTGAGAGGCACAAGGTCGGGTCATAGTTTAACGTCATATGTTGAGGACGTGGTGCTTGGCAGTTTAACGTCCTGCAGCTCAGACGAGGTGGGTTCACTCCGCACCCCTAGGACTTACATAACCGGTACCCTCTGGTCCTTGGGGAAGGGAAGGTACCAGTAAGGCCATAGTCAAGGGGGGTTGTGGAGCGAACCATCAAGGGGTCCACGTTAGTGTGGCTATGTGAAGAAGCAATAGCCGTTAGAGTGCCTATGCGAAGAAGCATTAGGCGAAGCAACGCTACAGGTGGTATTGTCCATGGGACTTTGAAATCACATCGTGCAAACCTGGAGGGTCGCACGAGAAGAGGAATTTCCAAGAAAAGGAGTGTGCTTTGCGAAGCAGAGTGCCTTGGCCTTAGCATGGGGCATAGGTGTGAGTGGAGGGTGCTTCGCGAAGTGGAACAGTATTCGCGGAGCACTGCCTCTCGAAGAAGGGGTGCCTCGCGAAGCAGGGTGCTGCAAAGCAGTGTGCTTCGTGATGCGTAGCGATCCTGCCTTAGCATAGGGATCACTAGTACAGCTTGGGTGTTTCGCAAAGCATAAACGCTCCACGGCTGCCCGGGTTCCCTTGGGAATCCCCTTCCTTCACGAATGCCCTTGAGCTTCGCGAAGGGCATCCCTCTCGGAAGAGGGGCTCAAAAAGAGACAAAGCAAAGGCGTCTCGTGAAGTAGAAGTACCTCGCGGAGCTCATGATTCCCGGGGCAAAGAGTGCTTCGTGATTCGGGAGAGGAGAAGCCGAAAGGTCGGATTGTCTGTCCTTGGGACTCAGGGGGAGTCCAGTATTTATAGGGAAGGGGCGCCGCAAAGCAGAACTCACGCGCTGCCTCAGGTGCTTCGTGGCGCGCTCGCGAACATCAACGTCGTCTGCGAAGAGTTACCACCTATAGAGCTTCGCGGTGGTCTCGCGAACGTCAAATGCGTTTGCGGAGAGTTACCGCCTCTGGAGCTTCGCGAGACCGCTATGCTCGGGGTGCTTCACGTCGGTGCTTCGCATCGGTGCTTCGCGAGGTAGCGTGCCAACCTTCTTTTTCGTCCCTTCCTTTCGTGCAATATTTTGGCGCCAACAAATGCCCCCCCTCAGACTTGGAGCCGCGGAGGGTGAAGGGTCGAAGTCTGAGGGAAAATCGCCAAAATTTTCGGTGGTTCGCGATGCAGCTTCACGAAGGGGGCCCGCGGTGCTGACCGGGGCCACGGATCCGGACGCGCCGCGATGCTCCGCGCGGGTGAGGCGTGCCGCGATGCTCCGGGGTCACCGCCTATAAATAGGGGGGTTGACCTCTTTTGTCTTCACGCGACTTCCTTGTCTTTTTGTGCTCTCGACTTCGCGAAGCTCCGTGTACTCCGCGACAGCCCTCCGCGAATCGAGCTTCGCGGCGAACCGCGGGTCTCCGACTCCGCGTCCGCGCTAAGCAAACTTCTGCTTGTCAGCCTAGGCCAGACTTCGCAGCTTGGTCTCATGACCGACCTTCACGATCCGGCTTCGTGATCCAGCTTTGCGATCCGTTTTGAAAAATTCTTTTCTGAGGGCCGGAATCGAAATGGCCCATCAAGAGGCTGTATTGGGGGTGCTTGCAGATGCCGCTCGTTGGGATGAGATGGCCAACTGTCCAGGCCTTGGGGAGATGGTCCGAATAAGGGGCACGCAAAGTGTGGAATATAGAGTGATGGTTTGTCCGAACAGAATCCAACACTTAGGTAGTTACACCACCGTGGTGGGAGTACACCATATGGGCGCATTGGTTTGATCATGGATCATTCCTTCTTTCAGACAGGGCCTCTCTGGCGAGGGGGTCTGTCACTTCCCAATGGGATCTTGGGGCATCCTGAACTTGTTCAGGGAAAAATTACAGCTACATAGTTCCCCCTGAGGGGTCAGGCCAGAGGGCCGAAAATGGGGAGGAACAGGATTTTGTGATTCCTGAGGCTGGACCCTAGGTGAAATGCCTGGGTGTCTCTACGTATCCCATGAGGATGGGAATCAAGCCATACTTAGTTCTGGAAGCACAATGCAGTCAAAGACCGACAATGACAGGTGAAATCCTCTTTGTTAGAGGCTCTGGTGCATCCCATGATTAACATGGGGCATCCTGAACTTGTTCAGGGTAGAACCGCAGTTTAGTGCCATGCGTTGAGGACACATGGACTACTGTAGTTTAACGTCATATGATAGGACGTGGAATAAAAGGGAAGATCCCAAGGAGTGTGCGGTGCGGTAGATATGAAACCGACGTGAATGAGGACTTGGAGTCCAAATCACACCACGTACCCCTGGAGGAAACTCTTCAGGTCGAGGGACCAAGAGTGAGGATTAGGCTGGGCCCGAAGCAGAGTGGTCGGGCATTCCTACGTACCCCCTGAGGATGAGAATCAAGCCATACGTAGTTCTGAAAGTGCAGTTTAACGTCGTGCAAGATGATGAGAAGCCTGGCCGTGTTGGTACACATCTCGCCAAAACTACTAATCCCACGTGAGTCGTGCTCGGTGTGGGAAACAAGCAGTAGTGGTGGGAATTTCCCGACAAAAAGGGGCAGGTTAGGGCAAAGGGATGCTCGGTGAATACCGGCCCAGTGACACTAACACGATCATTTAGCGCACCTATATGTGCGAAGAGAAAGAGCTGAGTATGATGTAATTCCACTTGAACATGAGGAAGTGAAAATGTGTGAATCATAGAGCTCGAGATTCAGATCACGATGATGGCGGCGTGACGATGGAGGATAATTGTTGACCGTGGTGGAAACCCAACATCCATATCGTGTTAGCCTAGAATGGGGACAAACAAATGAGGGTTGACTATTGACCATGTTCGAAACATGGGACCATGTCACAAATGTTGTCAGATATCCATAGGGACGTTGGCCCTAAATGATTGGTGGGCCCTTAGGTCCAGTATTCATGGAGAGACCTTAAGCCTAGTATCCATGTCGTCTGAGGGTCCTTTTGGATGTGGAAGAAGATGAGGATCCGAATAGCGAGCTCACGAAGCTTGGTCATGGGATGAAGGGGATGTCCCTATGAAAATCCCACACTTTGGGATCTTTGTCAAAACACATCTGAATACGACAACGAGACGTATTAGATTGAGGGAGCAGATTCCTTTCCCATAGGGAGATCTTATTTTAGGGTCGTAGAATTCGGACCATGGATGGGAGGAGACATAAGAGGCACATGGTGGAGTAACTCAAACACCTGGCGTGAATGGGAATAGGGGGTGTGTACGGTGCGGTGAACAACCTAACGTGAATGAGGACGTAATCCCATATCACGCCGCCCGACCCCCTTGGGAGAGGCTTTAGGTCAAGGGACCAAAAGTGAAAGTTAGGCTGGGCCCGCGGGGAAGTGCCCGGGCGCTCCTACGTATCTCGTGAGGATGAGAATCAAGCCTCATGTAGTTCTTAAGGGTGACATGGTAAGATAACAATTCCAGGGGAAAAGGGGAGTGCGTCCGTGGCCCTTGCACTAAAAGAAGCGGAATTTGATAAATCTTGTTTGTTCTTTAAGGGGAGTGGTTTTTTTTTTGTGAAGCGATAGGCCTAGGGTAGCAGGCCCTGGTGTCGCCACAAGAATCAAGTCGTGATAGGCATTGACAAATGGCATGGCACGTGACCAATACCCAACGTGATGTCCTCTACAACGAGGTCACCACAATGCAGTGCCGTTTTTCGTCGTGCGGCCAGGATGATAATGTCACAGTTTAGGGTCGTATGATAGGACCAAACATGCATTTTATCATCATGCAGCGCATACGTAGCAGAGACGATGCTAGTAGGGGAATGTGCATAGTGTTATAAAACACAATTGATGGAGACATGATCCCACATCACATTTTATGCCACTCAGAGAGGGAGACCTTAGGCCGAGGGTCCTGTATAGAGGTAAGAGGTGAAACAGGGTGGAGAGACTGGCTCCCTAAATGGGCTGTACCCGAAGACAGGGCGTCCGGGCGGTCCTACGTATCCCATGAGGATGGGAATCAAGTTGAACATAGTCCCGGATGGATCTTAGTTTATGGTCTTAGATCTTGGACCATGGGAGCCCCGAAGGACGCCATATTGAAGATTTGTCCCCCTGACATGCAAAGGTGCACTGAGGGATAGTGCCAAAAGTGTCGAGATTCCACCTGGACATGATGGGGTGGAAAATGATGTGAATCATGCAACCAACATTCGAGGACTGAAGGGGCTGGCATGACGACAGAGGATTACTGTTGACCATGTTCGCAACACAGCATCCTGTCACATTATCCTGAAATGGGGACAAACAAATGAGCATCGACCGCTGACCATATTCGCAATGTGGGATTTTATCGATTCGTTGCCCGAAACCCTCGGGGGTGTTGGCCCATAACGGTAGGAGATCCCTTGGGCGTAGTATCCAGGCCGTTCTTGGGGGTCCCTCTGGGTGTGAAAGATGATGGAAGACCTGAATGGAGGGGAACACGAAGCTTGACAAGTGGAAGGAACTTGATCAAGTTGAATCTGACACTCTTGGTCCTAGACCAGAGTACTCTTAACACATGGGTGAACCCCTGCAAGGGGTCAATAGACTCAACTTGAGGGTAACCAAGAGATGGCGGGTTCTCGGGAGAAGGGGGGAATGGTTCCCAAAACCTTGTATCATACCTACATATCCCCCTCCTAGAGAGGGATAGGCCAAGTGGCCTAGGTGATCGGGAGATCAGGAGATCTCTAAGAGGTGGGGCTGGACCCGAAGCCTAGACATTCATGTGGTCCTACGTATCCCATGAGGATGGGAATCAAGCCACATGAAGTTCTGAAGGGTGCCTTTTAATGTCATGCGGGACAAGGAATAGGAGGGCTAACTCTCAGAACGGGGGTGCGCGTGGTGCAGCTATTGCAAACCCGACGTGAATGAGGAAATAATCCCGCACTACGCCACGCGGTCCCGTAGTCAGGGTCCCGATGGCAGGACCAGAGAGGCGAATTAGCTGAATTTAAGCTGGACCTAAAGACAGGAGGTTTGGGCATTCCTACGTATCCCATTAGGATGGTAATCAAGCTGAACATAGTTTTAATAGGATCTTAGTTTATGGTCATAGAATTCGGACCATGAATGGTAAAAACCTTCCAAGTTAGTGCAGACGTCAACCCGATCCCTAAGCCCACGTGAGTTAAACTCAGTGTGGGAAACAAGGGGGGGAGATCCTTATCACATACTTGGGGCATCCATCAGAGGGAAGTCGGCAGAGAGCCCCGAAGGACACCTTTAACGCGGATTGTTTCCCCAACGCGCAGACGTGCACGGAGGAAAAGTATCAAGAGTTCCGAGACTCTACTTGGACACGGTGAAGTGATGAAGGGTGTGAATTGTGCACCCGACATTTTGGGCCTAATGGGTTGGCGTGGAGATAGAGGAACACTGTTAACCATGGTGGAAACGCAGCGTCCATATCGCGTTAGCCTGAGGTGGGAACAACAAACGAGCATCGACCGCTGACCATATTCGAAATGCGGGATTTTATCGATTTTTTGTCCAAAACCCTCGGGGGCGTTGGCCCGTAACGGTAGGAGAGCCGTTGGGCGTAGTATCCAGGCCGTTCTTGGGGGTCCCTCCGGGTGTGAAAGATGATGGAAGCCCTGATGCAGGGATACACAAAGCCTGGAAAGCGGGTGCGGATGTGTCTGAGTAAAGCTTGGCATTCCAGGTAATAAACCAGAGTACTCTTAGGCACATTGGTGAACTGCCGAAAAGGGATCGACGAAACAGCTCAGGAGGGAGAGGTACATGGCGTGGTCATTACGAGACCGACGTGAATGAGAAAATAACCTCACGCCACACCATACACTCCTATAAGAGAGGACCTGGGCCGGGGCCCGGAAAGGCCAAGGGGCCTGATGGTTAGGCATTGGTCAGGAAGGCCCGACCTGCTTGCAGTTTAATGTATTGCAGTGAGGACGAGGGTCGGGGACCCGAGGAGGCCAAGGGGCTTGTGGCTGGGCCTCGTAAGGAAAGGCGTACGACAGGGTACATGATCCCTACGTGAATGAGGACATAGTCCCACACCACACCGTACACCCTGGGTAAGAGGTTGGGCAGAGGGGGCTGAGAAGGCCAAGGGTCCTAAGGTCAGGCATCAGTCAGGAAGGCCTGACGGGTCTGCAGTTTAACGTCTTACATGAGGACAGGGGTCGGGGACCCGAGAAGGCCAAGGGGCCTGAATCTGGGCCTCATAAGGGAAGGCGTACGGCATGGTACATGATCCCGATGTGAATGAGGATGTAGTCCTACACCACACCGTACACCCCTATGGGCAATCGGGGTCGTGGGCTCGATTGCTAGCACCACCCGAGGAGGAGCTTGTTACTTCGGGATGGGGTAGAATGAATCACTACACTCGATGTCTGGGACATCTCGGGGTGGACCCGAAGATCCAGGACATTGTTGACCATGTTCGAAACACAGCATTCCTATGGTAACCTAATATGGGCGAAACAAATGAGCGTCGACCGCTGACCAAATTCGCAACACGGGACTTGTATCGGCTTGTTGCTTGAAAAATACTCGGGGGCGTTGGCCCGTATCGGTAGGAGAGCCCTTGGGCGTAGTATCCAGGCCGTTTTTGGGGGTCCCTCTGGGTGTGAAAAAAATGATGGAATCCCAGTCAAGGAGTGGGTGAAGCATAGCTGTATCCATCCACGAAAGAGGAAAACATCTCCAGGGGGGATGTGCAGCCGAGTCGAGGCTTGCTCGATGTGATTTGGGGAAAAAGTGTGCACCCTTCCATATGCCTTGACCCGAGGGGGAGATTTTGGCTTTTGGGCTGGGCCAACGGACAAAATTCCCGGGCGTTCCTACGTATCTTATTAGGATGGGAATCAAGCCATACGTAGTTCTTGAAGGCCATGCAGTTTAGCGTCATGTGGGGAGGACGTGGGGGGATAGAAGAACGGGAGTGGGCACATAGTGCAACCCTTACAATCCTTGTGTGAGCAGGGTTGTATGAGCGGGGCTAAGAAAGCCTACCCCTCACTACACAAGGAGCCTTCGAGGAAACTATTCCTAGGGGGGATAGTGGAAGATAAAATCTTGGGGATGGGCTCAAGACGAGGCATCTGAGCGTTCCTATGTATCTCATGAGGATGAGAATCAAGCCACATGTAGTTCTTGAGATGTAGTTTAACATCATGCGGGATGAGGATGCATCTCATTTGGGGATATGTAAGGTACGGCAAGTAATCCGACGTGAATGAGGACGTAGTCCCACACCATACCGTATAATCCCGCAAGAGGGTAAGTCGGGGAAAACCAAGGGGCCTGAGGCTGGACCACGGTCAGGGAGACCTGACCAGCTTGCGGTTTAATGTCTCACGGTGAAGATGGGGTCGCGGGCTCGAGGAGGCCAAGGGGCCTGAGGCTGAGCCTCGGTCAGGAAGGCCTGACTGGCTTGAAGTTTAATGTCTTATATTAAGGACGGGGGCCGGGGGGCCCGAGGAGGCCAAGGGGCCTGAGGCTGATCCTCGGTCAGGAAGGCATGACTGGCTTGCAGTTTAACGTCTTGTACTAAGGACTGGGGGAGATCCTAGTTTAAAGTCATAGAGCTTGGACCATTTTGCAGTTTATCATCTTTCAGGATGAATATGCAGTTTAAGGTCATGCAGGATCTTACAGTTTAAGGTCTTGTTGGACCATAACGTGCAGTTTAAGGTCATGCGGGACCATTTCACAGTTTATCGTCTTGCAGGACGAAGATGCAGTTTAAGGTCGTGCAGGACCCTACAGTTTAAGGTCGTTTCGGACCATAATGTGCAGTTTAAGGTCATGCAGGACCATAACCATACAGTTTAAGGTCGTGCGGGACCAAGGTGCAGTTTAAAGTCTTGCTGGATGATAATGTACAGTTTAACGTCATGACGGATGAAGATGCAGTTTAAGGTTGTGCAGGACCCTAACATGCAGTTTAAGGTCATGCGGGAACCTCTCGCAGTTTAATGTCATGCAGGACCCTGTTTCCCTAGGCAAAGTATCGCTTAAGGAACTTGGAATTAGTGGGAGGGGTTATGCGCTCTCCATCCGTGCTCACCAAGGAGTATGCTCCATTGGGGTAAACCTTATGGATGATATAAGGCCCTTCCCATTTGGGTTCTAATTTGGGTGGTTTCCTACCGGGAATCATTGGCGCTCGAAGGGCCAGTACTAGGTTGCCTTGTAGGAAGGAACGGAGACGAACCTTCTTGTTGAAGGCCCTCACTATCTTATCCTGATGCCTTTCCAGATTGTGCAGGGCACGAAGCCGGTTCTTGTCCAGTACTTCTAATTCAGCTAGACGGATTTCGGCTACCTCATCTGATGTCTGGTGATCATAGACTGCAGTGCGTAACGATGGAAGCTGGATCTCAATGGGTAGGATGGACTCAGTTCCATACACCAGGGAATATGGAGTCACCTGGGTAGAGTTGCGAGTCGTCGTTCGATAAGCCCAGAGGGCGTTAGGGAGCTTGTCCGGCCAACTTTTCTTGTTCTGAACAACCATCTTCTGAAGAATGTTAGAGAGGGTTTTGTTGAATGCCTCGATCTGTCCATTTGCATGCGCGTAGTAGCAGGAGGTATGGTTCGAATGGATGTCGTACTTGGCGTACAATTTCTTTAGTTCAGCCGCTCAGAAGTTGGTGCCGTTATCGGTGAGGACGGCGTGAGGGACCCCAAACCGGTGGATAATATTGGATCTCACAAAGTCAAAGATGAAACGGGCCTTGACCTCTTTGAGTGAAACTGCCTCTGCCCACTTGGAGAAGAAATCTGTAGCAGTCAGGATGAACCTACACTGGCGGGCTGTTGCCGGTGGATATGGTCCCACTACATCAAGTCCCCATACTAAAAATGGCCAAGAGTACTTGGTGGGGTGGAGGGGCTCCGGCGGCCGATGCAGAAAGTTGGCGTGAACTTGGCACGTGTGGCATCTCTTGGCATACCCAATACAATTGTGGATCATAGAGGGCCAGAAGTACCCTATCCTCCAGATTTGATGGGACAGCTTCGGCCCAGCTTGATGGGCGCCACAGGAACCGGCATGAACCTCTTGCATAACTTGAGGTATCTCTACTCCTTGGATGCAATGGAGGAGGACACCATTGAAACTCCACTTATAAATGATATGTTCAAGACTGGGGCCGCTCTGGAGGGTAAATTGCAGCGCGCGGCGTCGGATTCGCTCGCGCTCGGCCCGGTCATCCGGGAGGCAACCATTTTGGAGGTACTCGACAAAAGGCGCCCTCCAGTCGGGAGTGGCTTCAACCACTGTGCCTGACGAACCCAGGACCCCTGACGTGGAGGGTCCGGCGGTGATATGACCTACCCGCAGGCCATCATTGTCCTCTTGGGTGATGGAGGAATGACTCTCCGGTGTGCCACATGTATGATCAAATCATCTTGCTCGGGTTCTGCGAGCGACGCGGCCAAGCCAGCCAAGGCGTCTGCTTGACCGTTCTGTGACCGTGGGACATGGGTAACCTCTGGTCGAGAAGAGAACTGGGACATTAGGCGGAGGGTGTACTCCAGCAACGGTGCAAGCTCTGGCTTCCTGACGACGTAGTCACCATTAACCTGTTTGATTACTAGCTCAGAATATCCCTTCACATGTAGATGGGGCACATGGATCTCAAGGGCCAACTCGAGGCCGGTGATGAGAGCCTGGTACTCTACCTCGTTGTTCGTACAGCCTTCTGACAACAGGAACGAGTATGTAAGGACGGCTTGCGCCGGGGTAATGAAGACAATACCCAGGCCCACTCTGTTGAGCTTGGGATCGTTGAGCCGCCTACCGGTGGGGCTCTGGGAGGCGTCGTCGAAATGCATTTTCCAACACGGGACGACATGATCGACTGAGAGGATCGTCTCATTAGGAAAATCCAAGTCCAGGGATTGATCCGCGGAGGTTGTATGGGCAGCTAAAAATTCTGCCAACGCCTGTCCCTTAATGGCCTTCTGAGGTACGAACCTGATATCAAACTACTGGAGAATCACTACCCACTGTGCTATTCGGCCAGTCAACATGGGTCGGTTCAGGATATACTTCAGTGGGTCTACCCGGGAGACCAATTGCACCTCATGGTGTTGCAGGTAATGTCACAACTTCTGCACGGTGAAGACGAGCGCAAGGCAGCTCTTTTCAATAGGGGAGTATCTGACCTCCGTATCAAGAAGCATGCGGCTGAGATAGTAGAGATTGTTCTCAGTACCCTCGTTATTCTTATGGGCGAGCAGCGCACCGAGGGATCTTTCCAGGGCGGTCACGTAAAGTACCATCAGCTTTCCGAAGATGGGTGGCATCAAGACCGGAGGTTGGAGCAGATACTGCTTGATTTCCTCGATGGCGGTCCGACACTCCTCATCCCATTCGTAGGCGGCGCCCTTCTTCATGAGCCGGGAAAAGGGCTTACACTTGCCGTCCAGATTCGCGATGAATCGGCGTATATAGCCTAAGTGGCCTTGGAGGCCTCGAAGTTCCCGAATGTTGCTCGGGGGAGGAATTTGGCTGATGGCCTTGATCTTCTCCAGGTCGATCTCGATACCTCGGTATCTGACAACAAAGCCCAGAAACTTCCCAGAGGTGACCCCGAAGGCACACTTCAATGGGTTCATCTTCAGGTGACGGGAATGGAGGAAACTGAACACCTTCTCAAGGTCTTTAAGATGGTCCTGGCGCTGACATGATTTGACTACGAGATCATCTACGTAGCATTCCACCAATTTCTCGAGAATCGGCTTGAATATGCGGTGCATGGCCCTCTGATAAGTGGAACCTGCATTTTTCAAGCCGAATGGCATAACCTGGTAGAAAAAGGTACCTTGGGGAGCCCTGAAGGCCGTGGACTCCTCGTCTTCGGGGGCCATCTGGATCTGGTTGTACCCAGAATACCCATCCATGAAATAGAGAGCTTGGAACCCGGTCATGGCGTCAATCAATAACTCCGTCACTGGGAGTGGGAAGTCATACTTTGGGCAGTGGCGATTAAGATCACGGAAGTCGATGCAAACTCTGATCTGCCCATTCTTCTTCCTGACTGGCACAATGTTGGCAAGACACTTGGGGTACTGGACTTCCTTAATGAAGTTGTCTTTGATAAGCTTGTCAACTTCGGCCTCAACCATAGCACCATGAGAAGGGTGCATTTTCCTGGGAGGCTGCTTAAACCCATGATGTTTTGCCGAGAGGCCCAGACGGTGAACGACTACCTGGGGATCTAGTCCTGAAATCTTGTTGTAACTCCAGGCAAACACGTCACGGTGTTGTTTGAGGAAGTCTACGTACTGCTGCCGCTCCTCGGGGGACATGGCTGCACTAATCAATGTGGGTTTCGGATCTGCCTCGCTACCAAGGTTCACCTGTACCAGTTCATCAACCGTGGTAGAGACGCCTTCCTCAAAGGCGGGGGAGCATCCTCCAGGTCTTCCTCCCCACCCGTGGGGGGATTTCCCACGACGGGAGATACTTCTGGGCTATCAAAACCTGAGGGGAAGCTGGTGCCGGCTCGGGTAGCAGTGGTCATCATATTAGGAGACTCACTTTCCATTGAGACCATAGCAATGAAGGCAGTCGACCTTATCCCATCTGGCCTTTGGCCTAAGGGGCCACATTTGATGATATCAAATTAGTGGTGACATGTCGGCCTGAGTCGGTGGATTCTAGACCGGCAGAAGAGACACGTATGGTGTACCGCCATTGTCATAAGCCTGACGTTCCGGTACCATACAGGGGTAGGAGGTTCCGGGATCACCTGATCCTGGTTGATGTAGGAGTACGAGGTGATTTTCCATCGTATCTTGGACACGGGAACATGCCTTCCTTGTGTACCCGAAACAACGAAACATTGCCCCATGTCGGGGGTCGTGGCCTCCAATCGGTGGATTGGGAAGACGTAGGCATCATCCATGCTTGCCCAGGGATCACTTGTGATCGGGGCGGGTTCATACTCACTTACTAGGATTTTCTTATCCTTACTTTTGTAATAACCCGCATCCAGATAGCGGGCCTCACAAGAAGCGAAAGGAGACGCATCTCCTTGGAGAATTCCTACTCAATCGTTGAGTGAGTATTTGAGGCACTGGTGATATGACGAAGGGACCGCTGCATGCAGATGGAGCCATGGCCTACCCATCAACGCGTTGTAGGCGGTGTCCTGAGAGATGACCATGAACTCGGTGCTGGAAATCAAGCCACTGAACTGAGTCTTTAGGCGGATCTTGCTGACTGGGGTTTGCTCGGTCCTGTCGTACACCTGGATTCTGAGGTCAGAGGGAGTTAAATCACCTTCAGACAGACCCAACTTTCGCAACGTCCGAGTCAGAATTTGATTGATTCCGGAACCCATGTCAACGAGGCAACGACGGACTTCCACACCATTGAAGTGGCCAGTGATGTACAGCGGGCGAATGTTCCCCTGTATAGGAGGGTCCTCATCTTCACCGGAGAATGAGATAACCGCCTGACATTCAGCGTTTTCAATCATCTCGGTATGGAAGGATTCTGCAGCTGCTACCTCCGTCTCAAACTGGAGGGGGCTCTTTAGGGCCTCGGAAAGTGCCTCGCGCATTTCAGATGACAGGCGAAGGGCCTCAAGGATAGAAATCCTTGCCGGAATGCCGACCAGGTGCTTCAACACATCATACTTTCGTGCCAAACGCAAACCTCTGCTTACAGGAGGTAGTTCGGCATTTGGAGACGTAGCAGGTCCTTCCGGTTGAACCGGCGATCGGCTAGTACTGGGTACATCCTGCTGCCTGCTAGTTGAAGCCTGGAGAGTAGTTTCTAGACTAGGATTGGACAGCGGAGGCTGGCCTGTAGCCAGGCAAGACTGACTGTGATACGAACGAGGCAGCTTTCCCTGATCTAGTAGCACAAACGGCAGTGGAGGTAGAGTCGAGGGCGTTAGATGGGGTTGCACGTGATGAGCTCTGCACTGAGCCTGCTGTCTGGTCTTAGTAGCATGCACGACTTGGCTGAAAGTGCCCGCTGGCATACCTCGATGACCGGCGCGGTTGCAATTCCACTGACGTTGACGTCGGTTGGAAACGTTGGGGAGGTCCGCCTGGCATTCCCCCTCGTCGGGGGTCATATAGGGCTTTACCAGCTCCACGGTGTTAACCGAAGCGTACCCCTGGCTGTCGCTCGAGGAGTCATCCAGTACTGAGCGGATTCTGGGAGGAATCCCCATTTTAGGGGGCATAAAGTCACCGAGAGTGCGGCATGACGACGGCAACGGCGGTGCGCATTGCTTCTTCTTGCGTCACCGCTGCTTGCCCTTTTGGGAAGAGGTCGACTGTGAAGACGATGCGGAGGTACCGGCTACTTCTTCTAAAGGTTCCGGCTGCTTCAGGCATTCCCGGATGATACCGTGGGCACGGATGATGGTTTTTTGAGCCATCCAGTCGTCGTATTTCCGGGATCCACGGCTGGGAACCTGCTGCCACTCGCCTTCGCAGTCACTGCCGATCTCTGATCCTGCAAAGACACCCGCCACTTGTGCTGGTGCCGGGCCCAACTTGACTATGTTGTTGTTGACCTGGTCTTGAATCCAGTCTTTAAACACATAGAATTGCTTGAGGGTGTTCCCCAGAATCCGATGATAAGGGCAGTAGTTGGGGTGATCGGTGAGATTCGCCTCTGCCGACCTTCTGCACTCGGGCAGGTGCACAATCCCTTGTTCTAAAGCACTTCGGAAGTAGCTAGGGACCTGATTTTCATTGAACGAATAAGTCTGGTGCCTTCTTTCCGAATAGGGGGCCCTGGGGGCCTGACCCTGATGAGGGGTCGGAGGGGCCTGCCGAGGAGGCGGCGCCTGATTGTCTCGCCTAGGTGGTGGTGGCGCATTGCGCGGGGGAACCTGTCGATTTTGAGGCGGTCGCTGCTGGGCAGGAGCCTGTGATTGAGGTGGAGGACCTCTACGGGGTTTCTGGGATGGTGCTGCTAGCAGTAATTCCAGCTACCTAGGGGATTCTATTTGGGCCACCGCGGCGGGTTCAGCCCTAGCAGTCCTCCTGGCTGGGATCATAGGGGGCAACGAACGTGCCTGATTAGCCTGTTGCAGAGCTTCCTCAAGCCGCTGAGCCTTATCTGAGAAATCTCTGAACCCTCCAGGGTATTTCTGGGTAATCAGGGAGGGTATCAGCTCCGTTTTGATGTTCTCCACACACATCATCAGTAATTTCACCTGAGTCAGTGGCATATCGAGGGAATACGTAAGTCCCTTCCACCGGGCGATGAAATCTGCAACCCGCTCATCAGGCCTTTGCTTGCACTTGAAGAGGTCTGCAATGCTGGTCTTCCGTGTGGTGGAGCTGAACTGGTATAGGAACTGCCAGCGGAGGTCCTCCAAACCAGTCACCGATCCGATAGGGAGCTGGTTGTACCAGACGAATCCTGGACCTTCCAATGTCTGTACGAAACACCGGAGTTTGGTGGCTTCTTGCTGAGCCGGGGTCCCCATCATGAGGCCACACCTGGAAGAAAAATGTGCCAAGTGTTGTGGCGGGTCCCCTGTCCCGTTGAAGGGCGAGAAAGTGGGGTTCCCAAAACCCGGAGGTGCGGGCATATCATCCACCCACGCGGGATAAGGCTTGCCATCCAGTGGGACCGCCACCTGCCGCGTTTCCAACGCTTCGAGGAGGGCTGTGAGTGCCGCAATAAGATCATCCGGGTGGGGGTCCCTGTCTTGACGGGGATCCCTAACCACAAGTGCATTGCCAGGTTCTTAAACACGGTAGATGGCTTCGACAGCTCATGGATCAACTGGCGGAACGACCTGTGGGGTGACTGGGGGAACCCGGACTGGGTTCTTCATATTGCCCCGTCGCTCGGGGGGGTTTGGCGAGACGTATCGCGCCCTCTTGCCGTAAGTTCCGTCTTCTGCCCTGTCTGCGGCAGTAGCATGATCAGGGTTTCCCGGAGGCATCTCACCGGGGGGAATTGTTCCTGCCCCTACTGCCCCGACCTGGGATTACCATAGTCGGGTCGCCGCTCTGCGGTGCGCTCAGCCAAGAGTTCGTCAACCAGCCTCTTCTGCTCAGCAAGCTGCTGGCGTAACATGGCCTTCTCGGGATCTTCGTCCATTTTCTGCACAGAGGCAGACGGGTTGGATCACTTGACAGTTCCGACGTGCTCCTTACCCTTACCGGTATTTCGACTGAGTACCAGCGACTCGGTGGGTACGGGGAGGCCTAGCAGGTTCCTCTGTTGACGGGTAACCCCCCCTGATGGGTCCAGCAGTGGTGGTACGCCCTCGGGGGGTAAGTCTCCATCAAGGAATTCAAGCTCGTCTTCCTTGTCCACTATGTCAGCCATCTGGACCGCGGCCCCTCTCGAGGGCATGTCCTCGATGTCGCATAGCGAATCGGGATGCCGTCGGATATGGTCGAAGAGGAGAGCGACATAGTGTCCCCAACCACGGACTTGCACATGGGGGGTAGCTTCCCTGACGATTCTGCGGAGTACTTTAAAACTCTGAACACATTTCTGTTGAAGGGTGCTCTGACGGCCTGGCGACTTGGGGTACTGGGCCACAAGGAGTGCGGCTGAATCGATCAGGCAGCATTGCTCGCCAATTTCTTCAAAGTGCTCTCGACTTCTGGGGTACACCACCCATTCGTAACAAAGGCGGAAGTGTGTCTCCCATAGGGTTCGACAAAAACACCCCACTTCTTCAGGGGTAAGGGACTCTGGTGCGCGAAAATTCAGCACCGCCGTCGGCCAGAACTTCTCCGGGAACTAATCCTCTGCAAGAATACTCCAGAAGCTCCTGGGTTCGGACTCGGGGTCTGGCCCTGTATTACCCCACTCATCAACCGGGGGCGGCTGAGGGACCGGTAGCGGTACCGAGGCGGACCTATGGGATAGTAAACTCGGCGGCAGAGAATACGGCGAATGAGCTGACTGGCCGCCGAATTCCGGGCCATCCTCCGAAGAGTGAGGTGACCTGGCCACGATGTCACGATACGATGGGCTGATAGCCACAGCTTCCGGCACAGGAATCGCGGCTACCAGCGACAGTTCATGTCGTCGCTCTACCGCCGTTGGCCCCCAAAATAGCTCTTCGTGATCTCTGGTAGAGGTAGAGGGCGCTTCTGGTGACAATGGCGGTGATTGCACGGTCGAGACCTGCGGAATTCCCAAGATTTTTCCTCCTGGATGTACCTGCGGAGAGAGATGGGAATCTGGTGGACCTCATATTCCGGTAGAATGAGGCTAACACGTCTGGTTCCTGCCCTAGTCCTTGATACGGAGGACCGGGGAGAAGGTTCCATCGCTGAGTCGCATTCCGCTTCAGAGTCGGAGAAGCGGGCAGGTTTGATCTCCACCCGGGCCTTCCCAGGACTCTTCTTGTGGCGGCGACGACCCTCTCTCCTGCCCCGGGGTGGCTCTTTGGGACAGGGTTGATCCCTATCATGTAGTCTCGGGGCGGCGCTGGCACCATGGCAGAGAGGACCCCCGCTCGAGATAGCCGAGGTGCGAGGGGCACCGAAGCAAATGTCGAAGGGTAAATGGGGAGAACCTCCATGGATAGCACCCATGTGAGCGGAGCCTCTATTGGAATCGGAAGGAGCATGGGGAGGACCTCCATGGTCGATGCGGGCGGAGCGAGGCTGACCTTCACTCCTCGAGTTGCTGGGGTGAGGAGGACCTTCGCTGGTTGCAGAGAGGACGTAGGGAGGGCCCCCACGTTGGAGAAGGACTGGATGGGAAGTGCCTTCAGATCGGTGGTCAGGGGCAGGAGGATGGACTCTATACCCTGTATAGTGGGCGCGGGAAAGGTTTCCGCACCGAGCGTCACTGCCGTGGGGCAGGTCTTCCTTCGGGATGGGGGTAGCACGAGGCATACCTCCATGATGAACTTCGGAGTGGGGAAGGCCCATGTTCTATGGAGTAGTGGTACAGGGAGGGCCTCCGTACGGGTTGACATCACCGCGGGTTAGTTCGCGGCGATCAACACTCGGGCCTACAACCCAGAGAGTCAACCCAGCCTACCCGTGGGGCGGTTGGGGTCTCGATCCTGGTTGGGTGTAGGAGTACCCCTGCTTAGTGTATGAAGGGACTTCATGATGCACGTCGGCGGTGGCGCGGGCCACTGTAGCTGTTAACGTCGACGCACCTGGGCGAGCGTCCTCAGTTCAGGCCCGGCGCTGACGTCGGGTCAGACGAGCTGGTGCAGGTGGTGCAGGGGCATGGCCTGCCTGCTCTTCCTGCGGAGTCGGACGGCGGTGCTGACGCGGCCGGGCGGGAGCTCTGTCCTGGAGCCCTTGGGTCGGGACCCTGAGCGGGCTGAGCCGGATGGCTCCCACCTCATGAGCGTAAGGCGAGGAGTCGTCAAGGCATTCCGGGGACAGGCTCCCAAAACGGTTGAACGTTGGGGTGGGGAGCAGGGGCTCCCTGCGCGGCCTATTAGGGCGGCGTTGATGGTGGGGCCTGGAGGCCTCCAGGTCCAAGCGGACCATATCCTGAGTCAGGATGACCCCTTTCTCCTCGTACCTGCACACGAGGTTGTTGATCACCCTTCGCTGGATGACCTCTGATGGGGAAAGGGGATGTGGGCGCCCCGTATTCTGCGATGTGGCGGCCGTCGTGGCGGTAGCGGCGCCATGTGGGGTGGTTGTGGCGGTGTTGCCCCTGCCCCTGCGTAGGCTAGTGGGTGGTGATCGCGTCTCTATAACAACAACCAGATTCCAGAGAAACTAAGGGATTAACTCATCAGCACTGAGAGGAAAAGGATTGACAACCAGTGCCCCAACATCCTTCCATTCTCCACGTCTGTAAGAAATATCCACGCCAACACGCTGCAGAACGGAGTGCCCCACGTTCTACTACCCCGACTTCCAGTGAGTTTCACGACAGGCCCACTATTTGCTTGGCGGGACCAGGCGCCGGATATCTGGATCTGGTGACACGTCAATCTACTGGTGTCTCGAACACTACTAATCTCCATATTGAGGAGAAGAAATTCACGTCGGTTTCACCATTTCTATTTCCGACGCTTTCACCGGGGCACGCACATCTGTCCGTCCGCGGAGGAGGACGCGCTGCGCTTGTTGCCCCGCATTCCCGCTTTCCAAAGGCGGGTGGCATTCGCTCCTTATTCAGGGACGTCTGCTCCTTGATCGAAACGGGATGATGGGATGTCAGTTCTTCCTTCTGTGGATTCCTCCTCAGAACTCGTCACCTAGTCCGGGTCTCCCTCGTAGATTTAATACGTAGTTCGTGAAACTCTTCCCAGTTCCATGTTTCCATGGACGCCGGTTAATTACACTGCTTCTGTCGAGACATTCCAAAGGGTCCGGTCAGGGCAGCAACCTTCAGTCGGGGGAGCAGTCACGTTGAGGCATCAGTAGCGTGTCTGGATGATGGGGAACCTGGCATGTCTGTCTATTATCCCTGGTCACAGGGCTTCTCGAGGGCATGGAAGCCCGAGGCATCCCACATCGAGCGCGGGGAATTATATGCCATAGATACATATCTGAGGTTTTCCTCAGATTTCCGTGTTTAACACAGGGTACGTCGCGAGTTTAACATCCAGTAGAGACGGATCAGCCCGATCGGAGAAATAGCTAGAATAGATCGGATTGAGGGGTTTCCTTTGAAGGGGTGCCGATACCGGGACCAGCCCATGGGTGGCTGTGAAGAGGAGCGTATCGACATGGTCTCACCGAGATATGACGGTTCGGGCGAGAATCAGGATGGGTGATAGATGGATGAATGGAGTGGAGGGGGAATGAAATGGGACCATCGCAAGGGCGACAGTGAAGTTGGGCTTGAGCCTTGAAGAGGCTTCCTACGTATTCCCGTGGTAGGTAATCAAAGTCCGCGTAGTTCGGGATGGTGCCGGTGAACTGACGTGAAGGTGGACCCTGGCCCGATGGATGTCGTCAGCGAACCAACGTAAAGGTGGACCTTGGTCCGATGCGTCGTCGAACCGACGTGAAGGTGGACCTTGGTCTAATGGGCATTGTTAGCGAACCGACGTGAAGGTGGACCTTGGTCCGATGGGCATCGTCAGCGAACCGACGTGAAGGTGGACCTTGGTCCGATGGGTGGTGGGCTTGAACCTTGGGGAGGCTTCCTACGTACCATGCCTTGACATGGATCAAAGACCTCGTAGTTCAAAGGGTTTCATCATTGAACTGACGTGAAAGTAGACCCGTGGGTCCACTAGTGGTGGGATTGAACCTTGGGAAGGTTTCCTACGTACCATGCCTTGACATGGATCAAAGTCCTCGTAGTTCAAAGGATTGATGGAATACAGTTTAATGTCATGCGGGACGGTAGTGAACCCTGACGTGAATAAATGACGGGCGGTGGGTGTCGGTGAACCGATTTAAATGAGGGACCTTTGTCCGATGGGAGATGGGCTTGAACCTCTGGGAGGATTCCTATGTACCATGCCTTGACATGGATCAAAGTCCTCGTAGTTCGGGTGAAAATGGGGGGGGGGGTTGGCACACCGACAAGGAGACGGTCTGGGCCAATGATTGTTGGGACTGAACCTCGAGGAGGCTTCCTACATACCATGCCTTGACACGGATCAAAGTCCTCATAGTTCGGGTTGTGGAATACAGTTTAACTTCATGCGGGACGGGGGTTAACCGATGTGAATGAGGTCAGAACGACTGGATGGTGGGTTTGAACCTCGTAGAAGCTTCCTACGTACCATGCCTTGACATGGATCAAAGTCCTTGTAGTTCGGGTTAGTCACAACGGCTTGCCGTCGGACTGGAATGTAGTTTAAAGTCATGCTGGACAAAGTTAGAACTCGACGTGAATTGGATGATGGGTGGGCTTGAGCCTCAGGAAGTCTTCCTACGTACCACGCCTTGACATGGATCAAATACCTCGTAGTTCAAATGGGTGTACATTTTAATGTCATACGGGATAAGGGGCATACAGTTTAACGTCATGCTAGACGAGGGTATGCAGTTTAACGTCATGCTGGACGAGGGCGTGCAGTTTAACGTCGTACGGGATGAGGATGAAACTCGACGTGAATGAATGACCGAGTAGTGTGGCTTGAACCTCATGGAGGATTCCTATGTACCATGACTTGACATGGATCAAAGTCCTCGTAGTTCTCTATGGGTGGGGGTCAGGGTCGGTGCTCACTCTAAGCCCACGTGAGTCATGCTCGGTGTGAGAAACAAGAGGTTGCAAGGACCAGAAGATCACGTCGCGAAGGATGAATCCGTGAGAAGCGAATAGGGGATTACGCGTTAGGCGGCCCATGGTGCTGGGACTTACTCCAGGATGGAGGCCCAGAGTGTGACAAAGCGCAGCGAAAGAGCTGGGGGGACCCTTCGTGAGAGGCACAAGGCCGGGTCACAATTTAACGTCATGTGTTGAGGACGTGGTGCTTGGCAGTTTAATGTCCTGCAGCTCAGACAAGGTGGGTTCACTCCGCACCCCTATGACTTACATAACTAGTACCCTCTGGTCCTTGGGGAAGGGAAGGTACCAATAAGGCCATAGTCAAGGGGGTTGTGGATCGAACCATCAAGGGGTCCACGTTAGCGTGGCTATGAGAAGAAACAATAGCTGTTAGCGTGCCTATGTGAAGAAGCATTAGGTGAAGCAACGCTACGGGTGGTATTGTCCATGGGACTTTGAAATCACATCGTGCAAAGCTGGAGGGTTGCACGAGAAGAGGAATTGCCGAGCAAAGGAGTGTGCTTCGCGAATCAGAGTGCCTTGGCCTTAGCATGGGGCATAGGTGTGAGTGGAGGGTTCTTCGCGAAGTGGAACAGTATTCACGGAGCACTTCCTCGCGAAGAAGGGGTGCCTCGCGAAGAAGGGTGCTACGAAGCAGTGTGCTTCGCGATGCGTAGCGATCCTGCCTTAGTATAGGGATCACTAGTACAGCTTGGGTGTTTCGCGAAGCATAAATGCTCTGCGGCTGCCTGGGTTCCCTTGGGAATCCCCTTCCTTCGCGAATTCCCTTGAGCTTCACAAAGGGCATCCCTCTCGGAAGAGGGGCTCAAAACGAGACAAAGCAAAGGCGTCTCGCGAAGTAGAAGTACCTCGCAGAGCTCATGATTCCCGAGGCAAAGAGTGCTTCGCGATTCGGGAGAGGAGAAGCCGAAAGGTTGGATTTTCCATCCTCGGGACTCAGGGGGAGTCTAGTATTTATAGGGAATGGGCGCCGCGAAGCATAACTCGCATGCCGCCTCAGGTGCTTCGCGGCGCGCTCGCGAACGTCAACATCGTCCGTGAAGAGTTTCCGTCTCTGGAGCTTCGCAGCGGGCTCGCGAACGTCAAATGCGTTCGTGAAGAGTTACCGCCTCTGGAGCTTCGCGAGACTGCGATGCTTGGGGTGCTTCACGTCGGTGCTTCACGTCGGTGCTTCGCGAGGCAGTGTTCCAACCTTCTTTTTCGTCCCTTCCTTTCACGCAATATTTTGGCACCAACAGAGATTTATTAAGAAATTATGGTGGTTGTGATGGAATTTGGTGTGTGGGGATCTTTTTCTTCCTGTATAAGTGTGTTTTCATGCACATGTGTGTGTCCATGTGTTTAAGTGTAATATACTATATTCACATTCACATGTGATGGTTTGGGGGAGGAACCTACTGAGTATGTGTATATTCACCCCTTTTATTTATAAACATTGTTTTCAAGTTTCTAGGATCAAATTGAAGAAGATATTGGGAAACATTAGCTTGAACGCATTAATTTTTGTTGGAGTTGAAGTTGGTGTCTCATTTCATTGTTCTTTTATTGATGTATAATAGAGATGGTGGTTCTCTGTTGTTTTTATACTATTTTTGTTGGGTTTGATTAATTATATGACATTAGTTCATGTGTTATACTTATCTATTGATCATGATATGGATTTTTCAATTGTTATTTCCTAATAATGTGTGTATATTAGTGTTATATAGAAGGTAATGTAACCCATATGATATTTTAAAGATAATAAAAAAATGTGTTTTTTACAAAAAAAAAGTAACATAAAATAACCGCAAAACATGAATTCTCTGATTAAAAGTAAAAAATAATTAAAAAACTATAGGTTTAATTTAAAAAAACAATAAAAATAATGCATGGTGTCCTGAACCGATATAGTTCATTCCTAAACTAGACACTCGATTCATCCCATAGCAAGGTCTGAAGGTCCTTTTCGATCCCCATGGGTTAGAGATAAGAACATGGACATTAAGAACTACATTTGGGAATAGTTTCCCCCTTAAGAGTAACCAAGGGAAACAATAATAGAATATATGTATATAAAGGAAATTCAACATGCCAATATAGAGTAAAACAATATAAGATAAAAACGTACAAGGAAAAACAAGTTCCAAACTAAAAATAGGAAAACCAAGTACACAAAACATAAGACAACCCATCTCTATGTGATATATGGGTCAACATCCCACCATGTCTCTGCCAAACTCTTGCACCTTTCTAACATGGATACCTTCCACCACTATATTGCACCATGTATTTACCTATTTCAAATAAAATAATATCTACACTAACTCAAAGGTATGGATAGGGTGTGATAAAAAAATCCCAGTAGGATACCACCCAACTGTTCCTTAATAAATCTTTATAAGATAAACCAACTATGATCATTTAACAAAAAAAATGCATGAAATACATTTTCACAATTTATATAAAAACATATAAATTCACCCCTTTAAATAGTTCAAAAAACCTTTCCAAATAAACTAATTTTTAAATAACATTGAATGAAACCACTTTCATTAAAATCGTTAAAAAATAAAAAAAAATCAAAAAATGTAAATATCCAAAAAATGAATAAACAACCATTTCTCAAAGAGTGATAACATGGAAACTAAATCCTAGGATACAATTGGTCTATATTAGGTAGGATACTCACACCATCTCAGTGAATCAAAGTCCACTTAGTGTACACATTACCCTATAAAAACAAGCCTAGGGATAATAGTTCACTCATATAAATGTCCCTCAACCTAAGATATTGTTTAGTTATAGTTATAATCATGTATCCATGCTAGTAAAAAAACCATTCCTAACGTGTTTATCCCATTTTTATTCCCAACCTAATTAACCTAGGTTACCATGTTCTATGACCCAAACTAGGTGTTTTCGCATTTTAATTTCACATCAATTCATGCTTTACACTTCCTATAATGGGAGGTAGTCTAATTTCACAATTCAAACCAATTCATGCTTTGAAATCATTTACATAAAAAACTAAGGGTACTTTGAAAACAAATATTCATTTATAAGACAAAGGGAGAAAACCTATTTTCAAAAATATATCCAAAATCACCACATTTAAAGAAATAAAAATCATATCGTTAAATAATTTATAAAACCAATTTAAAGTGATCAAGCATGCATGGTTCATAAAATAAATCTTTTTTTGAAACCACCTACCTCAAAACACTCGATTTTTCAACACCTATGTGATATCTAAAATACAAGAAGATTAGAGAGTTATAGGAAATAAGGAAGAACTATAAAACAAGAATTACTAATCAAGAAAACTCAAATTATCCAACCCTAAATCAATGGAGTCCAAAGGAGAATACTTTCTGTGAAACCCCTTGAAGGTTCACACAATAACAACATAGATATGGTCCCTTTCTTTCTTCCCTAAAAATTATCTAATATAATTATAATTATATCATGAAACAAACCTTATATTTGGTGATAAAATCTATAATATAATATTCCTTTCAATAAAAGTGATGAGATCTGGTGTAATGATGAAGAATGGAGTTGTACCTTCGATTTCCATGATCCAACACCACTTGCTTTATCAAAATCAATCTTCATAAGGGATGAGATATCCAAAATCTCAAAATTAATCCCTTAGGTTGAGAGATTAGGTTATATAAAGAATAATAATACAAATGGGAGATGTTTTGGGTATAAAAATAGCTTTTTAGATTAACTAGTTCTCATTGCAAGGTTTATCCACCTGGTTTAACAAACCGTGCACCAACCATGTTCTCACTTCTATCTAAAAGATGGACCTATATAATTTAGCTACATGGTTTTGGAAAAAAATTTATTAAACATGTAAAATGATTTTATTTCATGTTGCATAGTTTTAGGAGAGGGTCAGATTATATTTACTAATTTTTCACCCTCCTCTAGGGATCCAAAACAAGTTGCATGATTTCCTAAGAATTATTTATGGTTTGACCTAACCATGCACTAACCATGAAGATATCCAAAAAACTCTATAAACTATAAAAAATCAACCATAACAACCTAATGATATTTCAAAATATAAAAAAAAATCATAAAAATTTTATAAGTACATGAAATTGATAGCAGGATGTGCAATTTTCCCCACCATATCACTTTATGTCCCTGGAAATTCAAGCCAAAAATTACTAATCAAAGAACATATAAGTACATTTCTCCTTTATCCACAATTCTCATTCCCATATCTAGTGAGAATCTATTTCATATTTCCAAAATTCTTAGACTAATGGGATATACTTCCCATGAGTAATATTTTATTAATAATCAATAAATTGAACCATTCGTTCAACCATTGATAGGTATGGTTCCAAATCAATCACTTCCTAGTTTAGAACATGATAGAGATCAGGATGGTACTTATTAAGCTGAAACACAAGGAAAAATCATTTATATAAGTTAATTGAGATGAAAATTCTAACCAATAATCTACCTTTCCAATCTTCTTAGTGATCTCAAAAGGTCTAACATATCATGGAACAAACTTCCCCTATTTCCCAATACGATGGTTTCCCAAAAAAGGCGATAATTTCAAGAAAACATGGTCACTAACAAAGAACTCTAAAGGACAATATTGATGATATGCATAATATTTATACTAACTCTGAGTAGTCACCAACCATCAATGTATAACCTGAACCTTCACTGACATTTCCCAAAAAAGGCTTGGTCCAAAAACAGAAGCTTCGCGCACCTCAAACAAAAAAAGAGGTGTTTTGGAATTTGATGATAAATATCCAAAAAGGGAGCCATTTTACTGGATGATTGATAACTATTTTTATAAGAAAACTTAACTGGTCCTAAGTGTTTATCCCAAGAACCTCCAAAGTCCTTGATTTAAGCATGAAGCATGTCCTCAAAAATCATAAAATCATGCTCCATATACCCATCCATCTAAGGATGGTAAGTCATGATCAACTTGAATTTAAAACCCATTACCTATTATAGGCCTTTATAAAACTAAGAGATAAATTAGGGATCCCTATCCAAGATAATATAAGACAAAACCCCATGAAACCTCATTATCTCTTGCAAATATGGATTTCCCAAATCCTCAAACTTTTTGGTTTTTCAAAATAGGATAAAATGGGTAGACTTGGTCGGTCGATCAATCATTACCCAAATGGTATTATTTCCTAGGGAATCCATGTTAGTCTAACAATTAAATCTATGGACACCCCACCCCACTTCAACACTAGCATGGGACATGGATAAAGAAAACTAGAAGGATTTTGTTACTCATACTTGATTTGTTGTAAAGTATAATAGCGAGACAAAAAATAAATTATATCATGATTCAAACTTGGATAATAGAACTGGAGTTTCATGTCATAATATATCTTAGTAGTTCTTGGGTGAATGGCCCATTGAAAACAATTGAAATCCTACACTACATCCTTTATCAAGGATAATGGGACAACACACCAGCTTTTAAAGAAAATAACACCTTACAAAGAGAGATACCATTCACTAATGGTCTCCCCCCTATATAAAGAATTCTTGATACTATTAAACTCACCATATCATTTATGCTCCTGAAGAATATTTTTTTTTAAAAGGTTGAGGTGCTATGACCTCTTTATTGAAACCAAAAAACATCCAGTGAAAGGTAAAAAACAGAACCAAGTGGTACATTGGAAAGACAGGACAAGAAAGGTTACCCTGTTCTAGAGCGGGTGCTCATGCAATGGTAAGGAAGGCGCCCACCTTTTCCACGGGGGTGTCGACCCCTTCTTCTAGATGCACCACCTTCATCAACTACATGTTCTTTCACATCGATGGGAGTCATGATAGATGTATAAGGATCGTCATTTGATCCAATTTCTTTATTATTGTCAGTGAGCATATAAAATTGGTTAGAAGTGCTAACATTACAGCGTACCTTCTCAAGAGGAGATGGGAAATTCTGCATGGGTATCAGTCCTTCCTTTGGCAGGGAGGCTTCAAGATTGTCCAAATTATTCTATTCCTCCTCTTTTATCAAACCGCATTCATTAGGTAATCTCGTAGGGGGAATATACAATAGAGATTCAATCTGCATTGAAGGGGTGGCTTTCCCAAGCTCAAGATTAGCATTGCAACATGTGTCCTCAGTAACAACAGGGACCTTATAAGCAGTTGATTCTTGTGCTTTAGAATGACGGTAATCTTTGAACTTAACCTTCTCTAAGGTCGCAGCATCAAGCACTATCTTCCCCTTTCTCCATTTTAGAGCATGCATCTCCTGCCTAACTCTATCATTGGCCACTTCTTGCGCTGAGAGCTCCCTCTCCATTTGGATATCCTCCGAGTCTGATTCTATTCCTTCACATTCTATACCTTGGACCATAGCATCTTTGAATGAAAGACCTCTTTCATATTGATTCTTCCCCTCAGAAATATCAGCCCAGCTAACCTTGATTGATCCAGCCAATTGATGGGTGGAAGGAAGACCTCCATCTTGTATCAAAATTTGAGTTTCCATATGTCCAGGAGTCTGTAACTCAGACTGAATCACCCCAGCCTGAGCATTTTCAGAATAAGAATTCTGGCCAGTAAGAACCTGAGGTTCACCTGGTTATTTTTTTCGAATGTGCATCATTCCCTTGGGAGGGTTTGAGGCTCTCTTTTCTTCTATATTGAGACTTGTTGTGCCCTTTAAGCATGCAATTGGCACATTTCATGCTGGAGCAACAGTTGGACCTGGAGTGTCCTATCATGCAGCACACTTCACAATATGGAGGCAGTTTTTCATAAACAATTCTCAAGTTGATTTCGTCTTGTGGCGTGGAGAGAATCACCTTATCAATCAAAGTGGATCCTAAATCAATTTCAACTAATATTCTAGCAAAATGGCCAAAGAAAGCATTCTTAGTGGCTGGGTCCATTCAGATTGGAATACCTACTGTGGAGGAAATGTTAAATAGAATCTCAGAGTGCCATAAGACCCAATTTAGTCCATAAATCTTGATCCAGACTTGAGAAAAAGTTTCCTTAAACTCCTGAAGAATATACTCAATAAGAGATTACTTCAACTGCACGCTATCCAGAATAATATCAATCACTTATTCAGTTGCATTTGGGTGAATCTAAGAAAGTTTTCCCATGAGTTACCATCCATTATACGACTCTATCATAAATTTAGAAGTAAAGTTTCTGCTGAGAGCATCAAAAAACATTCCCCTTTCCTGGGGTGTTGGTGATGTCAAATTCAAAGGTCTTAAGTTACTCCACCCATAACCTTTTCTTGAGGTTCAAGACCCGATGAGAAAATATATAACTTAAACTCTTATGATTAGAATAGATTGTGAGCCTTTCCCCAAAAAATTAATTTCACCAAAACTTAATAGCATGCATAAATATTGTGAGTTAAAGGTCATGAGTGGGGTAATCCTTATCATGAGTTCAAAGAAGATCATATCCATATTCCACCACATGATCTCTATGCATCAAAATACATCCCAATCCTACACCTAAGGAATCACAATAAACTACATATCTCTATTCGGGTTTTGGAATGATCAAAATAGGTGTTGAGTTTATACATCATTTCAATTCATCAAAGTAAATATGTCTCTTAGAATCCCACAATATTTCATCCCTTTTCAGGTAATAGCAGTCAATGATGAAGCAAGTTTTGAGAAATCCTTTACGAACCACCAATAATATCCTAGAAAACTTGAGAATATTTGAATCTCAAAGAAGTTTCATATATCTTCCCAAGACAAGATAGATTTCACCTTCTTGAGATCAAATGAGATGCCTTACTCCAAAACTACATGTCTTAAGAACTTAAATTTATCAATACAAAAATGTAATTTAGATAGTTTTGAAAAAAGGGGATGATCCCTCAAGAGTCTCAAATTAGATTTTAGGTAAATCTCATGTTATTCCTTAGATATCAAATAAACCATAATATCATCCTCAGATACCATTACAAATGAATCAAGGAAATAATGGAATATCTTGTTCATAAGATCCATGAAAACTATAGGAGTGTAAGTTAGTCCAAATGGTATCACAAGATATTAAAAGTGGTCATATCTTCTCCTGAAAGTGGTCTTCAAAATATCAGAATCCTTAACTCTGATATGGTGATATCTAGACTGAAGGTTGATTTTTGAAAACCACTTTCCTCCTTTGAACTGGTCAATAAATTCATCGATGCGGGAAAAATTGTACTTATTCTTAATTGTTTCCCAATTAAGCTTTCAATAATCAACAAAAAGGCAAAGAGTTCCATCAACATTCTTGGAAAAAATCATAGGAGCTACCTAAGGTGATAAGCTAGGATGAATGACACCTTTCACTAAATCATACAATTGAGTCTTAAACTCTTTAAATTCATTCAGTGTCATGTGATAATAAGGAATAGATATTGTTTGAATTCCAGGAACCAAATCAATTGAGAGTTCCACCTATCTTTCTGAAGGAAAACTAAAAATATCTTTAGAAAATATGTCAAGAAATTCCATGACCACCCAGGGAAGATAAAAAACTTAGGACTCATATCTAAATTCAATCAAGAAATAAGATATCAATCTTCCAAGTTCTAGAAGAAGAGTTACCATTTGACTAGACTTCAAATATCACTCTCCCTAAAATACTCGAGATCTCCCATCAGTGGAAATAAAGGACACTCTCTAACAATAATAATCAATATTATCCTTATGAGAAATAACCAATACATCTTGATTATAAAATCAAATAGGTGTAATTAAAGAATCAAGAGATCCCAAAATAGTTCAACTTTATATATAAGGAAAGTAAAAGAGGGGCATCGAAAACCTTATTCCTTCTTTTTTCCAAGAGGTTTCATTACTCTATGAAAAACAACATGAGTTTTGCTCGAAGTTTCAAAAGAATTACAAAATGGGTTGATATAAAGTAATAAGAGTCTCTATTATCAAATAAAATAGTTTCTAAAGATAAATAAATAAAGTTAGTACCTATCACTTTCACTGGACCCCCATCAAATTCCACCTAAGGCTCTTCTACTGCATGTAATTTATTTATTCTAGAGACCTATGGCTAGAACCCTGTTGACTTTTAATCTTCATTGTAAATCCCCAAATTGAGTAGCCTGGAACCGATGCCTTAATTTATTACATCAGTACTATAAACAAGTGTTCTCATCCCAAATGACTGAATAGTTTAGTATCTTTGGAAAACCATATATAGAAATAGATATTACATTACAACTTGAAATGAAATACAACATAGAAAATATGTTGGAAACACCCATAAACTCCTAGATTATCCCTACAAATCATTCATAATACACATCTTCACATCCTGGGAGAAAATAAAACATAATAAAGGGGTGATCATAGATTCTCAATAAGGGTAATCAATATAGAAGAAGCTATCATAAATAAACATAAATAATAATTCATGGTGAATAACTAAAAATACATTCCATTAAATTATAATCTTGAGCGTAAAATTGTAGGAATAAAAGCTGATTAAATAATTCCATAAATAATCATATGAGAATGAAGATTAACCATGGATATTATACTATTTTAATAATCACATGGAATATCAATTATTAGTATCATAATAAGGGAATGAATAATTTTGTACATCTAAAATATATTGTTGAGGCCTCGAATAATACATTTGAAAATAAATGGGTAAGACCTCAGCAAAATTCAAAACTGGTTTGTCTCATGATACCTACCAATGCATTGAGGGGATATAGTAGGCCCCACCCATCAATTACTAAGTCTAATAAATTCCTCATATGAAAAGGTTGAAACATAAATATTTGTATAGAAAAAACTAGCATACAAAATGTGAATACTTTAACAACAAACCATGAATGGTATCAAAATAGCACATCCACATTCAAACTGATCATAAACCCTTAAATACCATATGGTAGATGGTATCATAATAGATAAAACTCAATGAAGTAAGAGATTCAAAAAAGGATGTTGACATAGATGAATATACTTTTAAATGAGACCATTGAAAAAATATTGAGGAAAATAATCTTTAAACATTTCAAAGTGTCTCATACCACTTTGAAACATTTAAATCATAATCCCTATAAAGGTATGACATTAAATTTAACTTAAAATATCATTAAAATAACGGGATTCATGATAATATATATCAAAGGGAATTATATACACAACAAATAATTAATAAGTGGTGAACAAGGCATTTATCTCACAGAAGTAAAAGTGAGATGAGAAAAAAAAACTTTTTACTTTATAAAGAATAGTTCTTTTGGAAAATAATTTTTATTTTCCATAAAATTAGATTTTAACATGTATATATAATAAATTAAAAGTTATGAAAAATTAAATTATATTTTAGGCATAAATTATTTCCAAATGAAGTGAAAACATATAAAAATATCATTTAAGAAACTTTATAAATGAGCAGTTTTAGTGCGGTTTAAGGGAAAATACTGAAGAGTATTTAAAGTAGATGAAGGAATAATTTTTGTATAAAACAATAAATGAAAAAATATATTTTTTCATGAAAAAATGAGTTATTTTATAAAAATAATTGTGGCTTAAAATATATTATGGATTACACTTGAAAATGGGTAAGAAACTGGGAAGTTCCCTTAAATGGGGCTTGCTTATCGAGAATAATTGAGAAGGGAGCCTTATAAAATCATGTATTTACAGTCAAAGAAGGTTGAAATGATATGGATACATTATTTTGGAACATATAAACATAATTTATAAGAATTATATAAAATTAAAGAATAATCACATTGGGGCAAAGAGAGAGATAGTGTAACCCGAATAAAAATGGATGTCTAGGGAGAATCCCTTACCTTATGTCTAAAAGTGTTCTTCACTTGCACTTAATGTCTTAGATAATGAAATTAGATTAATTAATACTTTAATTTATAACCCTTTAAACATTTATTTTATTTATTTTAATTTTATTAAGTTCATTTATGACCTTTTTTATGAGTTATAATATTCAATTTTTTCGTTCGATAGTTTTTGTTTCCTTGGTTTTCATGATTGGTTCTCTTGTATACATGTACTAAAGATCATGTAAAATGGAAATAGTTATAAATAATTGAAATTATATGTTACTAATGAACTTCCAAGAGATTGAATTTTCTTATATATCATTTTTTCATATACGAGGATGATTCATTGGGTTGGGGGATGTTGGATGAGCCCGTAAGGGGCTCTCGGTCTAGAGTTTTCTCTCTCTCGCCATGACCAGCTCCTCCGCTGTGGATCTAGGGTTTTCTTGCGCTCAGTGGGTTGGCGGTGGATTTCCACTGCTGTAGTGACGCTTCTTGGTCCTCTGTCTGGCGGTGAGATGCTCTCGAGCGTCGGTGGTGGTTGGTTCTGGTCCATGGGTGTAAGACCGGTCTTGGTCACGGTATACTCTCCGGAGCACCCATGGATCAGATCTCGGCAGCTGTCTGCTGTCTGGTGGTGTTTTATTCGCGTTTGAGGGCCGTGCTCATGCATCGTCAGCCTTCTACCTCCTCCCAGGTGATTTTGTTGGGGTATCCCTTTGTATAACGCGGTAGGTTTGTCTGGTCGCGGCAGGTTCTTTCGTTCCTTGGGTGTTTTCTTTGTTTTTGTGTTTTGTGTTGCGTTTTTTGGTAGTTTATGGAGGTTTCATTTTGGCTGTGATGTTTTGGCGTTGGGTCGTGGGGTTCTACCTCACTGTTACCAGTGACGAGGGTTTCTCCCTCGTTGAAATCGGTGAAGGGTTCCACCGGCGGTGATGCGTGCTGTTTCTCATCGCCGGCACGGGTGATTGCGTGATGACGGGCGTCGGTGAAGCTCACCAGCGTTCTGGTGTTGTGGAGATGTCTAAATGGTGTGATCCATTGTTTTTTGACGATGTCAATGGATGAAGATGGCCGGAATCTCTCGCCGGTGACATGGATGGAGGCCGTTTGATTTCCGTCGACTCGTTTCTCGAGGTGGTGTGCGGCTCGAGGTGGCCATGTGGAACGCGTCTCGAGGTGGCGTGCGGCTTGGGGAGACGCGTGGTTCGATTTAAGTTTGAATTTGGATTTGCTCCACTGAATGTGGTTTTCTCTCTGAATGTTGGATGTTGTGAAATGTACCATGGGAACCGTCTACCCTCAAACCGGCCTTCATAAAATCAAAAAAAAATGATTTGCAGTCAGGATGATTCATTAGATAAAGAGTTAATGATAACCATTTAGATTATTTTTGTGTTTTTTCGTTCATCACGAACTAGTTTTGTCTTATTAATTAATATTATGTATATATAATGGTTCCAAAACATTAAAAAATTAATACATATATTATAGTCTTTTTTAACCATAAAAATGGTTTTATTACCATCCTTGAAGGAGGAATTGAAAAACGAAAAATTTTCATCCACAAAGGTGGTAAATCGACACTTCACGGACGATATTTTCATTTTTAGAATAAATAGAGGAAGTGCAGATAATTGATGGTTGATATAACATTAAAATAAAAAAATTATATTATATAAAATATAATGGAGTTATCGTGTAACTTTTGATAGGTGAAGTGAGGGAAGGAAAAGAAAAGAAAAGTAATTGAAAGAAAATTTAAAAGAACAAAAGGGGATTGTACCTCTTGAATTCGTCTCCTTGAGAACCTCCTTAAGAAACTTTGAAATGGTATTTAGGGTGAGAATATAAAGAACATAATTTTAGGGAGAGTTTTGGTAGAGGTATTAGGCATAAATTGGACAAGATTCAAGGCTTTGGAGTTGTGAGGAGAAGAGGGGGTGAGGGTGGTATTTATAGGGGAGGAGAGGGGTGTTTTCTCATTATTTTATTCATTAGTTTATTATTTTGACTCAAGACTATGAATAGTTTAAAAATTATCACTAAATATATTAAAATAATTAATTATAGTTCTAAATTATGGGCTTAAATCATTCATACATCACCCATGACTCAATAATTCATGTATTTGTTAAATACAGTAAATTATCGTATTTCTCTATTCATAAAAAATACGAGTATTTTATAAAAATCCCAAAAATTCACCAAAACCATTTTTCAAAATTAAAAATTAAAAAATGGACTCTATTTTATGAAAATAATTTTCTATATATGATATATTTAATTTTAAATTAAAATCATCCTTTATTCAAAAAATGCCGATTTTAAAATTATAAATGATTTTATGACACTTTGAAAAATAATTAAGGTATCATAAAATTATATTATAATCATAAGAAAAAAAATATTAATTTATGAATATATTTTTTAAAATTAATTTTTTATTTAAAACATTATATTAATCATAAAATTGTAAACAAACATTTATGTTTCACAAAAATATCAACATTTAATTTATCATTTTTAAAATATTTATTTACTTATTCTATGATATAAATATACTATATTTTAATTTATGAGATGAATGAATTTTATTTATACTTTAATAGGTGAGGTTATTATTCTAATGGACACATTACTATTCCTAATGGTCACATTATTATTCCAACAGTCACATTACTATTCATCAAAAATAAAACTGATCAGAAAAATATTAAAAAATTAACCAAAGTAAATTTTGATATTATACTTTCAAAAATAATGTTTATTTTTTCATATATTATTTATAAAATTTTAAAAAATTATTTTTAAAACAAGTTCTCCATTAAAAGGCGGTAAAACTGTGTTTAGAAAAATATATCCTTTTATGTGTAACATTGGATTTATTCTTATTTTATGCCTCTAAAAATATTTTGGATGAATGTAAAAATATTTTATTGAATATATAATGTATAAATTTCATTAATATCTTTCACTAATAGTGATTAATTTAATTTATTAATATAAAATATCATTGTGGGTATGAAAATAGTTTTTATAAAAATACATCATTTATGTTCAATTGGTTTTCATTTATAATTAATTAATAACCAATGAATTAATTTTATAAACATGTGTAAAATATATTTTCATAATTTAATTAATCTCATTCATTCCCACAATTACTAACATCTAGGAGATAACTATAATAATTAAATAACAATATTTAATCATTTGTTTAGCATGTAATCTATTGAAAAAGTTAAATTTAAAAAGAGGCATACCATAAAATCATGAGGTGTTACATTCTCCCCACCTTCAATAAATTCTATCCTCATAATTTGAAATTGTACTTACAAAAATCAAAGGTCGATACTTGAAAATTACTTTATGGGAACCCACATCAAAAATAGGGTTAATAAAACATCCTCTTAATAAGAGGGAAAGGGAAATGAGGTGGTCACCACAAAAATAGTATTTTGAATAGAATGACAATAGTGGGAAGTGAATATATGGACATCAAAGAAAAAACTAACTAACAAGTTTTGATGGATATTGGTAGAGAGCATGGTCATTATAAAGTTAACCATCACAAAACTGTAAATCTGGGATCAGTTAAAAGACCATTGATTTCTCATAAAGAAAAGTAAACAGATAATTTTTTTTCTCTAAAATAATTTTCCTAGAGTTGAGGGTTTATTTTACTATCTATAGAATCACTTTAGAAAAAATAAAGACACTTGATTCCTTTTTATGTCATAATCTCATCATTTGGTTTTTATTCGATCTATCTCCACTTCATTTTGTAAATATGGAGATGGATATTCAAGGAAAATTTTTATGCCTGAAGCACTTTTATGGATCATAAGATCCACAGGTAATTCCTTCATCCTTTAAATGTTTACTGAAACCAAAAAGGTTAGAATATGTTATCCAATATGATAAATCATACTTTATTCTTAATCAATAATATCCATAATCCATTCCATAAGTAGTTAACCATAAGTCTCATATAAAATATGTCTTTCCAAATTCAAATACTAAAGATTTAGAAGGAATGTCACTAAATTTACAAAATAAACTTAGCATTATATTCCCCAAACAGCATAATGTAACTCTTAAAGTCACACACAAAATATATGAATACCTTGATCATCTTTAACCTTAATGAAAACATGCATGCTTCTAAAATTATAATCTTAGGTTGCTGAATATATTCTTTGCATCCAAACATCTAATAATCCCAGTAATGATAATACAAACCATCAAATCACTAACCACCTTCATGGTCACCAATAATATCCCATAAAAATCTCTTTATCATTATTGTTTCAATATCAAACACATATTAAGGGTTATCTTCCCTTAATCATGTGTTTTCCAAAATGTCAACTTTCCATTGAGTCACTTTTCTTGGTACCATTAAACACACGCTTCCAAATCCTTAACAAAAAAGTATTACAGTACACTCCACATATATTTTATAATTCTTTCAAAGATAATATCATTTATTATTATACTCATAATTATTTAATCCAGATGCAATAACATTACTCATTCCACTTCATCAGTAGTAATGACATAAGCTTGACTTTGATCCCTTGGATTCTTTTTGTGTATATTCCCTTGGTGCTTAGTGAATTCATTTACATAGTGACCTATATCCTTATAGTTGAAGAAATAAACATTAGAAAATTCTTTATTTACCTTTCAATCCTAATAATGGTGGCCTTTTTATCCACACTTAAAGCAAACTCATTTTCCTTTTAAGCATGTACCAAGGTGTTTCCTTCCACAAGTATCATATGTTGGAAAATATTTTTTTCTCTTATTTCCTTTATCCAACTTTTTCCTAACCATACTACTATTCTCATTCTTTCATATTAATCCATAATACTTAGAAAATTATTTATTTGTCTTGTTAGCACATGAAATTATTTCCTCATATGATGATAATATTTGGGAGACTTGCTCCCTTCGAAAGATTTCCACAATACCATAAAATATTTGATCCTCCTTTCTCATTGGATCATGTGCATTGGTGAGGTTCTCATTACTTTTTTGAGGTTCAATTTCTAAATTATGACATACACTAGATTATATTATATCATTATTAAAAGTAATGTATAATACCAAAACTAGTGAATACTTAACATAAATTGAAAAACAAATTATGGGTAGCTAATCACATAAACATGATTTGTTTGGGATGTTCTTCTACAGTTATCCTCAAATTATATTGACCTAATTATCATTGAAATCATTGAAAAGTTTAATTATTTATAACTCTAACTTAATACAATGTATAGTGTAAAGCAGGGTCGAACCCAAGGGAAGACTAAAATTAAAAGAGTGATAAATAATTTTTCAAAACAACCCCACTGGTGTTAACAGTGGGTGGATTTTTCTTTTGACTTTTGACCTATTTATTTATTTATTTATAAAGTAGTAATGAGACACATTGATTTTTTTATTTTTATTAAATAACCAATGATGAAATTGGGTTATGATCAAGTAGTGAGCATCAGAGAAAGAAATGCTTAGGAATGAACAATTAAGACAAGATGCTCGGGGAAAAATCTATCCTACTAGTCTAAAGAGGGTTCATTTTCACAGAATTGTAAATGCAATGTACCCACTTAAAATGAATGATTTATTTCCCTCACTAGAAGATAAATCATGCATATTGAACATTCATGGATTTTTCCACTCCAAGAAAGATTTGACTGCAAAATTTAAATTTGAAAAGGCCAACAGAGACAATCTTGCCGAATGTTCTGAATTTTTTTTTTGAAATGGAAGCTTTAGAGAAAATGCATCCATGATCAAACTCACTGAATTTTCATGGAGTTTGAAATAGAGTACGAGTGGTATGAAACAATTGAATAATTTTATAATTGATCTCACTAATCAATTATGAAAACATCAAAATGAATGAGGTGAAAAAGGAAATTAAAGATTACCAGTAGAAAATAAATTCCCTCGAACTAAAATTTTATCCAAACATCATGTTCATGTACTAAAAATGAAATAATTCAATTACAGGGTAAGAAATTAAAATAAAGAAGAATAAATTCCCCTTTCAATCAAGTACTGCTACTCTACTCTTGGGATCCTCCATCACTAGGTCTCTATCTTTGAGAGGTGTTGAATGAATGGATCCCTGGAAGTCTTGCTATTGCTCTTTGGGTGTCGTCCAAATAAGAAGGTATGGTATGCCCTACCTTTCTACTATTGTGAATTTTAAATCATCTGTCATCTCTGGTTGGTCACTGTTTCACGCACTAACTTAGGTAGGTCCTCTTCTTTTTCACTACCCACATGTGTGTTTTCTTTGAAATGTTTGTCACATTAACAGAACCCCTCTAACTAACTGGCCCTGCAGTTGGGTTGAATGAATATGAATGTGATTAAGGGAGGGGTGAGTGTCTGTACAAAAAAATATAAAAACTAAATTAAGTTAATTAAAATATTTAATTGATAAAAATATTAAGTAATTAATTATTATTATATTAAAGAAATTATTAAAATATTAATTAGTATTTATTTATAATTATTTTTCATTAATTTAATTATTAAATATTTTAATTGAGTAATTTATTTAATTAATTTTATTTAAAACATTTATTATTTATTATTTAAGTTAATATTTTTATAACTTAATAAAAGATAATTATTTTTAATTAAGTTTTAAAATTATTAATTATTATTATTTTAGTAAGTTAATTAGAAATTATTTATTTTATTTTATTTAAAATGTATATTAATTATTAAATATTATTTAATTATTTATTTAACATTATTTAGTATTTTAATATCGTTATTATTAATTTAAAATTATTAAATTTTATTAAGTTAATTGATTTATTTAATATTATTAAATTAATTAAATTACTTATTAAGTTTATAAATTATTAATATAATTAGAATAATTTATTGATATTGTTGTTAAATATAAATTTAATTGATTATTTTATTTAATTTAATAATTAATTATATTAATTTTTAATTTTTAATATATTTTTGTTGTTGTTGTTTTATTTAATTATTTTATTAGTTAATTTTTTATTTTATTTTATTTATTTTTCTTTCCCCCTACTTCTCCGCGTACAGGGGAGGGGAGGTATGGCTTCTGGAGGAAGCCACCAGAGCGTAGGGGTTATTCCATGATGCAACTTGGTGGTGGATCATCTCGACTTATAACATGCGGTGGCGGCACCTCCTCCTAGTGCCTCAGATCTTGCTTCTCATGGCGTCATCAACGGTGGTGAGTGACGGCTAGGGATTGGCCTTCACAACGACTCGGATTCAAACGACAGTGTAGGGTTCAGTGATTTCACGCAAAAACAGTGGTGCCCCCCCATCTATAGCTCAAATCTGAGCTACTCCACAGTGAAGATGGTTCTCAAAACCAGTGGCAGAACTCGGCTTCTCCCTTCTTCATAGCGGTCCGAAAGGGATTCCATGTCTAGTGGTTTCATCCATGGAGGTCATATGTAGTCCGAAGGTGGGTTTGAGTTCATTTGGGTAAACGATTTTTTGGATGATGAGCTTCGGTGAATAAGGCTTGATCTTGATTTTTGTGGGTAGATCTAGTTGTGGTGAATTGATTTGTTCTTTGAATCGAGTTTGGTTAGTGGTCGGTAGCTGCAGGTGATGGAGATATCTAGAAGGTAATGGTGGCAGGAGAGCGGTGAGAGCCTGATGAGGGATATAGTGGTGACTTGTGGAGTCACCATTAGAAAAAGAGAATGGTGGTATGTTGCTTTGCTGCTGGTGGAAGATGGAGGAATGGTAACTTGAAGTGGGACTGCAATGGTGAGTCCGAGACAGAAACAAAGGGGTTGACAGTGGGAGAAGCAATGGTGAGTCCGACTCACCATTGGGTATTGATGGTGACAGTGATTCATGTGGTAAGTGAGGTGAAGTCATGACGGTGGCAAAAGGAGAATGTGGAATGGTAAAGGGAGTAACGAAGGTGTGTTGAGATAGTGTCATTAATTTATATGGTTGGCGGTCCGCTGCTAGGATGAAGTGAAGGAGAGCAGTGATGGTGACACCCAATAGTGAGTGGGAGTCACCGTTGAAGGAAGCAGAGTGTTGTAGAAAGAATTAACCATTGGGTAGACCCAATGATGTCTTAAAAAAATAGCAAAGGAAGTATAACGACCCATACTTTACATACATTGTTATTACTTCAGAATTGAAGCACACTTATTACAACATATAACAAAACCAAGAAAGGACTGTATAGGTATAGTGTCTTTAGAAACTGGGAAACATAAACAACTGGTTCATAAAGCATCTACTTTGCCTCCCATTTATTTCATCATATCTAGAGTCCCTTTTTGGCATATTCTACTTAACAACCTTCTTCCTGACCTGGGGAAATAAAACATACAAAATGGTGAGCTCAAATGCTCATTAAGGGTAAACAAAAGAAATATCAGTCACATCATATACATAAGAACATAACTTTTGGAAATCTTAACCTGCAAAAGAGATCATAATTTCATAACATGGGATAAATCATAGTAGTGAAATGTGATCCCAATAATCATAACTTAAAACATGAAACTTTGTGACATACACACATAATCATAGAGAATCATTTCTTATTAGTCAAGACTCATTGCCAAGACTATCTTAGTGGACAAAGTCCATTTCTGAACCGAGTTCACTCCTCGTTTCAGTCCTGTTTCACTGAACCGGTATAACCTACTGTTCCAGCCATGTCTATCTCATGAGATATAAAATCTTTACCCAATGCATTGGAGGGAGATATAGGTCCCACCCATCTCATAATGATACCATTCTTATGTGTGCCACAAAATCATAAATCATACATCATTGCATAACCCATGTAGTAAAAATGGGATTCTTAAACAACATGACATCATAAAACAATTCATATAAGATAAAGGAATTCATAAAAATATTTCCATCACAACATAATCAAATCCATGTAATAATAGGGATAGAAACAGAACCATATATTTTCTTAGATGGAAAATAATTTTGATAAAACACTTGAACTCCATTCTTGAGGAAAATATCATTTCTACTTCAAAAACACTTTTCCTTTCTTAACATGTCATACAATTCTAAACTAAGAGAAGTTGATTAAAAATAAACATGAAAACTTGTAAAGAAAGCTTCTTGGAAATAATTTTTTTAAAATCAATTCATGCCGTATAAGTTAAAAAAACATTCTTTTCGTACTTTTGTCGGAAAAGTCAAAAAATACCTCGTATGAAAAACGACAAAAGATTCCTTTCATATCTTTTAATAAAAACTTAACGAAGGGTAAAATTGGATTTAAACAATTGTAGGTGGATGTAAATAATATTACATATTGAGGAAACATGGATTTGGATGATAAAATACACCCCAGTAAATACCAAAGTATAAACAATCTCGGATAAAAATGAGATTGTGATATTTCCCTTACCTTAGGTCGGTTTTGCTTCGTAAGTGTCCGAACCTCCTGTATAATGATTTAAATAATGTTATTGACTTATTCCAGAATCATAATTATTTTTATGATATCATATATGGTCATATTCTTAGCTTCTTAGTAGTAATATTTCATTGCTACTTGTTATTCGGGTGTTTATAACTTTTTGTTCTTATGCGTGTTTTGTCGAATAAATTCTTATTCTTCTCTTTAGGTTATAGATACCTCATTTACAGAATGGTATTAGTGTAATATATATCATATTCATTCATTCAATTCATTTATATAATCATTATGAAATGAAGATCATGTAGAACGAGTCGCATCACATCGTGGATACGGTATTCCGTACGTACGCACGAGTGATGATATCGTTCCTATGATCGTGGAATTGTATTGGAGTGTATGTATACTATTTCAGAATCAGTATAACTTTATAATAGTCATATATAGTAATTATTTACACCATTATACCCATCCAAGTAAGATGGTGGTGGAAAATAGATTACACCACGACGTGGAGACGATATTCCGTACGTACGCACGCGCGGTGATTTCTTTTTCCGTATGATGGATAGATGGTGAAATAGGGTTGTTTCATACTTATAATAACATATCAGTATATTATTGATACTTATGTTATTACTTCATAATGAAACAACTAAAGAAGAAGAAGTGGAAGAAGAAATAAAGATGAAAGAATCGGTAACGGACATTACCTCTTCTTTGAAGTGCTTCTTTGAGACCTTCTTTTAGGGCACTAAAATTGGTCTTTGAAGAAGACCAGGACCTCTAGGATTTATCTAGGGAAGTTGAGAGGAGTAATTGGCAGGGGTTGGCCGAGCTTAAAGGCTCAAAGTGGTGTGAGTAAGAGGGGGAGGAGGTGTCCTTTTATAAGGGAGGAGAGGGGCTCCTTTGGGAAAACTAAAAATATTATTTTATTATAAAGTCAAGTTCGGTTTTAAATAGCTCCAAAATGATATATTTAGAAGATAAGGTTGTTATGGGTCTAAATCATCTCATCCAATAGAATTTATACAAGTTTAGGTTCCTATTTTAACCTTATCATTTAGTTTTAACATTAAGTTAAATAATTTTACTTTTACCGTGTCTTCTTGTGTTCTTATACTATAAGGTTAATAAACTTACTATAAGCAGACAAACGAACCCCAAGTTGTTTATTATTAATATATATATCCTTATCTAAGTCATGTGGCCAAACCTTAATTTTTTAGGAATAAAATAACAATTACTAATATAATATTTGTTTTAAAAACTATTTTATGTCAATTTTGACACTATTTAGTAATTGATTTTTGTGAAGATCATAACAGAATTATTAGTTCAAAAAAAGTTAATTAAATCAATACTAACATGTCATATTAACCTAGAAAATTAGTGGAATTCATAAAAAGTCTCAAATTACATTTATTTTTGTGTTTATAACATCAATTATGTCAATATTTCATTAATAAGATAATTATTGCATCATCTTTGTGTCATAAATAAATTAAATTATTTAATGTCTAAAAATTAAAAATAAAATATCATTATGTATGAAATATTTTTAGCTTTCTAATGAATATTTATAGTCTAATTTATCTTATGTATAACCTTATATTAAAAATTATTTACTTATTAAACTTTGATTTTAACTATTTTAACCCTTCTTTAAATAAATTAATAATAAATGTCCTAATCTAATCCAAGTGGGCCTAAATGGTCATATTTTATTCCTAAGTTTGTTTTTGGTCGAATTACACTTATCCAATAGAATTAGGACATGTTTTAGGGTAATAATAATATCATTTTTACCCTTAATTACCCTATTTACTTTTAACCGTGGTAAATAAAAGTAAAAAGTTATTATTCACCAAAAATTATGTTCATCTCATTGAACCACATTTTACTTACTGACATCAACCGTGTCTCTCGGATTTTTGAAATTCCACTCACAGAAGCGGTAAAATTAAGTTTTATGAAAAATTCAGTTTTTTAACTACCACTTAGTGGTTTCACTATTCATCAAAAATTGAAAGTTTTCAGAAAAATACCAAAATTTCACCCTAGGCTAATTTCGATATTCCAAATCCAAAAATGAAGTCCATTTTGAAAAATAAAATTTATAAAATTTCAAAAAGTGGTTATTACTATTCATAATGGCTAGTTTTAATAATATTTTAATAGCATATCATTGTTTAGTGAAACTCGGTATTGCGTACGACACAAGCTATCGAGGAAGGTCGCGATTTCGTGTAAAGCAATCCAAGAAAGTGTTGTGTGTAGAAAAATATTCCTTTGATGATTTATATAACATAAAAGTCTCGGGTGTTACATTCTACCCCCCTTAAAATGAATTTCGCCCTCGAAATTAGTCACTTTGTAACAAACAGATGAGGATACCTCTCCCTCATCATATCCTCAAGCTCCCATGTAGCTTCTTCTAATTGGTGGTTACTCTATAAAACTTTCACCAATTGAGTGGTCTTGTTTCATAGGACTTTTTCGCTACGATCCAGAATCTCTATCGGTTGTTCTTCATAAGAAAGATCCTGCTCCAGCGGTACAACTTCTGAGCTGAGTACATGTGAAGGATCAGGTGTGTACTTTCTCAGGAGAGATACATGGAACACATCGTGAACTTGAGAGAGATTTGGTGGAAGCGCCAATCGGTAAGCTACCTTCCCAACACGATCCAGTATTTCAAAAGGACCGATATATCTAGGGCTCAACTTCCCCTTCTTTCCAAATCTCATGATCCTCTTCCAGGGAGATATTCATAAGAACACTTTATCACCCACTTCAAACTCTAGGTCTTTTCTTCGGTTGTCGGCATAACTTTTTTGTCAACTCTGAGCTGCTCTTATGTGTTGTTGAATAGATCTGACCTTTTTTTCCATTTCATCAATGAGATCGGGTCCTAATAGATTTCTTTCCCCAACTTCATCCCAACAAGTTGGAGTCCTGCATTTCTTTCCATAGAGAGCTTCATAAGGAGCCATCTGAATACTAGAGTGAAAGCTATTATTATAAGAAAATTCCACCAAAGGTAGGTGTTGATCCCAACCACCTTTGAAATCCATAGAGCAAGCTCTCAACATATCTTCTAGAGTTTGAATTGTTCTCTCAGACTGACCGTCTATCTGAGGATGATAAGCAGTGCTGAAACTCAACTCTGTATCTAGAGTATGCTGAAGACTTCGCCAGAACTTTGAGGTAAATCTCAGATCCTGATCAGATATAATAGAAAGTGGTACTCCATGCAATCTTACCACTTCCTTTACATATATCCTGGCAAGCTGATCCAGAGAGAAATCCTCTCTAATAGCAATGAAGTGTGCAGACTTTGTAAGATGATCAACTATGACCCAGATAGCATTATTGCCTTTGGATGTTTTAGGAAGTCCTGTGACAAAGTCCATAGTGATGTTTTCCCATTTCCATTCGGGTATGGGTAATGGTTGTAACATCCCCTTAGACTTATATCTCTCAGCTTTAACTTGTTGACAAACCAAGCATCGAGAGACATATTCAGCAACATCTCTTTTCATGCCATCCCACCAGAAGTACTCTTTCAGGTCCCTATACATCTTCATGCTTCCAGGATGAATAGAGAATGAAGAACTATGAGCCTCATCCAGCAGCTCCTTCTTTAATTCGGGGATGGGAGGAACACAAACCCGATTCCTGAACTTTATTATCCCATCACAATCAAGGTTGAATTCAGGAACATTTCTCACCTTCTTTTGTAACTCGACATCTTCTTTCTGTGCCTCTTTAATCATCACATGTATAGATGGTTGAACATTCATTTGATAAAGATATGATTTTTCCCCTTCCATTATAATTCCAAGATCTATGCTTTGTAAATCCATAAATATTGGATCTTTTGTGATCCTCATCATGGATAAACTGGCATGGTCTTGTCGACTTAATGCATATGCCACCTTGTTTGCTTTCCCAGGGTGGTAATGGATTGAGCAGTCATAATCCTTAATCAGCTCCAACCATCTTCTTTGATGCATATTCAGCTCCTTTTGTGTGAAAATATACTTTAAACTTTTATGATCAGTATAAATGTCACACCTTTCTCTATAAAGATAATGCCTCTAAATCTTTAATGTAAAGATTACCATAGCTAACTCCAAATCATGTGTTGGTCAATTTTTCTCATGGATTTTCAACTGTCGTGAGGCATAAGCTATCACCATATCATTTTTCATAAGAACACACCCCAATCCCTTCTTGGATGCATCACTATAGATCACAAACCTTTCTCCACTACAAGGCAGTGTGAGCACAGGTGCACTGGATAACCTTCTTTTCAACTCCTTGAAATTCTCTTCACATTCCTCCGTCCAAACAAACTTAAATCCTTTCCGAGTCAACTTGGTGAGTGGATTAGATAATCGTGAAAAATCTTTCACGAAACGTTGATAATATCCAGCCAAACCAAGAAAACTTCGGATCTCAGTTACTGTTGTTGGTCTCGACCATCTTTCAATAACTTCTATTTTTGTTGGATCCACAAATATCCTCTCTTTTGAGATTATGTGACCCAAAAATGAAACTTTTTGAAGCCAAAATTCACACTTGGTAAATTTGGCATAAAGCTTCTCCTTTCTCAGGGTCTTCAATATAATTCTCAAGTGATCTTCATGTTCTTCCTTTCTCTTTGAATAGACAAGAATATCGTCTATAAAGACTACCACAAACTGATCAAGATAGTCTCTAAAGACTCTATTCATTAGATCTATGAAGATAGCAGGGGCATTAGTAAGACCAAATGACATCACTATAAATTCATAGTTTCCATACCTTGTACGGAAAACCGTCTTTGGTATATCCTCCCTTTTGACCCTTAATTGATGATACCCTGAACGAAGATCAATCTTGTAAAATTATTGAGCTCCGCATAGTTGGTCAAATAGGTCATCAATGCGTGAGAGAGGATATTTGTTCTTGATAGTGATCTTGTTAAGTTCTCGATAATCAATGCAGAGTCTCATTGATCCATCTTTCTTCTTAACAAACAGAACAGGTGCTCCCCAAGGTGATGCACTAGGGCGTATGAACCCCTTATCAAGATTCTCTTGGAGTTGCTTTTTCAATTCCTGCAACTCAATTGGGGCCATTCTATAAGGTGTCTTTGAAATAGGCAAAGCACCCGGTACGAGTTCTATTGAAAACTCAACTTCACGATTTGGTGGAAGACCCGATAATTCCTCCAGAAAGACATCATCAAACTCCTGTACAATGGGCATATTTTTAATCGTGAGTTTCTCACCAACCATTTGAGATAAATAACCTTCATTTAGTGGAATCAATACCCATAAAATGGAAGAAATTTCCACTATAAGGTTATGTTCATCCTTGCATCGATAGACGATCATAGATTGATTTGGAATATGAAATGTGACTTCCCTTCTTTGGCAATTGATATGAGCTCCATGTAGAGAAAGACAATCCATGCCAAGAATCACATCAAATTCCACTATAGGAAGGATCACAAGATTTTCAGGAAGCACTTTCCCACAAACTTAAATCGGAGAAGAATTATAAAATTTTGATGCGACTGTTGTGCCATTAGGTGTTGTCACAGCTAACTCAACATCTAATTGTTGAGGTAATACGGTGATACCCTTAGAAAATTCTTCAGAAATAAAGGAGTGGGTGGATCCAGAATCAAATAAAACATTTGCTACTTTAGAGTGGATGGTAAGTGTACCTTTCACCACATCGTTATCGTACTCCACATCACTGATAGAAATTGCATGTGAATTTCCTTTGTCTTTAGCCTTAAGAGTTTGTTGACATCAACCATCATCATCAACCCTTGGATTAGGGCATTTATTGGCATAATGTCCCATCTACTTGCACTTGAAACATTGAAGTGTAGTAGGTTCATTCTGTGTATCCCTTCCTTTGTTTGCATCATTAGACATATTCTTCCCATCATCGCGGCATTCAAATGCCCGATGACCTTCCTTTCCACATTTGAAAAATTTACTTGTCCCTTTAAGACAACTCCCTCCATGTTTCTTTCCACACTTTGAGCATAAGGGAAAGCTCATATTCTTTTTAGTGTTCTCTTTAGATTTTCCTTTGAATTCCATTTTCCTCTTCTTATCAAACCCATATGACTGATGGGTTACTCCAATCTCCATCTCAACTTTGAGAGCACATCGAACGATTTCCTCCTAGCTATTGAAGTCCCTTATGGATAAGGCCCTTTGAAGACTTGGTTTTAAGCCACTAAAGAATCGATCGATCTTACTCTCAGGTTGGATAATAATACCAGAAGCGTACCTTGTAAGTCTTGTAAAATTTGCTTCATAGGTACCAACAGATTCATCATCATTTTTCTTCAGTTCAAGAAACTCTTTATCCATCTTTGTTTGGAGAATACGAGGGAAGTACTTATTGAAAAATAAGTTCTTGAACTCGTCCCATTCCATGGAATCAATTTCATCCCTTTGCCTCATATTCTTAATAAGATTCCACCATTGATCAGCATCACCTTCCAAACGATACACTGCTAAGATGACTTTATCATGCTCAGAACATTGAAGAACTGAAAATATCTTTTCAGTGGTACTAATCCATTGTTCAGCAACTAATGGATTAGTAGACCCGTTGAAAGAAGGTGGACGCTGTCTCATGAAGGATTCAATAGAATGTTGCTCCTTCCTTTGCTCATTTGGAAGTCCTTCATGATTCATAGATTGAGAAAGTTGTGTGAGAATGGCTATAAGATTTTTCATTCCATCTCCCATAACATTTGGTTGCTTAGGGGGACAATCATTGCATTTCCCGTCGCATTCCGCATTAACACGATTCCTTCGGGTTCCAGCCATTGACTAAAACCAAGAAGAATAGTGTGAGAAACACTAATTATAATAGGAAAACCACATAATCAAGAATAATATTTCACACTTAAGGTCTTATCCTAGGTTATTCATGGCCATTTCTAAAACACTAAGATTGTGTTCTATGCTTAGACTTATCCTTATGGTTCTTACTAAGGCTTTCACATCCTAGTTTCCAAAGGTTGACTATACCTTTCCTCTGATACCAACTATAACGACCCATACTTTACATACATTGTTATTACTTTAGAATTGAAGCACACTTATTACAACATATAACAAAACCAAGAAAGGACCGTATAGGTATAGTGTCTTTAGAAACTGGGAAACATAAACAACTGGTTCATAAAGCATCTACTTTGCCTCCCATTTATTTCATCATATCTGGAGTCCCTTTTTGGCATATTCTACTTAACAACCTTATTCCTGACCTGGGGAAATAAAATATACAAAAGGGTGAGCTCAAATTCTCATTAAGGGTAAACAAAAGAAATATCAGTCACATCATATACATAAGCATATAACTTTTGGAAATCTTAACCTGCAAAAGAGATCATAATTTCATAACATGGGATAAATCATAGTAGTGAAATGTGATCCCAATAATCATAACTTAAACCATTAAACTTTTTGGAATACACACATAATCATAGAGAATCATTTCTTATTAGTCAAGACTCATTTCCAAGACTATCTTAGTGGACAAAGTCCATTTCTGAACCGAGTTCACTCCTCGTTTTAGTCCTGTTTCACTGAACCGGTATAACCTACTGTTCCAGCCATGTCTATATCATGAGATATAAAATCTTTACCCAATGCATTGGAGGGAGATATAGGTCCCACCCATATCATAATGATACCATTCTTATGTGTTCCACAAAATCATAAATCATACATCATTGCATAACCCATGTAGTAAAAATGGGATTCTTAAACAACATGACATCATAAAACAATTCATATAAGATAAAGGAATTCATAAAAATATTTCCATCACAAAATAATCAAATCCATGTAATAATAGGGATAGAAACAGAACCCTATATTATCTTAGATATAAAATAATTTTGATAAAACACTTGAACTCCATTCTTAAGGAAAATATCCTTTCTACTTCAAAAACACTTTTCCTTTCTTAACATGTCATACAATTCTAAACTAAGAGAAGTTGATTAAAAATAAACATGAAAACTTGTAAAGGAAGCTTCTTGGAAATAATTTTTTAAAAATCCATTCATGCCGTATAAGTTAAAAAAACATTCTTTTCATACTTTTGTCGGAAAAGTCAAAAAGTACCTCGTATGAAAAACGACAAAAGATTCCTTTCATATCTTTTACTAAAAACTTACCGAAGGGTAAAATTGGATTTAAAAAATTGTAGGTGGATGGAAATAATATTACATATTTAGGAAACATGGATGTGGATGATAAAATACACCCCAATAAATACCAAAGTATAAACAATCTCGGATAAAAATGAGATTGTGATATTTCCCTTACCTTAGGTCCGTTTTGCTTCGTAAGTGTCTGAACCTCCTGTATAATGATTTAAATAATGTTATTGACTTATTCCAAAATCATACTTATTTTTATGATATTATATATGGTCATATTCTTAGCTTCTTAGTAGTAATATTTCATTGCTACTTGTTATTCGGGTGTTTATAACTTTTTGTTCTTATGCGTGTTTTGTCGAATAAATTCTTATTCTTCTCTTTAGGTTATAGATAACTCATTTCCAGAATGGTATTATTGTAATATATATCATATTCATTCATTAAATTCATTTATATAATCATTATGAAATGAAGATCATGTAGAACGAGTCGCATCACATCGTGGAGATGGTATTCCGTACGTACGCACGAGTGATGATATCGTTCCTATGATCGTGGAATTGTATTGGAGTGTATGTATACTATTTCAGAATCAGTATCACTTTATAATAGTCATATATAGTCATTATTTATACCATTATACTCATCCAAGTAAGGTGGTGGTCAAAAATAGATTACACCACGGCGTGGAGACGGTATTCCGTACGTACGCACGCGCTGTGATTTCTTTTTCCGTAGGATGGATAGATGGTGAAATAGGGTTGTTTAATACTTATAATAACATATCATTATATGAGTGATACTGATGTTATTACTTCATAATGAAACAACTAAAGAAGAAGAAGTGTAAGAAGAAATAAAGATGAAAGAATCGGTAACAGACATTACCTCTTCTTTGAAGTGATTCTTTGAGACCTTCTTTTAGGGCACTAAAATTGGTCTTTGAAGAAGACCAGGACCTCTAGGATGTCTCTAGGGAAGTGGAGAGGAGGAATTGGCAGGGGTTGGCCGATCTTGAAGGCTCAAAGTGGTGTGAGGAAGAGGGGGAGGAGGTGTCCTTTTATAAGGGAGGAGAGGGGATCCTTTGGAAAAACTAAAAATATTATTATATTATAAAGTCAAGTTCGGTTTTAAATAGCTCAAAATTGATATATTTATAAGATAATGTGGGGATGGGTCGAAATCCTCTCATCCAATAGAATTTAGACAAGTTTAGGTTCCTATTTTAACCTTATCATTTAGTTTTAACATTAAGTTAAATAATTTTACTTTTACCGTGTCTTCTTGTGTTCTTATACTATAAGGTTAATAAACTTACAATAAGCAGCCAAACGAACCCCAAGTTGTTTATTATTAATATATATAACCTTATCTAAGTCATTTGGCCAAACCTTAGATTTTTAGGAATAAAATAACAATTACTAATATAATATTTGTTTTAAAAACTATTTTATGTCAATTTTGACACTATTTAGTAATTGATTTTTGTGAAAATCATAAAATAATTATTAGTTAGAAAAAAGTTAATTAAATAAATACTAACATGTCATATTAACCTATAAAATTAGTGTAATTCATAAAAAGTCTCAAATTACATTTATTTTGGTGTTTATAACATCAATTATGTCAATATTTCATTAATAAGATAATTACTGCATCATCTTTGTGTCATAAATAAATTAAATTATTTAATGTCTAAAAATTACAAATAAAATATCATTATGTAGGAAATATTTTTAGCTTTCTAATGAATATTTATAGTCTAATTTATCTTATGTATAACCTTATAGTAAAAATTATTTACTTATTAAACTTTGATTTTAACTATTTTAACCCTTCTTTAAATAAATTAATAATAAATGTCCTAATCTAATCCAAGTGGGCCTAAATGGTCATATTTTATTCCTAAGTTTGTTTTTGGTCGAATTAAACTTATCCAATAGAATTAGGACATGTGTTAGGGTAATAATAATATCATTTTTACCCTTAATTACCCTATTTACTTTTAACCGTAGTAAATAAAAGTAAAAAGTTACTATTCACCTAAATTATTTTCATCTCATTGAACCAAATTTTACTTACTGACATCCACTGTGTCTCTCAGATTTTTGAAATTCCACTCACAGAAGCGGTAAAATTAAGTTTTATGAAAAATTTAGTTTTTTAACTACCACTTAGTGGTTTCACTATTCATCAAAAATTGAAAGTTTTCAGAAAAATACCAAAATTTCACCCTAGGCTAATTTCAATATTCCGAATCCAAAAATGAAGTCCATTTTGAAAAATAAAATTTATAAAATTTCAAAAAGTGGTTATTACTATTCATAACGGCTAGTTTTAATAATATTTTAATAGCATATCATTGTTTAGTGAAACTCGGTATTGCGTACGACGCAAGCTATCGAGGAAGGTCGTGATTTCGTGTAAAGAAAGCCAAGAAAGTGTTGTGTGTAGAAAAAGATTCCTTTGATGATTTATATAACATAAAAGTCTCGGGTGTTACAGGAAGCAACACTGGCTTGATTCATCATTGAAGGAAATGTTGAAGGGTAGTAAAAAAATTTGGTAAAGGATGAGCCACCGTTGGGAAGCCAACCATGGGAGATGTGACAGTGACTTGATTAACTTTCCAAATTAAAAATAATAATTAGTTAACAATTAAAATAATTTATTTCATTTAATAATTAAAGTAAATAAAACTACTTCAATAAATTAAATTAATGAAACTAAATTAAATACAAACTTAAAACAAAAGAATAATTAATTAAATAAAAAACTGAGAACTAAAAACTAAAAAAAATTAAAAACTGAGAGAAAATAAATAATATGAAACTAGATTTTTAAATTGAAATTAAACATTCAAATTACAGAATTAAATTATTAATTGTAATCACGTTAACTAATAAAATTGATTAATGTTAAACTAATTGATAATACAAAAGTAAAAGATTAAAAATTAAATTAAATATTCATTTAATTAAATAAAAATAAATTTATTAAATGTTCAATAATAAGCTGAAATTATAATGACATGTAGAAGATAAAATTAAAAAGAGAAAATAAAGAACCTGAAAACAAAGAAATATGAAAGTAATAATTTAAAAGACTAAAAATATAAAATTACTTAAAAAATGTGATTAAATAATAAATTTAATTATAAAATTATAAAAGTGAAAATATTTAACAAAAAGTGTAAAATTAATTAATTAAATGAATAAAAATCAAATAAAAATATGTAGAAAATCAAGTAAATTTAATGCCACATCAAATTCCCCCATACTTAAACTTTGATTGTCCTTAATCAATACAATGTTGTATTTTCATTTTTAAATAGAAATATGTTTTTATTAAACATGTCATAAAGAAGCATGTGAGTAGTTAAAAATTAGAGGACCAAAAACTGAGTAATAGGCTTTTGACATGAAATTTTCAAAAGAAGTCTTTCCCACACTAATACAAAAACGGGCTTTATCAGCGCTCAAAACGGGCTTTAACAATGCTAAAAAAGCACTGTAAAGCTCAGTGCTGATAAAGAGAGCCTTTATTAGTGCTAAAAAACACCGATAAAGGAGCCCTTTATCAGCGCGTTTTTAGCGCTGATAAATTCCCTTCCTGCTATAACATGAAATTTTGCAGCAGCACACCCAAACAAGACCTGCAAAAAAATCAGCATATCAAACAAGCAGTTCAAACGGATAAAATATGTAGTGGTAGTCAATTTGGGATCAAATGATGGGAAAAAATTCATACCTAATGTGATGTACTAATTATTCATTATGATTATCAAAAGGTACCATTAAATACTATCTCCTTCAAATGATATCTTACATTGCCTTAGATAAAATATATAGAGAGAGTTCAATGTCATAACCTTAAGAAAAATTTTATTAAGGCATACATGTGAGTTATTCTTCATGTTTTTTTTTGTTAAAATTCATGTCAAGCTTGGATATGGAATTTGTTTATAGATTTTGAGTTTCTTTTGGGATATGTTGCCTTAGGACTTAGAGAGTTTCCCTTGTATATTCCTCATGGTAAATGGATTTGGGTGATTCTTGGGACACTTAAGGAAATGTGTTCTTGTGGTTGATGACTTTATCTTATGGTGTGTTTTCTTCTTTTCACGCCATTTATAGAATTTATAAATTGTGGGGAGATATATGCTTATTCTTTTTCCATCCTAGACTCTTGATTAGTATTAATGTAGTGCTTTTATTGGGGGACACAATTTAGAAGTACCCATGTGGGTACACTTTCATGGGGAAGTTTCCTATTCATTTTGAACTTTTATTGTTTTACATACATAGGAAAAGGATGGGTTGTATGACTCCTAGTAAAAAACATGAAACTTACCTTTTTGAGGGATTTTTTAGGAACACGAGTTGTTCAGGGTTAGGATAAACCATGTGGTATGGATCTATAATTTAACTAAGTCATTTTGAACGATTGGAACACAGTCAGTAAACTGTTTTTCCAAACTGTGCAGAAGAGGGTTTCTTATCCAATGGCTCCCAAAAAGTTGGTGAATAGTTTGGAAAACTGCACAACCAGACCATGAAAGTTGCCGATCATATGACATAATTTAAGGGATTTCAACCTATTTAATCCTGTCCCATTCCTAAAACTTAGTCTAAGATCCCTTTATCTTGAAAATTTATCCAATTTAAATGCTCTATTCTTTTTTATTTCCCTTTAATTCTTCTCCCTCTCCCTTTCCTCTTTGTTTTCATCCCTCACCTTGAATTCTAGGGCTAAAGGTTTATATTTAGGGTGTGTGATGAATTATTAATGGGGGTTTATTGTCTAATAACTGCTTAGGACTCTATGAGGCTTGTCTAAGTGTCTTATGTCATAGGTAATGACTTTTGGATTGTTTTCTATACGTTAGTTGTTGTTTTCACTTAAAAATTGTGTTCATTTTAAACAAAAGAGAGACACTTTGAGTGATACCAGTCACACCATGCTTCAGATTGAGGTAGGGTTGAATCATACACGTCACAAATGACCCATGGATCATTCTCCTAAAGTATCAACACAATCCAAATGTGTTTGGTCATTTTTCTGTATGTTAGTTGTTGTTTTCACTTAAAATTCTATCCATTTTAAACAAAAGAGAGACACTTTGAGTGATACCGGCCACACCATGCCTTGGATTGAGGTGGAGTTGACTCTTACATGTCACACATGACCCATGGATCATTTTCCTAAAGTATCAATACAATCTGAATGCGTTTGTTTGGTTTTTCGTATGTCAGTTGTTGTTTTCACTTAAAATTCTGTCCATTTTAAACAAAATAGAGACACTTTGAGTGATACCAGTCACACTGTACCTCAGATTGAGATGGGGTTGACTCTTACATGTCAAAAATGACCCATGGATCATTCTCCTAAAGTATAAGCACAATCTGAATGCGTTTGGTTGGTTTTCCATGTGCCAGTTGTTGTTTTCACTTAAAATTCTGTCAATTTTAAACAAAAGAGAGACACTTTGATTGATACCGGCCACACCATGCCTCGGATTGAGGTGGGGTTGACTCTTACATGTCACACATTACCCATGGATCGTTGGACTAAAGTATCAACATAATCTGAATGTGTTTGGTCTGTTTTCCATTTGTTAGTTGTTGTTTTCACTTAAAATTCTCTCCATTTTAAACAAAAGAGAGACACTTTGAGTGATACCGGTCACATAGTACCTCGTATTGAGGCAAGGTTAAATATTACACATCACAAATTACCCATGGATCATTATACTAAATTATCAACACAATCTGAATGTGTTTGGTTTGTTTTTCGTATATCAGTTGTTGTTTTCACTTAAAATTTTGTCCATTTTAAACAAAAGAGAGATACTTTGAGTGATGTCAGTCACACCGTGCCTCAGATTGAGGAGTGGTTGACTCTTACACATCAAAAATTACCCATGGATTTTTCTCCTAAAGTATCAACATAATCCTAATGCGTTTGGTCAGTTTTTCATACGTCAGTTGTTGTTTTCACTTAAAATTCTATCCATTTTAAACAAAAGAGAGAAAATTTAAGTGATACCAGCCACAATATGCCTCTTATTGAGGCGGGGTTGACTATTACACATCAAAAATGACCCATGGATCATTTGTATAAAGTATTAACATAATATGAATGCGTTTAGTTGATTTTCTGTATGTCAGTTGTTGTTTTTTCTTAAAATTCTGTCCATTTTAAACAAAAGAGAGACACTTTGGGTGATACCAGTAACATCGTACCTCATATTGAGGCGGGGTTGACTCGTACATGTCAAAAATGACCCATGGATCATTCTGCTAAAGTATCAACACAATACGAATGTGTTTGGTCGGTTTTTCATATATCTTAGAAACACAGATTTCGATGAATGTTTCAACCTAATTGATTCAGTATCTTCTTCACACATAGGACACCCTTGAGTTCCTTTAATTCTATGGCCTAAAAATTTTCCATAAGAAGGGAAATAATTTTTCACCCCATACAAAATCACTCTCAATGTGAAGTATTCACTTTTATAAGCATCATACAACATAACACCTGAATCCCATAATAACTTCAAATCCTCAATCAAAGGAGCCAAATAAACATCAATATCATTACCTAGTTGTTTTGGTCCTGATATATGCATAGATAACATGCTGAATTTCCATTTCATTCATAACCAGGGTGACAAGTTATAATTTACCAACATAACGGGCCATGTACTATGAGTGTTGGTTTGAAAACCAAAAGGATTCACTCCATCTATAGATAATGCAAGACGAAGGTTTCTCAACTCATTTCCAAATTCAGGATACTCGTGATCAATTCTCTTCCATTGAGGAGAGTCGTCCGAGAGACATAATTTTCCATCTTTATTTCTTTTATCTTCATGCCATGAAATTTTTCTTGCAGTTTCTTCACTTCCATATAGACGCTTAAACCTTGGAATGATTGGAAAGTACCATACAACTTTTGTAGGGATGGATTCATCTTTCTTATATCGAGAAGCACAAAACTTTGGGCATTATATAAGTGGTTTGTTCTCATTGAGAAACAATATATAGTCCTTCATTCAGGCATGTATTCTTTCATAAATCATACCCATCGAGCGTAGCATTCATTTAGCTTCATATGTCCAGCTTGGGAGCTCATTATCTTCCAGGAGCATGTCTTTCAAGAGAGAAAGTAGTTTTGTAAAACTGACATCACTCCATTCGTTGACTACTTTCAATTTATAAAAATTCAATACAGCTGACAATGCTGTATATTTAGTGCAACCAGTATACAATGCCGTCTTTGCACAACTCTTTAACTTCTCAAACAATTTTGGGTAATCATGGAGTTCATCTTCAATTGTCCTTGTCATTTCCTCAATGTGATCTTCATCATCATTGACATCTTTAATCACATCCTCCATACAGTCTTATTCATTATCCATATTTGTAATCATATCTGAGGATCCATAAAACGTAGTTTTATCCGAGCCAATAGCTACATTCACTTTTTCTTCATGTTTATTCTAACATTTATAACTCTGATCTATTCTGTGACATATCAAATGTTCTTTCAACTCCTCTAGAGTAATTATTCTAGAATAACAACAATGTAAACATGGACAAAGGATTTTAGAAGGATCCTTTGCGTGATTCTTTGCAAACTTGATGAACTCTTTCACTCCATTCTCATACTTTATTGTCAAACGATTAGCATCCATCCAATCTTTATTCATCTCCATCCTATTTGAATCTCAAATATTATTATTTATGATTCAAATACACAAAACAAGAATTCCAAATACAGTAGAAGAGAACCACTTATAAAAATAGATATTAACAGAGCCTAACCATTTCTAATAAAGATTTGGAAATCAACAGAACTAGGACAGACCCCCCATCAAAATCAACACACTTTATAGCCCCCTTACCAATAGTTCTAGCACCCACCACCCTTGCAACAAAAAATTAAACATCCTTTTAATCACCCCTACCAGCCACCTTATTCATAATAAATTAATCACATTAAATAGCCCAAAACTAGTGACCGAACTCAAATAAAATGAAAACAATGATACAATTTTGATGAGAAAACTAACATAGTAGATACATTTCCAAACACAAAGGGGTTTGCGGGGGAGAAAAATAACCTAGGTTTGTCCAAAATTACTATGGAATAACATAGGTTTTGTTACCCAAATTAACATAATAAATAGAAAATTGAGGTTAGTGAACATAAATTCTATCATGAACATCTAAAGGATGTGAAATAACTCTCCCTCACCTTCCCCAAACTTGTAACTAATATCCACAATCACGCCTTACATCCATTCTATAAAAAAGCACATTCTAATACAAAGGGATAAACAACAATCCCTTAGTGTTAAAAAACTCACACATGAGGGGATAAAAGTATCAAATAGTGATAAAACATCCTTCACAAAGGGGTGAATTGTTCAAGGGTAAATCAAGAGTGCCAAAAAGGATTTAAAAGATACACTATATAAAGTGTAATATAGACATTTACCATAAACAATAGAATAGAATTCCAATCCAGTTCACACTTCATAAATCCTTGCTTAATATAAATTAAAAATTTATTAGAATCACAATCACACTATAAAAACATTTCCAAGACATCATTTAAATAATTTTCCTTTCTCATAGAAATATGAAACAATCCAAAGAAGGCTCCATGAACCCTACTCCTCCACAACTCAATGCCTAGAATTTCAAGGAAATCTCCATTCTCCATAAAACAAACCATTTTCTATTCTTAATCACAGCAAAATCCCTTTCAAATACATTTTCCGTTACCCAGACATTTGAAAAATTCTATTTTTATGAAACAGAAGAAGAGCATACAGTTAATAAACCAACTTCATGGGTTGAGCCCCCTTTTCAAAATCAAACATAAACCAAGAATAATTTCAAAACATGCCTTTCATAATTTGAGCAACTTATAACTCATATTTAAAAATTCACAACAAGCCAAACATGCTAAATTATTATGTTTCCTTTTTAAAACCTACACCCAAACCCATTCGCACCTCTAGTTCCTTTGAAAACATATTTCACACATTTAAAACAACCCATAATACCCTTTCTAAGAAGTATTAAATTACAACACACACAAAACATAACCATTTCCTTTATTAAAATTCATTTCAAACACATAGGTATGCAAAATAATAGAACCAACAGCACCTAAATAGGTCAACCATCCACCCTAATACTCATGAAGTCACATTCACAAAAATAATCCATACCAAGTAATATAATATGAATAGAAGAATATTGATAAAGGGTACCCCACACCACTTTCCTACTGGTATGACACTCTCACACCCAAACATCAAACATCTTGGTGCTCTCATCTCTTTCATATACCACATCGACCCACAAGCACGGTAACATCACATCTCACCTGTAGACACCAGATCCATCAAATCATAATCACTATCATAACCAAAGTAGTAGGGTATTGTGAACATGTATGACATCAACTTTTTCTCTCCTCCTACCATGCACGGACCCCACCTAAAGCCTCCCCATAAGAACGATCATATCACACCTTTCCTAAAAACACCTAGGCCACCGCCCCACAAGCATGGCCACATCTCACCGAAAAACACATGTGCCACCACCCCAAAATCATGGTCACATGTCCCTCGAAGAAAAATGGGCTACCACAAGCACCATCTAATGAACTAACAAACCTTCGTCCATTAGAGCCTGTGAAATACCTACCTCGCCTGGAAGAGAGAGCAGGAAAGAGCAGGTACCCAAACATCTATCCTCTTCACTGGATGTTAGGAAAAACACTGGTCATGTGACTATTTGGGTTTCAAAACATAGTGCTTGATGCAGGTAGGGTGCATACATAAATCATAAATAATATACAAGTATATACATATAGCCACACACACAAGCCCAACCTATGGTTTTATAACCAAATGCTAACCAACTCACAACATTTCCACTATTGTTTCCACCTCTAAATGCATAACACTACACAATAATCCACAATACTCATTTCACATTTCCAAAAAATTCACATTATCCAACCAATTCATTTCATTATGTAGTATCAACCACATTTAACCACACAACCCACCATTTAGTTAATTATCAATTGATTCCATCCCATTAACCAAACCAACCCATTCCATTTAAATCATTATTAAAAAATTATTAATTCCATCACTACCCAATAATTTAGCACAAAGAAACCATCACCTCACCACCTCAAAAAGCACAGCCAAACAAACCACCTCACTGCGCAAAAATCACACCAACAAACCACCTCGCTACCCCAAAATCACAGCCAATGACCATCATCCACACATTTCCCAACCACACATTGCCACCCCACAAGCATGGCCACACTTCACAATGAATCTGTTAAGTCCACAAGGCTGAATACCCTGAGAGGGGGGGTGAATCAGGGTATGACTAATTAAAAATTAACGCCCGTTCTGATCTTGTTTCGCTGTTAAGAAAAACACTCTTCTCTCTCTTTCCTGTTGCACAAAGTAAACAGAAAGTAAAGCATGCACAGGACACAACAATTTTACTTGGTTCACCGCAAAGGGCTACGTCCAAGGAGCATACGCCGACAAGTTGTCAGTCGTACCAATTCCACTAAACTTCACTAGCTGTGGATTACAAAGTTCGGGCTAGATCACTTCTATGCACAGGCTCACTGCCTATACAAAGTTTAGGGTCAGATCACTGCTTTCCCAAGGGTCACTCCCTGTTTCTCTCTCTCTGGCTCACTGCCGGTGGAGAGGATCACCTTCTTCCTCTTCCTAAGCTCACTACTCTGTGAAGGGAATCAACTCACAGTTTATAGACCTGTAGGTCTCTTCATTTGCATGAAATAATGCATCTTCAACTATTGATGGATGCTCTGTTGAAGTCCAACTTCCATCCACTGATGAATAGCACTTTGCCTCTGACCACTGGGAAAATACCTTTGGAAACACCTTCGCAAAGCACCCTACTTCGCGAAGCTCCCAATTTCACGAAGCTCAACAAGCCTTCGTGAAGCTCCTGCCTTTTCGCGAATCTCACTCGCGAAGCACCCTCGCGAAGCACTCTCGCGATGCTCAAGCCGTCGCAAAGCAACGACCGTCGCGAAGCTAAGTAAGCCAATGCAGAGCTCGTAGGTTTCACGGAGCTACAATAGCCACCGCGAAGCACCTCTTTTGCGAAGCACGCTGGCTCCGCGAACCACCTTCGCAAATCGAGAGCAAATGATCTTCTATGAAAATGCTCTCTGCTTCTCTTGAGGGGGTCAGCCTCTATTTATAGGCGATTCCACCGACCCTCATCCCTTCCGCACGAAGTCAACGCCACATCATCTCTAATCGCGAAGCTCCAAAGATTCCGCCGGAATTCTGTCCAAATCGCGAAGCACCACGGCACTTTGCCGTTCGCGAAGCTTGACGTAGTCGCAAAGAATCACCGTCAACATACCTTCGTGACTTCGCCGCAAAGCTCCCTCGAGAAGCTCAACATTCCTTCGCGCCTTCGCCGCGAAGCTCCCTCGCAAAGCCCTTCACCGCCGCGATGTGCTTCAGCCTCTGCCGTTCACGAAGCTTGACGTAATCGCGAAGCATCACCGCCTCCATTCTTCTGGTCTTCGCGATTTCCAAACCATGCATCCTATCTTCGCAAAATTCATGCCTTTTCCATATGAAATTATGATCTTCATGGAAATCCACTTTTCACGATGCTCACCAAACTCCAAATTTTGGACCCCAAAAATTTGGCAAACACTGGGAAACGGCGCCACCTTGTACTGCTCTTTTGTACCGCCTCCAGATCGTCCTTTCCTTTGTCATCGTTCTTTATCAACATTGATTGTCAACAACTTCTCGGGAACTCGACAAATATCCATGAAAACCTTCTTTGTCAACAAACACAATCAACCCAAAAATACTGCAATGTTACCTTGAGGGATTTTTGCCCAACAATCTCCCCCTTTGGGTTTGTTGACAACTCTTCACAACTCTGCTCAGAATGATTTTCTGCACTTTGATACCTCATTGAGTCTTCTTCTAGTCGCTACCACCATTCGCCTCTTTCGATTCCGATAGCGTTCAAGGATGCACTTAACACGTACTCTAAGCCCACATGAGCAATGCTCGGCGTGAGAAACAAGAGTAGTATGAAAAGTTCATCACTGAACCACTTCATGTCAAACACCAATTATCGATTACAACATGATACCAATTATTAAATTGATACCAATTGTTGAACCACACTGATCCCAATTGGTGATAGCTGGAAACCTTCTCTCACCATTCCAACACCACTGTTCTTCTTTTATCACGATCCTCAGTTGTCGTGATATTTATGCTTTGATCGATCACTTCTAGCATCGTCAGATTTAAAAATCTCTCCCCCTTTCTCATTGCTCCCCCTTTCTGGCTGCTCCACCTGTCAGCTTCTCCCTGTATCAATTATGATTTATCAAATCTCTGCACTATTTTCTCCCCCTTTAACAAACACATTTCTCCCCCTTTTTCAACGAACCCAAAGGTCACTCCTTTGTAGTCTGTAACAGAGTAGAGAACACAAATCGGCACATTAGGTAAAAACACACCATACCTCGGGGAGAGGGGGAGGTCCCACATCCACACTTTTTCAAGTGCGGGGAGTCGACTGAACTCCCAGAGCCAGTCGATGCTCTCAAATGCTTCCTTGGGTAAGGCCTTTGTTAGAATATCTGCAACCTGTAACTCTGTAGGCACATACTCCAACTTCACAATCCCTTGCTCCACCTTCTCCTTGATAAAATGATATCTGATCTCAATGTTATTTTGCCTATCAATTTCAGCTCGACTCTTTGGATTCCTTGCAGATACAGACTTGACACTTTCTTGTTCATCATCAGTATCTTCTTCTGAGTCAGCCTCTGCCACTTCTACTCCCCCTGTGTTGCTTACCTCATCATCACTTTCATCCAGAAACTGTTCACTGGGTCGTTGAGCAGTCTGTTCATTTTCGACTATAGTGACATCATTGCTCTCAACAATTTTTCCCAGCCTCTTGTTTAAGCATTTATATGCTTTGCTTTTCCCTGAATATCCAAGGAATGTCCCTTCATCTCCTCGTGCCTCAAACTTCCTATGATGTTCTTTGTTGAGAATGAAACACTTACTTCCAAAGATTCGAAAGTATTTCAACGTTGGATTCTTTCCGTACCACAGTTCATACGGAGTCTTCCCTTGCTTCGGACATAACAGGGACCTGTTTGAAACATAGACCGATGTCAAAACTGCTTCCTTCCAAAATTTCTCTGGTAGGTCCTTATCAATAAGCATTGTTTTGGCCATGTTGTTGATGATCCGATTTCTCCTTTCAACCACTCTATTCTGTTGGGGAGTTCTTACTGATGAAACTTGATGCCTTATCCCATGTTTCTCGAGATAGTTTTCAACCTGACTGTTTGTAAATTCCGTACCGTTATCAGTACGAAACTTCAGAATTTTCTGCCCAAGCATCTTTTCTGATTCCCTCCTGTACTACTTTATGCAACTGAACACCTCTGTCTTATGGGTAATGATGAATACCCAGGCCATTCTGTTGTATTCATCAATGAAAAGGACATAGTACCTTTGCCCATCTATAGCTCATGGTGAGATAGGTCCACATACATTAGCATGCACCAATTCGAGCACTCCAGTTGCTTTTTGTTCCTTTGGCCTGTATGTCTTCCTGATGATCTTCCCTTGTTGACAAGTATCACACGTATGAGTGCGATCACGTGATAGTTTGGGAAGGTCTCTAGCAGCATCACACTTTACCAGATCTTCCATAGATGGTTGACATAGATGACCAAGTCGCTTATGCCACAGCTGATTTTCTTCTTCTCTGGATAAAAGGCATGAGTCTTCTTCCCCACCTACCAGGTAAAGATTCCCCTTTGTTCGTTTTCCCTGTAGAATGACTATTCCATATTTTGCTTTAACAATACCCATCTTCTTGGTAAATAGGATAGAGTGCCCAGAGTCGCATAATTGATTGACGCTAAGCAAATTATGACTGAGACCCTCTACCACCAAGACATCAGCATGTCTCATTTCTTTGCCCCCAAACTTGGTTTTTCCTGAGCCAACAATCTTCAGGCCTTCATCATTTCCAAATTTGACAACTCCTTCTTTGTCATATTTTATTCCTGTAACCAGATCCTTGTTGTATGTCATGTGGGATTTTCAACCACTATCAAGGATCCACACACCAGAACGATATGATGCTTTAAGGGAAATTTCAGTAACTACGGCCTTCTCAATTTTCTTCTTCCTGGTCCATACTTTTTCTTTCATACTCGTCATGGATTGAGGCTTCTGTTCTTTCTCAGAGTATGATGGACCAGCTTCATCTTGCAAAACTGCAAATCTGTTCTGAACTTTTAACTCACTTGTCGGTTTACTGATCTGCTGCTTGCGAACATTTTGATTCTGCTTTGGCACATTTTTCTGAATGGTCGGAGTGCAGTACCTAGCCATGTGTCCAAATCCTCCGCACCAAAAACAGTGTCCTTCAAAATATGTTCTGGAAAACCGTTCTCTGTTTGGATGCCATCTCTGTTCTTATTCCCTTCGATATCTTTTGGCTATGGAACACACATACTGTGAATGTTCCATCTTTCCACAACAATAACACCTAATATAAGGTACATTCCTTCGTGTTACTTCAGTACTACGAGTTTCCCCTTGGGATCTCTGAGTATTCTCATTCTGCTTTGTGCTCAAATCCACTTTCAACCTCGGGATAGGTGCTTGCGGTCTAACTTCAACTGCCACAGATTTTTGTTTCTGATTAATCCATGACTCAGCCTTAACTTCTGAGTTCAATTGCTGCTTCTTTCCTGCTGAACTACTAGGCTCTTCTTTCTTCTTTTCAGTCTTCGTAATGACCTGATTTCCCAAGAATGTGTTGGGATTCAAAGGTTTTTCCTGGTCTTTAACTTTTCTCCGTAGACTGAAAACTTCCTCTTCAAGCTCTTCAATATGCTTGACGTGATCTTTCAATTTTCGACTCAAGCAATCGATCTCCCTTTTCTGCTCTTCAATCTGGAGCTTATGCTCATCAACCTTTTCTGTGCGCTCTGGCCTGGAAGACTTAAGATTTTCAATTTCTTTCTCAAGCTCAGACTTCTCTTCTTCTTGTTGTTGCATGTAGAGTTTGGCATCACGTACTATCTTGTTGGATTTCTTTGTTTTTGCTCTCCAAACATCTATCTCTTCAAGAGATGCTTCTAATTCAGCTTCCATGTCAACTCTCCCTTCAATTTCTTCTTCTTCTTCATCAGTTTCGGTTTCTTTCTTTTCTAGAGCACTACTGGCAACAGCCACCATCACATTTTGTCCACGATCTTTGCAGTTTTCTATCTCTTCAACTTCTTCACCCTCAGACTCAGCTGAACTGTCTATTTCTTGTGAAAGTAGATTCTTCTTCTTAAAGAAATTTCTCTTGAATTGTTTCTTCCCTTTCATATAGGTTGAAGATTTTTTCATGGGAATATCAACTTCATCTTCATCGGTTTCTTCTTGAAACTTTTTGGGGCATCTTGCAGCAATATGACCAACCTTTCCGCATCGAAAGCATGCTAGTGGAAGTTTCCCTTTAAACTTTCCTTTTCCTCTTTGCAGATTTGAAGAAAGGAATGAAATCACCTCATCTGACTCTTCTTCCTCCTGAGAATCTTCAATAGTGAGCCTCTTCATGGCCTTAAATGTCACCTCTTTGGATTTCCCCTTTTCCACAGCATCGTTGTCATCATTTCTCATTTCATATGCAACAAGAGTGTTGTGTAGGTTATCCAATGTCAGCTCTTTCGGATCTTTATCTTCCAAAACAGAAACTTTCAGATTGAACCGAGGTGGAAGCTTTCTCAAGATGCACTTTACGATTTTAATGTCTTCGATAATCTCACCAAGACCCCTCATGTCTTCTACCACAGCATTTACCCTGTCAAAGAATGCATCAACAGACTCATTCGGGTTCATTCTCAGATCTTCATACTTGTTCCACAACACTTGCAGCTTTGCCTCTCTGACTTTTGTATCCCCTTCATAAATATTCAAGACCTTTTCCCACATGGCATGTGACATTTTTCATGACATCACCTTTGTATATATGGGATTGGAAAGAGCTCCCCCTAAGGCATTGATTGCTTTGGAATCAGCATCCAACTCTTTATGCTCTGCTTCTGATAATGCACCACTAGTAATATCAGCTGTGATACCATGCATAGCTGCTGAAAACACATCCATTCCCAAATATCGGAAATAGTGTTGCATTTGATTCTTCCATATCTGAAAATTACATCCGTCGAAGATCGGAATACCTCTATGATTAGTGACCTCCATTTGAGAGAAGAACAACTGTCAACCTTCCCTCTAATGCCAATTGTTAAGTCCACAAGGCTGAATACCCTGAGAGGGGGGGTGAATCAGGGTATGACTAATTAAAAATTAACGCCCGTTCTGATCTTGTTTTGCTGTTAAGAAAAACAATCTTCTCTCTCTTTCCTGTTGCACAAAGTAAACAGAAAGTACAGCATGCACAGGACACATCAATTTTACTTGGTTCACCGCAAAGGGCTACGTCCAAGGAGCATACGTCGACAAGTTTCCGGTCATACCAATTCCACTAAACTTCACTAGTTGTGGATTACAAAGTTCGGGCTAGATCACTTCTATGCCCAGGCTCACTGTCTATACAAAGTTTAGGGTCAGCTCACTGCTTTCCCAAGGGTCACTCCCTGTTTCTCTCTCTCTGGCTCACTACCGGTGGAGAGGATCACCTTCTTCCTCTTCCTAAGCTCACTGCTCTGTGAAGGGAATCAAATCACAGTTGATAGACCTGTAGGTCTCTTCATTTGCATGAAATAATGCATCTTCAACTGTTGATAGATGCTCTGTTGAAATCCAACTTTCATCCACTGATGAATAGCACTTTACCTCTGACCACTGGGCAACTACCTTTGGAAACACCTTCGCAAAGTACCCTACTTTGCGAAGCTCCCAATTTCGCGAAGCTCAGCAAGCCTTCGTGAAGCTCCTTCCTTTTCGCGAAGCTCACTCGTGAAGCACCCTCACGAAGCACTCTCGCGATGCTCAAGCCGTCGCAAAGCAACGACCCTCACGAAGCTAAGTAAGCCAACGCGGAGCTACAATAGCCGCCGCAAAGCACCTCTTTCGCGAAGCACGCTGGCTCCGCGAACCACCTTCGCAAATCGAGAGCGAATGATCTTCTATGAAAATGCTCTCTGCTTCTCTTGAGGGGGTCAGCCTCTATTTATAGGCGATTCCACCGACCCTCGTCCCTTCCGCGCGAAGTCAACGCCACGTCATCTCTAATCGCGAACCTCCAAATATTCCGCCGGAATTCTGTCCAAATCGTGAAGCACCACGGCACTTTGCCGTTCGTGAAGCTTGACGTAGTCGCGAAGAATCACCATCAACATACCTTCGTGACTTTTCCGCGAAGCTCCCTCGCGAAGCCCAACATTCCTTCGCGCCTTTGCCGTGAAGCTCCCTCGCAAAGCCCTTCACCGCCGCGATGCACTTCAGCCTCTACCGTTCGCAAAGCTTGACGTAATCACGAAGAATCACCGCCTCTATTCTTCTGGTCTTCGCGATTTCCAAACCATGCATCCTATCTTCGCGAAATTCATGCGTTTGCCATATGAAATTATGATCTTCATGGAAATCCACTTTTCACGATGCTCACCAAACTCCAAATTTTGGACCCCAAAAATTTGGCAAACACTGGGAAACGACGCCACCTTGTACTTCTCTTTTGTACCACCTCCAGATTGTCCTTTCCTTTTTCATCGTTCTTTGTCAACATTGATTGTCAACAACTTCTTGGGAACTCGACAAATATCCATGAAAACCTGCTTTGTCAACAAACACAATCAACCCAAAAATACTGCAATGTTACCTTGAGGGATTTTTGCCCAACAGAATCAATATCATTTTACAGATTTACAAAGGGTCTTTGATCACATTATACTTTATTTTTTAAGGGTTTTATCAAACAAACCATAATCCAAGGGAAACCATTTTATTATCCAAATGTAAGTGGTTAGCTAATTTCCACATTAGGGTGATATCACAATAATCATAACAAAAGCAGCAATCACATAGCAAATCATTGAGTGTAAATAAATCCCCCAATGGCCATAATTTACAGTGGAGCATCTATCTTGTGCAATCATAATATCATAAATAATAATAAGGCTGTAAAAACTTGAAAATAAAACCCCTTTACCCTTTAATTTCAATTTGTAAATTCCTTATCTTTTATTAATCCATCACAATCATATTTTATATATTAACATGAGAAGAAACCCCTCTCGCATGATACACAATAAAGAGAAATGATGGATTCCATACCTCAATGAAGCTTTACAACTCATTGCACGCCATAAGGTGAAGAAGAAATGTCCTCCAACCACAACTGCACCTTGAGAAACCACTAATCAACCTACTGAACCAAACAATCATCAAAACATATCCCAAACACACAACACAGCCCAAAAAAAACTAAACCACCATAGTGAATATTAGAATATGAAAAAAAGGAAATGTATGAGGATGAGCGGAGAAATCACCCAAGATCAAAGATAGGAAGCCGAGAATCAAACCTCGTCGAAAGGAATCCCAAACACTTGAAGTGGGGTTCGCGGGGAGTAGGGTCCAGTGGGGAGGAGGAGAAGTAGGGTTCGTGGGGAGGAGGATCTGTAGAAGGGGTTTGAGGGGGAGGATAAGGAGTAGGGTTCACAAAGGAGTAGGGCTAGCGGCAGAGTAGGGATAGCAGCATAGGTCCGGCAAAGAGAAGATTGGGGGGAGGGTAGTTGTCACAAGGGTACAGTACCGCAAGATCTTGAGGGCGCGATAAACAGAGGGCACTGTATACCCCATTTTATAAAATGGGACTATGGTTTTATCAGTACTATAAAAGAACTAATAAAGGGATCCTTTATCAGCCCTAAAAAAGCACTGATAAAGTCACCATTTATCAGTGCTAAAATTTTAGCGTTGATAAAGGGTGTCATTATCATCACTCTTTTAGCGCTGATAAAGGGAAGGTTTATCTATGCTATAAAAGTGTTGATAAAGGGATCCTTTATCAGTGCTAGAAAATCACTGATAAAGGGATCCTTTATCAGCAGTTTTAATTAGCACTGATAAAGGATCCCTTTATCAGCGTTTTTTTTAGCGCTGATAAAAGGTAGTGCTTCCCTTGCCCATTTTTGTAGTAGTGCCAATTTCAAATACTCACTGGGTGATCAAGAGAGAAAAGAATCATCCACTTTTGAGGATGTCTTTCCACATTTATGAAACTACCTACTGACTTACTACAATTAAAATTCAAGTTCTAAGTTCAAGAGTGATAAAAGGTTAAGAAAAAGTGGAATTAAGAACTTAACAAAAGGCACTTTATAAATTTAATTTCTCTTAGGTTCCAAAACAAAAAATCAAAGTTAAATTAAAAAATTTTGAATCACCTCATTGGTACAACCTAAATGGTTTCATATAAATAAAATATCCTCTTCTTCATCTGGCGTTCATTATTCCCCACACCTAAATGAACTCATTTTTGACAATTAGGCACTTTTTTTTTGAATTTTTCTCAATCCATGAAACTTGTGCTAAGCACTGTGCATATTCACTTATTTAGTAAAGTACAGAGGGCTTACTTACACACATTTTACCTAGTGTCTCAGTGGTTCACCATGGATTCTCAAATATCCCCTTCTAATTTTTTTTATGAAATATTAATGTGTGGATGTCATAATGGTGATAATGATGATGAATCCTTGGTTCCAAATGTAACCATTCACATGGACCAACCTTCCATGTTATCCAACCTTTATAATTCCAACAATTGGTTTAGATATGGCAGGGATTAATCTTATTTGTTGGATCATATCACATGTTCTCTAAATATATAGCTATGTATTAATAAAATCAATGAACTTAACACGTTATTAGCAAAATCATCTTCTCCACATTACGCATCTTGATGATTCTTCCATCAATGTAAGATAATTCTAACATGAAAATGGTATGTCATGTGTTTCTCTAGATATTCTTCTTTTGACATAATCTTTCACATGTGCATCGACTCCACTCATTCTAAGAGATGCATCAAAAGGTGATTCATATTTTCTATGTAAGATATTGTTACATTTATTTTTTCCCTCTTGATAAATTTTTAAAAAATATTAGAATTATTTTCTTAATATTTTTCTATGAGGAAAATAATGATTTCATAAAGAGTTGTAATGAATCATGGCTGCAAAAATTCATGTTCATTCCCTAAAGTGAATGTGATTGTTTAATGAATGATATAAATGATGTTGATACAAATAGAATTCATTAAATAGAAGAATGAAACAATTTCACCCGAAGTGATTGGATGATAAATATCACGTACTTATCGTACATTGAATTATTTAAGTCAAATTTACTAATCATGTCATGAAAATGATGGTGACATTATAAAATTTAACATATCCTATCTATTTATACATTCTAAAGGTGTCAAAATTGATAAGGATCTTTAAATAATCATGATGGAGATGTTATATATTTTATTAATACACGTCCCCCAAAGTAGGATGAAAATGTTGAATTGAATATTCATGTTATTATCTTGAAGACAATATAAGACCCAAACAAATAATCTTATTCCATTCCCTGAAGTGAATGAGAATATTTATTAAAAAATATTTATTTAATTCCCCAGACAGAATGAAAATATACATCATTTTATTTTAAATCAAGTTCAAGATGAATATGATGTTTTGTGAATGATCATTGTGTTGTATTTTTTATAACAAATAATAATATAACCACCATAAGTGGTTTGATGAAAAAAAAAACATTTAAAGAGATCAATGAATTTTAATAATGAATATAAAATAATATATCCCTGAAGGATGATATGAAAATAGTATCATTTGATATTATATTAAAAGATATATTCATTTATCAATTATTTCTCTTGTCGCGTAAATATTTAATAAATACATTATCATTTATCATGTGCTTATAGATTATTAATATCATCTCATGCAATTTATTCAATATTATCCCTTGAAGAAGATATTATTCCTCATATAGTTCATAGATGAGATAACATAATTACATAACCATTATAATCCAATATATTTTATGAAATTGATTTTACGACCTGAAGTGGTTAAACAATGGTCATCATGATAAATAAAATCAGTAATTAATTCATTCCCCGATATGAATATAGTTTTAATTAATCTATTTCATTCCTTAAATAGAATGAAATTGTTCATGAGAATTTTGATATGATTTGTGGTACTCATACTTATAATTTTATCATAAATATTTGAGAGTTGATTAATTTTATAATAATTATTCTATGAATTATAATTTTTGATGACGGTGAGGTGTGTCTTGTGAATCTGGAAGATTCTTCCACATCAATTCTCACAGCCACATTCACCGGCTTTAAAATATGTGGGGGCTCTGCTCCCAAGTAAATGTATTATAAAATAATATTTGGTCCTTGGCGAGTCGTTTCACCGAAGGTATGTTTTTTATGTCCCAAATTATTTTTACCCTAACAAGTATAACACTAGTAAGGGGTCGACCCACAGGGAATTAAGAAGTTATTTTATCTTGCTTAACTTAGTTTGTATTTTTGTTTTAGCGAAGGCTGCTGAATTTAGAGTTGATTTTTGTTGATTGTTTTGGATACAGAAAGAATAATTTGTTTTAAGTTTCTTTTAACAAATTTCTTAATAGAATAAAAGTAAAATACGGGAAAATTGGTTTTGATGTAAATAAAGATAGAAATGCATTGGGGTTATGGATTTATGAGAATTTTGATTATTAAATCAAATTGCTTATGAGGTTGTGTTGTTCATAATAACCCAACACTTTGGGTTCAATTTGTAATAAAGTTTCCTTGGTCTGATAAACTTTGTATTTAAAGATGAAGAAACTAACTCCTTGGTCTGGTAGTTAGTGTTTAACATATCTTTATTTGGCTTAGTCCATTTTGAGTCGACGAATACTTCCAATGGTCATGAAATTATTCGTCGGTATTCTTCTTTTGAATCCCTAAAAATTCTGCCCTTGGTCTGGTACAGAATTTCCAGTGATAAGATGAAGTGATTTAAGAAGAATAAGAAGAGATTATTAGAATAAAAACATTCATAGCAACTTAATTCAAATTACAAATCATCATCTCCCACAACCCCAACACACTGTGTGTTTAGTTACACATGGAGGTAAAGATAAACACAAGACTCTTGATACCTGATGTGATCATGCTTGGAACTTTGAGGTGAAAATGATTCTTCGGTAGACAGTGGAATGACGGTAGTATGATGGCAGAGCGTCTCTTCTTCGGAACTTCAAGCCTTTTCTCTACATAATACTACCACCCAAACTCCTTGGTCCGGAGGCCAAGGCCTCCTTTTATAGAAAAACTAGGTACACAGCGTGTGGACAAAGTACACGCTGTGTACTTTTGTCAACGCATTTTTGCCTTTGTTTTCTCCGCTAATAGGTGGCCTAACACACCGTCTTTGACTTGGAACACGGCGCCGCCTGGTAGGTAATTGTACACGGCGTGTAGTGCTGTCATACACGGCGTGTAGTCTCATTTTTCGGTCACCAACCGCTTCTAGAAATGTATACACGGTGTGTCCCCTTCAGCCGTCCACATGGGCGTGTAGACTCTTCTCGTCCACCAACTGCTTCTAGAATGGTATACACGGTGTGTATAGTTTTAACACGGCGTGTACCGGATTCTGGTTACTTGGGCATGTACTTGTCCTGGTAAACCAGTGTCTGAGCTTGAATGTACACGGCGCATATATAAGTACACGTTGTGTAGTTGTAATTTTTTGCTCAGTTCTTCCATGTTTTGTGTATTTGGACATAAATCTCCTGGAAATGAACAAGATCACCAAAATCAAAGTATTTGTTCCCTAAGCAGTAGGTAATTGCTAAAAACTTGTTCTTATTTTTCAATAGATTATATGAAAATGTATACACAAATCGGGTGCATCAGTCCTGAAGTTCCAAAATATACAATAATATGCTTGGTGATGGGCCTAACCCGTTATGATTATATTATAAATTCATCAACCTCCAAAGTGGAAATTATAATGAAAAATATGAGTATGCACAATGAAAGATCCTAAAAATCTTACATATACGTCTTGAAGAAAAATATTTATAAATATTATTTTGATTAAATGATTCAAAACAACTCATATATGAGTTATGATATGCACATGTAAGTGCATTTACCCATAGAGAAAATTACTTAATGACTCCAAAAGAGTTAATATATTCCTATTTGGTAGTATAAATTCTTAATTCTTTGTTATATCTAAAGTCTTGATGTGATATATCAATGGTATTCTTGAAAATGAATATCATATGGAGACATTGAATAAAAAAGGCACCTCGATATGTAACAGGCATTCATAAAAAAGTTATTATAAATAATTGGTTATGTACAGTTGAATCAATAATGGTAAACCAAAAGTTTACTGATACTGGCACTTTAAATATATGACATGATGGTTTAGGCCATCCAAGATCAATTATAATGAAAGATATTGATTCAAGTGTACATGAGTGTCAATTTGTTGATAACATAATAGACATCCAATGGGGGGAGAATGATGGATTTATTTAATGGATATATGTCTATTAAATTATCAAAGAATTCATTCTCATTAGGTTATTATGAATTCCCCTATAAAATAATTTACCATGATTTGCTGATTATTAAGGTACCTATTATTGAGTTGAATATTTATATCATTAGAACCTATTTTGGAAATGAATTTCTCATGTATTTATGAAGAAAATTATGTATTATATATGGGTGCACCCACCTACTATGTGATCTATTTAAATACTATATGAAAGATGCTTCTATTAAATGTTCATGTGTGTTATTAGATGCTGGTGAGTATACATTGCATGCTACACATGTTGATTAAAATAAATATTAAGCATCACATACTATATACAAAATGGTCTTGCAAAACCATTGACAAGATGCTGGGAACACTTACATGAATGTAAAGTGTTGAAAATCAATAGTATGATTATACACACTAGAAGTGTGGTTAAACTGATTATATAAAATCATTGTTCATTATGAGTAGAAATCAATAAATATGTTTTCTTTTGAAGAGAAAAATGAATACATTGACAACATTATATCTTTTTAGATATTGTCCCTAAAGTGACACTGGTACCAGAAAAATTATGAGATCTCATTCAATGTTGTTGATAATAAATTTTAATTTTTAAATGCTTTCAAAACTCACCGATGGTAGTGGATTTTGATATATGTCGACATCATAGTAATTGGACAAAAGTATTAAAGTAACTTATGATATATTCAATATATAAAGTTTTGGATTGACTATCCAAACCACCAAGACTATTAAATATTGATGATCTTATTGTAAGAAATATTCTTCCTTATAAATTTGGATAGTTGGATTATGTACAACTGATGTTGTCAATGTTTATCCGTATGATAACTATGAATCCTTGAATGGATCAAAATGCCTAAAGCATATTTCATGCATCAATCTTATGATATATTTGTTTAAGGAAGAATATACAATTGATCATATCATCACATGGTTTTTATAAATTGATGTTTTCATTAATCTATATGTTTTGGATAACATCAAAACTCTTAGATAGTTTACAAAATCATTGGCATGTTTGATGATATAATTACAAAGAATATCCATGTAATTTGAATCAATCATCATAAAGATGAAATATTAAAATTTTGAATGATTTTACCCTTAATGGATAATTAAATCTCTTACTTCCAAGCGTGATATAAGTCATGCATGATGGGATGATAAAGAACTTACTTATCCTAAAATTATTAAATATAAATGCACATTTTATTTATCTTTCAAGGATATGCATGTACATGTGCATATGTACCATGCAAATAACCAGAAATCATATTATGATGCAAGGCAATGTTCTTCCCTATTCATTGAAATATAAATGGTGCAAATTATTATTATTCCAAAATTTTAAACCAAACATTTTATGAATTGATAATTTTCTTCATGGAGATTTTGTAATGTAATGGGTTAATTGATGTAGTGATGACCATTATGAGGGGAGATGCAATTGTTGTACTCTTTTTCCCCAACTTAAGTTTTTTTCCATTAGATTTTCTTGATAAGGTTTTTAACGAGGAAGCACTACAGGGACTCGATGTTGTTGCACACTTTGTTCCTAAGTTTTTCGCCCCAAAGTGTTTTTCTTTGATGAGGTTTTTAATGAGGCAATCATATATCATAAAAGATATCCAATGAAACATTACAAATTATTATGGATATTTGTAATTAATGAAAACTGTTGGCTTTCCTCACGAGTCATAATTTTCAATGAGAACATTCATTATTATTCATGGTCTTCCTTTGATGTCTCAAAGACATAATTAAATAACAATATTAATTGATGTCCTGAAAACATAATTAAATTGTATAATCAAGAGGAGTTGAGAACGCTGCACTTTTTTTCTCTTCATTTGGTTTTTTTCCATTGGGTTTTCCTGGTAAGGTTTTTAATGAGATAGCGTGACATGAAATTTAATTACTTTGGCTTCAGTTATTTTTCCCACATAGTTTTTTTAAGTGAGGATTATATAAGATTCCATGAAATTATGACATCCAATGGGGAGCGTTATGATATATTAATGTGTGGATGTCATAATGATAATAATGATGACGACTCCTCGGTTCTCAATATAACCCTTCGCATGACTTAATCTTTCATATCCTCCATCCTTTGGAATTCCAACTGTTAGATTAGATATGATAGAGATTAATTTTAACCGTTGGATCATATCACATGTACTCTATATATATAATTATGTGTTTCCCCATGGGACACAGTTCAGTGGTTACGCCTCTACTGTACCTGTAGTTGTGAGTTGAGGAGGTCTTGGTTTCGAACCTCTATGTCTGCAGATTTTCTTTCCTTTGTACCCCCACCTGGACTTGCCATGTATATATATAACTATGTGTTAATGAAATAAGTGAACTTTTGAGCTCTACATTGTGTTCTCTCTCCTTATTGTTTTTCTATTATATTTGTATTTTTATTTGTCATCATTATCGTCATATGAATATTCAATGCATGTTTCGTCAACAATACGCATTGTCTTTGATCAATTATTTATTCTTAGTTTTAAATTTTCTTACCGTTTTCAATCGATGTTCAATCAATTTCCCAACATTGTAATATTTTTAGGTTTACATTATTTTTTACGAATTACATAGTTATTAACACTTAAAAGGACTAAAATGGTCAATTAAAAATAGATTTTTTTTGAAATGAAACGCGGCTTTTTTTTTCTATGTTTATCAATAAAAAATATTTAATTGTACTAAAATGTAGACGAAGGATGAGATTGATTTATTGGTAAAATTCTTAAAAAAAAACTAATTTGAATTTTATTTGGGAAAACATTTTTGTTTTGTTATTCCCTCACTATTTATACCATATCAAATGTCAATTTATTAAAAGCAATTATCTTCAATTTTCATGTAAAATATAATATTTTCATTATAATTTCCGATTTATCTTCATTTATACACTAGTTGGAAAGCAGAGGGAAAGGAACGGGTCGCGTATTGGGCCTTGTTCGGATCATAAATACTGGCCTTGTTGAGGCACCACCGGGCCCGTCAATGATCGATATCTTTAATGGATACATTGTTGACCAATGGGAAAGCTCCGATCCTCCACGTGTCATCCACCGGATCCACTGCCTGAAACACGCGCGCTCAGAACAAGGGAGTGATGAAAAATATCAAACTGAAAACAAAGCGAAGCAGAGGCGAAATCCCTCCGCCATTTCCCAGCCACACCCGCCATACCCACCGTGCTCCCCGCAGAGAGGAAGAGGGCGAAAGAGGGGAGGGAGGGAGGAATCGTCTGCGAGATCATCCATGGCATGCACTGCTTTCGCGGCGGCGCCGACGGTGCTGGCCCCACGCCTTCAGTCCGCCGGTAAGCCTACCTGCTGTTTCGCCCTCCCCCCGCTTCCTCATCCGCCGCCTCCTCTCCGCCGCTGCTCAGCGGCGACACCGGTCTCCTCTACTGCCAGGCTTTCTTCAGGTATGAACTAAACGACGTTGCAGTTGGCTGAGATGATTTCGTTCCGTTCAAGCTCTCTTGCCATTTCCTCCCCCTTTCAAAAGCAACATTGGTTAGGGTTCAACACTTGCCAATATTTAGGTTTCAACTGATGATCATAATTGACAAGTACTATAAACACTGTTCAACAATTAATGTCAAATGCAACCTTAGATTTGATCCTCAAAATCATTCATCCTCTTTGTTCTAAGAGTTCCATATGGTGGCTGCATAGTTGCAGATCATGGTAAGCAGCCACTGGACTAGCACTTCATTGATAGTTTTTATATCACTTTCACTTATGATAAGCGGTTTGAAAAAACATAGAATCAATTTTTTTCCCATGAGAAATCTGGAAACACTTTTATAGAATCATTAAGTGTTGTAAACAGTTTTCAATAAGGGTTATCAAACTGAGATTTGTTCCAATTTGGTAATGTTAACGCCAGTGGAAGCGTGGGGGACAGTCTCTGTTCTGAGCAGATTGCATTATCATCACCAAACTGATCTCTACAAAATTGCTCATGTGGAGGCAACAAATACCTGGATTACCATTCTCCATGGCTGTTTGTATCTTAACACACGACTATTTGTGGAAAAAAGTTGAGCTGAATTTGAATAGGTTAAATTATTTTGGAGTGAATATAGGCTGATATTTGTGTTACAACTTAAGCTGTGCAGCACTAGGAGAGCAATTATCTTATTGTAAGGCAAATTGTTTGTTCAAATGATGCAATTTGAAGTTCATACTGATTTTTGAAGGAATGTGAGAAGCTATGTAGATGCTTACTAATCTATACGGGAGGTCATGTTGCAATGCTGTTGATTTAAATCATATAATGATATCATTTCTTTCATCTTTTACTTTGAAGAGCGCACTGTTGAAACTTTTTCATATCTAACTATATTGCCCATTAGGTTTCCCGATCACATTTTTGTGTGTTTTTTTTTTCATCAGATCCCCTTAGGTGTTCCCTGCTTCAGGTCAGGGCCACTTCCTCAGATGAAACAGGAGCTGTTGACACTGGAGAGTTGCTTACAGATTTGAAGGAGAAGGTGAGAACCAAAGCAGAGACGTTTACATTGCCTCTCTTCCAACTTGAGGCCTAATGCAAACTGCCATTTGATTCTCAGTGGGATGCAGTGGAAAACAAGCCCACAGTTCTTCTCTACGGAGGTGGGGCAATAGTTTCTGTTTGGGTATCTTCAATTGTGGTCGGCGCCATCAATTCTGTACCTGTGGTATGTTTTGCTTGCCTGAATCAAATGCATAATTCCCACTGAACCATTCTGAAATGTTTACTTGTCTTGTGCCTTGTTGTTCTCAATTTCTTCAGCTTCCGAAGATCATGGAGTTGGTTGGACTTGGATATACCGGGTGGTTCGTGTACCGATACCTTCTCTTCAAGGTAAAATTTGAATACAGTATGTTGTCATGAAATTCTGTAATTATAAAATTTTCATTTTGGGTAGAGGTGATAATGTGGGTTCATGGGCAGGGTTCATGTCGGGTTGGAGCAACCCAATCCATTTATAAAGGGGTCAATCATAACCCGACCCTTCAATCTGTTTAACTTCAAATATATAACATAGATTGCACGATGACATGTTCCAAATTAAATTCTCATTTAGACTACTGGATAATATGAAACATATCATGTTCAATTAGTTAATTGATTGTAAGAATAAAATATATTTTAAAATTAATTTTTATTTTATTTTTTAATATTTTATATTATCATTATATATATTTTTTAGGTTACAAAGGTTAGACCAGGAATACTTTCATTCTTCTGCTTGTTTTTGTTGTATGTATTTCAGTCAAGCAGAAAAGAGCTAGCTACAGATGTTGAAGCCTTGAAGAAGAAGATTGCTGGAACAGAATAGATGCGCCAGCCAGATGCTGCTGAGTCTTTGTTGTTCTTATTCTCTGTACATTGGAATCTATTACCCTGGACAGGTGCTGTTCATTTTATCAATATTTTTAGGGTTCCAAATAACAAGATCGAATCACCCAGGTTTGGTCTTTGAAGAGAATTAGTTCTCAAATATTTTTTCCCAAAGATTGTTCATCTTGTTCCAAAAGCAACAGTAGCAAAAAACGATGAATCGTTTAGGATTCAATCAATTGATCGCAAGTATAAAGAAATCAGTTAGTGATCTACAGAAAGAGTTATCGGTGACTGAAAACATCCATCACGCTTCAATCAACAGCCAGCATCAGAAATCAAGAACAGTTAATCCGAGAAAACATTGAAAGTAAAGAGAATTTTGCACTGGAAGCATGAAATTTTCCCAAAGATTGTTCATCTTATTCGAAAAGCAAAGCAAGAACAGTGACCAAAAACGATAAATCATCTAGGATTCCATCAACTGATTGTAATTCTAAAGATATCAGTTCGTGATCTACAGAATTATCGGTGACTGAAAACATACGATTCAATCAACAGCCAACACCAGAAATCAAGAACAGATAATGCGAGAAAACATTGATAGTACGGAGAATTTTGCACTGGAAGCATGAAATTTTCCCAAAGATTGTTCATCTTGTTCCAAAAGCAAAGCAAGAACAGTAACCAAAAACGACAAATCATCTAGGATTCCATCAATTGATTGCAAGTATAAAGAAATCAGTTCGTGATCTACAGAAAGAGTTATCGGTGACTGAAAACATCCATCACGCTTCAATTAACAGCCAGCATCAGAAATCAAGAACAGATAATCCGAGAAAACATTGAAAGTGAACAGAATTTTGCACTGGAAGCATGACATGAGCAAGATCATCTTATTAAAACGCCAGCGGACTATTATTCAATCCAGACAATTAGTTGAATGAATGTAATTCAAGCATTCCACGCAGAATCCGAAATATTTCATGGTAGAGAGTAAGGATCCGAGTCGATGCTCGTGATGCATAGGAAAGGCAAATAAATAAGCCGAGGGAGAAGGAGAGTGAGGATGGGAGAACATCCTGAAACCCTAAGTTCGTTAAGGACCACGAATCACCTCCGTAGAGTGCTAGATTTTGTCGATATCCTCGTCCTCGAAGTGGATGTACCCCTCGCCACCGCCGTCGTCGTCCTCGTCGACGGCGCCGCCGATACCTTCGTTGAGGCGAGTGTTCTCCGGGAGCTCTCCGTAGGCCTTGAGGAGGCGGGCCTCGTCAGGCATATATTTGAGTATCACGTCGGCCTTATCATCCTGGTATTCGCGAAGGCCGACGAGGATAATATCGCCCGCAGCGATCCAGACCTTTTTGTGCATCTTGCCGCGGATGTGGCACAGGCGCTTGGAGCCGTCGATGCACATGGCCTCGCAGCGGCCGTTGCCGAGCATGCGCAACACCTGCGCGTACTCCTGCCCGTCCTCTTTGAAGATGAGCTCGCGCTTCTCATCGTCCGCTTCATTCTTGCCCCGCTTCCTGTTCTTCCCTCCCTTTCCCTTGTTCTTTGGCATGGTTTCTGCCTGCAACGGATTGGATCCCTCGTTCTGTCCCGATCTGAGGAAGTTCGAAGAAGAGAGGGAGCCCTAATCGAACTTTCTCGCCCCGCGCCCCTCAACGCTATTTCATAAAACGGTATCGCTCTCCTTCTGAATTTTATCTTCCCAAATAAATAATTAATTGGAAATCGTTATAAATAAATAATAAATAATAATGGATGTTGTTGGGTCCGAATCCGGAAATTAAACCAGTGAAAGAATAACACACGATGTGAACAGAAGAAACACAACACAGGAGAATGACTTGATTGGGACGTCAGTCCTACTCCATTGGGGAATATGCTAAATCTTTTTATTAAGTAATAAATTGAGTTACAAAGAAAATCTATCTTCCAGTAACTCCCATGTTACAAGTGATTTCATCCTTTCGGGCATCCTATTTGAAGAACCATAGTCCCGAAGTGAAAGCGTTTTGTGGGGAAGTCCCCCCACCGGGATGGACGCTATCACGTCTTCCTTTCAATATTTAGTCCCCACATCTTCCGTAAGTCCTATTGAACTTATGTTCTCAGCTCACCCTTTACAGACCATATTTGCAGCTAGTCGGTAACTTCCGGTTGAACCGCCTTTTGATCTCCATGGAGAGAATGTCACAGATCTTCACAGACATCCTTACACTTTGTCAAAGATAATTGCCACCTCAATTGATTTTTTAGGTGAACAATGCTCTCTTCCAAAAACTCTGTGAGTTAACCCTTACATATCATCAGATTGACTCTTATGTAATGCATTTATATCTCCACACTTTCTCCTGGAGAGAACACACTAAATCTCTTCATTAAGGAAGAAAATGAGTCACAAGAGAAATATATCTTTTGGTATCCCTACCCAGCTCGACTTATATGGGACTCCATCCTTTCAAACATCCTACTTGAAGAACCATTGCAGCGCCTTCCCGCAATAAACTCTCCCTGCAAGTTCACTATGGGGAAGTCCCCCCACGGGGACAAACACTATCTTGCCCTCCATCCTTCCGATGCTCTGTCATCGAATGTTCTGTAAGTCCCTACTGAACTTAAGTTCCCAACCCATCATTTATGAGCTCTAGAACAGCCAGTTGATAACTCCCGGTTGCACAGCCTTTCGATCTCTGATGAGAGAATGCCACACAGATCTGATCTTTACAGGCATCCTTCCACATGGTCAAAGGCAACAAACACCTCAACTTGTCCTTTCGGTGAACAATGCTCACATCCGGAAACTCTACGAATTTACCCTTACGTATCATCGAAAATAATCTTATGTAATGTCTTTGTGTCTCCACACTTTCTCCTCACCCAAACAATTGTAGTTCACATCCACTTCCTCCAGAACTTCTGTGTCGTATCTGGAACATACACCTTCTGTCTGCATTATGTGGCGCTCCTCAAGTGCATGCATCTGAACATTCTCTCGTCCACTTCCCACACTTGAACATCGTTGCTACCACTGCTGCTTTCGTTGGATTAACATCGGCTGAGCACATTTCCATTGAGTTAACTTCTACTCGACTGAATTCGCTCAGTTGAACCCATGTAGTTGCTTCCGCTGACCTGAAACCGGATGTCTGTGATGAAGGTGTATTGACTCCATTCGGTTTCACCAACCGTATCTTCTAGAGACTTAACATTCAAAATCCCAACACTTAACCAGAAAATAGTTCTCGCACCAAAACATAACAATCTCTCACTTGAGAATTGTTTTCGCAAGTTGAGCCTAACAATCTCCCACTTGAATACCATGTTGGGATCATGAAGTTTTCTTCAAGTCACTAGAAATTTGTTCATCAAATGTCCTTACTTTGGTAGTTCCCTTCGGTCTTGTCAGAACAATGACATTATAAACCTTCAACATACGGCTCAAACTATTGGAAGTTTAGCGAATTTCCAATGGAGGTTGTGCAAAATGGTCTTTAAGTGTGATGAACAGTGTACCAGCTGGACTAGTTAAGTCGGTGGAAGCCTCAGTTGAACAATGAAGTCAACAGACGACTGATTGTAAATTTCGGATAGCAGTGCAACCTGTTTTACCGACATTGAACTTCAGTAAAAGGAGGTGGGACCAGCTGCTGAGAAAGAGTGTATTGTGCTGAATTATGAAAAGTGTAACACTGGATTACTTAGCTATTGTGTTTGCAAATCTTGTTTTTTGGTATTACAAAAGGTTTAACAGTGTTCTCCCATGGACATAGGATAGAAGTTTGAACCATGTAAAACTGGTGTTCTTTCTTTGCTTTCTCGTTCTTTGGATGCTCGTGTGTATGTTTGGTTTATCTTTTAAGCAGTGATTAGGGCATTGCATGTCTTCCTAATTCTGGTGCTTCAAGACAAAAGGGAAGAACCAATAGTTGTTTTTGCGCAGTGCTGAACTACCAGTGGATATAAAATTATGATGAACTCAAGGTTCAATCATTCGGAGATTGTATCGGTTTTTCTTGCCTCTTCTTTCGAAAAAGTGGTATTAAAGGGATATTCGGTTTGGACACACTCGTCAACTCATGTAACTTTTGTTGGGGTGGATCCTGGCGCCGCAACGGAAGCCACTGTACAAAACACAGAATAGAAGATTAACCCGAAGTCCTTTTATCACCCGAAGACATTTTATCACACCACACCCGAAGGAATTTTACACATCACCCGAAGGATTTTTAACATCACCTGAAGGCCTTTTTACAACTCACCTGAAGGATTTCTCTCTCGACACACCGACACCCATGAACGTACCATCACTACTGGAAACCAAGGTTTTACCAACGGTTTAAAACCATTGGGAAAGGTTGCTAAATCGTTGGTATATGTTATAACAACGATTTGGAAAACCGTTGGGTGATAAGGTGGGGGGATAGCCTTATACCAACGAGTTTTTTGAAACTGTTGGGTTAGACCAGTAAAAAATTCAACTTCCCTACAGTTTTGGCCAACTGTTGCAATATAGAAGTACCAACGGTTTGTAACCGTTGGTAAATATAACTCTATAACCTATACCAACAGTTTACAAACCGTTGGTATATAGGTTTACCAACGATTTTCCTATAACCATTGGTATATATTATATGTAGAACCTATATACCAACGGTTTATGAATCGTTGGTATAGTGTTTTACCAATGGTTTTAACTGAATCGTTGGTATAGAAGGTTTATTCAGCTTTATACCAATGGTTTATAAACCGTTGGTATATAGTACTCCAGGATTACACAACACCCCTCTTGCCTACCCTCTACAGAAGCCTTCCCTCTTGCCTACCCTGTACAACCTCTACCGAATTACACAGCAACCTACATCCCCTCTTGCCTCCCCTCTCCAATATATGGAATTCAACACTTGAAGATACAACACACAATATACAATAATTATATACCACCTGAAAATATAGAATTTAGAAAAACACTCATGCCCACGATACAATGTATAGAATTAAAAAAACACTCATGGGGGCTGTTCAGGGGGGTGTCCAGGGGGTGGGGGGCTGTCCAAGGGGGTGGAGGGTGTCTAGGGGGTGTCCGGGGGGGGGGGGGGGGTTGTCCAGGGGGTGGGGGGGGGGGGGGGTGTTGTCCAAGGGGGTGGGGGTGTCCAAGGGGTGTGTGTGTGTGGGGGGGGGGTCCATGGGGGTGGGGGTATCCACGGGGGGTGGGGGTGTCCAGGGGGTGGGGGGTGGGTGGGGGGGGGGGTGTCCAAGGGGGTGGGGGGTGTCTAGGGGGTGTCCATGGGGGGTGGGGAGTGTCCATGGGGGTGTGGGTGTCCAGGGGAGTGGGGGGTGTCTAGGGGGGTGAGGGGCTGTCCAAGGGGGGTGGGGGTATCCAAGGGGGTGGAGTATTGTCCAACGGGGTGGGGGTGTCTAAGGGGTGTCCAAGGGGTGGGTGGTGTCCGGGGGGGGGGGGGTGGTGTCCGGGGGGGTGGGGGTGTCCACGGGGGGTGGGGGGTGTCCACGGGGGTGGGCGGGCTGTCCACGGGGGTGGGCGGTGTCCACGGGGGTGGGCGGGCTGTCCACGGGGGTGGGCGGGCTGTCCACGGGGTGTGGGCGGGCTATCCACGGGGGTGGGAGGTGTCTAGGGGGTGGGTGGATGTCCGGAGGGGGGGGGGGGGCTATCCAGAGGGTGGGGTGGGGGGTGTCCAGGTGGTGGGGTGGTGTCCAGGGGGTGGGGTGGGGGGTGTCCAGGTGGTGGGGTGGTGTCCAGGGGGGGGTGTCCAGGGGGGTGGGGGTGGGGGTGTCTAGGGGGTTGGGGTGGATGTCCAAGGGGGTAGGGGGTGTCCAGGGGGTAGGGGGTGTCCAGGGTGGTGGGGGGCTGTTCATGGGGGTGGGGTTGTCCATGGGGGTGTCTAGGGGGGTGGGGTGTCCAGGTGGTGGGGTGGTGTCCGGGGGGGGGGGGGTGTCCAAGGGGGTAGGGGGTGTCCATGGGGGTGGGGTGGGGGGGGGGTGTCCGGGGGGATGGGGGGGGGGTGTCCGGGGGATGGGGGCTGTCCAGGAGGGGTGGGGGGGGGGGGTGTCGTTGGGGGGGGGGGGGGGTGTTGAGGGGGGTGGTGTGGGGAGGGGGCTATCCGTTGGGGTGGGGGTGTCCCGGGGGTGGGGTGGGGGGGTGTCTAGGGTGTGAGGTGGTGTCTAGGGGGTTGGGGGGAGGGGTTGTTTAAGGGGGTAGGGGGTGTCCAGAGTGGTGGGGGGGGTGTCTAGGGGGTGGGGGGTGTTGATGGGGGTGGTGGGGGGGGGGTGTCCAGGGGGTGGGGTGATATCCAGGGGGTGGGTTTGGGGGGCTGTCCAAGGGGGTAGGTGTGTCTAGGGGGGTGGGGGGGGGGGTGTCCGGGGGGGGGGTGTCCAAGGGTGTGGGGGGCTGTCCATGGGGGTGGGGGCGTCCAGGGGGGTCCAGGGGGTGGGGTGATGTCCAAGGGGGTGGGGGTGGGGGGTATCTAAGGGGGTAGGGGGTGTCCGGGGGGGTGGGGGGGGGGTGTCCATGGGGGTGGGGGTGTCTAGGGGGTGGGGGTGGGGGGCTGTCTAGGGGGTGGGGGTTGTCTAGGTAGTGTCCGGGGGGGGGGGGGGTTCCAGGGGTGGGGGGTGTCCAGGGGGTGGAGGGTGTCCAAGGGGTTGGGGGGCTGTCCTTAGGGGTGGGGGGGGGCTGTACAGGGGGTGGGGGGTGTCCAGGGGGTGGGGGGACAGTCCAGGGGGTTGGGGGTTGTCCAAGGGGGTGGGGGTGTCCAGGGGAGTGGGGGGTTGTCTAAGGGAGTTGGGGTGTCTAGGGGGTGGGGGGTGGCCAGGGGGTGGGGGTGTCCAGGGGAGGGGTGAACAAGTCACAACAAATCATCAAGTCAAGTTTTATTATTTGTAGATAAAGAAATAAAGATATGTGACCTACCTAATCACACATATTCAGACACAACAAATCATCAAACATCAAATGTCAGTAATATCAATAAAAAATGTAACAGATCAATCTATCCCTCATCACCATCATTATCATCACCATCATCATCAGCCTCAACCTCATCCTCATCGTCGTCCCCATCATCATCTCTTCCCTCCTCAACGCCCTCATCCTCATCCTCGTACTCCGCCTTGGCCTCCTCCTCGCCCTCCTCCTCCGCCTTAGACTCCTCTCCCTCCTCCTCCACCTCAACCTCATCCTTACCCTCCTCGTCCTCCACCTTGGCC